>JAOWCC010001263.1:0-600000 GCA_030867875.1 Actinernus sp. WN-2022
CTACCAAGTCACTGTAACGTACCGGAGGGGAGAAGACAACCCTGCTGACTACATGTCAAGACACCCTGTGAAGCACACGACAGCAACGAGCCGGCAGGAAAAGGTCGCGGAGGAGTATGTGGACTACCTCGCCCAAACTTCAACGCCGAAAGCGTTAAAGCTCTGCTACATTGCGTCCGCCACCGAGAGCAACCCGACTCTGCGGGCTGTCGCGGTGGCTATTCAGATAGGCAACTGGCACCGACCAGCTAAGCGGCTCGACATCAACAGAACAGCATACCAAGCCATGGAAAGAGTCAAGGAAGAATTGACGGTCTGCACCTCATTCTGCATCATTCTAAGGGGAAGCAGAATCGTGATTCCTGAATCACTGCATCAGCGCGTAGTTGAACTTGCCCAGGAAGGACACCAAGGGATCGTCAAGACGAAAGCCCTCTTGCGAGAAAAAGTCTGGTTTGCGGGAATAGACAGTGCAGTCTAAAAGAAGGTGAAGTCATGCATCGCGTGTCAGGCAGCAACGCCCGAGACCAAGCGCGAGCCACTGCAGATGTCACCACTCCCATCCTCACCATGGCAAGAGGTCAGCTTGGACTTCAAGGAGTTGTCCACAGGCGGGTATCTACTTGTTGTTACGGATGACTACTCGCGGTACCCCGTTGTAGACGTAGTACGCACGACCGCATCTAAGGTTGTGATCCCATGTCTCAACAAGCTGTTTGCAGAGTTCGGCGTGCCGGAAATGGTCAGGTCGGACAATGGCCCACCATTCAACGGACGAGAATTTGCGGAATTCTCCAACACCCTCGGGTTTAAGTATCGAAAGGTAACGCCCTTGTGGCCGCGCTTTAACGGCAAAGTGGAGCGTTTCATGCGAACATTAAAGAAAACCATAGAGGCAGCCAAGACAGAGAATCGCCCCTGGAAGGAGAAACTGTGCGAGATGTTGTGCAACTACAGAGCAACACCACACGCCACGACAGAGAAAGCTCCAGCGACTATAATGTTCAACCGACCGATGCGCACCAAGCTACTGGAGGTACCAAGCGGTCAACACGACCCAGCATCTATAAGCCAACGTGACCACGAAGCACAGATGAAGATGATGGAGTATGCTGATAGAAAGGCATATGTAAAGCCGTCCAACATCCAAGAGGGGGATAAGGTTCTTGTAAAGCGTGACCCGTCACACAAGAAGTCTACCACACCATACGACCCGGAACCATATGTGGTTACAAACCGAAAAGGATCCACGGTAACGGCTAGTCGGGAGAACAAGAAGATCACCAGGAACTCGTCATATTTCAAACAAGTGAATCTGAGTGTAGACGTTCCAGACGATGATGACTCGGAGCTTGAGGCGCCATCACCCGACAATCCGACTGCTGGTGATGGCCAGCCTTCGACCCGACGCTACCCGTTGAGGAGCTCGAGACGACCGCCTGACTATCTTAAGGACTATGACTCTTAAGGACATACGTACATTATGTAGTACCGCTACAGGACGTTAGCAATGTTTGGTTATTGTTTACAAAAAACATCATAGTTTGATTTTCATTCCAAGGTGGGGAAGAATGTAGTGTTTTACCGGAAGTAATTATGTATGCAATAAGTGATTGACAGCTAGGGAGAAATTACGATAACATGGAGAGCGAGAGAATGAATAAACAGCGGAGCGAAACGAAAAACGGTGTCTCTCGTAACTACAGCAAAAATGCATGGAAACATCACAATTTGTAATCCAAAAAAACCTTCAACCTCAGTAAACACAAGTTCCCTATTTAGAATCTTTAAAAAAAAAAAATTATGAACTGGTTTTTAAAAAATGAACCAGTTTGAAATTTTGAACAGTTTTAAAAATTTTAAACCAAAAAAACTTCAAACCACAACATATATGTACTTCAGCCTTTTACAGGTCTTTGATACAATACTAGTTTTAGCTTCTATAGTTTTCAACATATATAATTTAAGACTTAATTAATCCTTAGTGTAATTATTATTGTAAAGAACACACGCAATTCAGTCTCCACTGCAATGGTTTAAATACACTACCTATCTATCTAAGTTTCGGTGGAAAAATGCTTCCATAGATAAAATAAGGGTTGAAGAAGTATTTTCTCTTTCACCTTCGGACACAGGTAGCCCACGCTTGGGATCTGTATAATATTTAACAGCATTTGTATGGGATTTTTTAGTTTTCCATGTACAACGTAAATCTTGAATAAAACTCGACAAAAACCTATACAGTGTCTTCTTGTGTTCCTTAACTATGTCTGTGCCATGTTACAGCGAATTTCAGCAAAATTTTGTATTCGCTGTAACATGGCACAGACATAGTTAAAGTGCATATGAGCCCAATTTTTTTTATCATTAAAATTGATTCTCCATCAAGTAAATAGTTAAATTGTAAAATATTTCTTAATTTGAGTGCTGCGTCTATTGGGTTATAGAGGTTTCTATTTCCGATATGCTAATCATGTGACGACATGTGAGGACTCATTTATTATGCAAAAATGTGCTGGCAGAAATATACATATTTTTCTAAACATCCATGTAATATTTGGGCCTTATATCAGTGATTTTACCAAATGTTTTGTAGAAATCAGAAATAATTTAATTCACAACGAGAAAGAAGTGACCTTTTGTTGGCCTCACCTGTCGTCACATAATTAGCATATTGGAAATAGAAACCTCTATAACTCATAGACGCAGCACTCAAATTAAGAAATATTTTACGATTGAACTATTTACTTGATGGAGAATCGATTTTAATGATAAAAGAATTGGGCTCATATGCACTTTAAGGAACACAAGAAGACACTGTATAGGTTTTTGTCGAGTTTTATTCAAGATTTACGTTGTACATGGAAAACTACAAAATCCCATACAAATGCTGTTAAATATTAAACAGATCCCAAGCTTGGGCTACCTGTGCTTCAGAAACCAAGCAGGAGACGACACTGGAGCGTTGAAGAGGAGATTCGTGTCTGAATAACAGACTACAGCGCTTCTCATTCACACGTGCAGGTTGGGAAGTACATGTAATTTCCTGTGTTCAGGGTGGTTTTTCGTGGATGTCAATCATGTGTTTCTAATTGGTAACTTAGACATCTTTCCAGTCTGCGGGTTTGCCGGGCTATATGGAAAGAAGTACACAGATGTACAGCAAGTGATTGGTACTGTATGTGTTAATTCAGAAATTGAGTGAGTACACAACACAAAAGAAAGAGACAGAGGATGAATTGGTCTCAAAAATCACCAAGTACACAGATGTACAGCAAATGATTGGTACTGGAAGTGTTAGTTCAGAAATTGAGGGGTGAATTTATCTCAAAAATCACCAAACAGTGGGGCTTTGCTTGCTGAAAATTAGGAAAAGACAAATTATGTACACCAGGCTGCTGGAAAAGAAAGTAGAGCTTCTCTGAGAGGTCAGGGTTCGAAATTCATTTTCATTGAAAAAGTAAAGTTAGATGTATATGTAACTTCCTGGCTTAACAGCAAATCTGACTTATTAAATATATTATATGTAAAGTACATTGTATAAGTGTTAAAGTGTAAATACTGAGTTGCTCATTGACTGAGTGTAAAATATTGTCCTTGGCCTTTGGCCGTAATTATAATTAGGAATGCTCTGAAAAACCCAGTGACATGCTTGACAGCTGCCACAAAATTGTGCTCTCATTAAGTTTCTGAACTGTGTAAAAGAAACTGTGAAATGCACAAGCCTACACAAGAATATATGCAGATGGTTCTCAGAGAAAAGAAGCAAAGGGCTATATAGACCTTTCCTATCGGTTCACAGGAAAGGAATCAAAGTATTGTTGCTGGGGGTTTGCAGAACTTGTCAAAGTGATACTATCACTGAGTACTGACAAACAAACAGAACTAAAATTACATGCACTTGCATTTGGTGGCCTAAAGTTAAGGGACAGTGTCTCTATTTACTGTAGGGTGTCGACTACTAGCAGGGAAGTTGATAAATTAGATGCAGTATGCAAAGAGTATTTCAATGGCACGTACCTCACTGTTTCTAGACAAAGTATCACCAACAACATGGACCAATATAGGTTATGATATACCCTTCCACATTAGAGAAATGTTCAATGATCTAGGGTTTGGATTAGGCTAAAACAGCATGCAGGGTAGAGAATCCAAACACATCAAATTAAAGAAATACATGGAGTTCACACCCTCTGTAAGCAAGCATGCTCGTTGGGTGAGTGTATATTCAGACAGGAATTTGTTCATCTGGTTTGGCTGAGGGAAAATGAGCCCTCAAATTCAAATTACCGTAGGCAAACTTCAACCAGGGGATCTGAAAGCCTTTGAGAAAGAGCACTTTATTCCTAAACGTTGCATATTGAATGAGTCACGCTATTGCTATTGTGGATTAGAAAAGGTACATGCAGCTCCTACAGATTTAGAATGTGGCATATATGTGGAAGCTCTACGAGGTCCTTGATCAAAGTCAGTGTTGCCCAAGGTAAAATACATGAGAAGGTCAAACAGTTTTTAGCTAACAAATAATAAAGGTCTGTTCTAGCACTATAATTGAATCTTTTGCAGCAAATAGTAACATATATGAACTACAGGATGCTACATGTACATAGAACTCAAAAGCTTTGGTGATAATACTAGAAATAAAAAAGGAACTATAATGGTAGTTCAAATTAAGTCTGTCTGTTTTTGTTTTTGGGAAAGAAAGATTTCTGCAGACAAACATGACACCTGGAAAAGAAAGCAGGCTTTGTATATTGTTTAATATATTAAACAACAAAAAATGGCAATGCTGGCTACAGACACAAAACCACTGCTACATTTCATGAATAGATTTGTTATTGTTCATTCCGGCCTAGCTGCTCTTACATTTCTGTAGTACAAATCATTATTAAAGCTCTGTCAATTTTTTTAAATCTAAACAAATCTAAAAATTGAACAGAGTTTAGTAGGCAACTTTAAACTGGAGAGCAAGGCCTTACTCTCCAGTCCAACATTCCCCACAAACTCTGTTAAATTTTGAGATTTAAAAAAATTGCCAGTGCTTCAATTTTAAAGATGTGATCCTGAAACCTTTGCACTTGCAGGTTACTTATTTCGGCTTGTTCTTTCTATTTCTGGCATCAAATTTGTGCTAGCTTTAAAATTTGTGATTGACAAGGTCACATGCCACCCTCCCCCCCCCCCCCCCCCCCCCCCAACTTCAAAGGACTTATTAAATGCAAACAACTGTGCATGCACTTGAGTAAGCTAACATGAGGCATGTTTGTGCTCTAAATGTGAAGAGGTAATTTACCTAAGGCCAGAAAAAAAAATACTTGTTTAGCATCCACCTATTTAAATTTTTCCAGGTATAGGGAGGGAGTTTTTTTTTTGTATGTGAAGTTTATTTTGTCTTGACTAGACATAGGGACACTGGTTTGCATCTACAACAGAGTGATTTAGAAACAAAATGGCGTTGATGTTAAAATATTTAATGCGCCGGCACATAATCTTTGTGAAAGACTCAAGCACAGTTTAGTATTTCGGTCCTTGAACAAGCCAAAGTTTGATCAGAAAATCACCAGCACAGTGGGATCCCGCCCAGCAATGAATTACACAAGATTACTGAAACACTCCTTAACTTGATGAATAACTTAAAAACAATACAAGGAAATGGACCACATAAATATGTAAGTTTTCTATTCTTTCAGATCTCTTTTATTGAGATTTCAAAATTCCTTGTAATTTCACTCACCACAACGTACGCGGCAAGTGAAATTACAAGGAACTTTGAAATTTCTTTGTGCTATTTAGTGGTATTTATTCCAAATACCACTACAAACCATGCTATTAAGTACTATTACTAATTGCATACATGTACGGAAAATACTGATGACTTGATCAAGTAGAAAAGTACTTTTTTTTTGTGCCAAACATTACACTAAAATATTGCAGTCTGACTACACATGGGCATAAATAGAGCAGTTTTCAGTTGAGTGTAGTAAAACCAAAACCAAAGTAATTACATAGCCAATCACAGGAGCAGGTGAAAACACAATGAGCCAATCATGAACTGAAGTACATTTGTACGTAATTGGCAAAGTAAATGCAATCATCGATACTGTTGCTAGAGCGGATTTCAATTAAGTGTCGGAAGTGTTTTGGTTTTGCGTTTACTAAGCTCTCCTATTGGCTGAGAAAGTAAACCAACCAATCAGAATCCAAACTAAAACCAAACGCAAACTGGTTTTGCTTTTGCTTTGGTTTCTCATTGGCTCACAGGGAAGCCATTTATGAGTTATTTGTGATTACTCCCTCCTATGATTGGCTGGCTGTGGGTAATTTGCGTTTGGTTTTACTACACTCAACTGAAAACCGCTCTAAAACAAAACCTGATGCGTGATTGCATTTGGATTTAGTTTAGAACTTGATTGGTTGATAATTAGAAAACAATTCTCACAGCCAATAGCCATACTGTGTGTTGATAAACATTACAATTGTTATGCTAATGTGCCAACCATGATTTCAAAAGGCTGTTTTATGTCAGGAACCAATGGATCTCTGGTTGGCACATTAATAACAATGGATGACGTTGCAGTAAGTATCGCAGCGGCTATAGAAAATCTATCCAAATGCAAAACCAATCGAAATTCTAAAACCAAACACAGTTACTGGATAACATACTTTGGGAGTCTTTTCGGAGGTACATGTACTTTCTAGCTTAGACTAAGTAGCTGTCCGCCATATTGGATTTCAAACCATATTGTAAAGTTTATAATCACGGCCACTTTACCTTCGTAAGGTATCTCTCTCACGGCTTTTCGTGTAGCTCTGTTTTTCGTCGTTTTCCTTTTAGACTTTTTCCTTGGCATGTCGTTGATTTGTTTTGGCAATCATTCGATCTGCCAATACCACGAACGGACACTTGTTTGCAGCTTTCCGTCAGGCGTTCTTCGTTCTTGCAGTGATGTCAGAGGAATGAAAACTAGTCCCAGGTTATCACACCTTTCAACCACAGGGTGCCCAATATCGACCACAGTAGTGGCAGCCACCTGCGTTTTTACCACAATTGCCGGTAATCTCGCGATCTGATTGGTCGATGGGCGGTGGTAAATGAGAGTCCAGACAACGGTGCTGACGCGAGAAAGTTATAGACAATGCTGGCTCTTTCAAAGCTGTCACGCTTTGTCACGCTTTGTAACGAAACTATTTTTGTACGTTTTCTAATATTGTTGTAAAAAACAAATTTCCTCTGGTTTTCCGTGGTGTGGACTCTTATTTACCACGATTTACGTCATCACATCGTCAAAATTTGTTGTGGACTCACTCGGCTGCGCCTTGTGAGTCCACAACAAATTTTGACCATGTGATGACGTAAATCGTGGTAAATAAGAGTCCACACCACGGAAAACCAGAGGAAATTTGCTAAATTCAACATGTCTGGCGTGGTCCACACCGCGGCAAAACGTCACGCGCATGCGTATTTGCTATTTGTCCGCGCGCGGCCGCCCCCAGTTTCCCGCGAAAACTGAAATGAAACAACAGGCACATGCCGTGATTTTAACGTTTCTGCTTAAAAGTATTCATTTGTGAACTGTTTTGTCAAAAAATAAGAAAACTACTTAAAAGCTAATGTAGGTAATGATATGAAATCATGTTTGCCGCGTAGCACTAGTAAGTGTAAATAATGTGATGTAAAGTGGTAAGCTGTAGTGCTATGTGTCGCACACCGCCTGGTGTCTATTTAAGACTTACATATAAATTCAGTCGATGATAAATAATAATGATATATATGATTAAGTCAGACATAAGTAGGTATTACTAGTCATTTTTATGCATGTTGCCTGAATAGACACTGTAATTTTCTAAATATATGTAATGTAATTTTGTAATATATGTAAAGGCACTGTCTGCCACTATCGGTTTTGTAATGCAACAAGCTTTAATTTACCGATTAAAGATACAGATACAGATACAGATAGCTCAGTTGGTAGAGCACCAATCTCGTACCCAGACCCCATTTGTTTCTTACTGCGCATGCTCGACGAAAATAATAGGGCTCTGGAAGAATCCGATTCCGGAAGTCCGCGAATCACGGACTTCCGTTGAATCTGCGCATGCTTATTATTACGTCACCCTCGATTCTCTCTCAGCGCCTCAGGCCTCGGTTTTGCTTTGGATTTGGACGTTCACCCGGTATCTTGAAAGTGATCTTTTGCTTGCTAGTGTCAGGGCAAGCCTTGGGGAGTCTCTTTCATCTTCTGCCGTTTGTAGTTTGGATTTTAAGGCTTTATTTTCATGCATCAGGATCGTGTTTTTTATCGTGTGATGGACATCACACGATTCCTGAGTAAACAAGAGGATTCATGGGGATCGAAAACTCGCTGAAATCGCCTTACCTGAGCCAGATGACCACACAAACAGCAACTGAATACACCGTAGAAGCAAGTCAAGGCATTTTTACTTACGATTCTCTCGTATTTTTATAGCTCCTTGAAAGCTGGAGTTCGTTACATTCCCATACAAACGCTTATATTTAAGCGATCAGCGCCTGTTCACAACTTTACGAAATCGGAAAACGCCACTTCTGTCTATAGAGCACTTACGAACATTGTTGTTAATATGGGAATGTAGAGTATTACCTATCTGTTACGGTAAATCCCGCGGCTATATCCAGTTGAGTTCGATTTTCGAATTCTGAGAATATTCATGTACTGTGTGCGATGTATGTTGACGATGAAGTGATACGAACTCCCGAGTGGATACAAGCAAATATCTAAGAATCCCTGAAGATTTTTAGCAGCATCCATTTAGGTAAAATCCAACGGTTTTTAGCGTTTAGATAACCCGGCCCCATATTTCCGATGCCTATGTCCAAATAAATCAACCCTCCAGAAATGCTTTATGTTTGACTTCCGGTGAAATTGCATTGTTCAGAACAGCCAATCAGAATACACAAAATCGGATTCTTCCAGAGCCCTATTATTTTCGTCGAGCATGCGCAGTAAGAAACAAATGGGGTCTGGGTACGAGATTGGTAGAGCACCAGACATGCAACCTGGGGGTCGTTGGGTTCGAGTCCCACTTGGGTCAGAGGTTTTTTGACAAAATAGTTCACAAATGAATACTTTTAAGCAGAAACGTTAAAATCACGGCATGTGCCTGTTGTTTCATTTCAGTTTTCGCGGGAAACTGGGGGCGGCCGCGCGCGGACAAGAAATAGCAAATACGCATGCGCGTTAAAACGTATTACAGTTATTACAGTGAACTTTCTACCCCCTTTCTGCTTCTCCCCCACACCCTCCCCCCTCCATTTGTCATTCGATCCCAGGTCTCAATCACGCTCGGCCAATATGGCGGCCGCTCACCCTCCACCGCAACACGGTATCTTCCTTAGATGGACTATTATTATCAATTGTCAAAATCGCTAGAATTGATTATAATCCTCAATTTAACCTCGAGGTTAAAACCAGTCAAGTATAAAGATAAACAATTGTCGAATTCCGAACGGCGGTAGACGCGCTTAGTGTAGTGGTCATGACGTCTGTACCCCATTTGCGCGTAGTGCTTGGTAGTACAGAAGGCTACGAGTTCGAGCCAGAGTAGGAGCGCTCAAAAAAAAAAAATCTTGTTTACCTGTGAACCCTAGCTCTAGGTGAGTGAGAACCCATCGTTTACCCGTGAACTCGTCCGATGGTTAGGGTTTGGTTTGTAGTTCGGGTTAGGGTTTGTCTTAGAATGATGATTATAATCAATTCTAGCGATTTTGACAATTGATGATAATAGTCAATCTAAGAGAGATGACGCGTTGTCCACCGCCTGCACAACCTCATTCCCAGGGGTCTTTACAAGCCTAATCAAAGATGGCGTCGAAAGTACCCCTGGTACAGGCTGGTGGGATTCGGCCACTGATTGGCTAGCCATTTTGCGCGCGCTGATTGGAGAATTTCGAATAGCGCGTGCATTTTTGATTTGAAAAATGAACTGGTGATGTAGTCTTTCGCATTGCGCGTTCAAAATTCGTTGAAAACAGATAGAAATTCATCAGAACTTAGCGTTTTTGCCTCTTTTAATACTCACTTCGCAACTGGGTACAAGTAGAATAATGTACGGTTGGAATTCAATGTGATCACACTTCAACTACTAACCGTTCTTCAGCGATGATGAATCCAAGATGGCGGATGTGCTTCAAAATTTTGGGCATATTGTTGGGTCACATGACTAGCCTGTACCAGGGGTACTTTCGACGCCATCTTTGATTAGGCGCGTAAAGACCCCTGGGAACGAGGTTGCCGCCTGCAAGCAGGCTATAGAAGTGGGAACAATAAATTACTCTTTTTTTTACTTTGCCTGTTTGTTATCCATCTGAAGACCTTTTGGAAAAAGTTCTTTCCTCAAGAGATTTCCATATTAATGTACGTATCTTTTCATGCGTTAACAAGAGATACATGTTACATGATCTACAATGGGGCAATAAAAAAGGGTATTCATAGCGAGTGTCAACAATTTTATTAATCAACATATTACACTTTTGAAAACGTTTGTCTCAGTATTAAACAAAATATAATAGTCAATTATTATAATCATAAATAGTAATAATTTATTTTGCTACTGTAATTTATTAATTGCGTTTTTTAAGCCCAACGTTAAGAACATATCACAAATAATTGTAACCTGTAATTGAAGGATATAAAAACCAATATTCCTTGTGATTTGTCAGGACAAAATTTGGTGAGGTATCTCTCCCTTCAACGGTTTACCACAGTAGAGTTGCCTTTGCCAATAATAATAACAATAATAAAAATTAATCTAGCTTTATTTTAATAATTTATGAAAAAAATAGGTTTCGACAGCAATCAGGTATGACAACTGGTACCACATATTTCACTCTGATCTATACGAAAGAGCATTTAACTAAGGTCTGTTCGATCACATCATCGCCTTTTCTCCTTCAGTGCAGGGAATAACATACAAGACAGAGTTTCCACGCAGCTTTTTCCGTATGATTCTCCCCGTCCAATTGCCATCGTAGAACACAAGTTTGCCTGTCTGGTCCACAACTGCAAGACTGAAACTGAAAGGAATATCAAACAAGTTGTGTTCAGTGATTCCCTGTTTACAATAGCAATAGACCCTTTCAGCTTGCCTGTTTGTTACCCCATTTCAGACCATATGACTTTTCCCTTGAGTAATATGTTTTTTCTGTGTCCCAAGAGGAAATGTACCAGTTTCTATAATTGGAATCCTCTGGAGAACTGTCACGTGGTCGGAAATCGGGCAAGAAACAGGCAAGCTAAAGTGTCTATTGTATGTTAGTATAAACGAAGAAGTGGACTATTACAAATCCTGCATTCTGATTGGCTACCCTACTATATGTCTATTTGTGATAGCCCATGGTAGAGAAAAAACGCACGCGGCATTTTCACGAAATAAAAAATAAATAAACTTCAATTGTTTCTTTCTATTATTTTCTATTGTCCAACTAGCTAGTTTAAACTAAAACAATTATTCTCACCGGGAGCTCCGCATACAATGGCCATATTAATACTTATTACACAACCCGAGCATGCGGAATTCGGTCCCTAGGAATGTGTTACGCAACCAGATGACGTTTTCCGTATATATAGAGCCTCGCCTTGTTCAGTAAGGCTTCTTTAGTCTTGTCAACTAGACACGCATGTCCGCTGCTACGCTTATTGCTCAACATCCTGTTCATCGCTGCGCCTCCGTTGGTGCCCACGTTGGTCCTCGACCCTAGAATGCTGTCCAGGAGACGAAGCTTCAAGCTATCCTCGCTACCAGATGTATCAGCCCCAGTTCAGGCTACAATTTAACCTGATGTTCATCTTGCCACTGAAAAAGTTTGATATCGTTTTATGCATTGTTCCAGGAGATGTTTTGACAGGTTCGTTATTCAAAATTGCCTTATATATCTTTCGTCATTTGATAAGCAGCATGTCTCGCCTGTATATGTGTACAGCATGTGTATATCTATTTCTTATCTTGTATCATTAATTGGATTTATACAGCTAGGGAGCGAGTGGGTCTCGCTTAACATATGTGTTTCGCTATTGAACTAGGGAGCGAGTATATCTCGCTAGCGACTGTGTCTCGCTATTTAGACTAGGGAGCGAGTCTCGGTCTCGCTGGCGAGTGTGTGTCGCCATTTAGACTAGGGGGCGAGTCTCGGTCTCGCTGGCGAATGTGTCGCCATTTAGTCTAGGGAGCGAGTCTCGGTCTCGCTGGCGAGTGTGTCGCCATTTATGCTAGGGAGCGAGTATCGGTCTCGCTGGTTAGTGTGTGTCGCCATTTAGTCTAGGGAGCGAGTCTCGGTCTCGCTGGCGAGTGTGTGTCGCCATTTAGACTAGGGAGCGAGTCTCGGTCTCGCTGGCGAGTGTGCGTCGCCATTTAGACTAGGGAGCGAGTCTCGGTCTCGCTGGCGAGTGTGCGTCGCCATTTAGACTAGGGAGCGAGTCTCGGTCTCGCTGGCGAGTGTGCGTCGCCATTTAGACTAGAGAGCGAGTCTCGGTCTCGCTGGCGAATGTGTCGCCATTTAGTCTAGGGAGCGAGTCTCGGTCTCGCTGGCGAGTGTGTCGCCATTTATACTAGGGAGCGAGTATCGGTCTCGCTGGTTAGTGTGTGTCGCCATTTAGTCTAGGGAGCGAGTCTCGGTCTCGCTGGCGAGTGTGTGTCGCCATTTAGTCTAGGGAGCGAGTTTCGGTCTCGCTGGCGAGTGTGTCGCCATTTAGACTAGGGAGCGAGTCTAGGTCTCGCTGGCGAGTGTGTCGCCATTTAGTCTAGGGAGCGAGTTTCGGTCTCGCTAACGAGTATGTCTCGTTGTTTAGACATAGGGAGCGAGTTTCGGTCTTGCTGGCGAGTGTGGCTCGCTAGTTAGCCTCGGGAGCGTGTCTCAGTCGCGCTAGCAAGTGTGTTGTCGGTTAAGCAAGCTAGCGTGTCATGTAGGGAGCTAGCAAACTTATATATATATTACTTACAAAAATATTATGTAAAAGTTGTCATATCAGTTCTAGCAACCTTTGAAGTACGGCATAATACCGAAGATAAAAAAAGGTTGTTGTCATACATCCCACGTGTATTTGGCCAAGTTGTAAAGTACGCAACACTACAGTAATTAGTGTGACTATTGTAGGATGTAGTTCAACTAATTATATTGCGCAATTACCATTTTGGAAGGGATTTTTGTTTTAATTTTTTTTTTTTATTTTTTTTTTTATTGTTTTTGACATGACAGGAAGCACGTCCAGGTCCCACGTATTAGTAACCACTTTTGTTCAGTTACAATGCACTGATTATAGAAAGTACAGCTACGGGGAGCGTAGTTTAACTGCATAAGTAACCATGAGCATTAAGTTTAATTACACGTTGGTTTACGTTTCTCGTTTGGTACGTGCTTCGCTAGCCGTACAAGGAGCGAAGAACGGTATTGTTGTCGCTATGTACATGATAATGTTTTTCATTATGAGTATTCTGGGCCATTACGTCATACTGCCCTGTTTTTCGTTAGAGTTCAGTTTTTGCACTTAACATAGTACAATTTTGTTTTTTCATGCATATTTATTTTCAGTATGGTTTCCCGGTGCAAAGCTTCTCCGATGGGGTTATCTAATACCCTTCATTACTCGGTCCTTTGACGGGGTATTTCGGAGTTGCTTCGCTTCGGGGCTATACTCTTCCTTCAATCTTTTCAGTGCATCGGTGAGCACTACATAAGTATTGATTTTCGCTCGATATGATTTTCTATGTTCGGTTTACGTCTATGCACTGGCGTGATTGCATGGAGGAGTATAGTCCCAAGTGTTGCAACTCCAGCGCCCTCGTCCTGTATGGTCTCGGAGCTTATTAAATTGCAGTCATTGAGTAACGTAAGGATAGTCTTGCCGACTAAATATATGTTCATCTCAATTCCATTCTGCATTAGCACAACCCAGGAAATTAATGGGCTCCTGCACAACCACGATGTGATCAGGCCCATGTAGTATTGTTACTCGGATTAGGTTACCAGCTCCTCGAGCATGTTAAGGCCTGGTTCAAGGGTCAAATTTCGGGTAAAAACTGTTTTCCTTATTTCAGCACAGCCAAGTATGGTTCGTACGCTAAGTTTCTCACGATAATAGATATCGCCATTCTTGACTACATTAAGTGTTGGTGTGCAGTAAAACGTGTCACGTGATCTGTCACGTGATTTAGAACACGAAATCAGTAAATCAAAAGTTTGAAACAGCTAGGATGATAAGTGGATATGTTTCGTTAAGGTTGACGCCTTTTACCTAAATCAGCTTAGGAAAGATGACTACAATGTTTCGTTAACGAGTAATGGGTGCGTTTACCAATTTAGTCGCTAAGCATGCAGCGACGTAGCTATGAAAGGTCGGCACGCGCGTGCATGCAAATGACGGAACAAACTTACTTCCGGTTAGTGAAAAAGATTTATTTTTGTTACTTCAACCCGGGTTGCTTTACTTTCCATGCTTCAAGTTTACTTTATATAAATGCCAAAAAAAGAGCGATAAAACTTAGAAAGCCATTCTAGCTGACGAGGGAAAATTCGGGTATCAAGTGCAAACTAATTTTCTTTCGGATTTCGATAAAGAAAGTTTGGAAAGAGCTCGAAAAGACCCTGTTGATAACGAGGGGAGCCAGAATGTACTTACAAGTGAGCAGCTAGACGTGAGAGGAGACTTCGAAGAGTTTGGTTTTGACTAGACACTTTCACAAGAAAGTAGCGAAGAAAAATGCAGTGCCTACGAAAGAGAAATCAACTCCATTTTTACGGCGGCTCGTCGCGATACTAGGGACTTGGCTGAAAGTAATCGGTGAATATGACCAAAACTTTTCATATATTCTGATACCCTGGACATTATTTCTAACTATAAAGAAGCAAAGACCGATACAACGTAGTGTTGCACGGTTGCTTGTTTGAACAATTCGTCAACTATTTCAGTCTAATGTCGGAAATGTCTGTGAAAAGGCGGAAGACTGAAACATAAATACGGAAACGAACGATGGCAAGTTCCTAATAACTTGCGATGATTGCAATTCAGAGTGGGTCCGAACTATTCCTTTAGGGCGAACAAAGCCTAAGGCCTTACATGCCGAATTTTAATTATTTATTTTGTGATCAATGGAGAATATTATAAGGATTACGACCGACATGTGCGAATGATATTAAACATTATAGCAAGACATTCCTCTGGAATTGACATATTTAATCAGATTTTGATGTAAGCTTACCGTAAGTTGAATCGGGTTGTTTCTCCTCGCCGCGACGTAGATTATTAAAGTAAGTAAAGTTAGTGACTTTATTTAAGTGTCAATTGCAGCTAATTGGGGACACTAGTCCTACGATTTTTATACGTCCTTATCCGAGAAGACGTGAAGGTTTAACTGTTTACTGTATTATGTATAAAGGCAGCACCTTCTACTCAGTATTTTAAGATCCTGAGTTTCGGCCGGGGTTTCAACCTGCCACCTCCCGCTCGACAGACCGGCGCTTATTAATATATTACAACTGGGAGACGGTTAGACGTGTGACTGATTATGGTGCAGATGGTCACAAATCGACTTCTTTGCGTAAATAAACCACCTCTGCATGGAATTAGATGTCTGATAATGCACTGAGCTCTGTTTCAAATTTCACTAATTTGATTTTCTTGTCCAATGCCTTTAGCTTTGCCCTCGCAAATTCCATCTGCACACGAGAATTCTTTGTAATTTGCCATTATGTCAAGAAAATTGCTTTATAACCACCTAGACGCGGCCGCGCTCAACAATCTTATACTTCCGGTTTCACATAAAATTAAACTGATTTTAATTGACTTCGTAAAAAGTCGATCCTTTTTTCACATAAAAATTGTCCTGAAGTCGCATTGCACAGAGCCAAGCATGGGTTTAGCGAAAAGTTATGGCCATCTAACTGTTAAAATTCACGGGAAAAAATCTAAAACATCAATTTTCGGTACAGGTGTATATCGTAAAACGCATGCTACACCTTTTGTGCCTAACCTAGACCAATGATATGTGCAAATATGAAAGCACTATCCCAACAAAATCATGAAATGATTGAATTTTTCTGCCTAGATGACGTCATAATGACGTCATCAAAATATAAGCTCTGTGTACTGCCTTCACTTTGGCCTAAACTTTGTAAATTTGCATCTCTATAGCATTCACGCAAAGATTCCTTGAGTTCGGTTCACAATCGTGCCCAAAGCAGATTCATATTTGTGAACGCCATCTTGTTGTTTCTCTTTCAACCGATGAGTAAATCGGTAAGCTGAAAATTAGGAACACCAAACGATAATAAATATTATGGGTTTTGATTTACCCAATTCAGTCGTGTTTAACATATCAAAATTAGTACAACTGTACTGGCTTACTTACTTATTAATTTCGGGGATAAAAGAGGGTAATTCATCGCCTGAAGATGCTTTTCGAACCATAATTGCCGGTGTTGCTCTCCGACAGCTTTAACAACAGGAGTACCGATGGAATAACTAAAACCAGCGGGTATAGAATTTTGGCGGTCATTTTGACCCCTGATAATCGGTACGAATGTGAGTAAGTAATATACCAAAACGCGGGAATTTTAATGGACTTATTGAATTCGGCGCTAGGTTTTTGATTGGTTCGTTTCTGGACAGTTTCTAGTCCAGTCTTTCCCAGCATATTCTTGGACATCGAAGAGCGCCTTGTATTATGTCAACCCGACCGATGGTAAAACGATGCAAAATGACCCGGCAAAAACTAGGTCTTTTTGTGTCAAACATTTGAAAACATTGAGAAGAGATGTTAATATTTTGTATTTCGATGCTAGGTTTTTGGTATTATTTACGGCGAGGCATAAAATCGGCAAACTCAACGAAAATTCTGAGGTTTTTCAGTGACCTCGCGCCACTAGCCATGAGCGTGACCGTGAAACACGTTTCGTGACCTTTTGTTAAACGTGAGTTTCATGTTGGGGTATTATGGCGTTTTAAATTCTACTTGACAACGGCCCAAAACAATCGGTAAAACGCACCCTTAAGGCTACAATATGGGAAATAGGTCACGGGATTTTTTGTACCCTTAATATCTGTTTTCTAAGCGTGGTTTTAGCAGGGTTACTTTATATTTATGTTATCATCGCAGCCGCATTTCTCTGACACGATTTTTATATAATTATGACGTCATCGATAACGTGATACGACAACCATCCACTTGCAAATTTAAGGAAGTTTATATTAGTATTACGGTGTAATTAGATTTTGTTTAACTGTTATTTCTGTTTGAAAATATTTTTTAACATACATCGATTTTCCGTTAAATGAACCAGGCCTTAACATGCTTGAGTCCTTGTTCGGCGACCGAATTAGTCGTCCGCTTTATATATACTTAATTCCGTTCCCTTTGTTTTTTCCTTAACTTTTATCTCTTTACGTGTCATTCCGTAACTTTTAATTTAGCGCTGCTGCCCGCAGATATGTCCCGGATGTGATCCGGATTGGTCTAAATTTGTTAGCGTTGTTAGTCTCTGATTTGACATTTGATTTTCGGACTTTCTGAGTTTTGGGAGGAAAGTACTTGTTTTATAGTTATACCCATGCTATTACAGTGCATACGCCCTCTACAGGAGTGGCGCCAGTTCGAATGCGGAGTTACCAGGGCGCGGCCGCCGAAGGGCTGATCTCTCCCATATCTTAGTATCACCCTTGGCATTGTTTGTGGATACTCTCGGTGAGAATATATTACTATTCTCACCGGGAGCTCCGCATACAATGGCCATATTAATACTTATTACACAACCCGAGCATGCGGAATTCGGTCCCTAGGAATGTGTTACGCAACCAGATGACGTTTTCCGTATATATAGAGCCTCGCCTTGTTCAGTAAGGCTTCTTTAGTCTTGTCAACTAGACACGCATGTCCGCTGCTACGCCCCGCCCCCCTCCCCGCAGCGATGAACCTCTTTACTCTCACTGGGAGCTACCCGCTCTCAACCGCCTCGGGCTGATCTCTCCCATATCTTAGTATCACCCTTGGCATTGTTTGTGGATACTCTCGGTGAGAATATATTACTAAACCTCTCGCCCTCATGGGCTACGAGTTAAATAGCCCATTCGGCTGCGCCTCGTGATTGACTCGTAGCCCATGAGGGCTGAGGTTTCTAATAACGTTAATGATCCTCGGGTTTATTTGCGAAAAACAGGGAAGTTTAGGAATGGGAGCTAGGAGCCGTATCTTACCTATTGTTTTCGTTTTCTCAAGAGTCAATAGTAGAAGCCAAGAGACCATCACCTAAGAACACTGATTTCCGTACCCATGATAGTCTGCCCCAATCTATTTTTGGCTCAGTGGATGTCACGATGCTATTTTCAAATTCGGTCCAGCTCCTCACGGATTTTACCAAGAGCCCATAACCAAGAGCGAGAATCTCCCATACTACCTCTGTGCTACGACATTTTCACAAGTTAGGTTATTTTTAGAACGATTTCCGGCTATTCTTGGGTTGCAATCATTCCTAAGGGAATAAAATCACAAAAGCGTAGCAGACGTGTTGTTGGTATAACAAAAGAAGCTAACGAGGCATATTTTGTTCCGCCACTGGCGTAACCCAGTAATTGGCGGCAAAAATAATCTAAAACTAGTATACCTAACAGGTAGTGATTGCTGCTCGGCTCAGTTAGGAAGTGTATTAGAAGAGAACCTACAGTAGCACTTTGGCAGGAAAAATAGATTACTGGGTGATAAAAATGCCAAGGTGTTAGATGAATATATTTTGTAGTTTTGGGGCTATCGTGCGACTGAATCCTGTTTGAGCTGTGGTGTGTAACTCAAAAGTTGTCGCGATTTATTTTCATTTTGTCCCGATCGATATATCAACGATCTCCCGGTAAATTCCCTGAGCCTACCAATTCCCGAACATTTTCTTAAGATTCCCGGCCGGCAACAAACTGATGTTCTCCCCGGTGAAGTTTAAACACCGGAAATCAACTGTAGTTGAGAATGTAATTGTAAATGCTAATTGTATTTTGAACCGGCAGCTTGACTTTATCGTACCCTGGTTCCAGAGGGGCTCAGGTAAGAATATACTGTAAATGTGTCGCGATCGAAAGAGTTTTGATTCCCCGGAGTTTTATTTTGCGTGACGACCGTTGAGCCCCTCTGGCCGCTCGAATAGCCAGCCTCAATCTCGTGCCCATAGCCTCGCTTTTATGTTTGCAAGTCCAGTCAAACTGGTTTCGACTAGGCGGATAATTTGCATGTCACTTTCACGTGGTGCAGTCGTGTGTGATTCAAAACATAAAACATGCCGTTGTCTGGACTTGCGAAGATAAAGGAAAATTCTCCTCGATTTACTTCGTCGAGTTTGATGTTTGGATCTCCCAATGAGCATGCTTCGATTCCTCGTTGTTCTAGCTCTGTTATGTGGAAGTAAATCACGGCATATAGAGGGCAAACCACCAGTACAATTGCTCATTTTGGATAATCAGCGAACATGAAGGATGAAGCAAATACCAGGTATGAGTTGGAAAATCAGCGTTTCCTTAGCAGTAGGTGGTACTGAGAAGACATCACGCCGCTTCAAGAATATGAACAGACTTCAACTTGCACTGTGAAACATTAACATTTGTGTATAATCTGTCAAAACTCAAGATGAAAGCCAATCAAACTGTTCCTTTGATCCGAATGCCTCAGTTTCAATGGCCACAACTCAATCAACCAATCGGGGACGAGGTACAGATTCTGTACCGGAAGAAACGAAAATCTCTACTCGGGCGGCCAGAGGCTCGTCGCTTCGCGGCTTGATTTCAGCTGGTGTCGCTTCGCTCGCCCGACGATTTGGAGCCTCTGGTATCCAGGGTAACTTTATCGAAACCAATAGAAGAAAATTAT
Source organism: Actinernus sp. WN-2022 (assembly GCA_030867875.1). Taxonomy (NCBI): domain Eukaryota; kingdom Metazoa; phylum Cnidaria; class Anthozoa; order Actiniaria; family Actinernidae; genus Actinernus; species Actinernus sp. WN-2022. The sequence goes on from JAOWCC010001263.1 coordinate 19,873, forward strand.
TTGCTGCTCACCATCTTCATAACAGGAGAGATCGTGCTCTTTGGAAACTGATAGTTCACACAGAGTTAGAAAGAGTTCGCCTACACGTCTACACTTCAACAAATTCATGATTACACAAGGATTGCATACACAGAAATGCATTAAAGAACGGTCGAACGTAGTTTGCTCAAACAATGCAGATTCCGCCTCGGGTAATGTCACGTGACAGATCCGTGCAAAGCAGTGTGGTAAAAAAGACAATAGAAGTGATGCATTGTGGTAAAAAAAAAGAAATCGAGATTTGGACCCGCTTACAGATTAGAACTGCTGCCTTGGTCTCTCGCTTCAGGTTCGCTCGCTGCGACAGCAAATAGCCCAACTTATAAAGACGCCATGTCATCTATATGATATGGACGCTCTTGGTTATGGGCTCTTGATTTTACTCAATGCGTCGATGGATGCGAAACAAATTATATGGAGCTTCAAAACTGGCTCTGAAATCTGTGTTACTCCCTAAGTTTACTACCCGGACGGTTATGACTAGAGTTTTGGCCACAACTTCGCGTGGATTAAAACTTCGCTCGCTGTCGTCCAAATATACACATTTAAATGTTCTCTGTATGTTCACGTATATTATAGCTAGACATTCGCAGACTTCACCGTTTTGCAACCTGAAATGTTATTGGTTACCCAAACAATAGCCTACCCCTAAAACAATACAAACCCTAACCCTAAAACAATGGGATTCTTTATCAGTGAAGTCCAATAGGGTACGACCTACAGAACAGTGAAGTCTAACCGGAAATTCTCTCAAAAAATAGAATAGATTATTGATCAATCCCACTCGTAATTTGAAACACTGAAATTATCATAAACAGACGCTTACAATTCGCTAAAGAAATTAGAAATAGAACCTATAATATCGTACATAATCGGACATGCTTTTGCAACATCGTAATATGAATATGTGGAGTTACTGTCGTGAAAGTAGAAATTTGTGAATGCCTCGGTTATAGTAAAACACCGAATGCATTCTTCTGATCCCGCAGACCGCCGGTCCATCCGGACACGTGACACCAAGAACCAATCGGATAGAGTGGTAAAAATAGCCCAACTAATTTATGCGAGCTAAAAGTAAGTCGGCGCAGACTATCATGGGCGATCGGTTCTCTTAGATCCCGGTCTTAGGTGATGGTCTCTTGTGGAAGTGACCATTAGCCAAAAAATCCAGAGAGCGAGTATGTTTTCTTTGTAACTTGGAATAAAGTTGTTTTCGGGGCTACTGAGGCAAGCTTTCTAAGAACGAAAACTTCCCATGGACATGGGTTCGAAACATTCGGCCCTGGCATTAACCCTGGCAAATACAGGTATTACAAAAAAAGGCGCCGTCCTCACGACTTTTCAAACACTTCCTAGTCAGTTCTTATTTACTCAAATATCTTCAAACTCGGTAAACAAAATAATTTCCATGTGGTCTTTCTTGTGGTGGGGTTCATAAAAAAACTATTAATTTTTAATTCGTTTAAATTTGCACACTCGGTCCCAGTCCTTTTGTAGTTTACGAAATGGCTAATACGAAGAGTATCCGGTTCAACTAGTATATCAAAGAGAAAACCAGCGATAAATATTGCGTAACGTTGCAACTGGCATACGTTTAGTGCTATTTTCCTAACCGGAATTTAACGCGTAAGTAAATGAGCGAGAGAGCCATCGACTTCTCTACTTCGTACACCCCGAGCAGTGTACGACTACTCTTACATCGACTACTCTACTTCTACACTGCCCCGGAAAGCCGGGGTGGTTCAGTGGTTAAGCGCTTCGCCTCTCACCGGACGCGGCGCCATATGTGAGTTGAGTTTGTTGGTATCTCGTGAGGGTTTTTCTCCGGGTCCTCCGGTTTTCCTCCCTCCGCAAAAACCAACACGCTAAATTCCAATTCGATCTCAGGATTAGCGGGGTCCTGACTATGATCAGCACCCATGGTTGTTTCAGGTCTCGTTAGAAATTCAGAGCTTTTTCGTAAATTCGTGAGACGAAAAGCCTACCTCGTATTTTCTACTTCCGCAAAAGAACTGCGAATCTGTGCCTTGACTTCCTCTTCAGTCATCTCCGCATTAAATTGCACTTTTCCGTAAGTCCGTCGAGTCGCTCTCAACTTACAGAGCTCGGACTGTGAAGGCAAATATTTAGAATCCCATGGGAGCACAAACACCTTCTTTAGAAACCCAGCGATTCGAGGCCTGTGATCGCTGCCACTCGATGTATAGAGGCGGTTTGACGGCGTCTCTGATGAAGTTGATGATTCTGACCCGTTATACTTTTGTCTGGATGAACTTGCCAGCGCTGAAGGGACTCTGGAGTGACTTGTGTTTTGAATAACAGAAGCAGCTGATACCGAGGTCGTGATTGGATTTGCCTTCGTCGTTAGTTCGATTCCCATTCGGCTAGCGATGGCTGATAACAACATCAAGTTGTCCGTTTCTTCATCGAAATCTGCCAACAAGAAATACAATGTATAGGAAATCGCATGAATGCAAGTGTTATTCGGAAATAATGGGCATGGGTGATGTTTTGAACATTTTTGTAATAGCTGATATTACAGTGGCGTCCATGCCACGAATAGCAGTTTCAGCGGTATTGACTCGAACGCCTCACTTCGATGTAATGAAGCGCTGTAGGCCCTTTGCAGCTAACAGTCACGTGCTGATATAATACTATATGAACGAATGAATCGATCTCGTGATCCCCATGCATGGGAAAGGCGTTGCCATGAATACTGGAGAGCAAGCTACATGTATCTTCAAAAATGCAGTTTTAGAAAGATCGGCAATCGATTGGAAATGAAAAATAGCATTTACAAACAGGTTTTGATGACAATACCGATCTTGTACAATGTCTTTAAATAAATGAAGCCAGATATATTTTGCTCTCCGGTACAACCAACACGTGATTTGTTAGCTGCAAAGGGCCTATTCAAACTGAATGATGGTTTCAATGGCGCTTCATTACATCGAAGTGAGGCGTTCGGGTCAATACCGCTGAAACTGCTAGTCGTAGACGTCATTCACCCTTCTCACACAGCGGTCATGTTGGATAGAAACAATAGATTTTGCGTGGCCTCGCACTGAGCAGATTCAGAACGAGTTTAGCCCGCAAAAACAAAGGTTCTTATTCTCCTGAGACTCAACTTGGCCGCCGCGTGAGAAGGGTGAATTGTAATATCAGCTATTGCACGAGACTTTAGGTGAGTGCAATTGAAAACTTTCAAAACATTACGAGTGGCATTATTCCAGAACAGCACGAGCAAATGTTTCCATTCTGTTTCGTTGATAGCATACAGTACTAAACAAAATACGAATCGACATGTAAACTTTATCCGCCAGGCGTGACGTGCGTGCCTTGTTGACAAGATGTTATGAATTACAGCTGATCGTGTGGATATTTTGTGTCTAACAAATACAGTAAATTTACCATAACATACAAAGCTCGTACGAGTTCATGTCAAGAAAGGTACAAGTCCATTTTTCTCGTTTGCTCGTTACCATGGCAATTTCCAAATTGAAAGCACTATTTCCTGGAAATGGACTAGCTCTAAGCCAATCAGAATTGAGAAATTGTGTTGAGTGTGTTATAAACTTAGCAAAGTCATTAAATATAATTCTCATTCGTCATGTTTCGTGTTGCACGTGAAACTGAATTATTGCCAGTTCTCGTAAGATAAATAATGAGGTAAATTAAGACAAAGACTAAGAAAACCAATTGGCCACTTTAGAACGAGTAGAGGATTGGGGCGAGTTGAGTCTCGCAAAGGCGTCTGGGACCGTTACAGGGGACATGCATGCATTGAATACTAACAAAGCTGGAGAAATAAACTTGAAAGAAGACAGTATATCAGAAGTAAAGCTCGACAGAATTGTTGAACAAAGCGAATGCTCCGTTTTTAGAATTTTATGCCGAGGAGCGAAAACGACTGTAAAGCTAGTCTAGATTTATTCTTATCAAGAGACCATCACCTAAGAGAACTGATCTCGTACCCTATGATAGTCAGCGCCAATCTATTTTTGGCTCAGTGGACGTCACGATGCTATTTACAGATTCGGTTCCAGCTTCTAACGGATTTTACTCGCTCCATCTTGCGAAACAAACTACATGGAGCTTTAAAACTGGCTCTGAATTCTGTGTTGCTCCTTCAACTTACTACAATGACTCCGTAAGCGTTCAGTTTGGAGCGAGCGAGCATAGAAAGGCTGTCAAAAAATAGAATTATCATCATTCCCACATCGTTGTCATCCGGAACTTCGCTTACCTTAAAAATATAAATACTTGTTCCCTGTCGTTCATATTCATGTAGGAAACTGTCGTTTATGTTCACGTATATTATAGCTAGACATTATAGCTTCAGAACTAGCTGGATAATTTGCTCTTTCTGATGCTTAGAATTCTTTAAACGTTCAGTTTGTAGCGAGCGAATATAAAATTCTCTCAAAAATTAGAATAAATTATTGATCGATGCTACTCGTAATCTGAAACACCGACTGACTGAGTTTGAAATTATCGTAAACAGACGCTTACAATTCGCTTAAACGGGAACTCAACCCTAAAATTAGAAATAGAACTTATAATATCGTAAATAATCGGACATGCTTTTGCAACACCGTAATAAATATGAACCTGTAGAGTTACTGTCGTGAAAGTATAAAATTGTGAATGCTTCGGTTATAGTAAAACACCGAATGCATTCTTCTGACCTCCGCCCCCTGGTCATTCGGCCACGTGACACCAACAACCAATCGGATAGTGGTAAAGTTAGTCCAACTAATTTATGCAAGCTAAAATAGAGCCTAATATGGGAGATTGGTTCTCTTAGGTGATGGTAACTTGTTAGTATATAATAATAATATATTTTATGGCATTGCTATATCCATTGCTATATGTCACTTCGAGAGATGTGTTTACATTCTCAGTGGGGGCCTACGATTGAACGTCCTGATCCCAGAAGACGCGAAGGTCAAACCAGTTGCAGATGTCAGAGCAAAGGCAGCACCTTCTGACGGTTATTTTAAGATCCCGAGTAGTGGTTCGGCCGGGGTTTGAACCCACGACCTCCCGCCGACAACAGTTAACCACTGAGCTAACTGGGAGGCCGAGTGCATGCAAACTGGAGATTAATGGGAGATAGTAACTGAATATCTCTCTTTCAATTAAAATAGTCTGTTATCGCTTCATCTCCGAGGTATTTCTTGTCGCAGTATTCGATTTGTTAATTGCGATGCGTGTCCCCTGTAACGATCCCAAGCGCCTTTGCGAGACTACCCTCGCCCAATCCCTCTCGTTTCTAAAGTGACCCCACCTTCACATGATTTGTCCTCATTAGATTCTCTCCCTTCTACGGCTTCACCTTCTTTAGCCGTTTCCTCCGCTGCGTTCTCAGAAGTAAACCTGGAATGCGATAACAAAATATGTAACTACAAACAAATGTGAAGTTACTTTTGCTGGAGTGATCTCGGTATTTTGTCCTCGCATTATAAAATCAAAGTTTTCCAAGTCACGAACCGGTCAGCTAAGATTTCTTAAATGCACACTAACCGGTTTTTCAGGTTTTTCAGGTATTCAGCCAGTTCCACATGGCTGGCAGCTTGTGCCAAGTGTTCAGGTTGACGAGGTCTGTCTTTGTATCGAGAAAACACCGCGTGTCCATTGGGAGAACTAAAAATGGCCTCCATAACAGCCCTGGAATTGTTCTTAGCTGACATGTACACTAGCAACTCGAGGAGTTCTTGTACACCTTCATAGAAAGACAGGAAACGGTGTGGGATGGAGGAAAGAAAAATAAAGGTAGAAGAAGGCAGTAAAGTAAGGTATTTTAAAAAGTGACTCCAAAATGCGCAAAAAGCGCCAAAAAATGAAAACATAATACTTTTTTATAAAATATATGCAATAGTATGCGTAATCTGATTGGCTGTTACCCGTTTAACTGTCGTGCAGTATAGAAAGCAACAAGCTTCACCTTTGTCCTGTTTGGCTATCATCGAGTGCAGGAGTTGGCTGCCATGTTTTTCTGACGATATCACTGTTGTGAACGAGTTAATGAAGCTGTTCTTATACACATATGATGTTCTACCAAGTACATGTCCTCCATCGCTCTCAACTTGTAAAGTAACACGGCCTGGCCTGCATGACTCTGCAAACAAACCGAGAGGTTGAGCAATAAAGCTGAGATAAGCAAATTAGAGGATGGGACACGGCCGAGTGGACTTGAAACTCACACTGCAATGTGTGTTTTGGTTATTCGACCGTAAAACTTAACATGGAAATGGAAACAATAGTGAAGTAACAATTATAATTTTACCATCATCATCAACATCAACATCATTTACCGTAATAACCAAAATAATCACCACCACTTCCATCATCATCACTCGAGGGCCACAATTTTATTAGACAGTATATCTTACTATTTAGTATCACCCTCGTTAAAAAGTTTGATTGATCGATCACCATCATCATGATGTTTGATTTTTGGCTACTTGCCACACGGAATGAGTGACGTAGCCGTTGATGACCAATCTCCTCTCTTAGATCGTTTCTAGAATCAATAGCAGCATTTATTATATGGACGACAGTATTCTACCAGGAACTAAACCACTCGCTGGAGTAAGGTATGAAAAACACGCCACTCAACTCCCGGATGTATGACGTCACGCTTGTTGTATTTTGAACTTCAAAGATGGCGGCAGGTTTGTGAACATCACAGAGGAAGATGTAAACAGCTTAAATGAGCAGCAAGGAAATGAACATTCTGCAAAAGCAGAATATCTAAACTCTCTAAGGATTTTCTCGACTGCAACGAAGAGACAAGAGAACCTCACGAAATTCTCCCAGAAGAACTTCGAAAGATCACGAAGAAGTTTGTACTGACAGTAAGTAAATGAATACAGCTATTTCAATTAATGTTGTCTGGGAGATAGGGAATAGGGCATTAGGGAATAGGGTATTAGAAAATATGGTATTAGGGTATTCCCTAATGGTTACAAGTTATATGACCTGGACGACTTAGTCGACTTAGCTGACGGTTTATATATCCATTTTTGGCCTGGGTACAGCCATCCGACATTTTAAAAATGCCCTATTCATTAACGCCCTATTCCCCATCTCTCAGATAACACTAATTGAAATAGCTGTATATATAAGCAGATTAACTGTCCATATAATAAAAAGAGCAGTACAGGATGGTTTGAAGACATAAAGTTTATCCTCGCAGTGAACGAATGAAATATTTTGGACCCGAGCTCACTAGTACTCGTGAAATATTTTATGTGTGGGACAAACCGGCTACGACACGGTTACAGTACGGCATGCCGTGACATTGAAATGGTTTTCTTACTGTTTATCTCTTTCTGATCCAATCAAATTACAAAGTTACGGTACAGCGGTACAGCACGGTTACGATAAGGCTACGGACAAGCCGTAGTTTGTCCCACTGATACGAAATCTGCTCTATCTTCGCACCACCGTACCGTGTAATATCCTCTATATGAATTACATAGTCACAGCTAAATCGCACGAGTGCGTTTGCAAAATCAAACGCTGATTGGCTAAGAGGAGTGGTGATTCAGAGTGGAATCACCACCGTAAGCTACGCGTGCTATGTATAACCAGGAGCCATTACCAGGAGCGTCCATCTCCCATACTAGGTCTGTGAGTCAGCGTATGACCGGATTGAGCTCTATTTAGAACAGATCTCACGGGAGTTCACGTGCCCACACTTTGGGAATCCAATCAAACCATAGTCAGGACAATGCAGCGTTAGTAAAATCACTTCAAAGAACAATAGATCATTCTTAATCTCGATAATTACGGAAAGCATATGCACGATCGCAGCAGAGTTAGAAGGCAGTTACCAGGGAAACATGTTCTAAAAATAGCTCAAACCGGTCATACGCTGACTCACGGGTAAAGTATATATGGACGCTCCTGGTAATGGGCTCCTGGGGTAAAATATCAACAAAAGCAAAATATCAACAAAAGTACTAAATTATCAATTAATTCATCGGACTATGTGATTCAAGGAAAATCAGAGGCTTGACTCGGTAATTCATGCACGTTAAATTGCACTCGAAAACCGATATCGCCCTATAATATGGGCTGAGGTGTAGTGTCATTTAGGATCATTTTGCTCGCTACGCCGTGCTGACGAGTGCAGCTGTCCACGGCTTCATTCTAGTTCGAGCGCTTCTCGTGTCAAGTTTAGCTAACCGTAGTGCTGTGTTGAAAGGGTTGAAAGAGCCTTTTTATACCATCATCACCACCACCAACATCATCATAACCATATGACCATCATCTGATCATCATCAGTACTATAAGTACACACTGAATTGTGTACTTGAGGTAACATGTACTTCTTACTCGGGACGGCTGATCCTCTGAGTGCAAACAGATTGATCCTGAGGAGGAGTGTAAGTGGTCCTGTGCCAAATCTTGCCATCAAAGCTGTTCTACTGAATCGTTCTTCGATTGGCTTTTTAAGAATTATAATGAACGTCTCTCCGCCCTGTTAACAGAATACGAACAAAAGCTGTAGTTTTGCTGCAAAAAATTCAACACCCAAACAGATCAAAACTGCAGCAAAAGAAGCATGTGTGCCATCCCTATATATTGACATCATACAATGATAATAATAATAATTTAAAATATTTATCCAGGAGATCTACGGCACCCTAAGGATCAGACATGGTTTACAGTAGGGACCGGCTAAGAATGGACCCTTTGCACGTGACGTCATAGCCACCATGTTGGTGTACAGTTAAAGTGCCTATAACCCCAAGAAATATTTTTTTGGAATTGAAACTTTAAACCATTATTTAGAACTTAAGGCAAAAATAGGAGGCTAAAACTCAACAGTATTTTTTTTACGGCGTTTCGAAGTTGAGAACCAGAACATGTGGCCGTTTTCAATTCCCTTTGGGAGCCTGGAGACCAGTGGCCTGTGACGTGTATGTAGTCAGGCGTTCGTTCAATCCCATACAAACGTCTCTTATTTCTGCGACTCTTGCAAGCTCACCACATGATAAATATTCAATGAAATATCACCAAACTTGGTAAATTTACTAATTTCGTTGTGCTCTTTCTTGTGATGGAGTTTATTTCCTATTGATTAGACTATAATAGGACGTTTTTCCTTTTTGAATTCTTTTTCTTATTCAGATTTTCCAACTCCTTTGAGAATACCAAGACAATAGTCTAAATTAAAGGAACAAAAGAAACCGTGCAAAGGATTCTGGTAGTTGTAGTAAAATGCGCCCGATTGACGTCATAATTCCATGCCCTCACCAAGACTCGCGCTGACTTCCAACTGGAAACAGGAAGCCCAAAACGGATGTTTTCGCTAACTTTGACGCCAGTAAAATCGTCGAAGTTTAGTTTTTTCACTTTTATTTTTTCGAATTCTTTGTCAGGGCGCAATACAGAATAGACGTCAAAAATAGTTTTTTGGGGGTTATTGGCACTTTAATAATAGATTCTTCGTTAGCTTCTTTTGTTCTGTACACCAACATGGCCGCCATACCCTTTGTCATTTGAATCACTGGGAATTGAGTGCAAACCATCCATATTGGGTTTTTTTCATTACGTTAAAAAACTAAAAGCTAAGGAGCCAACCACTGAACTTCTTAGGGAGACAGGGGGGGGGGGGGAGTTGTTTTCAGAAACAAAAATCCCACAAAGGAACACAAGCAAAAACAAAAATTATGCATGTCCCCTGGCCCAAACAAAAAAAACACTGGGGTTGGCTGAGAAGAAAATTGCATGCACATGTATCATTACCTGTAAATAAATAAGCTCGCATTTGAGGGTTGAAAAAAGATATAACCGCCCCCCTAGGAAGTTCAATGGTTGACCCTAACACTGATTTATATGACAATCTAGGTTGTACAGCTAATAACAGTATTTAAAAATAGTTAAAAACTAAGAACCTATATATATATATATGTTTAATTATTGCTTCACGTATATAGCTATTGTTCCAGTCGAATCTATTGCGGTCAAAATGCACTGTGGCATAATGAACAAATCTATGATAGTTTATTGTGATATGTATGTCTTCTTATTTACCACGATTTGCATCAATCGGGCTGGGCCATGAAACCGACGAAAATACACCTTACCGAATATTTCCCCCGTGATACACAGAAACGCGGTGATTGGGTAAAGTGAGCGAGACAAATTGCGTTACGTCAGAATAGTTACGCTAATGTAAGTAAAACGAATTTATTCTATAAACTACAGTGTTTTACAAGGATTTCCAGCACTGAGAAAATCTATCTGAACACACGTAAAAAAACGATAATTTTACGTGTGTGGATATCGCCTCTCAGCCAATCAGCGATGTCCACGTCACGCGCTTACCCTTGCTTCGAACAACCGGGCCCAGGTCCAAGTATTGTTTATAAAATAAATAAAATAATACATGGACGCTAGGAGTTATAGAATTTATCTTCTTGTGTTCAACTCGATATTTCACTCGTTCGCTGCGCTCACTCGTAAGATATCAAGTTGAACACTCGATAAATTCCATATCTCCGCGCGCCATGTATTTTATCACATACATACTGAGATTTACGAATGGAATCATTCATGCGAAAACCCACTTCACAATTTTCCTTAGCCAATCAGAATCGCGAAACGAATTTTTCACACGTGCGAAAAGCGTTTCGTCCAATCAGAAAACACCTGCCAAAACATATCGGGATTTTCAAACTGGACTTGAGATCGGAGGCGCCACTTTCATTCACTACGAAAGTTGGAGTTTTTCCTTTTTTTTAAAATAATGTAATTTTGATCTGTAAACAGCCAACTAACGATGTTAAAACTTCCAAGTCAATTGAGGAGTATATTATCGACCAAGAAAACAAAATCGCAAGAGCAAAAACTTAGAGAAACAGACGTAAAGTGACTTAAAGCGACAAAGAATAAGCGAAATTATACCGAAAAAACTCAACAGATATTGAGATAATCTTAGTATCAAAAGAAACTACGGCGAAGATTGCGAGCTTTCAATCCTTATTCGTCGAGTTATTTCAACTTCCATAGACCATCGACATTTGAAAAGTCCTAAATATTCTGTGAGCAGAGAAAACCTACAAGCCGTGGAGATGTCTATTGACGATGTAAACTTGTAAACTTTACCTGTTGAATCCAAGACAGTTTCATATTGATGTTGAAAACTATTTCAAGGCTGATGTCAGTTTAGAAAGGAAGATTTTCTTTCCATTTTGATTGTATCGAGCAAAAATTTTAGTCTATGTTGAGTCGGATACGAAATGCAAAACAAAAAATTGAAAGCTGCAAATGTACGTGTTCAATGACAAAACCAAAATAAAACCTGTTTGATATTGGAGAAAAATCTCAGTATGTATGTAATAAACAAAAAAACCTCGCTCGTTCGTTTTGTGAAAACAAACTCGTGCGTAAATACCATACGCCAGCACTTCCAATTAAGTAATCTCTATATTCTCTATATCTGCTATTTCAGAGTTTTTGTATAGCTCACTTTACCCAATCGTCTCGGTTTGGTGTAGCGCGAGAACAATATTCGGTAAGGTTTATTGGTTTTATCGCGAGCGATATGATAGTGTTCTATAGCAAGGCACTCTCATTGGTTGAACCGGGGTCACGTGGTTGTCATAAAAATCCAATGTCTCCCACACGGGATACAATTCAAATGTATCCCGTCACGTGATCACATCGTGACAGAAAATGTTGTGATGTGTCGTGCATGCCACTGGTTAGCTGAAGACGGTAAAATATTTTTTTTTTTTACCAAAACTTAGGCAAATGGCTTTTATAATTGTTGCTATATAACAAATCACTTAAGGATGTTCCCTTCGACTCCGTCTCGGGGAACATCGAGGATCTCGACTCCGTCTCGGGGAACATCGAGGATCTCGGGGAAACAAAACTCACTGTTTCCCTCGGGCCCAGTCATTAAGTGTTTACTGTTACATCGCCACACGTTTTCCAGATACAACACACGCTCTCATTGGTTGAACTGGGGTCACGTGGCAGTCATCAAAATCCAATGTATCCCACCACGTGTCCGTGATCACGTGACATAAGTGGTGTGATGTGTCGCGCGTCATTGGTTAGCTAAAGGCGGGAAAATGAATATTTGTGAACCAAACTCAGGGAAAAGAATCATATAATTGTGCTATATGAAAAATCACTTACTGACTAGCCCCTTGGGAATCAGTGAGTTTTGATGCTAATATCGTTTTATAACAGTGGACTTCAGAAATGATAATAAACATGACGAGATATATCCAAGTTTACTCAGTCGTGACAAGGCGATTTGTAAACCCGTGAAGTTAAGCACAAGAGAAGCTTACCTCACAAAATCCAGAATGTGGAATTACTTCCTCTACAAGGATGTCCGGATCAGCTGCAACAAAATTACTGACAATCAAACAAGGTTTCTTTCGCTAGCATCATTAAATTAAAGTAATAAAATTTTGGTTTCCTTTACTAGATCCAAGTTCTGTCATAAGTTGTTTGTGGTGTCATGAAACGTAGGGATTTAAAACCATTACGATTCAAACGCTTGCATACCTGAAGCTTCGATTGTCTCCATTTCATCTTCAGCAAGAAACACATCCACAAGTGAATCAAATGAAACCACCTTTGGAAACAATTAAACTCACATTTAGAATGAATATAACTAAAAAACATGTTACTCTTCGAGAATATGAATAAATGAATAAATGAAGTTAATGAAAATAAATGAATACTCGCAATAACAAAATCGAACGAAATGCCGTACAATCCCTTGCTTATATTTACCATATAAATAAGCATTATACCCCATTCACACCAAAGCATAAATATGTTTAAAATATGTTTAATTAAACTAGTTTAACATAATACCTGTTAACACCGCATTCTCGCTGGTGCAAAACTAGTTTAACATAATACCTGTTAACACCGCATGCTCGCTGGCGCTAAACTAATTTGACATAATACCTGTTAACACCGCATGCTCGCTGGCGCTAAACTAGTTTAACATAATACCTGTTAACACCGCATGCTCGCTGGCGCTAAACTAGTTTAACATAATACCTGTTAACACCGCATTCTCGCTGGTGCAAAACTAGTTTAACATAATACCTGTTAACACCGCATGCTCGCTGGCGCTAAACTAGTTTGACATAATACCTGTTAACACCGCATGCTCGCTGGTGCTAAACTAGTTTAACAAAGTACCTGTTAAACCGCAAGCTCGCTGGCGCTAAACTAGTTTAACATAATACCTGTTAACACCGCATGCTCGCTGGCGCTAAACTAGTTTAACATAATACCTGTTAACACTGCATTCTCGCTGGTGCAAAACTAGTTTAACATAATACCTGTTAACACCGCATGCTCGCTGGCGCTAAACTAGTTTGACATAATACCTGTTAACACCGCATGCTCGCTGGCACTAAACTAGTTTAACATAATACCTGTTAACACCGCATTCTCGCTGGTGCTAAACTAATTTAACATAGTACCTGTTAAACCGCAAGCTCGCTGGCGCTAAACTAGTTTAACATAATACCTGTTAACACCGCATGATCGCTGGCGCTAAACTAGTTTAACATAATACCTGTTAATACCGCATGATCGCTGGCGCTAAACTAGTTTAACATAATACCTGTTAACACCGCATGCTCGCTGGCGCTAAACGAGTTTAACATAATACCTGTTTACACCGCATGCTCGCTGGCGCTAAACTAGTTTGACATAATACCTGTTAACACCGCATGCTCGCTGGCGCTAAACTAGTTTGACATAATACCTGTTAACACCGCATGCTCGCTGGCACTAAACTAGTTTAACATAATACCTGTTAACACCGCATGCTCGCTGGCGCTAAAATAGTTTAACATAATACCTGTTAACACCGCATGCTCGCTGGCGCTAAACGAGTTTTAAATAGACATTTCTTAACTAAATAACCTGTTCGAAATAGTTTTAACCCTGTGTAACTTCATATTCACGATAGGGGCTACATAAACTCAGTTTAACCAAAGAACCTGTTTGAGGTAGTTTTAACCCTGTGTCCCTAAACACATTCAAAGATAGGGGCTAGATAAACTGAGTTTAACTGAAAAAACTGTTGCAGGTATAGTTTTTAACGCAGTGTAACTAAACACATTCAAGATAGGGGCTAGATAACTCAGTTAACTAAACCTGTTCGAGGTAGTTTTAACCCTGTGTAACTAAACACATGCAAGATAGGGGCTAGATAACTCAATTAACTAAACCTGTTCGAGGTAGTTTTAACCCTGTGTAACTAAACACATGCAAGATAGGGGCTAGATAACTCAGTTAACTAAACCTGTTCGAGGTAGTTTTAACCCTGTGTAACTAAACACATGCAAGATAGGGGCTAGATAACTCAGTTAACTAAACCTGTTCGAGGTAGTTTTAACCCTGTGTAACTAAACACATGCAAGATAGGGGCTAGATAACTCAGTTAACTAAACCTGTTCGAGGTAGTTTTAACCCTGTGTAACTAAACACATGCAAGATAGGGGCTAGATAACTCAGTTAACTAAACCTGTTCGAGGTAGTTTTAACCCTGTGTAACTAAACACATGCAAGATAGGGGCTAGATAACTCAGTTAACTAAACCTGTTCGAGGTAGTTTTAACCCTGTGTAACTAAACACATGCAAGATAGGGGCTAGATAAACTAAACAGGTTTAGTTGGTGTGAATGGGATATTTATTAGTCATGTCATATACTCTGACTGATAAAACACGCTTTTGTTAGCCAATCAGAGCGTGCGTTATATCATGGCTATGTTATAAAACTGGGAAGGCTTACTTATAAATATAAACGCGGCATTTTATGGTATATGCATGGCCAACTATACCTGGCTGGTCTTACTTTCTGTGTCTACTTCAAGTGCTGGTGTTGATGTCGATTCGTTAGATTTGTACTCGTGTTCTGGTATGGCTACGTACAAAAAAAGACTTTCCGTTAATATTGAAGCACTGATGGTGATTTGCGCTTAGCTTTCCCCCTGAAACAATGCGACAAAAGTAATATAAAGTAAAGCGGTTAGTAACCAAAAGAAAAATGAACAATGCATGAGAGTGTCGTAGCATGCTAACGGTAACATTGAACCTTTGGACATGTAAATCGGCAGCAGGCTACGTCAACAAAAGAACATGACATTCAAAGGTGTATAACGCTATCCACTCGATAAATCCCTACCAAGTGGAATAAGTATATTAACCAAACTAGCTTATTTTATCCAATGGAAAGGGATTTCTCATGAAGTTGGATAGCGTTATCAATCCCGCCTTTCAACAACGGGACCCTGAAGTATAAGTTCTACAGCAAAACTCTTAAGATGTCCGACTGCTTTAATAGCAATTGCCATAAAGAACTACAAAACATGTGTGTGTAACATTACCTGAACAGCTTCGAGTCTTATCGTCTCCATTCTTGTCTTGATCTTCTTCTGTAGTTTGTGACTGAAACGTATTTTGAACAAGAGAAGCATTCACAGCCATTTTATTAAGTAATTCCATTTCACTTATCGTCATTGTATTTATTGCACATAGAGACACGCTTTCACTACTCAAAGGCGGCAAGGTAAAACCAATTGGTACGAACGCCACATTCCCCTTTCCTGTAAGGGGCATCAGAGAAGATTCATCTTCTTTCTGCTTGGAATGTTCCAAAGGCAAAATGCCTCCGGGTACAAAAAATGCCCGACAAGATGACACCAAATCTTGAGTTCCTTCCACGTCTTTACAACCTAAATTGCCAAACATTCTCTCTTGCAGTTCTTTTGCAGACTTCAAAGACCGATCACTCTCGGGCCTAGGTGAAGTATTGAATTTTGGGATCATATAAAAAGGGATTGATGTTATGGACGATGAAGTAATCACTGACGGCCTTCCTTCTCGAGGAAAAGATGGTCCCTCTCGTGGCTTCTTAGCGTCCAAAGATTTACCTCTGTTTGAGGTTTTTTTCGTGACTTTGAAACGCTTAAAACTTGAGTACCGCCTTTCCGAGGAATCGTCGTCATATCTTGAATTACTTGATCCTCCTCTGGTGGATGAAGAATCAGAGTAAGTATCGTCAGCTCTTAGCTTTTTTGATGGCGTCTCGTCGATAGTTTCAATGACTTCTTGCTTTGGGCAAATACTGTTTATGCCATACAACGGTCGCGAGAAACTTTCATGTGACATTGTAGTAGTGTTTGAGCTTTTATAATTCATTGAGATTTGATTTGCCTGAGCCGTGGTGCACACTGGTAAAACTCTAGACCTGACGGCTTCTCCAGTAATACTGGTTACCGTCTTGACAACATTGAAATTGTCATTGTTTATATTGTTTGTTTCCTTTTCATACAGCTGTGTAGTGGATTTACAATCTGTTTGTCGATTAGGATTAACCGAGAAGGATTTTTCTGAGGAAGTGCCTGAGATGGACTGTCGAGATGATTTGGTGTGAGATATTATAGGTAGAGGGCTATCATGAACGGCTGGTTGTGCAGTAGAACAAACGTACTCCGGCGGAGCCTCCTGGGAATTTCGATTTTGCCATGAAGTTACGGCGTTGCTCGATACGCATGGTCTAGTTGTTGTGCAGGAGATGCCGCTGGATGGAGAACTCCTTGGCGTCACCAGTGAGTCTTCTTTAAGAAGACTTGATAAGGTTTGCATTTTCCTTCCATCACCCTGAAAAAAAATTGACGTGACATCTTTGGTGGTTCACTCCTGCTAGGACAGAGGCCCGAAGGTATAAAATAGAGTAAAGGGGAATGGAGATATTAGGGGAGAGATGAAGGGCCTCTTGTCAAATCCTTTCAGAATCTCACCATGCAAATATTAGTTTCAGAATTTGAATTTCATCTCTGATTGGTTCCTGCCGCAGCCGTGAGTGTTGGATGTCATGGTGATTTCCATTGGCTTATCATGGCCCATGCAACAAAAGTGGTTTGACGTGTTATGTTGATTTGAAACTCAGCGCATGGAAGTGAGATTCTCACCAGATTTGACCATGCAGAGACCCTAATTGTCTTCGCTCTCCTCTTCTTCTTTCCTTTCTCATCTCTTCGCCTCTTAATTTGATTTCTTCCGGCCTCTGGCAACCAAAATCCTTGTTTATGGGCATGGCTTGGATCTCCTCTTAACCCTATTAAAATAGGTACTTTTCGCCCCATAATTAAGGTGCTATAAATATATAAAAAAAAAATGCAATCTTCATAATTGTGGTAAATTAATAATTGTGGTAAAACTAATTGATCTTAATAATCTCAGATTGGAGTGCTTTTATTCATTTTCAGGAGTATCCTGTAAATTAACTTAAATTACTTAGCCTTCATGCCAATATCACAAACTCTATCACCTTCTCAAAGTGAGCTCTGCAATAGAGTACCAGGACTGGTTATGGATATCTAAATCCTCATGGCTGGACCAACACTCATACACGGGCACCCAACGGTAAAACGTCATGAAAACGAACATTCTCACGTTTTTATGACAGATTAAATGTATTTAAATATATTTTTAAAAACGTTTTTCAGCTGGCAGACGAGCAGCTATTCTGCAGTGCCTGCCAGCCAGCCGAAAGCACATGAATAATTTATATTTTCCCAACTGGAAAATTTAAGTGAATGTGTAGTAAAAAATGAGTCAAGATCATGAAGAACTCACAAACTCTGTAAAGGGCAATTGAAATACCGGCATGCCAACAAGAAAAGCTTGATATATTTCAAATTTAATTCAATTATAGGTGTGTCAAACAAATTTCGATACCCTACAGAATTCAATATATTTGAAGAATTGAAAACAAAAAGTGCAGAAATTGTCAGCTGAGAAATGCCAGACTGCAGAATTTGCCAACTGTGTGACCCAGAAGAACAGATATTGTGCAGAACAGTTTGTTGGGTGTTCCTGACTCATAGTCGCCCTGTGTTGACATAACGATGAGAGTAAATAGTATAAGGCCATAAAATCAAACGTCTAGTGAAGAGAGACCCATGTATCAAATGTACCCAGTTGCATACAAGTGGTAAACTTGTTGCCCTTTATAAAAAGTGGTAATAAGGTTTTTTACTTAAATCCTGATATGCCTTACATTTAGTATGAGGTACATTGCTGAACTTCCGGGCAACCATCTTCTGATATTCCTCCCTGTCCACTCATCCGAATTATGGAAATTCAGCTTTCCATACTGATCTGAAGAGGAAAACCAAAACCTACCAAAAGAAGACAGAGAGATGCAAAGGAATAAATTGTTATGTGTTATGAAGTGCAGGTATTTCCAGTTTTGACCAAAATTAATTTCCGGGGGTGGGAGATTCCATACAATATTGACGGGGATGGTCGTCGTACCTTTTAGGGGTTAACATTCATGGTTTGGTACCGCTTAGGGTGCTGAAATCTAAAATTACCACCATTACATTATCCCTGTACCTTTTAGGGTATTAACAGGAACTGCTTGTCAGTTTATGTTTTGTTTTATAATTGGTACCTCTTGGGGGTGAAAATAAATTCGAGCCACGCCCACAAAACGAGATTCTGATACCTTTTAGAAAGGGTACCTTTCAAAATTTCCAACGATGATCCCCGTCACTTTTATATGGGACTCCCCCTCCCAGGCCAACTTTACAACCCTCAAAGCTGCAATCCTATTTACTCTGCAAGTACAACAAAGGAATAGAAACATAAACCATGTCAGTGATTATGTTAAACAGGAAATTCCGGTATAAAAGGCCCAGGCCACTGATCCCTTCAGTTGTCACTCTGTCTTTGTGGAGTGAACATCTCTGTGATGCTGATCCGCTTGAGTGCTTCCCGTACTGATTGCTTATCGCACGAAATTCAAATCAACAGAGAAATGTAAACTTTAGAGTAAGGGCTACAGAGTTTGTAAACAGTTATAAAATACCGCCTAAAGTCTTTAATAACCAAACTATCTTCCCTCTGTTCACCTTTTGATGGCTACCGGTAATTGTTTGATTTTAAACCCTCAAAATTTCGCATTTTAACAGGAGAGGCCTAGTCGTTCTTGAAGTACCTCTTTAAGCAATAGATACAGAATATTAATTAGTAGCCCTGCTTTACCGGATTTACAAACTCGAGCCGGAGTTGAGAGTTTGTAAATCCGATAAAGCACGAACACGAATTCTGTATAAGGCTTTAATATCAAACGTCTAGATCCGATGTATGGAGTCGTGTTTTTCAGTTATTTTGGGGATACGACTTATTTTGGCTGAGAAAATCGAAGCAAATACAGATCACTTATCGTACAATGAATTCCTGTTTTCCTGCATTATTAATGAGTTTGATAATGCTTCTAAAGAAGTAGTAATATGTATACAGTTATACTCCGTTTCTTTATTGTTCTAGCACATAATCTACACTAAACTATATGCGTGACCTCTTGGTGTTGTCAGTATAGTGTTATCTAAAGTATCAGATATTAACCACACACCTCTGTTTCTTCAATGAAAGATCATTACAAATCAATAATTATAAAAATTGAGAATCATCTTAATCAATCAGGATTCAACTTTAACAGGAAAACATAATATATAGCTAAATACTAATGTCCGGTATTGTGTGTTCATTGTAGAGGTTCAGTCGTGTTGGGGTAACGACTGTTCTGCCTGTCCTCGTCTGTCTTGGTACTTCCACTGTGCCTCCCTTACAGCACGGGCTGTCCGGCGGTGGTTCTTTATTGGCTTCCTCATCCGGTTGGCCTGTAACAGGGTATGTCAAATCTAGGCTTGCTATGTCTCTTGGAGTTGCAAATAGGTGTCTTCTGTTACGTCTAAGTGCTGAGCTTTCAGTCTGGACTATGTACGATCTTGGTTTCTCAGCTTTCTTCGTTATGCATGATTCCCGGTTTTCTTTGATCTGTTATCCAGACTTTGGCTCCCGGTTGGAGCTCGGGAAGGTTCTGAGCCCTGTCGTGGTCATTATAATACCTGGCTTGTTGTAGCTCGTAAGTTTCTACTTTTCTCCCGAGTATATCAAGGCTTGGCTATAAAGGTACTAGTTGATCAGGTGTAACTGGTAAAGTTGTCCTTAATTTCCTCTCCATCAACAGTTGGACGTTCTGGTAGTCTTGTCGGTATCATTGGTTCTGGGTGGTTCACTCTCTCTTGACAACATGTTGTACATGTCGTGACCATATCCTCTATTTGTTTGCTCAGCCCAGGTCACCATACTCTGTGCTCTCTCCCGGCACTTTCTGATTCCTTAGTGACCTGTGTGAATTTTGTCTAAGATGGTAATCCGCATGGCTGATGGGATGATGAGCCTTGTCCCTTTCATTAATAGGCATCTCTGTAGTGTGATAGTGCCTCTTAGGCCTTGAGTTTACCTTGCTTTTGACTGGCCACTCTTCAAGTCAGTACTCTTTACGTTTTCGGCATACTTCGTCATCCTCTTGATACATCCGTATCTGCTGTACGCGTTTCTCTGTTGTCTTCAATAACTGAGATGTATAGTCTGAGATGTTCAGAGTCTTCGGTCCTGTTCATTAGTTGGGCCTATCAGCGGTGCTCTGGAGTGTGTGTCTGCGGTCACGAGGTCTTTTCCTGCGATGTGCTAATGGTGTAGGAGTAACGCATCAGTCTCATCCGGAATCTCACCAGTCGAGTACTACATCGCATCAACACGGGTGATGCGGCTCCCGTCAAGCAGGCTGCGAGGTGAGTTCCAGGTCACGTGAAGGAAGAGGTCCATCAGCACATCAAGCAGATGAAAACGAGGTAATTCAGCCAGATTAAGGTCCATGGGCGTCACCCATCGCCTTAGTAAAAAAATCCTCAAGGAAATCTTCAATCTTGGGCTTTTCCTCGTGCGACCAATCCGCCGTTTCTAAGTCAAACAGGTTTGCTGCTTCTCCCTTGTTCTGCGACTCACGCTCCACCATTCTTGGCTACTGGTACATCGAGCCACACCCTGTCTCCAGCCCGCACTGTATGCTTTTCCATGCATACGCAGATCGTAATAGTCTTTCTGCCTTCGCTGAGCTGTCTTCGAGTGCTCCCTTGCCCTCTCGTGCGCCTCCTCAAATGCATGTTTTCCTCAGGTTTAACACATATTCGGATATTTCTTCCTTTTACTCGGGGCAACGACCAAACATGACATCCACAGGTAAACGCACATCTCTCCCAAACATCAAATAATGGGGTGAGTACTTAGTGGTCTCGTGCAAGCTAGAACGGTACGCCATCATAACTTGTGGAAGGTGCACATCCTAGTCCTTGTGATTGTCTGACACGTATTCCGAACTGGAATCCGGTTCCCCAACCCCGGTTGGACTAGTACTCTGGCCAAAAGCACGGAATGCTTTCCCACGAACTGGAGACTAGGCTCTGCTACTCCTGTCAAACCTACAAGACACCCATTGTCCTCCAGCTTGGCCTGAATTACCATCTCATGTTCCCCCGGTACCGTAACCGTCTCCGCCAAACTAATTATGCACACCACTGCACACCACTCGACTTACGTGACAACTTCGTAACCTTTCCATTCACCGCAAGCGTGTTATCTTTGAAATTAATCTTGCACTGGTTTAATGCCAAAAAATCAGCCCCGATTACACATCACCCACCACCAAAACTGAGTGTGCAACATCGACTCCTTCGAGACATAGACGCACCCTACATGTTCCTACGATGTCAAGTGATTGGCCATTAGCCGAAACTATTGGCTCACTACATTTTTTAACCTCAACCTCTTTCCCTAACCTTTCCAACAATCTCTTGTGAACCAATGTCACAGACGAACCAGTATCTAACATTAACACATGCTGTCTCTCTACCATTCCGGGTGCATATACAGCCGCCTCATTTGAGATACTCAAGCTATGCTCGAGTGTTCGCGTACTTCCAGTAGTCTCTGGCTCTTCCACTGTTGTCTTGTTACGGGCCTTGTTGGTAGCGGAGGCTGGCACAGGACCCGCGGTGCCTAGTTTTCCGACTGTATAGCCTTAGCGACATCTTATCCAAGATTTTCGTACTTATATACGATTGGTACGACAGGCTTGTGGTCTGTTTCGATTTTGATGTCTTTGCCTGTAATATATAGTTGCTAAACTTTTCGCATGCCCATGTTTCGGATAATGTCTCCTTCTCTGTTTGGGTGTATTGCTGTTCCGTGCTGGTCATGGATCGTGAAGCATACGCGACTGCTTTCATGGTACCATCTGGTTGTTTTTGTGTCGTCACAGCGCCGATACCGTACGATGAGACATCTGCAGAGACAGTTGTTTCCCTCTCTGGGTCGTAGTATGCAAGTACGGGCGTGTTACTGAGCTTTTCTTTAAAGAGTCAAACGCTTTCTGCTGCTCAAGTTCCCAAACGAACTAATTATTCCTATTCAGGGTCCCTGAGTGCCTTCGTTTCCTCTGTCAGGTGTGGGATGAATTTCTCCTGTCGATTCACCATTCCGAGGAATCTTCGGACTTCTGCTCATGCACATTCCTGGGTGTAGGCATCTCTGATTGCTGTTGTCTTCTCGACGTCAGACGTTACCGATTCCGCATTAACTTAGCCAGTAAACATGCCTTCAGATCTGGAACATTCGCACTCGTATGCATTCAATGTAATTCCGGCTTTCTCGAGCCTTGTTAGGGTTGCGTGCAGTCTCGTGTCTCGCTTGTGTGATGGCTCAATTCAGTGTAAATTTCCCCATATAATTATCACACGTCACATATACCAACTGAAGGAAACATTATGAATTACACCTTCAGCAAAAATAAAACACAATATGGTCTGCAATTCTCAGATCATATTCTCAGATTTCTTTCATTTTACACTTTATACATAAGAAGTAGACATTTTAAAATATGATTATTATATGAAATAAGTAATTAGGAAGTTCATATAAGTGGTGTTACAAGAATTGAAAATAAATACAAGGGCGGCTTCACCCTCAATAATTATTACTAAATAGTAATAACATTATGTCTATAGAGTAAATAATAAGTAGAATTATAGAGAAAATAAGTTAGTAATAAAAGTATGAAATATAATAACAAAAATATAGAAAATTCTAGAATGACCAGTAATTAGATTGAAAGTAACTGACATGCAACACTTAATTGAGTCGAAATACGGTAACAAAAAGTTGTGATAGAGCTTACTAATTACAATATATCAGTTTGGATGATTATAGTTAATATAATATAATAAAAATAAGGAAATTAATAAATACAATAGTTGAAATGAAATTGAAGTGAAATGCTGCAACAAGAAGTTGGTGGTTGTATTTATTATTGCAATATATCAGGTGTGATTATTAATTAAGTACGTACTCTTTGTATTTGTTCTTAAAACTATTATGTGGTAAACATTTGCGATAGGCAGGTACAAGTGTTTTCCCATATTTTAGACGCTATAAATTTAAATGTTACTAATCCATAGTTAGTTCTGGCGACTCAGGTCTGAATAGGTTTTGGTTTGTAGAATGGGATGTATTATATGAATGGATTTCAGAGGCAGTATAACTAAATCAAGAAGGCTGTTGGGATATTTGTTTTATCGTTTTTAATTTTGCGAATAAGAGACAACACTTTAAGTTTAAAAATATAACTTAGTTTTAATATTTGTACAATCTTGTAGTATGGGTTAACGGTTTCTCGTTTGTTAGCAAAAAAGTTACTACCAGTACAATTATTTTGTCGTGGTCATGTTTGATAATCAGTTTAGCCTTAAAAGCGGTACCCCAACTTAACATTTTACCATAACTTAGGTATGGGTATATCAGAGTGTGATAAAGTTGTTTAAGCGTATTTAGACTAACACAACATCTTAGCTTACGGATAATTCCTATATTCTTTGCTATTTTTTTGTTAACATGTTTAATTTGCATATCCCATTTTAGATGTTCGTCTATATAAATGCCTAAGTACTTGATATACGTTTTTTTGCTCAATATTAGAGGCTTTAATATTTATGGTAGGCTTGTTTCTGGAAGAAGTAATTAACATATAATTTGTCTTTCTAAAATTAATTGATAATTTATTAGCAGCACAGTAGTGAAGTACTAGAATGAGGTCATCATTGATAACTGATTCCAATTCAGTTAGATTGTCACAAGTATAAAATATATTGGTGTCATCAGCAAAGATTCTGAATGATAGTTTTTGGACTATTTTGGTAGATCTTTTATATATATTACAAAAAGTAAAGGTCCTAGTGTAGCACCATGGAGTACACCACATAGAATTCATAGCTACTCCCAATTTTAACATATTTTTTTCTATTATTTAGATAACTGGAGAACCATTTACGTGGGATATTCCCCGAATTCCGTATTTGTTTAGGTTAGCAAGTAGTATATTATGGTTGATAGCGTCAAAAGCTTTTAATAGAAAAGTCAAGGAAAATCCCACGTTATTTGTTTGTTATCTATTGCTGTTTTCAAATTATCAATAATTTCGAGAATTGCGTACTAATGGTTGTATGTCCCTTCCTAAATCCAACTGGTAGTTAAACAAAATTTTGTGTTTTTCAGATAAAATATTAATTGATTATAGCTGCCACGTCGCTCTAGAATTTTACCAAAAGGAGAGATAGTAGCAATAGGCCTATAATACCAGGATCTGTTACAATACCATTTTTAAAAATAGGAGTCGTTAGTCCAGCTTTTCCTAGCCTGTGAAAGCAGCCGCCTCTTTTGAGCTCTGGTCGCTCGGGCTCCCTTCCCCCAAAGAGACGTCTGCGACTCGAGGGTAAAAATTCCATACTGATGACGTAACGCCCTCGCTTGACTGAATTTCAAATTATGTGCAGACATTAAGTTTATATACTTCGCGCCAGTTCGTAATGGCGGCCGAGTCAAGTGAATATTCATGATAAAGAAGAGATTCCCTGTATTTTATGCCGCAAAAGTACAACCGAGCGATCAAGTTATATTGTACAGAAAGTAGCGAATCCAGCAGGGGTATATAATAACGTAACAAGGCTCTTCCAAAGTCTTCCAAGTCACCTGAAGACTGAATTCTCGACTGATTTCAGTTGCTGCTTTTTGTGTAAATCTAGATAAAAGGGAAAAAATCGCCAAAAACCTTGAATACGTGCCAAATGGAACAGTTGGTGGCGATTTGCAGGAAGCTCTAAAGGAACGAAATTGCATCGCGATTCCTGTTCCAGCTACAGTTAGCGATGAACACAAACTCATCGAAGCCGAGGAATTTCCAGTTCCCGTCTGCCAAAGCACTCCCATCCTGGCCAGATGTGCAGTGGCATCCACTACCTCTTGTACTTCTTCAAACTCAAAGCGAACACTTCCTTTTTGGAAAGGAGAACAGGCCACAACACCAAAAGGTTGATTCAGGTGTTAAGGTGAGTCAAATGAACCGAATTAAATAATAAAAGATATGAACAGGAAAGCCTTTGGCTTTGGGTACAACTATAGTCTATACTATAGGACTACTCTAAGATTATTATAGCTCAGGTGTGTTTAGACTCGTTCTATGAATGATTTGGAGTACAACTTTTGTTAATTTTTTTTAAATTTCTAGGTTATGTTTTTAGAAGGTTTGTATGAAACTTTTAAGAAATGAATTATTATAATATTAATAAGCCAAATGGTGGGTTGTTCTATAATTATTCCCTTATTTACAACCTTGAGCTATGACTGCAGAAGTGGTCAGAGTGAGGGGCCGTAGTTGTCCCAAGTCACCCTCCCCCAAGCCATCTTAAAGACAACTTTTCAAACAATGCTGAGATCTGTAGCTAAATTGCAGTGATCCATTAATTTACATGTTACTCATGTGAGAAATTACTTGGTACTGTACAGGTTATGCTCTGTGAAGTTTGCTTGGGAAATTGGGTGATCTGGGTCTCCAGAACAACTTTTGTCCATATAAACAGGCACTGAAATAAGAATTGGTTTCCAGGTGGAAACCAAGCATATTGTTTTGGCAGCAATATACCCATCTTTTTTATGGTATTTATTATGATTAAATCTTTCTTAGGTTGTTGTTTCCTGGCCAACACAGACCAAACATCAGCCTCATATAGAGCCCTTAGGCCGTGCATTACTTTGTGGTACATGGAAGGAAATTGCTACAGCTGCATTTTGTGTAAAGGAGCTAAGAGTAGAATTTGTTAAGTGCATGTTGAAGCATCTATCAAAGTGTTGCACATTAGCATAGTTTAATAAACAGGAGTCTTTAACAGATTTAAAACACTATACTCCACATATGGAGTTCTCTGAGTTTATTGAACTGCTTTATAAGCTCATTATGTATAGTCAGGTTTTTCAGTTATGTTGGTTATTACAGCCTATTTCCGCAGAGAAATATGAAGGAAAAGTTTTTAACCAACACAAATGTACAACAGTGGATAAATTTGGCTGTTCCCAAGTTACCATAGCAAAGACTTGTGCATAACATACATGTACACTCAATTTCCAGTTTTAATTGTAAATATATTGTTTATAACAAGAAGTTGGAGATCATGAACTTACATAGCTAATAGAGGAGTAATTATTCTTCCTGATGTATGTTTAATTATTGGGGTTGTCCCAAAGGATCCAAGACTGTGTACTGATGCTTCTACATGATGGATAACAACATTATTACTGGGAGAGAAAATGTAATTGACTCTTTATTTAAGATGAAACAGTAAATACATTTAGCTGTCAAATTTATAAAGGATTAGAAAGAAATGTCAAGGAAGTTCTACATCCATCTAATTAGTTCCAGTTTTTTTATTCAGAAAATTATTACAAGTTATGGATGCCTAGAGGCTAAATAAACATTAGTTTTCTAGTTAGCCCCAGTTTGGCTAGGATAAATACCTTTAATTTATTAAAGGCAGTCATTACATTGTATAACATAACTAGGCATAGCGAATATCTGGCATCGCTACTATAGATTGTTGACAAATTGAAGGGCTCCCTGCAGAACAGTGTCACTGACTACTGATCAAATTCTAAATAATTAATTCTCCTTCATATTCTTCAATTTTTAAGGGAGAATTTAGAACCTGATCAGAAGTCACCTACTCTATTCTTTCATGAACCCCTTCAATTATTATGGAAGTATACAAATATAACCCCCCTCCCCTACCTGAGCTAGGCCATTGATTTACAAGGACTTGAACCTGACATGTGCTTTAACCCCTACCCACCTGGGCCTTGTTACAAAGAAGATGCCTTGCTCTTTCTGCAAAATGCCCCAAAGGGGGTGGAGGTAAAAATGTAGATACATGTACGTTTTATAGCATCCCATATTTTTCCTTCCTTCCTTCACTATGCTCTGATCATGGGAGGGTGATTTTCAGTGACCATGCATAACATGAATACAACACTGGTTATTTATAATTGCCAGTAGAAGCAGTAACTCCTTTTTTCTCCCTTATTAGTGAGGTATGAGTGGAGCACCCCTGCTTGCTCTGCTAAAATATAGCCACTCGTACCCCAATAATACCGGAGGGGGGAATAGGGACTGTTCACAGTTCATAAAAAGAGGAAAAAATGGAGATCCATAAATTTTAGGTAAGGTCCTGGCAAACAAGGTTAATAAGGTGTTTATTATGTAGCTCAAAAGTATCAAAAACAGACTATATACCAGGTCTGTACGGGAAAGTTATGAACCAAAAATTGACCAATCATACCTAGCAAAATTACCAAGCTACATAAAATAAATAATTATTGGTTAAAGTTTTGGTGATACCCAAAATAATCAAGGTTGAGGGCTGAGGCTGATAACACTTACTGAGACCTTGATTGTTCTGGATATCACAAAAAACTGAATAATAATAAAATATATATTTAAAGAGGATTCCCCAGTCACCCAAAGGTGTTTTTCATGGAGGTTCTCAGAGAAATAAAAATATAGGTTTAAAAATAGATAATAATAAAAATAAATGGACTATAAAGAATAATGACTAATAATAAAAGTTACAATAACGATGTATAGAATAAGAATAACATGAAAATCTAATAATTATTGTTTTATAAATTAAAATTATCTCCTGTACACTGAATTTTGGAATTATCTGTATATATATGCTCTTGGCCAATGACGATGGAGATTGTAAAATGTATAATGCAGGTTGCTATTTTATGGCTCTTTTATTTACGAGATTCAACAAACCTTTGGCTTAGCGTTTGTAAGCTATACCGACTAAACTCTCTTCGTAGAGCTTGTTCTCAAACAATGACCTGTAGAAAGGCTCGATTCGGGCGACAAAAACACGTACGTACGAGAAATAGCCATTCTCTATTCCTTCGTTGACTTCGCTTTGGTCGCTTCCAACAAATGCAGCTATCAACCCTATTGAATTCAAACGGTTAACCTGATCTATCATCAGAGCAACCAAAGGAGATATGACTATAATGATGGGATCCTTTTTCCACAAACTGTTGCAAACGTTCAAATGCATCCACATCTCCACCAAACACCAATGATTTCCCCGAGCCAGTCGGCAAATTAACGAACACATCCTTTTCTTCCATAAAACTACGTAGAGCTATGACCTGACTACTTGTGAGCTTCTCGATATTAAACTTAAGGCAAAGTTCACTTGCACAACGATTAAAAACACTAAGTTTATAGCTCACGCTTCTCACTCGCCGCCATTTAATAAAGCTGAACTGTTAATTTATGCACATTTATAAATATGTTGTAGACTGACCAATCACAAGCCGCGCCCGGAATCTGGGCGCATTTACGTCATCAGTATGGAATTTTTACCCTCGAGTCGCAGACGTCTCTTTGGGGGAAGGGAGCCCGAGCGACCAGAGCTCAAAAGAGGCGGCTGCTTTCGCAGGCTAAGCTTTTCCATGCCAGGGACAGAATGGCCAAACTAATTTATTCCCTATACCTGATGTAACAAATTATAAGAGTTGAGTTACCTTAGATAGAGGAAGTAGTAAGGTAGGTTTTCAGATTTTCTATTCATAGATGTGCAACACAGAGTAATAAAATATCAGAAATTATTTCTTTCAAGTACATCTTTGTACAGTTGTCGGGTCGATTTTAGGGTTCAATAGACCATTTTCTCAGGTATGCGCACACAATATCGCTTTTTGAACAATAGGCGCCAATTTTTGAACAATAGCCGATAATTTGAATAACAAAGGCTGTCGCATCAGAATGAGTCTAACAAAAGCTAACAAAACTCACCGCCCACCAAGAAATACTTCATGTAGGTAGCTTGGATTTAGACTGGTATGTAATCAACTAAAGTCGATTGAGGTATGCTAACCGCCATGGAAAGAGAGTAGCAGCTGACGTTTCGAGCGCTAGCCCTTCGTCAGAGCAAAAAGCTTGGATTTAGTATTGGTTGAAATAATAGGGAGGGTTATAGGAAACCACTACGTGATTCCCACGTGAAGTACATGATATTTACCGGCCCGTCAAGCCTGTTGCGTGCACATACTTGAGAAAATGGTCTATTGCACTTATGGGAGGTTCCATCAACTGACTATATTTATGATGTCCATTTGAATAGAAAAATCTCATACAGTATAATAATACATATAGCTGCATAATGATTATAGAATAATAGCATTCTAACAATTAATAGTACGTATTACATATTGTATACAACAATCCTAAAATCACTTACAGATTTTTTTTTAAAAACATTCTCACCTTTTATTCCTCAGAATAGTAAAATGCTTACAAAGCACTTCTCTGATTTCCTTCTCAGAAGTAAACTTATAAAAGGTAAATTTACTATATCTCATGGGGTCCTTCTTAAGAAGCTCGACGACAATGTTATTGGGCCTGTAGGTGGTGGTGCCACTAGTAGTAAGGTCTGACGAGTTACAAATAATGACAGCTTTTTTGAAGACTGACATTGTGTCATGCCCTGACTGTTGATTTAATAAACCACATTCATCATGTTGTGATTCACTGCTGTGGTTTGTTGTGTTCTGGGGTTGATGGTTACTGGAGAGGAGTTCTGTAGACTGATGGTCCATTTTGGTAAAGCTTAAACAAAAGCATAGTAAATCTAAGTACATACATGGCCACTGCAAGTGCTGAAAAGAAATTGTCTACTGATTTCCTTTTTGGGAGAGGGGGGAGGGGGTAGGTAGCCTGCTATACCAGACATTCTTTCACTATCATAAATTTGAAGAACAAGTAGCATCTGCTTACCCAAGCACTTAATTAGTTTCGAATATGAAAGTTTTGTTGTCTTATGAACTGATTCGATTCTACATACGTGTACTGTGCATCCCTAATCCTGGAAAGTGATGTTATGTTACATTTTTTTTTAAATAAATGGATGCACACGACACATTTGTCATTGGCCAATCACAAGAGACTGCATGTTCCCATGCTTTTAAAAGAGGCATGGTTGTTAATTGTCTCTTCCAGCCCTCTCGTATGTTTACATGTAGCTTATAAATAGAATCTTAAAATATCTATCAAAACCTCTATAAAGACCTATATGTATAAAATAGAGATATGATATTAAAAAAAAGAGTAAATAAAAACGATATTAGGCTCTCGATGTGTCATAATTAGTTTATTACATTTTTAGTCAGTCAATACAACATTTACAGCAAAATAAAGGCTCACTTCAACCCTTAGTTTACGCATGCCAATTAAGTATGAATTCCTTTAAGCAAGCACGCATCCAATTGTTGTGGTGACAATTAATTCTTCAGGTTGTCAGCTTATTGTTTTTTTGATTAAAAAAGTACTGAATAACGGCAAGTCTTGGTTTAAGTCTTTCTGGCTGTGTTTTTGTTTTCATTTTGTTGAAGAAACCGTGTAATTTCTTCTTCAGAAACAATGACTACAAACCTCAAACTTGTTGAAGCCACCATTTCTTTCAGAAAACAGCAAAGCAAGCGCAGATGCACACATCAATTGGCAGGAAACTGACGTCAGCATTCAGCAAAATATAATACAAGCAATTTGAATGGTCTAAGTTAAATTAATTATGGGAAATTTGATTGGGCAACACAACCTGTGAAGTGATATTGTACATGTATCACTTCACCATGAAGTGATATCATATCACTTCAGTGTTGGTATGGATTTTATTCACGCCTTTATCACACTGATATTGACCCTAAATATGCAAGTCTAGAATAAGATTCATTTATCAGAATTTAGGGAATGGATTCAATTTTTGCCTTTCTAAAATCTAAAAGAAAACTTTATTATAATAAATTAGAAGATTCTTAACTCTTTATAACTTGTTTGTTTTCATGTATTTGTGCCATAGTGCCCTTAATCTACATGTAGCTGAGAGTTGTGATCACATTGGCACTTTTATTCAAAAAAAGTATTACAATTTTCACCCTGATTGGGAAGAAAAAAAGACTTACATGTATGCCAGAACGTGCATATTGGAAACTAATTAAGCACTTTGAGGCATCATATTTTTTTTCAAATTTATCGGAGTGAAAAAATATGTCTGGTATATAACAGGCTAGGAGGGAGGGTGTCACTGAATTTCTTAGGAATTTCTTTATAAACCTAGATGAGGGTGGAAACATTTCTTGGAGGTGATTAATTATGTTAGGAGCCCCATACTATAATTAAAAGCTACGTGTACCTGTATATATGTTATATTAATAAGGTATATAAATGGCATTAGAATATGAGTGTATTTTCTTAGGAGGGCCACTATACAATGTACGTGTGCTGCAAAAGATTGTGTGGATTTATTTAGCAACCAATACTCATCCCCAGGCTTCACTCCCAGGCCCATCATCTCCCAGGCCCATCATCTCCCAGTCCCATCATGCAAAGCATTTTTTTTCAAAATGCAGATCTATGCTCTGAAGTTAGTACAAAGCCTTCACGGTTAACTCTTGCAAAGGAAATTTATGTATTTGTTGAGTCTGTTTATGTTTTTGACCTACTTAAAGTACCTATGACACACCTTTTGGGGCTTACATGTATACCCATATATTTTTCACACATATACTTCACAGAATTAATACCTCTCAATTTCGTTTTCAAGAGGTTTGGGCTATAGACCTATCTTGGCGTGGAACTAAATTGAAGCAGTGTCACAACATCCACCCATACATTATTAACAAGAAGCCTGCATTGGATGAGGCTAACTGGGATAGTGCAAATAACAATAGACCTAGTCAGCTTGCCTGTTTATTGTCCCATTTCAGACCACCTGACTTTTCCCTTGAGTAATGTTTTTTTGTTTTTCTGTATCCCAAGAGGAAATGTACCAATTTATATAATTCGAAAACAAAGCACTGATTATCCTCTGGAGAACTTAATATATCACTGACATGGTCTGAAATGGGACAACAAACAGGCAAGCTGACTATATAGGTCTATTATGGCCATGATGACAGTAAAAATGTCATCATATGTACATTGTACACCAAGAAATAGGCAAGTTAAAATGCTACCCATCAAGTTAATGGAAATAAGAAGTGAGAGAAAGCTTCAATTCTGTGCAATGCTCCTAAATATGCATCAGCTGCCATTTCGGTTGAATTATGTATTGATGAATGAAGCTGCCTCTCCCAGAGGAGGAGGGGGTGTAATATATATAAGCTATACAGGTATGTGCTGCCTCAAAGGGTGTGGTTTTCGAGCTGTTTTAGTCTGAAATAGCATTACAAATTGTGCCTTTTTAGTTGGCATAGGGTATGATTTTGACATGTATGGAAGTATGAGACCACACATGTTCAAATTTTCTCTTAGCTTCTTTTACTATTGTCATTGATCTTCAAAATAAATTGAGAAAGAGAACAAACCTGATTAAAGGCATGAATTGATTAAAGTGCATGAATTATGGTACAAATTCTTGGGTTCAGGACTGAAAGAGGGTATGGAAAATCATATATTTTGGTCCAAATTCCGGGGAGAACCTCTCTTACCCCTCCCCCTCCCCCTGCTTCCTGGGCTGCCTCTCAAATTTCACTAAAACAAGAGCCCATCTGCCACAACATCGTGCCATTTCTATCGTAGAAGCCTTGGTTTCAGCAGCAAAGCAACATGCTAAATTCCAATTCGTTATGTGTGGATTAACTGGATCCTGGCTTTGAGTTTGATCATGCAGCCCCTTCAGGTCCGGCGTCGTGTGGTATATAAAATCACTGGCCATCTGGGTAAAAAACGCAGTCCTTCGGCTCCGACAAGGGCGGCAGTTAAAATACCGAGCCTGTTGGAAGGCTTTCGCATGGTGAAGTTAAATAAAACATTAAACTGCTTACATTTGAGAGATGGGACTCCAAATTTGAGAGAAATTTCCTTGCGGGTCGACCATCTTGATTTACTGTATTAAATTATGTAAATAAATTAACTTGGAGTGTTAATTACGTGACCAGCACAGTGCAATCTGATTGGTGGTGAACTTGAAATTTAATACATGGGAACAAAGAAAAAATAACCGCATGGGTCAAAAGTCAAAATTTTGTTGCATGAAACAATAACAAAAAACCACTTGCAGATTAAGACTCGGTGCTGCCACAGCCAGCACAAGTAAATATTGAAATTAGTAGTACCAGAAATTCCTGATAACGAACTTAAGTGGAGAATCAAAGGACTATTTTCTGCTGTTTCGTGAGTGAATCAAACGTTGCCGCTTTCTTCGCCGTCGCGCAATATTACTGCTTCATAAAAATATTGGTTTTATACTTTCTCCGAGGAATTACTTGTTTTGGTCTTATAAAAATACATGTACATGACTGAAGGAGCTGCACAATTACTGTTCAGTGTTGTGTATCAAGTTGTGAATAGCAACGCGTTTAATAAAAGAAGCGTTAAAATGCAAAAGAATGAAAGAGGAAAAATACCTAAAACAAAGCTGGTTTTCAGGAACTGCTGCAAAATAGTGTTTGCAAGATCGTGATTTGAAAGGCTGGGTTTTCGTGCTCAATGCGTCATCATCCAAGACAACAGTGGATCATCGTTCTCACTTTTGTTCAGTTTACAAATTTGGTGGAATATTTAAAATCTCCTTAGGATTACTGACCTCTTTGATTTAACTTTAGCGTTTTCTACTTATTTTTACTCGAATAGGAAGATATTTAGTGGTACAAATAGCAAACACTTACCGATTCGACAGCATGCATGTCTTCTTTCCGTGCAGTGATCGAAGGCAGGATTAATACGATCACGTGACTATATGGTTTCCAGCCAAATCAAACTAACCCCTCCCAGACGGGAACATTTTACAAGTCATCAAAATGAATAGTGAAGCGAATATAAGTTATGAAATAAAGTATGTATCTCTTATACGGATTTGTACGTTTATTTTTATTAGAATGAGATCAGCTAGTTTATTATTAAAAAATATTTTTACTCTTAGACCAAAGTAACTATTCACAACCAACCCCTCCCCAGAAGATGAAACATATGGCGCTAGCCTCGTCTTGGTATAACTGCGGGATACTGGGTTCAAGCGCCATTTTGCGCGGCAGTTTTCGACATTTTCTGTTTTGCTGTTGAACAAAACTAAGGTGGAGAATGTGTGGGAAAAGTAGCGAGATTGTGAAGTCTAGAGTAAAGAAAAAGGTAAGAAGAGAAAGAATCATACCTCTTTAGCTCTTTATCCGTAGTTATGAATTAAAGTCTGGGCTTTGAAGAAGAATTTCAGCGATTGTGTGGACTATGAAATGAACATACAACTTTACAAGACACGATTCCTAAAGTGCTAAACTAAGGCTAAACTGAAATACTTTGTGTTTGGTTAATTTTGCATAAGTTCTCCTATGGTAGAACTTCCGAAATTTTGTGAGTTGTCATGATTCTGAAGCTATCAAACCGGATGGTCGTAAAACATGGACGGGGACGTGGGGACGCGAACTTAGAAACACAGTATTTTTGATCGCAAAAAAAAAAAAACGAGCTATTATGTGTGTATTCAAATGCATTGTTTTATAACTAGCTGGTTATGTAGGTTAGAAAACACGTAATCAAAAGTGTTTCCTCACAAACCGACGCCATCTTGCATGGAATACTCAATCGGAATAACCTCGTTTCCACGCTCCCTTAGTGAGGTTAAAGAGCCTAGAAAGGACACTTAAAGAAACATGCTGCAGATTTGTCAGGCATTGATGCAATGACACCGTAAACAGTAAACAGTCATTTTATGAAAATCTGATAGCCCAGTTTTAGGGGAGTCACGAAGCAAGCACAAAGAAGTTGGCTGTTTTTGGAGGCTAAATTTTGGTGAGGTCTAGCATTAGTTACCTTTTTGTCAGCTGGGTTATATACGCCACTCAGAGAGCATGGAAACAAGGCTTTTACAAGATAGCATCGGTTCGTGAGGTCAAACTATTTTGATTATATTTTTTCTAACCTACAGTACCGCCTAGAATTATTGAAGCATTTACCACGGTTTTACCGCGTCCAATGGCCGTGGTAATACAGCGGTTTGACCTCAGAACGACCGCAGTCTTACCGCGGTAATACCTCGGTAAAACCGCGGTCAACTGCAGTAATTAGTTGGATGCAGTCACGGCCGCGGCCGCTGAGATTTTTATCACGCCGAAATCATTGACTTTAGTGTGAAGATAAGATGTTCATGTAGCAGTATCACAAACGTGCGAATTTGGCATGATGACTCGGCATTCTTTTCATTCTTTATTCAACACCGCTGTTAACTTTAGAATCTTTTATTTTCACTTCATTCAGAACTCTAACGGCGGGTAGAGAATCACTCATCGGTGAAACTAAGACTTTTGAATCTTTTATTTTTGCTTCATTCAGATCTCAACTCTAACAACGGGTTGGGGCGGGTTAGAATCTGTTATTTTCGCTTCATTCAGAACTCAAACGGCGGGTAGAGAAGCACTCATCGGTGAAACTAAGACTTTAGAATCTTTTATTTTCGCTTCGTTCAGAACTCTAACGGCGGGTTGGAATCTTTTATTTTCGCTTCATTCAGAACTCTAACGGCGGGTTAGAATTTTTATTTCTGCTTCATTCACAACTCAAACGGCGGGTAGAGAAGCACTCATCGAGCACTCATTAAATATTCTAATGCCTTAGTCTCAGCGATGAGTGCTTCTCTACCCGCCGTTTGAGTTCTGAATGAAGCGAAAATAAAAGATTCTAAAGTCTTAGTTTCACCGATGAGTGCTTCCCTACCCACCATTTGAGTTCTGAATAAAGCGAAAATAAAAGATTATAACCCGCCGTTAGAGTTCTGAATGAAGCGAAAATAAAAGATTCTAAAGTGTTAGTTTCACTGATGAGTTCTTCTCTACCCAGCGTTAGAATTCTGAATGAAGCGGAAATAAAATATTCTAAAGTCTTAGTTTCACCGATGAGTGCTTCTCTACCCGCCGTTATAGTTCTGAATGAATGGCAAAAATAAAAGATTCTAAAGTGTTAGTTTCACTGAAGTGTGCTTCTCTACCTGCCATTTGAAACATGTATGTTTTATTAAACTTATACATAGTATTGTGTCATGACCGCGTATTTTGACCTCTGCTTTCATTGCGGTGAATAATTTTACCGCAGATTTTGACCGCGGCTTTCAAGCCGAGGCTTTACCGCGGTGAAACCTCGTCCATAGTGTGGTAATACCGTGTCCAATGACTGCAGTTTGACCGCGACCCGATGCTTCAATAATTCCAGGCGCTACTGTAAATGACGAATTAGTGATAAACAATGCACTCAACACATAATTACTTGATTTATATTTTAGTGGTCAAAAATACTGTGTTTAACCCTGCTAGCAGAGGTTCTTTTCTCTTACCCTCTCTCCAGCTCCACTAACGAGGGAGAAAAGAACCTCTGCCATGATCCAAACAGTTCTTTAGATCTTGCCAGCTCCAAGTTTTTGGAGGTAAGTCACATGACAAACTGGTTAAAAAACCGGTTTTTCGAGGTCGACGTCACGCGCATGACTTATTGGTACTTTAAAACACTGCCCATGCAGTCTAGAGTCTGCAGTTTCTAGCCTCCTATAGCAGCCATTGTGTAGTGCTTCCGTTTCACTCTATTGCAGTTTCAAGATGGCATCTGTTTTTTGGAGTGAGCGTGAGCGAGTTCGAACTTAGCCTTAAAAGCAGCTGTGTCAAACCCCAAGGAAAGCAACATCACCCTCGAAAAAAGGAAATTTATTTTATGTTCTCCACTTTGCCTTCTCTTGCCATTAACAATAGGAAATGGACAATCTGAAATCTACAATGTTTACCGTCTCGTTTTTCTCGACCAATGGAAATCCAGATACCATGGCGCATGCTCAACAGAAAACCGTTCGGATCATGACAGAGGTTCTTTTCTCCCTCGTTAGTGGAGCTGGAGAGTGTAAGAGAAAAGAACCGCTGCGAGCAGGGTTACTGTGTTTCTAAGATCACGTCCTCGCGTCCCTGTCCATGTTTTACTCCCTAAACTAGACTAAAAGCTAGTGGAAATTGTTGTAATGTGATTCATTTTAACAAAGTGATTAATTATATCCAAATCCAATATCTTAATTTGATATCATGTTTCAGACTAACTCTTGTTATTGTTGACAGTTGATGCTGCGTTGGTGGATGTAAAATTCAAACCATGAATTGTGCCAGCCAACCACAAGTCCTTCCTCCAAAACGATCTGCATTTTTTCCCAATTCACAAAGAACTGATGGCACACAACAGGCAGTAAACTCAGAGCCTGAAAATAGGTAAATACCAAGGGTATCCAATCAATGTCAATGATCAGAAAACTAGTCAATCAATCAACACCTATCAATGAAATTACATGTACAGTAGTTAATTGGTATCGATTGGTATCAATTGGTATTGGTCAATAATTTGGGCTATGTGCAATAAGGGCGTAAGTGACTCCTGGTCGCATTCTAAATTTGCATTCCTAAGGAGAATTTAGAACATGATCAGGAGTCACTTGTGTCCTTGTTGCACACAGCACTTCAACTGATGAACATCGATAGTCACAAAAAATAGACATTTTTTTCACAGCCAACAGAAAAGCTAAACAAACGCTTAACCAAAGCAATATCCAAAATACTCAATCGAAAACTGCTCCATGTTCACCAACAAATTGTTATTGATTGGCAATACCAATCACGTCCAGTCCTCGCATTGAAAAGGATTTTACTTGCACCTCCTCTGTCATAATTTCCTATAAATATGTTATGGTTCAATTTTAATCTTTGGTTAAACAAAAAATGATTACTAACAAAAATGATTACAAGCAGAGCAAATTTAAACCAGTTCATACAAATGCAGTTCACAAGCACAACATTATTATTCCTTGACATTGATAAAAGTGGATATTACAAATTTTCTGTGGTCGACTGTAGTCAGCTGATCGACTATCGTCGAATGAGCGATTGGCCATTCTATGGTTTCAACCATTGAGCACCCGTGATCATCTGAGGATGACTGATTGACTGCAATTGTTCGAGAACGACCGTGATCGACCACAATCATCCGAGAACAACCATGATTGACCGCATAAATCTACCCAGATCTGGGTAGTGATTCTGATTGGTTGAATCGTTGACATTATGAATAAATTATTATTCTTGCATGCAATCTCAATGCATCGTAGACTTGATCATCATCTAGTAGGTACATTATCGACTCAAGTACAAAGAACGGTGCTGAAGCTCTTCAGCTGGTCAAAGATATCACCAATCGATTGGTACATGTACATGTATCTATATTACAATGATTTACATGTATTATCAATTAACCCAACGGCATTAAAAATTAACGGCTGTCCGGTTGTCCTGGGCAACCAAAATTATTCTTGGGCAACATAAATTTTCAGGTTGTAATAAAAAAAATTTAGTAGTAGCCTGGGAAACCAGCCGACTCTTATCGCTCCCCACTCGTGAAAGAGACAATCTGGGGAGCGTGGCAGAAAATTCCATGCAGAAATTAGTTGCAATTCTCAGAAGCCGAATGCGAACAACAGAGTTCTTTTCAAGGAATATAACTACCGAGGCTGCTCATTCGCTTGGCAGTAGAACAACCATGAACAACCATGAAATTCAAGCCTATGTATTTAGCGAGCGTTGGTAGCTCGTTTGCTTCGTTCTTTCAGCGGCTCGGGCCGGTCAAGAGAATTTGTCCTACGACTGTCAAAACATAATAGTTGTTTATAATTTCAAAACCTACACACAGCACAGCAGGCCACTTTTCAAGCCAGCTCTTTTGCCAGGTCAGTAGCCGAAGAGGTTAGCTACAGAATGCAGCGGTTATTTTCAGGTATACTACTGAGGCTGCCCGTTTGCTTAGGTGAACGGCCATCACGTTCGTCATTCATAGTGCACTTGTACATGTAATTATGTTTATTCATAGTCCAGATTCACTGTCTGAATGATTTATCCGGCAACAACAACCCATCCAGTGTTCTGTGATAGCTCAGTGTGTGTAGATTTACTGATATGAAATTATAAACAACTATGACAGTACCTTTTTGATCACTTACTTGTAAATGTTTTGACAGTACGACATTTCGCTTTACTATAGCCGCTGAAAGAACTCAGTATGCAAAGGAGCCAACAACAGCACCGGTACAGTCGCTAAATACGGTAGGCTTGAATTTCATGGTTGTTCGTGACGGTGATCCACTGCCAAGCAAACGAGCAGCCTCGGTAGTTATATTCCTTGAAAAGAACTCTGTCGTTCGCATTCGGCTTCCGAGAATTGCAACTAATTTATGCGTCGTGAAACGGCTATCTGCTACGTCATCAGTATGGTATTTTCTGCCTCGCTCCCCAGACGTCTCTTTCACGAGTGGGGAGCGATAAGAGTTGGCTGGTTTCCCAGGCTAAATTATTAGTAACCCAAAATGTTTCTTTAAAGGGGAACTGAACCCTAAAATCAACCCAATGTCTATATATACAAACATACATTGTATATTCGAAATAAATAGGTTCTGCACGTCTAGGAAGAGAAAATCCAAAAACCTTCCTCACAACCTCCACTACAATGTATGTACAGACAGCTCGAGTCTCGTAATTTGTGAATAGCACGACTATATAATGGCTTCTACTTGCGGACCATTGTGTTTTCTTTGTTCTAGAGGTGTGATCTTTTTTCCTTGGTATGTGTGATGTACATTGTACAATATGGGGAAATTTGCACTGAATTGAGCTGCCACACAATATAGATTTGTCAGCGGAAAATCGAAAGTTCTTGGAGACCAATTTTCTCCTCATAGACATGCAACACAGAAAAATAAAATAGCAGAACTTAAATCTTTCGAATACATCTTTGTAGAGATGTTGGGTTGATTTTAGGGTTCAGTTCCCCTTTAAAGTGTAAATAAGATTAAACATCAATTGAAAAGGAGAAGTCAAGAGGTATTGTCATGATGGACAAGTTTATGGTTCATGCACAGTTGTTCATGTCTTTTGTTTCAACTGGCAGGTCACCATTGTCTAACATCTGCCAAATAAACAAAGGATTTGTACAACTGCGTGTAAATACCATAAACTGGTCTATAGACATGATAAATAAAATCAAATAGCCATCAACTCCACTTTATAGAGAGGATCGATCTCCAGTGCTTTTTGCAGATGTACATGTATCTCCAAACATGGTTAGTTGGTTTGTTTGTTTAGTGCAGACCAGGGGCAAGGACAACCTAAATATTATTGGTGCAACTAATTAAACCATGTTCTGTGGTTGCCCCTGGGACAACTAGACACAAACATTAATTTCAAACCTTGCCCAGGTACAGTAAATATTAGACATTTACTCTATCCTACTCTGAGTATGGAATGATAGACAGTGGTAGATTTATTTTTAATACTACTTTGAATTTGTCTTTGAACAGGAGTAGGAACAATGGGATCATTGTGGAACCTTTTAGGTTCCCTGCAACGAAACATATTCTGTGGTGAGTACATGTGTGTGCAACTGTTTTACCTACCTGTAGGTTCCCTGCAACAAAACATATTCTGTGGTGAGTACATGTGTGTGCAACTGTTTTACCAACCTGTAGGTTCCCTGCAACAAAACATATTCTGTGGTGAGTACATGTGTGTGCAACTGTTTTACCAACCTGTAGGTTCCCTGCAACAAAACATATTCTGTGGTGAGTACATGTGTGTGCAACTGTTTTACCAACCTGTAGGTTCCCTGCAACAAAACATATTCTGTGGTGAGTACATGTGTGTGCAACTGTTTTACCAACCTGTAGGTTCCCTGCAACAAAACATATTCTGTGGTGAGTACATGTGTGTGCAACTGTTTTACCTACCTGTAGGTTCCCTGCAACAAAACATATTCTGTGGTGAGTACATGTGTGTGCAACTGTTTTACCTACCTGTAGGTTCCCTGCAACAAAACATATTCTGTGGTGAGTACATGTGTGTGCAACTGTTTTACCTACCTGTAGGTTCCCTGCAACAAAACATATTCTGTGGTGAGTACATGTGTGTGCAACTGTTTTACCTACCTGTAGGTTCCCTGCAACGAAACATATTCTGTGGTGAGTACATGTGTGTGCAACTGTTTTACCTACCTGTAGGTTCCCTGCAACAAAACATATTCTGTGGTGAGTACATGTGTGTGCAACTGTTTTACCTACCTGTAGGTTCCCTGCAACAAAACATATTCTGTGGTGAGTACATGTGTGTGCAACTGTTTTACCAACCTGTCCAGTGAAATGTAATTTATGTTTTCCCCCTTGTGTTATACCATACATTACACAATCTTACTGCTGCATTGACTGAGCTTGTTTACTGGGCAACAAATAAGGAATATGCACACAAGAGCTTTGGAGTAAAATGGCTGAGGGCAGAAACCCAAAGCCGCTTTTATTGAATAATAAAATTGTCAGACATAAAATCTTCACAACTATATG
This sequence comes from Actinernus sp. WN-2022, assembly GCA_030867875.1. NCBI lineage: Eukaryota > Metazoa > Cnidaria > Anthozoa > Actiniaria > Actinernidae > Actinernus > Actinernus sp. WN-2022. Next base: position 61,600 of record JAOWCC010001263.1, read on the forward strand.
ATATTAATAATATTTTAGCCCAGTAAAGGTGAAGGGCAAAATAAACAAACCATGTGGTCAGGAGAAGGGGAGGAGGTGGGAGATCAAAACAAACGTCTTCACTCTATGAATATCTGAAGTGAATGGCTAACCACTGGTGAGAGGTTACATAGCACCACCAGTACGTAGAGGGGGTGCATTGTATTGACACTCCCCTATCCCATACCAATGGCTGTTAGGCAACAAGACTTTGCATATAATTATAACTAATTTAATAAAACTAGCCAGCGGAAAAACATAAAAATCCTATTCGCAAGCAAATATTCCATTTATGTTTTCCCCCTTGTGTTATACCATACATTACACAATCTTACTGCTGCATTGACTGAGCTTGTTTACTGGGCAACAAATAAGGAATATGCACACAAGAGCTTTGGAGTAAAATGGCTGAGGGCAGAAACCCAAAGCCGCTTTTATTGAATAATAAAATTGTCAGACATAAAATCTTCACAACTATATGATATAATATTTTAGCCCAGTAAAGGTGAAGGGCAAAATAAACGACAATATTTTAGCCCAGTAAAGGTGAAGGGCAAAGTAAACAAACCATGTGGTCAGGAGAAGGGGAGGAGGTGGGAGATCAAAACAAACGTCTTCACTCTATGAATATCTGAAGTGAATGGCTAACCACTGGTGAGAGGTTACATAGCACCACCAGTACGTAGAGGGGTGCATTGTATTGACACTCCCCTATCCCATACCAATGGCTGTTAGGCAACAAGACTTTGCATATAATTATAACTAATTTAATAAAACTAGCCAGCGGAAAAACATAAAAATCCTATTCGCAAGCAAATATTCCATTTATGTTTTCCCCCTTGTGTTATACCATACATTACACAATCTTACTGCTGCATTGACTGAGCTTGTTTACTGGGCAACAAATAAGGAATATGCACACAAGAGCTTTGGAGTAAAATGGCTGAGGGCAGAAACCCAAAGCCGCTTTTATTGAATAATAAAATTGTCAGACATAAAATCTTCACAACTATATGATATAATATTTTAGCCCAGTAAAGGTGAAGGGCAAAATAAACGACAATATTTTAGCCCAGTAAAGGTGAAGGGCAAAATAAACAAACCATGTGGTCAGGAGAAGGGGAGGAGGTGGGAGATCAAAACAAACGTCTTCACTCTATGAATATCTGAAGTGAATGGCTAACCACTGGTGAGAGGTTACATAGCACCACCAGTACGTAGAGGGGGTGCATTGTATTGACACTCCCCTATCCCATACCAATGGCTGTTTGGCAACAAGACTTTGCATATAATTATAACTAATTTAATAAAACTAGCCAGCGGAAAAACATAAAAATCCTATTCGCAAGCAAATATTCCATTTATGTTTTCCCCCTTGTGTTATACCATACATTTCACAATCTTACTGCTGCATTGACTGAGCTTGTTTACTGGGCAACAAATAAGGAATATGCACACAAGAGCTTTGGAGTAAAATGGCTGAGGGCAGAAACCCAAAGCCGCTTTTATTGAATAATAAAATTGTCAGACATAAAATCTTCACAACTATATGATATAATATTTTAGCCCAGTAAAGGTGAAGGGCAAAATAAACGCCAAAAGCATCATGATGAAATTATGATGCTGCCCCACCCAAAGGAAATGCAGCACTAACACCAGAGAAAAATGTATGGCAAACAACAGATTTAACATGAAACTTTTAGTCTTTGTTAATCAGTCCACAAAATGCAATTAAAATACAAACTATGAATATGCAACATAGTTGCCATGAGCTGCTAAAATTACGATGAGTAACAATAGGACAACTGCTGCCCTTGCTAATCAGTTGTCCTACTCCTAATCAACCTTAAACACTAAGGAGAGATTGGGAGACTGCTGCCCTTGCTAATCAGTCCCATAAATGAACCATATACAGTACCGCCTGGAACTACATGTATATATAGGTACATTTGATCGCGATCAAATCGCATGTACTGACCGCGATCTGCTCGCGATCTGCTCGCACCTTGCTCACGATCTGCTCGCACCTTGCTCACGATCTGACTGTAATCACTATGGATGATTGCAATCATCAGTCGCAGTCTACACTGGGAAACAAAATGCCTGCTTATGAACATTTCCACAAATCTTTTGGGTCTATAAAATTTATGTGTACGTTCCACTTGAACATGGGCTCTGGTTTTCCTCCCTCCACAAAAACCAACACGCTAAATTCCAATTCGATCTGCAGATTATTTGATCAGCCACATACATGGTTGTTTCAGGTCCCGTTAGAAAATATAAATATCGAAGGGTCACCAAAAGAAAGGTTGCATGGGATTGCATTACTAAATACCGTCCGATCGTTAGTTCAGCGTTTTTATTCATCTGATAAACTTTACAGACTTCTGTACTTTCATACTTTAATAGATACATTGTACATGTACGTCAATCCCTTCACGATTCTTTAAAAGTCATTGTGTATGCTGTACATGTATGTTTTCAATTCAAGAAGCCAGCTTTTTGGTGTTTACATGTGTTTTCAGCCATGGAGACTGATTTTCTGGTTTTTGACACAACAAGAGTGCCGCAAACTTCGCGGGACATGTGATTTTATTGCAGAATGCATCTATCGTTAAATAATGCGGGAAAGTTTCTCAACTTTTAATACTGGCAAGTGATAAACATCTACCAAATAGAATATTCTGGAGTTCTTTTTATTTAATGTGGGATCCGTCATTTTGAATTGAAAGGCGATGAGGTCCAAGTCTCAAATTGCACGAACAGAAGTGACATTTTTGAATAATCAATGAGCTCCGACAGCAGTGTTTGATTTGCTTTGAGATCACACCAAAAATTATCTTCCTAAGTTTGCATTTTATTTACCATATCTCAATAGTTTTCACCTAATGCAAAAACTGGTTTGAGTCCATTCTGTCAAATAAGAACACCCAGGTGAATACAGTTTGGATATTTTAATTCGTTAATTTGCCGTGAGATTGCACCGAATCTTCTGGAATTTCGATTTCAGCTTTTTTACTTCATCACTTCCTCAGTTTGTGATTGGCATTGTGGTTTATAATTGCCGTGAGACGGGTCTGCAGCAATTCGTCTGATGTCAGATGTGCTTGTGTTTGTTTTTAATACAATGTACATGTATGTGATGCGTCCTCGATCGACCAAAATATAGGAATGTGTGTCAAAACTTTTATGATCCGTTCTAACCACCGACAGTTTACTCTCAAGTACTTCTTCATCTAATTGTAATATTGAGCTTTTTTGTTTTTACCTTAATGCATTTTTTTGTCAAGGGAAGAAATTGTAAAAAGGTTCCCAAGGGCTCGGGTAAATGTATATGTAAAATCTAATGTCCGATGAACATGACTGCGGTCATGTCCATCTCAAACACAGTTGATCGTGGTCACATCGCAAGCAAGGTGCGAGCAGATTGCGAGCAAGGTGCGAGCAGATCGCGAGCAAGGTGCGTTCGGATCGTTGAGCAAGGTGCGAGCAGATCGCGAGCAAGGTGCGTTCAGATTGCGAGCAAGGTGCGTTCAGATCGTGAGCAAGGTGCGTTCAGATCGTGAGCAAGGTGCGTTCAGATCGTGAGCAAGGTGCGTTCAGATCGTGAGCAAGGTGCGTTCAGATCACGAGCAAGGTGCGAGCAGATCGCAAACGAGGCGCCAGCAGATCGCGAGCGAGGTGCGAGCAGTTCGCGAGCAAGGTGCGGGCAGATCACGAGCAAGGTGCATTCAGATCGCGAGCAAGGTGCGAGCAGATCGCGAGCAAAGTGGAGCAGATCGCGAGCAAGCAGACTGCGGTCATTGATCGCGATCTCATCGCGATTTGCTTGTGATAAATGTACATATAGTTCCAGGCGGTACTGTACATGTAGATTGTAGCTACTGAGTAGGCAAATGTGTCACAACTTAGGAATGGCTCTGTTTTGTATGATACAACTAGTTCTCTCAGTCTGTAATATCAAGATGTCCTGCTAAAAAATTCTGCAACTGTTGGCAGCACCAGAACTGTCAAAATTTGATGGCTAAATGTCAGTGGTTTGGTGCCACCGCCGGTAAACCCCAGGCAGCTAGCCGGTGGCGGCTCAACACTTTTTGATGGTTCGGTTAGACTTCACTGTTCTGTAGGTCGTACAATGTATCCTATTGGACTTCACTGGTAAAGAATCCCATTGTTTTAGGGTTAGGGTTTGTATTGTTTTAGGGGTAGGCTATTATTTGGGTAACCAATAACATTTCAGGTTGCAAATGGTGAAGCCTACCCCTGGTGGTTAGCCATCGACAGCTCAATGCCATTTGGTGGCTAGCCATTGATGGCTCAAATCCATTTCGTGGCTAGCCATCGAGAGCTTTCCCTAATCGATGACTCAAAGCTATTTAAAGGGACTGTGTCATGGTGAGAGACCATTACATGTACATGTACATTAGATGTCCGGGCCGGACACAGTCATTATCAGCGATTCTCATATGAACTCGGATGAACCTCGCACACATGTGGGATCATGGTAAATATCAAAGCAAATATTCAAAAATTACTAATAAACTGTGTAAATATATTAAGTCTTCGTTAAGTAAAATATTGAAAATACTTTCAATCAAGCATTGAAGGAGGGGAGTTTAACTGCTTTAACTGTTTGTAATGAATTAACAGCCACCAAATCGAACACTGACTCCATACATGCATAGTACCATGACATAGCCCCTTTAATTTATCGGCTTAGGAGTCGAGGAGAAGAAGTTTATTCTTGAAGTCTTTGTCTAATTCTAAAGTTAAACACACAAACGGTGGTGTTCAATAAAAGAACACAACTCTATGAAGTGTGAAAGCCAAGGAGAATACACTGAGCCAAATAAACGTTTGCTGCATTTTAGCGGGTGCTGTCTGGAGAAGTTTTTTTTACAAGCCAGGGTTTGTCTAATTTGTCAGTTCAAACACACAAACAGTGGTATTCAATAAAATAAACAACAACTCTTCGAAGTCTGAACACGGAGCTAATAATAATAATAATAATAACAATATTTCTACAGGAAAAACTCCCTCACGTACTGTGATTTTCAGGGAGGTCCTGCATAACTAAAAGTAATAATGAAGACTAAAAGGCTATAAAAGGTTAAGAACTAGAGCTAAAATGCTAAGAAAACTAAATATTTGTTAGACAATAGTGCTATTACTTAATTAAAAAACTTTAAAAAAATTAATGATCAAATTCTCAGCGATCTTCGAATTGAGGTCTAATGCGTTCCAGTCTTCGATTGCTTGGAACGCAAAGCACTGCTTTCCCCAATTTGTGCAGACGCGTGGGAGATGTAAATCTCCACTGTGGCGCTGAATAAATGTTTCCTGCATTTTAGTGGGTTCTGTCTCGAGAAGTTTATTTTTGAAGTCCGTTAATATGCACAAACGGCGGTGTTCAATTATAAAAGAATGCAACTCTTCAAAGTGTGAATTAAAGCCAAGGACAATACACTGAGCTGAATAACCATTTGCTACAGTCTGTTTCAATGTTTCTTTTTGAAGTGTGAATTAGCCAAGGAGAATACACAGAGTTGAATAAACTTTTGCTCAAGCCGTTTGGTGGCTACATTGTAGCTGTTGATGGTTGAAAGCTGTCTGGCAGCTAACCATTGACGGTTGAAAGCCGTCTGGCAGCTAGCCATCAGTGGTTGAAAGCCGTCTGCTGGCTAGCTGTCAATGGTTGAGAGCTGTCTCATGGTTAATGCTGCAATGGGTGGCACCAAAACTGCCGGGAGCCATCAATGCCATCTGGCATTTCGCAGTGGTTGCAGAATTTTTGAGCACGACTGTACTCTGGGTAAGAAAATCGATTCAAGAAAAAAATTGGCCCTCCAGCCAAGTATTTCCAAAATAAGTGTACTTGCCCAAATCCTCTTCTCACTTGCCCAACCATTTTGTTGGAATTCTAAAAGTTTTGTGTCCTATCAGTAAGGTATCATCCCATTCATGTTGATTCCCTTCCCTGAAAAGAATGATGCATAACTGGAAGGTACAAAATGTATGATTCCAACCATTTATTACTTTGCTAAAGTAAGTTAAAGTTAATCCCCTGTAAAGACAATGGAAAAGTGTACTTTATGATCCAACAAATGTGTTGGTCCACTGTTGCCTACACTTTACCATTAGTAGCTTACTATCTATTGGCCGACTGTCAGCAGACTAACGGTAAGTGTTGGCCAACAGTGGACTAACTAATAGTTACTAACGTTGGGATAAGTTTGAACAGTTTGAACAGTTGTTTTATGATCAAACTTAGCTGTTACTCTTACTGACCTAGACAAATCTACAAGCCTTTAGCTTCATCTCTTAGTAAAGTGTTGGCCAACAGTCAACCAACATGTGTAGTTGGGTCATAAATAGTTACACTTTTCCCTAAAGACAACATGGACAAGTTAAAACCTTTATTGATATTAACACTGACATTAAAATACAATGTACTAAAAAAGAACAATTATTAATGAGTGCTGGATATGAATGAAATATTTTCTTCAATTTTTTCGATTGTTTCATTTTTGTTACATTATTACAGATTTTACAAATTTATATTTATTTAATAAATTATGTTGTGAGGTAATATGAAGTAAAGGCATTCACAACTTACACAAAGCTTTGAAGCCTCCGAGACAGCAAAATGGCAGACTTGAATTTTCTATCTCTCTGTCGAATCAACCGGTGCTTTGGAAATATTAAAGCAACTGTGTGAGAACTTGATTTGTTTTCTCTTTACTGGAACAACTAATAATATTTGAAGGGCTGTGTGCAACAAGGGTGTAAGTTAGTTTTCTAAGGGAGAATTTGGGGTGTGATCAGGAGTCACTTATGCCCTTGGTGCACACAGCACTTCGATTATTCTTACCAGATTGCTTAGTTTTTAAACTAAAATAAAATTCCATTCTAGCATAGCTGGTGCCAATCACTTCTTGATTCTCATTCATTTTGATGAGAAGAAACTTTCTTGCCAAAGTCTTCCCACCATGGAAACAGTGCAATTAAGTATGCAATATTAAAGTGATTGGTTGTCTGTCTTTGTGCTGCTCCACCCAATAGGCCCTATCAGCAAGATGGATATTTTTTGTACTCATCTGTGAAACCAGTTCAAGTTCTAGCTTCAATATATTAGTCATCCAATTGCAAAACTACAAATTTTTGTTTCAAGTAATAAAGCTACATGTACCCTTTGGAAATCTTACATGCAGTAAGGTATCATGAGTCCACTTGCCTGCATGCTGGGAAAGTGTGATTTTCTAGCGCTAATGTCTGATGCCATTCAGCACACCCTAATGAGCGGACAAGTGGTTTCTTCAAACCCTTATACTACTGTCAAGGAAAATACAGATGCATTCAAATAGTGTATTTATTTAGTGGAGCTTATGCGTGGGCCTTTCTATTAGCAAATGGATGGATGTTCTTGCCCGCCCACTTGACCAATGCACTAGTATGTGTAATGCTCTTTTGAAAGGTTTTGAAAATAATGTTATTTTAAACAGGCTTTCAATAAAAGCAGGCTAGCACTGGTGCTCCAGAAGCTACAATGTGCTTGACTGTCCACTTTCTGGTGCCTACTGACTGTTTATCAGTGCTGTTTAGGCTATTGAAATAAAGAACAATGTAGACACCTACTTTTTAATCATGGCTGTCTACTGATGTAATGAATAAAAGTCCTGAATAAAGAACTATAAATTTGTATGGCTTCAGGGCCATAAGGCTGTTAGTTTGTAAAATGCTATGTGACATTGTATATAATTATGCTTATAATATTCATTAATAATTCATAAGGGTGCTTACCAATCTAAATGCAGCATCCAGGTCACATGGATACCCTATAAACCCCATACAAGATTCTAGTCAGCCTATTAGTATTCTGTTTCATACATGTAATGGCACTATCAAATGATACAGAATACTAACTAAGCTACATGTAACTAGAATCCTACAGGATACTAACATGAGGGAGATCTCACAACCTATCACTGACTTCTTCTATCCAGGGCAGGGTGAAATTGCAAGGTTCATGCAACTGCTCTTAATGCATGCAGACTGTCTCTCCAATGTGGGACATCTTTTTGTGCATGCTGTGCATGTCTGCACCAAAGCTTTTTTTTTATGCTTTTCTTCAAAATTTCAGAAATGTTTTAAATGTTATATACACTGTACCTACATGTACTCGTCTATTATAGTGTATAGCTATATAGTGCAAATCATAAACACATGTACATTACAATATTTGCGTCCAAGTTGTATGGGATTTACAATGGCTTTGGCAAAACTCCTTGCCTTAGTAAATCTCATACAATTTGGTCGCTCATATTGTAAATAATATAATTATGTACAAGTCTGTACGTGTGTATATATATGTCTTCTTTATCAATCAATCAGTCAACAACTTTATTTAAGTGTCTAATCTTCTAGCTGACCACAAGTGGTCTACTAATCAGTGGATTAATACAATGTAGATAGGAATATGTAGGTATTAACAAATAACAATATATTATATACAGTATGTAGATGTACATCTAGTAGTTTACGTAATCACTATAATTATTCTAAAGTGTATCTACATTATGGATTAAATAGACTTGCAGTCTCTGATGTTGAGACGCATTCTAATGTAAACCTATAAACTAAAATATATTTTAATCAGGGCGATGTCCGATTCTAAAATGCCTGCTATCAATCTACATAATCTGTTGTCTATTAATTTTATTCTGATAATATTCTGAGGTGTTGCAGATATACATTTTAACACTTGTTGTATAAATTATTGTTAATTACACTCGTCTGGTATTATAGGTCTCCTTGTAATGCTAGTTGATGAGTTTTAAAGCTCATCAAAGAAGTTAGGTTCTTGGCTTTACTCTGCAGTTTTGACCATAAAAATGGTCCAAATATTTCAAGGAGTGTTTAATTTCCACAACAGACTGTATTTACACTTGGTATTCGAAATCAGAATTTCTTAAATTATAACACAAAGTTGAGTTTAAATACTAAACAGATCTAGAATGTTATTAGATAATAGGTGTGTTCTTGACTTTAAACATAAAAATAGCTAGATGTCCTTTAGACGTTTATTGTACAGACTCATCATCTGGTACGTAATAGTAACTCACCATTAAGGAAAAGTTCCAATTGCAGTAAGCTACTGTTAACCCCCATTTGTTGACACATTCTAGTTTTCTGTGGCAATTTATGTGACAATTTCCCCCACTGAACACACAGGCACTGCTTGGGGTCAAGAGAGAAGTTTATTACTGTCTACAAAAACTAACACTTACTTTATTTAATAAATGATAACTACCGGTACTAATATCGAGCAAATAAATATCTACCGAATATACAATGTACATGTAGATAGCAAAGTAATTAATATACACTGTCTAGTAACAGTAGTCAGATGAAGGTACTACGTACATGTAAATCTAGAGCTGCAATATGTGTGTGTACACAATTGCTTATAAACATAACTGCAGAATGAGACATGTGATACATCTGGTAAGTGTCAGCAGGGGCAATTAATAATGTATTGATCCCTTTAGCTACATGTAGGCTGGCAAGCACAAAGGAACATTATTATTTCAAGCAAAGTATGTCACATGATTGTTTTTTTTGTAGGGACAGGAAATCACAGGGAGATTGTGAAACTCTTCATCTGGCATCCAGAAGGTTAGTGCTAAGAAAGAGGTCAATATGGCAAACACAGGATCCAAATTTAATTAAAAATCAAGACTAAATGCAGTTTAGGGAAGGCTACATTTTGTAAATATTCCAGAATTTTGGGGGTGTCCTGTGGTATTTTTTGTGTGGGCCCTGGGTCTGTATCTCATATGGCATACAACTCGGCAGTACCAGCCTGTATACTGAGTCATGTCATGTCCATGTAGCTAGTCCATGTTGGCTTGTCAGTTGAATTTTGCCATGACTGATTTGAATTATAACAAACTTTTTAATTAAAGTAAACTGAAATGTTGGCTTACATGTATAGGAATCTCAGAGTGATGATGAACGAGAAGACGCTGCAGCTTGCCGTAAGACATCTGAACCAGTCCTCCTCTCCATTTGACTGCTTCTTGGTTGGCTCTTTATCTGTTGACTCCAGTAAGTTTTAAGACTGCAGTTAATTAAAACTATGTAGCTCTTGACTCCATTTTAGAAGTTCATGCACTTAATACAAAAAAGTAATAATAAATTATTGTTTGTGCTTTTGGTTATATTTTCATCAGGAGAAGAAGCAGTAGATGTCAGCATTGACAGGTTTGATCCTGGAAGAGAGATCATGGAGAAAAATGGTAAGAAACCTAAGGTCAAGTTTGTCGAAAGTCACTACACCAATGGTAGATTCTATAATAAATACATGTGTGTGCAACAAGGATGTAAGTGACTCCTGATTAGTGTTCTAAATTCTCTCTTAGAAAACAAAGAATTTATAGGAGAATTTAGAATGTTATCAGGAGTTAATCACGATTGTTGCATAATTTATCTTCAGTGTCTGATATGATCCAGTTTGCTTTGGATTTATTATTAGGTAAGGATGGAATTAAAAGGAAAGTTCCCACAACTGTAGTTCCTGGTGATCATATCATACCAATTACTGTAAGTAAATCCTTTAATTATTAACATTAGAAGAGTCAATGTTTGGTTGTCTTAGCAAAGAAGATTATGATTGTAGTTCGATCTGCACCTGTACCCCAGATTGATAAATTAAGGGTTTTAATAGAAACCAGCTACAGTCCCTGTCAAAAGTTTTTCACACCGTACGAACCACATGTGGTAGCATGTGGCACATGTGCCACATGTGTTTACCACTTTCGGTAAAATGAATGTGGCGAAATGTGGCGAATCGGTAACTGAACCACTTTCGGTAAAACACAATCGGTGACTGAACCACTTTTCGTAAAATGCAATCGGTGGCCGAACCACTTTCAGTAAAACGAAATCGGTGACTCTACCACCTTCAGTAAAACGAATTCGGTGACTCTACCACCTTTGGTAAAACGAATTCGGTGACTCGACCACCTTCGGTAAAATGAATTCGGATAGTCATCATGTTATGTAAATATGGTGCTACGTATGCGATCAATTCTAGTTTAGTTGTAGCAAAGTTAGGCGTTTTTATTCATCTGATAAACTTTACAGACTTCTGTACTTTCATACTTTAATCTATCCCTCAATCCCTTCACGATTCTTTAAAAGTCGTTGCGTACGCTGTATGTTTTCATGCTTACATGTGCTTTCAGCCGTGGAAACTAATTGTCTGGTTTTTGACACAACAAGAATGTCGCGAACTTCGCGGAACATGTGATCTTATTGCAGAATGCAGAGTTAAATAATGCGGGAAAGTTTCTCAACTTTTAATACTGGCAAGTGATAAACGTCTACCAAATAGAATATTCTGGAATTCTTTTTATTTAACGTGGGATCCGTCATTTTGCTCAAATTGCTCAAACAGAAGTGTGACATTTTTGAATAATCAATGAGCTCTGATAGCAGTGTTTGTTTTGCTTTGACGTCACACCAAAAATTATCTTGATATCTTCCTACTGAATCAAATGCTTTCAAAGTTTTGTATTTTATTTACGGTCTGAACAGTTTTCACCGGGACTTTTGTTTTCACCTAATGCGAAAACTGGTTTGAGTCCATTCTATCATTTTTGACAAATAAAAACACCCAGGTGAATACATTTTGGATATTTTAATCGTTATTGGTTATTTTGCCGTGAGATCGCACCGAATCTTCTGGGGTTTCAATTTCAGCTTTTTTACTTCATCACTTCGTCAATTTGTGATTGGCATTGCGGTTTATAATTGCTGTGAGACCGGTCTGCAGCGATTGGTCTGATGTCAGATGTGAAACAAACAAGTCTCAGGTCCTCGATCGATCAAACATAGGACCTGTCAAAACTCAGACTGACAGGTTCACGCGTGACTGATTGCAATTGCACAATCTTGATATTTTAATTTCGAAAACATTCCTTTCCAGAATCCGCAAACATTTGCAATGCTTTTGGTCTGAACCTTGAACAACGCAGGAATCTCTCGTAAATGTTAAACTACGGAAGCTAAAGTTCATTTGTTGATTATTGCTTACTGGCGGGGCCCGCTTTAAAGTGCCTATGAAGCTTATTTTTTTATTTTAGATATCAATTCTACATCAAGTGAATAGTAGAATGGTACAATATATCTTGCTTTGAATGCTGTGCCGCTGAGTTAAGGAGGTTTTAATATCCAAAATGCTAATTACATGACATCAGGGGAGGCATCAATTATTATACAAATTTTTTTGTTACAATTAAACATTTTTTTAAATTATCAGTATTATACCCATTGTTGAAATAAAATGATATTAGAAATTTGTTTTCTTATATCAGTAGAAATGCCCATTCATAACCACTAAGAAGTGATTACAGATGCCTCCCCTGACGTCATGTAATTAGCATTTTGGATATTAAAACCTCCTTAACTCAGCGGCACAGCATTCAAAGCAAATTATATTTTACCATTCTATTATTCACTTGATTTAGAAATGATATCTAAAATAAAAAAATAAGCTTCATAGGCACTTTAAAAGTTTGCCGCTAGATTATGAACGAACGGCGGTTGTTAGTTTGTGGCGTAAGTTTAAGGTTATATATTCACAGCAGTTCCTTTTTTTCAGTACAGTTTATCAGTGAGGTTATCAGAATAAATAGGAAGGAGAGAAATGCTGTTAGCCACTTCGCGGCTCTTTCACGGTACAAATCACGATCAAAACAAATAAGTTTTTCAATGATTGCACCAGGACACCGACCTGACGCTTTGCCGACAATTTGAAATTGGAGCTTTTTCTACAATGAAAACACCAATAATTATTGCTGTGCCGATATATCGTTTCAAAGAAGACAAAACGAGATATCATTTTTGAAATCTAAACTTCAGCATTTTCAGTTTTAACGTTGTAAAAATCACTTTAGTCGCAAGCAGTGAACTACATGTACAACTTGTAGACTGTCTTGACCTGCAATGTTTGGTGAAGCGAAATCCGTGACTGAACCACTTTCGGTAAAACGAAATCGGTGACTGAACCACTTTCGTTAAAACACAATCGGTGACCGAACCACTTTCGTTAAAACACAATCGGTGACCGAACCACTTTCAGTAAAACGAAATCGGTGACTCTACCACTTTCAGTAAAACGAATTCGGTCTTAAAACGAATGGAGTTTACCGAACGAAATCTACCACATGTGGTTACCGAATCTTCGTTTTACCGAAGCACATACGGTACCGTATACGGTTGAAAAACATTTGACAGGGACTGTACATACAGTGCTTTGGCAGCTACTCCTCTTACAATTTAATGAAAATTAATTTATAGAAATACTTTTTAATTAGTTACTGTATTTTGTAATGAGCCTGATGTATATACTGTATGTACAATGTACATAAAGTCATGTAGCTGGTATGATATGTACAGGAGGTAGCTGGACATGTATGTTTTGCAGGGTAAACCTGCAACAGAGCATGTATCAAGATTTTTGGGAATCAGATCGAAATCACTGCTAGCAAGTCTCTTCTATTTGGCTAATTTCTACAATATATATAAAAATTATATATGTACCGGTAAGCATGAAGCCATGGTTAAAACATGACACGTACAGCATGGTTCAACAGGGATTGGTTTAGAGCAGAAAGTAGAGACTGTTGACTGTTGTAAGTTTTGTACTGAATGTGTTGTCAAAGGGATTATATTTTTTTGACAGCTCCACCTCCTAATACTCCCAAGGGACGTGTGGGCCTCAACATTTCTCAATACTTGCTGAGAAAAACTTCAGTCGCTCTTATTATTTGAATGGCAGTGCAGAGGCATGGCTGAAACCCCTAACAAATAGTTCAAAATAATGAAGAGCTGTAAAACAAAGAATACAGATACAGCATCTAATTATTGCAGACTTTGTGAATCACCGTTTAGGATAGCAATTGGAACATTTCATGCAAATTGATTACATCGCGACAAGAACATTTTTACATGTAATTAGCCAGCTGTTGTGTAGAGAAACGGAAACTTTGCGATATTATTCTGACAAGATCAAGAACCAAAGTGAAGTCACAGATCGTGCTCCTCCACACCGCCAGAATGTACTGCAAACAACAAACAATCATGGTAATTGCAACATCAAAGTAGTGGACAAACCTAAAGAATCGGAACTGAAATCTTGCACACAGAGCATTCATGCTATATGAAAACTGAGGATGATTGAAAAAGAAAAGAAAAAATTTGGTGCAATCCATGATTTTTAAATCATGATTAAAGTCCCATAAATTGTTTCATGACCGCATAGTTTGGGGGCTTGGTCAAGTGATGTAAGGCAAGGCAAAAAGCCTTTGTTCACTTGCACTTGGTGTACATGTAGTTTCTATTGTTATAGATTCCTCATCTTATGTCACACTACACAATGCATGATGTACTAATCTAGACCAATGCCACTAATTAGTGTACTGTTGCTTGGTCTTGAAAAGAGCTGATTTGCTTAATTTTCAATCAAGGATTCACACAAAACAAAACTTTTTCACAGAACTATACTCTAAAGATTACAAGGATTTAAATTAACAAAATTAAAATAATTGGGGTTTGGGGCACTTTAAGAACTGGCTGCTGTTGCACATTAGTATTTTAGTGTTTACGTGTGCTATGTTTTCGAATTCTAAAAACTCAACCAGTGCAATTTCTAATTTTAACAAACTGTTTCCCTATGATTTTGGTGCGAGTTACTGAGTTCTGCCAAATGTCATGAGTCATTTTGACTACATGTACATGTAGCTGCTGACAGATCTGTAAAAAAATGACCATTGCTGGTGTGATGGGGAATACAAAACTTACAAAAGTGTAGGCAGTCCCTACTTTCCACTCTAAACCCAGCCATGTTGAACCAATTGTTTTGCCATGTTGTGCCTAAAGCCATGGTTTCACGCTCATGTACAGTACCACCTGGAATTATTGAAGCATTTACCGCGGTTTTACCGCGTCCAATGACTGCGATAATACCGCGGTTTGACCTCAGAACGACCGCAGTTTTACCGCCGTAATACCTTGGTCAACTGTGGTAATTAGTTGGATGCAGTCACGGCCGCTGAGATTTGTATCACGCCGAAATCATTGACTTTAGTGAAGTACTGTTTAAAACACAAACAGCAGTGTTTTATCAAGTTTAAAAATTCTAGGGCAAAGCCCGAGAATTTTTAGACTTGATAAAACACGTGCTGTGAGTGTTTTAAACGGCTTCAAAAACGCTTCAAGAATGCAATGAAAGAAAGTCGCACATCTCAAGGGAATGGTTACTTAATGAACCTTTGTATTCACAACGCCATGCAAAATATTCGAGTAATCACCGCCGGCAATTACGAATATCTCAAGGGAAGGACATGAAGAAATTACCATACTATGTTGTTTGAAGCGGCGTTTCGCAATGCAAGAATAACTTGCACTTGAAGGATTTGGTGTCGTAGTTTACCTCGATAAAGTTCAAGACTTGGAAAGCGATGTGACTGACATGACGGCAGACTCCGGCACAAAATATGTAAGTTTAATGCATGTTTTTATTATTTTACGGCTTTGAGTTTGGTTTTAATAATTAAGCTAAACAGTGGCTCGGTAAACAAGTTATGGTAGTTGGATAACTTCATTTTAAAAATATTATCTGTGTATCTCGGTAGTCTGCAGATATTAGTAAATTTAGTGCAAAATTTATTATCTACATTTGTAGGTACCTTATGTTCCGTGTACTTTTTGCTATCTTTGGGTCTTTATCAGTGAATTCTTAATTAGGATGAAACTTTATTTTAAATTTCATGTTCATTAGTATTCTTGATATAAAGTCTTCATCCTAATTTGCATTCTTTTGTAATACCTTTGTACCCCATATTCCCCTGGTACCGAAATCAAAGCCCTCCCCGGGCTTTTTAGAATGATGAGATTTTATCAGGTATAAAGGAGCATGCACGTGACTGATTTGCTTCATCTGATTGGACAACATGCTCATTAATTATTCATGAGTTTTTGAAGGTAAGATAATACAATGTATGTTCATGTACATGTAGTAGTCATGATCACAAACGTGCGAGTTTGGTGCGATGACTTGGTGTTCTTTTCATTCTTTATTCATCACTGCTGCTAACTTTAGAATCTTTTATTTTCGCTTCATTCAGATCAGCTCAAACGGCGGGTAATCTGTAGATAAGCACTCATCGATGAAACTTAGACTTTAGAATCTTTTATTTTCGCTTCACTCAGAACTCTAACGGCAGGTAGAGAAACACTCATTGGTGAAACTAAGACTTTAGAATCTTTTATTTTCGCTTCATTCAGAACTCTAACGGCGGGTAGAGAAGCACTCATCGGTGAAACTAACACTTTAGAATCTTTTATTTTCGGTTCATTCAGAACTCTAACGGCGGGTTAGAATCTTTTATTTTCGCTTCATTCAGAACTCTAATGGCGGGTAGAGAATCACTCACTGTAAGACTTTAGAATCTTTTATTTTCGCTTCATAACTCAAACGGCGGGTAGAGAAGCACTCATCGGTGAAACTAAGACTTTAGAATCTTTAATTTTCGCTTCATTCAGAACTCTAACGGTGGGTAGAGAAGCACTCATCGGTGAAACTAACACTTTAGAATCTTTTATTTTCCCTTCATTCAGAACTCAAACGGCGGGTTAGAATCTTTTATTTTCGCTTCATTTAGAACTCAAACGGCGGGTAGAGAATCACTCACTGTAAGTCTTTAGAATCTTTTATTTTCGCTTCATTCAGAACTCAAATGGCGGGTAGAGAAGGACTCATCGGTGAAACTAAGACTTTAGAATCTTTAATTTTCGCTTCATTCAGCTGAACTCTAACGGCAGGTAGATCAAGCACTCATCGGTGAAACTAAAACTTTAGAATCTTTTATTTTCGTTAATTTGTGTCATCCCAGTGTAATAAGTGTAATAACCACAGCAGATATCACAGCTCACATAAAACAGTACAAATAATGCAGCAATTTCTACTGTTTCCACCATTCTATTTTCTCTACTGTTTCCACCATTCTATTGTCTCTACTGTTTCCACAGCTCTACTGTTTCACGGTTGTGACTTGTTCTATTGTTTATAATTATGCTGCAATATTCTTACTGTTTTACATGAGTTGTGACATCAGCTGTGGTTATTACACTGTAGATGACCCGTTAATTCTCTTATTCATGATAATGTGACTATTTTCTCCATAGCTTATCAAAGGACTTACTGGAGCAGATAAGTCTGTGACACATTCAAAAGCAGAATTCCAGAGAACCCTCTCAGTAAGTCCAGTTAAATGCTCGACAACTGGAAATTTGTCATTAATTTACAAACTTAACTATTGTTTTCTTTTTAGGTTCTGTACAGTAGGGTATCTGGCCAAGACACTCTAAACTTGTCCAGTTTCCTTAGTCTTAAGGCCTGCTGCCACGCCCATACCGATGATGATGAGGTCATCCTTAATTTACACAGTGAGTATTACTCTTTCATGACATTAAACTTTTAGTTTGAATTACAGGTGTTTTAGTACTGTGGGGCCCAGTTCCTCAAAGCCTGATTAAGTTAGTACTGGAGTAATGGTAATCTTTACATTTGTAGTTCAATTTGCCAACTCATGGACTACTGATTTTGGGATAAAATATTATGACCTTGATGAGGAATGAGTGGTACAGTACGTGTACCTTTCTACTTGTAATCCTAGAATTAATACATTAAAAGACATGCATTACCAACACTCTGAACCAAAATCGAAATTTAAACCAGAAATAGCGTCAATTGGGCTTCAAGGAACTGTGACAGGCCTGAAAAAGTTTTTCCATCAACTTGCTATAATGGTTTTTCTTGAAATCTTAAAAATATTAAAGGCAGGGTTGCCACAGGTCAGGGAAAAGTCAGGAAATTTTGCATCTGGTCAGGGAAATTCTAAATGTCTTGTCAAAGTCAGGGAATTAAATTTTCAGGTTGCCCTGATGGCCCCTCATGCCTCAAAGCATCTGCAAACAAGGGAGGCTACAGACTTGTTTTGGATTAGGGAATGTTGAACAATTTTAAATTATGGTCAGTGAAAATTGTTTTCTGGTCAGTGAAAAGTCAGAGAAAAGTCTTGAGAAATATTTTGTTTTCCTGATAACTGGCAACCATGATTTAAGGCCAATCAGTGGAGAAAGTCAGATCAAAGAAAGTTTATTTCTACTATCAACTTTTTTTTTTTTTAAGTGTAACCACTGAAACACAGTTACATGTACATGTATTTGGCCTTATGGTGAATTGGCAGCTACTAGGTCAATACTGGTATGATCAACTAAGGTATGCTAATATAAACTGCAGTGGGGAGCTGATGTTTCAAGCACTAAGGCCCCCTTCGTTACAGAAAAGAGGGAATTGAGGGTAGGGAAATGGTCACTACCACTGGCATGGGCTAGCCTTAGAAAACAGCTAACTCTTATTGCTTCCTCTGACTGTGTCCCCACAGTGGGGGAATGATAAAGAGTCAGCTGATTTCTCAGTCTACTACTGGGCTTATTGCAGATGATTTCCAATAAAATTGCCTTTGTTATGTTCTAAACTGATTTAGTTGGAGCTATTACCATGGTAACCACCATCCTTGCAACTCCTGTTGCTGCTGTTCCCATTATACCCACGGCACTAGCCAGGAACTTGACTGGGCCACTTCGACTCAGTGATGTTCATGGAACACCAAAGTATGGGTAAGTTCATTAAATATTTATTATCATACCACTCATTCCCACCCTGAATCCTGATTGGTTGATTCACCTGCAAATAACTGTTTGCGGCAAATAATTTTCTGAGCCTGCGCACTACATTTATTGACCCATTCATTTTGTAAATGTGTCAGCTCGATCTGCAGAGTTTTTTGGAGGTAAAGGTTATACATATTTTGTCAAATGATAAAACAATTGAAGGGGTGAGCACAAGAAAGAGTTAAGTGACAGCAGATCAAGTTCTCAATTCTCCCTAGTTACAAAACAAAGAAGATAAAGGAGAATTTGGAATTTGATCTGTTGTCAGTTAACTCTTTCTTGCACTCATCTCTTCAATTATCTGTTTCCCTTTTCCACATTAGTGCCATCTAAAAAAAAAAAGGAAAATTTGGTACAGAAGCAAGTTAGATTTATTTAATAGTTGCCCACTATTTGCTAATTCTGTATATGTAAATATATGTCAGTAGTAAAATCAATTATGGCAAAGTACCTGTATCATGATCTATCCATGTCTTGTAATCGGTGATTTGCCTCAATCTTCGGCATAGGCAAATAAATAACTGACAGCTTGCCACAAACAAACCATGAGAGTTCTATTTTGCTCAGCCTCATCCAATAATAATACTGCTTAAAATTTAATATTAGTTGGTTAATTATGATGTTAATAATATTTACCAAATAAGGTCACATCAGTGAAGCCAGGAAATATGACTTTACTATCACAGATTGTTTTACCAGAATCTAAATCATTTATAGAATCCATATTTCACTTGCTGGAGTAAGATATGAAATACTAGCAGGGACCCGTGGGAACTCACAGGAAATCAACAGATATGATAAATTATAGTAACATAGTCTAGCCGGCTGACTGACTCCTGGCACAATGTTTTTAGCGTGTTGATATTTTCAAGGTTGTATTTTGATTTTTTTTAAAGGGAATAATATCTTACGGATCTCAGTTAATTTCTGAAACCGATGAGCACAATTATTGTCAAAAAGTGCCAAACTGACGGTCACTGGCAGCTCGAGACATGAATTCGTGTGACGAAAACAAATCTGGCTGCCGAAACAGTTGGTTTTATATCTAAGAACACAGGAAACTGGATACAGAAAACAGACATGGACAAAATATCTTACTATTAGACACGTCATAGAGTTGTAAGATAAAAAAAATAACAGCCTTTTCCATGGACAACATTTCTAACTGTGTTTGAATACCTGGTCTTACCTCGTTCGGTTGTTTGACTTCGGCCGCTTCGCTTGGCGATAGGTTTTCCCTAAACTCTAACTAAAACATTCGCGTAAACTTGATGGCTTGCTCGCCCAGGTTTTCCCTAAAACAGATTCCCGTAAGCTCGATGGCTCGCTCGCCCAAGTAAGTGTAGAACTTGAGAAAACTCATTTCTTTTTAACATTCTTTCCTCAAATGCAACCAAGACAGAAAGCAACTTTTTGCATGATTTGTCGTCTTCGTTGGAATACCTGTGGCAGTCACTTTTTGGCGCCATTTTTGGACGCGAGCGTGCACGTCCTCCATATTAGGAAATTGATCGAGGGACCCTGGGAAAGAGCGTTACACACACACACACTTAGTGTATTATTATATAAGATATGCTACACGTCTCCTGGATGTATGACGTCACGCTTGCCGTCTTTTGAACTACAAAATTGGGATGAATCACGGTTTCTGGGAACCCCCCCCTAATTTCCTAAATTTAATGGTTAATCATTAATATTACACATGTATACCCTTGGGAGGGGTGGGTGGATAGTTTGCCAGAAACCGTGGTTGACCCCAAAGATGGTGGCAGGTTTGTGAAGATCACTGAGGAAGATGTAAATAGCTTAAATGAGAAAATGAACATTCTCACTCAGGTTAGAAAAAGCAAATAAGATCTAAACTCACTAAGGATTTTCCCAACTGCAATGAACAGACAAGATAACCCAATGAAATTCTCCCATCAAAAATTATCTAATGAATATTGCCTTGTTGGTTTTCTATTGAATGTACGAGTATCAACCAATGAAATTACAAGAAAGAAGAGCATAAAATTAACACCTTTTTTTTAATTCCCTGCCATTCAGTGCTCCTGTTATTAGCTGTCAGAGCATTACTAAATGTATATAAAAACAACCAATTTATACTAAAGTTCCATTTTATTGGAATTTCACTAGGTACTTACAGAAATAATAGAGAAACTGATCAAGTGTATTTCCACATGTTTTTTATTCCCCAGATTTCTAACCATGGATCACACCAGAAAGCTACTCCTACTTCTAGGGTCAGACCCCAAAGCCTTCTCTTTACCACTCATTGGAATGTAAGTTGAGCAAATAATGATGTAGCCTGCAGGCAGAGGTTTCTTTTTTCTGGAATGAAATTAAAACTTTTGAGGACTGTAGAAGAAATTTGAAAGAAACTTAAAACATTAAGCTTTTGCTCTCAACTGAGAGCTTGCATGATCACAAGTGCATGCAAAGGTCATGCTCGCTTGCAGTCATGGGCTTTCGGCCCACATTACTGCAAGGTGTTGCCCTAATTGCGGTGGAGCTGGTACCAGGCCCCGTCACAGTTCAAATCAGGTTGATTGATCCAGATGTAAATGGCTTCCTTGACCCTGCACTCAAACCATCAGGCCTCACGGTCTAGAACCTGCAGATTGTTCAGTGTTACTTGATGTCCTGGACAATCCTGGTTGATGTGTTTGGAAACCTCGGATGTGGTACAACTGGGCTGCCGTGTTCTGCAAACCTAGCCTTTAGAGTCTGCTCCATCTCACCTATATACATGTAGGTGCTATCACAGTCTATACGCTCCTGTCCTGCACAACTGATGTGGTATACAGGCCCATGTTGCTTTTTAATTCCTCAATGCTGGAGCAAGGCTGGCATTCACAATTTTACATCCAGTGTTCTGGACGTAAACATTGTAGTACATGTACATGTATATTTGTATTATAAACCAGTTTTATACCAGTTTTCTTCCTGTTACATCATTATTTGCATGGCATCAAGCAGAAAAATGCTTTTTAAAGGAAATGTATGGGCTCAATTCTTTTTCAAACAATTTGGCAGCTTCAAACGTCATGCTTGCGACATTATTGCACATGCTCAACAGAAAAACATTACGGGTGCCAGCAGATTTTTCTTCCCTACGTGTGTATTTCCAGCATCGAGTGATTGTAAAGAAACCGGCTCTCTCACAGGGTAATGATGATGATGAATACCTGTTGATTGAACTACATTTGTAACTACATTGTAGCTGTGGTTGTTATTGCGGTTACAGTTATGGCTTATTCGCTAGTCAACCTTAGAATATAATTATTTACTCCAAGTTGACACAGAGTCCGTTGGTCCTCAGTTGTTCTTGCAGTTTACATCACTATTTTATGTGGTCATCTGAGCCACAAGAGATTCTCACTCCCCAGTATAGAGAGTTGCGTTTTTACACCTTCAGAATAATCACTGTCTTGACCAGGATTAGAACCTGGGTCTTTGACATGAAAAGCAGAAGCGCTAACCACTACAATGTATATACCACCACAGCTACATTGTACAATCATGTAATTGCTCAGATTCATAGGTTGCAATGATTTTATGTAATAAATATATATTACAAAATAATATTATAGATAAAAGGTTTGGATCTTACTTTTTTTACAATAGCTGGGTTAGTGGTACTTTCACGGTGATGCATCCTTACATCTGGGCATGCTGTCTGAGGTTCATAAACTGCACTGCTATACAAGAAAGGTAAGCTTTGGTTTGTATCTTTCTTTTTTCCATGCTTTGACACATACATTAATTTTTGGATCAAATGTGTGAGGTGTTTATAAAAAAAAGTCAACTCTCTTTATTTAACCATTGGTATAACCCATACGGTCTAGCAGTCTGTTATCCCAGGATGCCGATGGTACAGTCAAATTTACCCTCTCCATGTTAGAGCTCCCAATTAATTCAGGGAATAATCAATATTATTGAAAGCTTAAATACATTCAAGCTACTTGTGAGTGGATCATTATAGAAGAGTGAGTATAAATATATAGATGTGCCAGTCTGTGGCAATCAATCAGTCAATACTTTATTTATAGTTTACATGGAAATATTCTAACAGACTTAAACTGATTTTCATAGAGGCTCTGTTAACATTACAATATAAGAAAAATAGAATAATATTAATTTAAATAATCTTAAAATTACGTGAAGCTAAAGGGGCTGTCTCACCCACAGTGCTTAGCGTGCTTTTGTTATTGTTTATATCCGGGACTTTGACCCCTTGTTCGCGGCCGGAACCTCACGAACTAAGCATATTCTTTATGTTGGTGACATGATAATTTTGATTTGAACATGGATGACCTTGATGAAACTAATAGTACCTTACAAGTTGAATGTGAAGTCAACAAAGTGTTATACATGTACAGCAGTACTTGGCTATACTGTAACATTTACTGCTCACCCTTCGCTGCTGTAAACAGAGAACACTCTCTCCGCCTAATACTAATAATTATGAAAGCGAGATGTTTCTCTGGGGTTTCTCTCCTCGGTTTTATTTTTACTTGCAGAGAGAGAAAAAGAGATCTGCTAGCAGGCAATCTCGTTGCTGGATGTACCAGGGAACCAGTTCAAGAGAGAACAGTGAACGAATTACAGTTCGTTTCAATGGGAAATTTTTATCACGGCGGCTCTGTTGTCAAATTTCGTGCGAGTATAAACTTTGATCGATCATCTCGGCGAAATCACTGTGTGAAAGACCTTCGAAACCAGAGAGAGACCTATTTCCACAAGTTAAACGCCGAGGTCCTCAAAATCATTTTAGGAAATTGCTCAATTCTTTTCGGGTCGACCAAGCGGAGTTTCGTTGCCTATAATATTTCAATGTTGACTATAATATTTACCGATCACCCGTCGCTTCCGAACCCTGCCATCAGTACTATAAACAGAGAATACTAATAATTATGAAAAGAGAGGTTTCTCCCCTCGGTTTTATTTTTCTCTGCAGAGAGAGAGAGAGAGAGAGAGAGAGATCATCTGCTAGCAGGCAATCTAGTTGCTGGTGCCAGAGAACCAGATCAAGAGAGAACAGTGAACGAATAACAGCTCGCTTGAATAGGAAATTATTATCATGCAGTCTCGGCGGCTTTGCCGTTTGTCAAATTTTGTGCGAGTATAAACTTCAAATGATCAACCCGGTGAATCCGAAAATCTCGGCAAAATCACTGTCTAAAAGCCCGAATTCCGCCCTTCGAAACCAGAGAGAGACCTGTTTCCATAACGCCAAAGCCCTGAAAATTATTTTAGGAAACTGTTCTTCAAGTGGAGTTTTTGTTGTAAATTGTGGTCACGTAAGCCAGCCACGGTGTCCAAAAACCGAAATCGGCTCAAAGATAGTAGATACTCGAATTAAGCGCTAATATATCTTTACATATAAAGAGTAATGGTCAGAATAGCTTCTCCATGTTGTACATTGTAGGTGGAAATCGTGGACACAAACGGACAATTGTTTCCTTTGGCATCCATCAGAGAACTACGGCCACCTGAAATAAAACTAAAATTTGCATGACCAAATAATTTAAAACACTTAAATAAGAGGCTCAATATGAAGAGCAATAAAAAAGGTTCAACCTAGTATGATGTTTTTGACGATAGCTGGAAGGATGGCAGAGATGTAGGGAAGATTAAAACCACTACCATAAAACTCTGGATTTCGATGGCATCGAAAATGGCCGCTATGCTATGTGAGCGTGCTAAGCACTGTGGGTGAGACGGCCCCTTTAAGAATCTTATTACATGTAAATCTGTTACAATATGTTAAAATTGACAATAACTACATTTATAAAAGTCTAAAGATATCTAAATGATGTAATGTAAATAATATAACTATGGGTCATTGATAGCCTTGATCTGATTCTTAAAGGAGACAAGGGACTCTGGGAGATTATTCCATGCTTTTGCTTCATTATAGCTGAAGCTTTTTTTCTTAGATTGCATATTAGGTAGAGGGGTATGAAATATTGTACTTGCTCCTCTCAGATTATAATTGGTTGAGTTCCCAACTGTCGTTAATAATTCTGTTAGACTCATTGGAGCATGACTATATTTAACTTTATGCATAACAATTACTTTGCACTCAGCTCTCCTCATCCATTTTTTTCCAGTCTAGTAATTTCAGGACTAGGTCAGAGCTGGTATAATTGTAATTGGTTCTGAGAATTAGTCTTGAAAATTTTGTAGTCTGTCTGATAGGACTTTGCCAAGTCCCAGATGTCACAGCAATGATCCATATGTGTCTGAACAAGTGAATTATATATATACAGTCATGTACATGTATATTGTTAGTAGTAATATAATTATCTTGGGACACAAATTGCCTTATCCTTTTTACTGCACCTACAGTAGGCCTGAAATTACTTTCTTTGAGATGTATGTTACACGATAAAATTCAGCAACTTTAATAACCATTTTCAAGTTCAGGGTTCATTTAGTAAATCCATAAAAAGTAGGATTGCTATAGAAATAGATTAGTAGTTGGAGGTTAATATGTGCGTACTTAATTGAATTGGACTTTGTTCTAAAGTCACCTCTTCCTAATATTTTCGGTTAAGACTTAACTTTCTCTACAGTAGAATGAGTATCAATGGTTAAGCAAATCCAAAGTTTCTTTGCAAACTTTGTCTGCTAAATATCTTTTATTCTTGTTTTGTCAATCTTTTCACTGGTTACTCCCACTCACTAGTTGCCTTACATCAGAATACATTAAGAGAGGATAGCCAATAGGAGCCAACCTTTAGATTGATAGCTGTCTGTCCATAAGATTGACAAGAGCTAGCCAATAAAAGGCAAAGCCCACATTGTAAGACGGGAGTTGGCGCAGAGTTCTCCGCGAGTACGAATAAAGCGAAGTTCAACTCAGACCAAGTCTAGTCTGCTCTCTTGAGTATGATCCCGGTCCCAAGAGAAGCCAGAAAGAAGGTTTTGGCCCCGAAACAAGTACTTAATGTGTTCATCCCACCTCAGATGCTCATTGTCAACTTGGGACAACAATCTCAATGTGTCGTGCACCGACATCTTTACCTTGGCCATTAAATCTATAAACGTTGAAGCATTATTATTTAAAAACATATTTTATAAAACATACATTATTAATATTTATTTGTAACATTTATATTATATGTACTAGTTAAAAAAACGAGCAGGAGTGTTTTATCATGTGATCTAAACTCCAGGGCGCAGCCTGAGAGTTTATATCACATGATAAAACACGATATGTGAGTTTTTTTAGCTGACTTCTAATACCCGAAACCTTTCCAAAGACAATGTTCTGAAATACTGTAGTTATACATGTAAGATGGTAAAAAAATGAGGTTATTGGCTTGACAATAAAAGTTTTATGTCCTACCCATATTGGTAATGTAATACTATACAAAGCACATGGTAAGCACGTGCACAATGTATGCGGAGTGGGAGTCAATTATTCACACCCTCGTAGGGGCTTACAATACAGCACAAGGTCCAACTCTTGTGAGATCAGTCTTCGCTGCTTACGCTCGACCTAATAGCTTTAAAATACTTTAGATTTTAAAAGAACATTTCAGGTTTCCTTTTGCAAAAATGCTCAGTGGAACAAACACACCCCCGTAGCGGCTTACAATACAGCACAAGGTCCAACTCTTGTGAGATCAGTCTTTGCTGCTTATGCTCGACCTAACAGCTTAAAAATACTTTAGATTTTAAAAGAACATTTCAGGTTTCCTTTTGCAAAAATGCTCAGTGGAACAAAATTATGCATTTTAAGACAAACACAGAATCTCAAAGGAATCAAACCGATGTTTGATTGTGAAATGGATTTGAATATGAATTGCTCAGCAATCAGTAGCGGCTGTTGTTTGTTAATGTTGAGTGGTGTGAAGAAAATTGCATAGCTGCTATTAGGCTTTGTACGTCATGTTATGACCTGTGCTGTCGAACAACTGCCCCAAAATTCATGTCCCATAATGGTGTAACAGCCATGGGTTATGAGTTCGATGCTGAAATAATATTTTTCATTCCCAGGTCTAGTCATTGCATGCCGACTGGCTTGGAAGGTCTGTGTGGTTACAGACACTGATACAGCACTGATAAAACATCAGTGTCTATATGAGATATACAAATGTACACAATGGTGTTTCCATCCAGGCCACAGTGTCTATAAATCAGATATAGAACTAATGAATAAAAACATTAGTTTTATATCCGATTTATAGACACTGTGGCCTGGATGAAACACAATATTATTGTCTATATCTCATATAGACACTGATGTTTTATTCATCAGTGTTGTATCGGGATATATTGGCCCATCATGTGGTGCTTATTGGCTCATATGATTTGCTGACTGCCTCATTGACTATTAATGAATTTTAGAAGTTTATATAAAGCTCAACTGGATACTTCAATGCCAATGTTTTTAAACTTTGTTGTACAGAGTTCTTGCCCCACCCAACACCTTCTTGTTGGTTCACTATTCTCCTGCACATACAATGCCAATCTTCTGGGAATGCACTCCTCAGGTATGTGTAATTTTAATTAAAACAGTTGTTGAATGATACTGGTATAACTCAGATGCACATATTGTAATGTATTTATGATATGAACTACTGCATATAAATTAAATTGAAAATAATTTTATTTCTAAAATTTTGATGAAAAAGCTCATGAAATATGAGTTTGGTGCTATAGTTTGTATCACAGACATACACATCCTGCACAACAACAGGTCCTCGCATAATGAGAGACAGTCTAAATGCATCAAGATACAATGTAGGAGTTCTGCCTTATAATTAGCTTCAGTTGTCATTTCTCCCTCGCTGGTATAGGGGAGGTTGGTGATCGGTTGTTAGACCTCCCTCATACTAATGCTATAGCATAGTTATAGTAGTATCATTAATTATTGATACAGGATTGTAAGCTCAGTTAGTATTTTGTATGTAATAGGCCATTTTGACGCTGTTGCACACACATCAGTAGAACAATAGGTGTGAGCTGCTAAGACTCATTCTGGTTCACTCATTTTGTTATTTAAAACAGATAGCCATTGTTCTATCTGCATGCGCAACATCGTCAAAATGGACTATAGATACAGAATACTAATAGAGCTAACTACAGCTTTGTATTGGGTTTACAGTGACAGTATCCATGTGACATGAATGCTGAGTGTAGATTGGTTAGCACCCTTATGAATTATTAATGATTATAATATACATGTAAAGTACTATTTACAATCTTAGCAACCATATTGTAACAGCTCACCATTTTGTATATCCAATACAGTTTGGATGAGAATATTGTAATATAGTCAGCACATTCCCATATCAGGCTATTTTTAGAACATGCAAGGTGAATAAATCTCATACACCTGAATGGAAGGTAGGTAAAATGCTACAATGCAAAGGTTTTCTCATTGTACACAATAACAATTATATCTATTTTCATAAATCATTAGGGAGCATTGTTTGTCTAGTACATTGTTGCATAAGATTACAGTTCAATGCTTATTGTTTATTTGTTTATTTTTTCGCTGCAACATGATTCTAAAATAGCCTGATCTGGGAACACGCTGGCTCACAAATGCATAACAGATGAATGCTCCTTAAGTAATGGGCTGCTGGTATCTATAATGTTTCTAGGAGCAAATGAAGCCTGGTCCCTTTGAGTTGTTCAGCTGTTATGAGAATCTTCATTTGGAAGTGGTAAGTACATGTACTAAATAAATTTAAGAACAACTCACGAATTTCAAAGTGATATTGGCTAAAAACAGTTACAGTAACTGTATCTTGCATCCTCAGCCTTTAGGTGCAAGACATTCAGAACCCCTGTGCTTTGATTTGCTTCCTTCTGGTGATAACATGAACATGGCTCTGTTCAACCAAGCTGTGAATAGCTGGACTAATACGCAAATAGAAAGCACAAGGTAAGTACAATTAAGATATAAATTTAAGACAAACTTTACTCTGTTTCATGCTTTGTTATTAATATATATGCAACACAGAATAGCTCACTTTCAATATACAAATGTATGCTTCGCTTGTCATGCAAAAAGGTTTTAATATGAGGCTCCAGGGTAAATTAGATATATTATTTTCTTGGAGAATAGAAAAATACTGGTAATAATATACCCCAGAGCCTCATTGAAACATTGTATACACAGAAAGTGGGCTATTGTTTCACGTAGAGCAACAAGACACTACAATTAAAAGAGAAGATTTCGTATGAGTGGGGCAAACTATGGCACTGACTACAACAAGGTTACTGTACAGCATGCCATGACTTTGAAATGGTTTCCCTATTATTTTGTCCTTCTGATCCAATCAAATTACGCAGTTGCAGTACAATACCTTACGGTATGGTAAGGCTATGGACATGTCATAGTTTGTCCCACTCATACAAAATCTGTGCTTGATGTTTAAATTTTTTTCTGCTGAGAGTTGGTACTAAATAACTCCTTTACTGCAGTGCAAGTAAAGATGGCTCACCAAGTATTCCACAGCACTCTCAAGCTGATCACCATGATGGGAACATAATGCCCCGCCCTTCACCATCACCACATCCACAGATGAGACAGGTACATGTAACAACAGATTTTGATTGTACTTGTACTCTGAACCTTGAAAAAAACCTGCAGTCTCTTTCACTGTCCAATGGATAACTAGTGTACAATCATGTAGGTCTGTGTCAACATGGAGGTTAGACACTGGGCAGGGGTTTCAATAGAAGCTGGCTACTGCTGGAGCGCTGGTAGCTACTTAGCAATTAGACCCGCAGCTCGAATGGGCTACAAGTCAATAGCCCATGAGGTGCAGCCAAATGGGCTATTTAACTTGTAGTCCATGAGGGCGAGAGGTCTAATTGTTTTAGTATAAACTAACTAGTCGGACAGTAGAAAATAATAGAAGGAAACAAATTGAAGTTGAAAAAAATGTTATTATTTCATGAAAATGCGTGCAGTTTTTCTCTACCATGGGCGATCACAAATATACGTATAGTAGGGTAGCCAATCGGAATGCAGGATTTGTAATAGTCCACTAGTTGGTTTATACTAATAAGTAATGGTCTCATACTACCAGCTACTGCTAGAGCTCCAATGGTTACTAAGTAATGATGTCATACTACCAGCTACTGCTGGAGCTCCAGTGGCTACTAAGTAATGATCTCATACTGCAAGCTACTTGTTTTGTGGACCGTTTTGTACTTCATTTTGCCAACTTCTAGTAAACATACAGCAACTTTTAATGACTCTTGACTGAGACCTGCTTTCAAAATTGATGAAACCCCTGCCTTTGTTTTATAAAGAGTTATTATGGTATAAGGACTTCAGTAGAAGTAAGGACAGTGAAATGCTAGTCCATCTGAGCAATTCAAAAAGCTCTATGACGAGGTGCAAGTGCTCATTAAAAGCATCAGCTGCAACTCACTTCGTGTTGCAGTCAACAGGAACATTCATTCTACCCTTAGCAACTTTTACTTGATAAAAACTGTCTTTCACTATCCAGTCAATGTAAATTTAGCAAACAGTCCAACACATGATGCGTAATGGTGGTGATGGTGGCAGTGCTGATGGTGGTGGTGACGATGATGTTGATGGTGGTTATGATTCAGAAGTGCCATTAATTGCACTAGGCGTCTTCAATAAAGTAGCCATCTGCAAGGCCCAGAGGGCCAAGTTTCTAGGGGGATCTGTACAGGTCCGCAAATGATCTCGGCCCGCAAATGATCCCCAAAATGGACCGCAAATGATCATGCTCCACAAATGATCCCCATTGGGACCACAACTGATCCCGTGAAAAAACATGGAATGGCATGGATTGGCATGGATTGGCATGGATTTTTGCCACTGGATAGTGGATCTGTACAGGTCCACAAATGATCCCAAAATTGGACCGCAAGTGATCCCGGCTCGCAAATGATCCCCATTGGGATTCCATGCCATGTGTAATGGCATGGAATCTGGTCGTTGGATTCAATGTTTTAGAAATCAAAATATTCGCATTAAGTTAGTTTTCTTTTTCATACAAACGGACCTTCTACGGATGGCTCGTAAGCACGAATTTCTTTAATTTTCCAAATCCTGGGTTAATTCATTAATTTTTTAGATGTTTTTTGTTAATAATCCCGAGTTTTTATAGTTTTTCTTAATCGGGGGTATACTGACTCTAAGTTAAAATAATATTAAAGAAATTAAAGTTAAGAATAAATAACCCCAGGAGCCCATTACTGATAACCCGTAGTATGGTGGCTTGTTTGGCCCATTCAAAAATAGTTTTTTTTTAACACTAAACAATTTTTTTAGGGAGAAAAAGAAAATTATTTGCTTTGGTAAATAATTTACCAATTTCATATTTTTTGAGAATGTGTTTTTTTTAATCCCGAGTTCGTCAGTAATCCAGAGTTCTTAATCCCAAGTCCTTCGTCGACCGTTCTTATTACCAGAAACCGGTTAGGCTTTTTGTAATCATCGGGTCAATTATTCTGACTCAATTTTGTTTTCATTTCCAGATATCTCATCCTGCTTGTCAGTATCTCCTATTTACAACACACAAGGAAACAATTTCAAAGCAATACCAAAAGTAGTAACAAGTGTATTAGCCAGGAGAGAGCATAATCGCGCCTTGTTCACGAGTGTCAATTATAGACACTGCGAAGGCTGTCAAGATTGGACATGTCGCTGATGACATACATGTACTATTTTTATGGACAAGTGTGATCCGGGAATTATAGGAATGAGTTCGCCCTCTGATTAGTCATGTGATTTTGATGGACATGTTTTAAAGGGGGTTCCCTGCCGGAGCCAGTGGTTAAAAATCATTACATCATTATTCAAATCTGTTCATTTTTCTTTCATTCATACTTTAGATCCACTAGCCAGCAGCAAAAATCCATGCCATTCCATGTTCTTTCACGGGATCATTTGCGGGCCTGGGATCATATGCGGGCCGGGATCATTTGCGGACCTGTACAGATCCCTTTAGCATAGCTGTATGTGTGGTCTTGTGGCTGAAGTTGATACCATTTACATGTAGCTTTTATTTCAGAATCCCTTACTGATGCCTACAGTTCCAGAGGTCTCCTTATCATTGAGCTTTGAGGAGTCATTTCCAGAACAAGAACAACAAGTCCTAAGAACCAAGAAACCATCTAATGGAAGAAACAATGTACGTGGAAATCACCAGCTAAAAAGTAAGCATGGTCACAAGGGAATCCAGCCAAATAACCCTGGACTTTATTCTAAAGGGCAAGAAGAAGCAACCAGTGACGAAGGAAGATTGTTTCCAAATCAAAGAAAGCACACAAGTAAAGCTTGTAGGGCTCACAACAGTGAAAGAGAGGGCTCCAAACAGGTAAAAACAAGTGGGCCAAACTTTATTCCAAATCAGGAAAACAGAGATCTGCTATACGATCCAAGGCAATCAGGAAAACAGGTACTGACAGGTTTGGGAAGGAATTCACCACAGAGAGAACCTCTTAAACCTATTTTGGATCAAAATCAGCGTGTGAGTACACAATCAGAGAGGCACCAGTTACACTCACACACTTCAGTACCTCCTAACCCAAAGGGACCTTTTCCTCCTCAAAGTGTGCAAATGGGACCAAATTGTAATGATGTGTTTCCAAATAAGGCTAGTGTTGGAGCCCATATTAATGTGCCTACAGGCAATGGTGCTGCAGTAGTAAATGATCAGCAGAATGGAGCAAGGAGAGGTGGTGGTCCTAGCAGAGGAAGAGGGAGAGGTAACTGTGTTGCCCATCTACGAGGTCAAGGAAGAACTCCCTCGCCAAGAATACAAAACCAAAATCATCCCTTAAGACAACAACAGATTTCTAATAGCACAAGGGAAAGTATTGATAAGCAAGAAAGTTCTGACAGAAATGTACCAAGTTTAAACATTTCTCAGGGATTAAACAACCAGGAGAAGGATGAGTGCTTTAGACAAGAAAATAGCTCACTTAAATACAATGCACATCAAGAAGATGTTAAGGCTGCAGGGCAGACACCTGTTCAACAGATTTCCAAGGTTACTACTGATCATGAGGTAGTTGTCCAAGAATGCTACCTGAGGCCTTTTGGATCAAAGAAAGGTCAACAAGTTGAACAATATAAAAGTATAAACGAGGAACAAATGGTCATGGATACAAGAAAATATTCACCAACAGAATCTAATTTCATTGACTCTGGTGTTGGTGAATCATCCATTAATTGGGCCGAAAATGATGATACACAAGGCAAAGATTCAATTTTGAATCAGCAGTTTGTTCAGTCAGGAGATTGTTTAATCATTGGTGACGTGCCAAGTGTGCAGAGAGTATCATCTGTCAGTGATATGGCATCACGTCCTGATCCATATGAGTTGCTCATGAGACAGGAACAACAACTGAAGGAATTACAGGATCAGGTAAATAAATATTTAATAATAATGATACTAATAGCTGGAATACATGTTCGGCTCACTGATAGCTACATGTACATTGTATGAGGCATGTGGATGCAGCTAAATATGAAGCATGGTAAGTTGTATATAAAATGTATACTGGGTGTGCTAAATACATTTTTTTTATTAGAAAAATGTCAGTACTGAGCAATTAGCAGAAATGATTTCATCATTTTTTAACAGATTAGGCACTTATTGACAAAGTGGGAGGGCTGGACGTGAAAATATTTGGTTCGAGGTCATTACGAGCACAAGCATTGATGAGAGCCGTGGGCCATCCCTTCATGTAGGACGACACGAATTGCTACCAAATTGTATTCTATTGTATTCTATTGTGTTGCGTTCTATTGTTGTATTTAATTGTATTGTATTGTGTTGTATTCTATTGTATTTTTGGTAAAAATTCGTGTCGTCCTACATAAAGGGATTGCCGAGCTGTGGATATATTTTCCCGTCCAGCCCGACCTAGATAACTTAGTCAATACGTTTTTAACCATGTGGCCATGTTCAAATGGCAAAACAACAAGCCCAGGATCGAGCAAGTCGAGAGAGCTTTTTCCAACCCACTGACATCAAACATGTACAAAATGTATGGTCCCATCATGTGACGTTTGTAAATGGTTTGTAAAGGAAAGCTCATCAAGGGCTGTTAATGGGTCATGTGCCCCTGGTGACTTTAGAATACCCTGTATACGTTTTGTATATGATTTGTCATTTTTCACGTACAGCTGTCTGGGCTCAACACTAACAGTTACCCTGTGACCAGTGGAAAGTAAAATGTTCATGTGGAAAGTAAAACGTTTGTTTGAAAAGTATGTTATTGATTAGGTTATTATTGATTTGAAATCTCTGAATTTCATATGGATTAGGCACACAAAAAAAAATTGTTTCCATACTGGGAGCCAGATGGTGCTTTGTGACAACTGGGAATCAAATTGGGAATTTGACAGTGTTTTGAGCTACATGTAAAATCATCTGGTCTTGGGTTGTTGCTCAAACATTCATTCAACTATGAATTCTACAATACACTATGTAGGCCGCCAATGTTTTTTTCTTTCCATGTCATTCCTACCTTCTTCATTACCAGTTGCTTCTTTGTCATTGCAATCTCTGGGATGGTTTGCTGCCCAAAATATGGCACAAACCGGCCACCCCCAGACCATCAATACAAACCTCTGACAATAACTAACGTACTGTTTGATGTTTAATTTGTCAGATAAAGTTGTTACTACTACAGCAACAAAGTTCCACTCACCCCTCCCCTGTAAGTATATTAACACCCCCTCGAACACCAGTGACACCTGCTGACACTAGTGACCAACCAATCACATCGACAACACCTGTTACCAAGATAACCATGTGCACAAACACTGGAGCAAGTCTGATGCTAAGTTCTCCTATCATCCCCCGGGGCAAGAAATCAGCAAGAACATCTCCCATGCGGGATGTTAAGGGCACCACAGGGACACATTGGTTAGTAATGGGCTGTCCTGTTGTAACTAATAGTATTTCGAATTTTTGTAGTAGTTTGACAGTTAAGGGACCATGCATTCATTATAATGAGTCCCAAAAAATATTTGCTCTATTTTGCATGTTTTAGAGGGGGCTGGTGGCTCAAACCAATATTTTGGAGGTTGAAGTAACTTGAGGGGCAGGGGTAAGAACCTCGGAAACAAAGCCCCGTGGTTGTAAAGTGTATTTTAGTGTGTTTTCAAGGATAAACACATGGAAGTGTTCAAAGTTCAAGTTACAGTACCGGCCGAAAGTATGCTAACCTTTACACGCGCGTGTAGTTTGCGTGTAGTCAATTAATTGACTACACGCATTTGAGTGTAATGCACGCACGTATTACACTAGTGTATTACGCTCAACTGCGTGTAGTTTTTCTTTGTTATGCAGTTATTGTTCGAATTCAAGTTTGTGTGAAGTTCGAACCAAACTTTAAAAACGAAGAGTTGTCTTCTTATTCAACAACGTCGTTTCTAACGCTTCCAAATAAACTTCGAGAATCGAGAAAATAAAAACAATTCAAGACTCGTCCCGCTATTAATAACGTTACCCTGCGAGCAGAGGTTTCTACACGGAAGGCAAAGAGATGAGAAACTTCTGCTCGCAGGGTAAAATAACTTATACTTGAAGCCACCATCTTGTCTCAGGTTACTCAACGGCACACTAAACGTTTATTTTCATTTCACACTTCGAGCTAATACTTACGGCAAAGTTTAAGGGAAATACACATCGGTGAAACGCCATAAGGATTTTCAAACATTGATCCGAAAAACTTTAATTGCTATTTCAATTATGTATGTGTAGGATGCAGCACTCCGTTCCTGAAACAGGAACCCTAAAACACGTAAGATATAATTGAAGAAATCAAAACTTTTCATAGCGGTTCAAACTGCGAACTCTTTAAAAAAAAACGGTCGATCTAAGCAACTTAATCGAAGATAAACCGGGCATTAGGAGGAAGATGTCCTGAGGTGAACATTGAATTTTTGTTTTGATCGTAATTTGTACCGAAAACCGCGCAATATGAAAATTCCCGGTAGAAAAATTCCTTCTTCAAACACTAGGCGACTGCCGATCGCTTACAAGTGTCGGCAAGCTAACAGCAAATAACATTTTAGCTTCTGTAGTTTCACATTTACGGTAGATCCTTGCAATTGTGTTGTTTAAGGTTTTGGAACCAAGGTTTTGGCCGAAATCACTGCAAATATTTGTGGGTCTAGCCTGGGAAACCAGCCGACTCTTATCGCTCCCCACTCGCGAAAGAGACGTCTGGGGAGCGAGGCAGAAAATTCCATACTGATGACGTAGCAGATAGCCGTTTCACTTAGCATAAATTAGTTGCAATTCTCAGAAGCCGAATGCGAACAACAGAGTTCTTTTCGAGGAATATAACTACCGAGGCTGCTCGTTTGCTTGGCAGTGGATCACCGTCACGAACAACCATGAAATTCAAGCCTATTTAGCGTGTGCCGGTGCTGTTGTTGGCTCCTTTGCATACTGAGTTATTTCAGCACTAGTAAAGAGAAATGTCGTACTATCAAAACATTTACAAGTAAGTGATCAAAAAGGTACTGTCATAGTTGTTTATAATTTCATATCAGTAAACCTACACACACTGAGCTATCACAGAACACTGGATGAGTTGTTGTTGCCGGATAAATCGTTCAGACAGTGAATCTGGGCTATGAATAAACATAATTACATGTACAAGTGCGCTATGAATCACGAACGTGATGGCCGTTCACCCAAGCAAACGGTAGTATACCTGAACTCGGCTACTGACCCGGCAAAAGAGCTGGCTTGAAAAGTGGCCTGCTGTGCTGTTTGTAGGTTTTGAAATTATAAACAACTATTATATTTTGACAGTCGTAGGACAAATTCTCTTGACCGGGCCGAGCCGCTGAAAGAACGAAGCAAACGAGCTACCAACACACGCTAAATATATAGGCTTGAATTTCATGGTTGTTCATGACGGTGATCCACTGCCAAGCAAACGAGCAGCCTCGGTAGTTATATTCCTTGAAAAGAACTCTGTTGTTCGCATTCGGCTTCTGAGAATTGAAGCTAATTTATGCATCGTGGAACGACTATGTGCTACGTCATCAGTATAGATGGTTTGCACTCAATCCCCAGAGATTCAAATGACAAAGGGCATGGCGGCCATGTTGGTGTACAGAACAAAAGAAGCTAACGAAGAATCTATTGTTACCTGTACACCAACATGGCGGCTATGACGTCACGTGCAAAGGGTCTATAGGAATTTTCTGCCTCGCTCCCCAGACGTCTCTTTCGCGAGTGGGGAGCGATAAGAGTCGGCTGGTTTCCCAGGCTATTGTGGGTCCTGCTTTTCGAAATTGAAATTTAAAGTTATTGGTGTCTGAATTTCAGCACGTGCAATCAGTCAGGCGTGAACGTGTCAGTCTGATTTTTGACAGGTCTGTCAATCGTTATATTAAACTTTCCGAGTTTTGAAGCCATTTATTGTTTATGAATGCGTGAAAAAACTTCAACGTTCTTTTTTTCGAATTATTAAATGTCTTCTCAAAACTTTGAAGGTCCACCGCGCATTGTCAAATGCACATTATTTATACTGCTGTCAACGAGAAAGGGTTAATTAGCATACTAGTCTTTATTTGGAAGTTATATAAACACACAAACAATCAAATAAAAGTGAAACGACAGCACATCGAAGTTTGTACTTTGCTCATGGAAACCGGTCTTCACACACTTATGTCACTTATGAATGGTTTCTAAATAACTAGCGCACAAGTTCTAGAAATAGAAGTAGTTCACCAGTATTTTTAATACTTGGAAGTTAAACACACTCAGCAGCGCAGTTGAATAGTTTCAGTTGAATAAGAACGACAACACACACGGGAAGTGCTGACTCTTCAAACTTTAGTTTATAGTTTACTCAGAAACCGGCGTAGCCTGAATTTCAGCCGTCTCCTCTGGTTCGTTCCTTCCTTCCTTCTCTCGGGAGGAACGAACCAGAGGAGACGGCTGAAATTCAGGCTAAAACCGGCGTTCACACACACTTATCAATGGTTTCTAAATAACATGTACGGTTTCGACACTCTCCCCTCATTTGAGACGAGCAGTGCTCACATGTTATCTCTAAATTTAACTGTCCTCTTCAAATCTGTTAATCTGAATAATGTTCTCTCTCGCAACTTGCGCAGCACTCCTTCTGGGCCTGAAGTCTTCCGCTTCTCGGTTCATGCGCCTCTGTGGTACTTGCGGTTCAGGTGCGCAGCTTAGTTCGAGCAGGTATCAGTGCTGAATCGCTCTCGATACGTCTCTTCGATGTTCTCATCTCTACTCCTCTAACAACTCCGTCTCTACCTTCATACAACTTCTCTACTATGCCGATGTTCCACTTGCCTCTGTTCTTCTCTTCATCTTTGATAAGTACAACATCGCCCACCTTTGGAGTCGTTTCCTTCCCGTTGTGTTTCAAGTTGTGTCTTTCTCTCAACCCCCTCAGGTACTCCCCCGTCCAACGCTTCAGTCCAAACTCTGTCTTTGCAGCGCCTAACATATCTGGCCCGCTTTCTGAGATCCTCCTCTTCTGTTAGTCGTTAATTATCTTCAAGAATGGGATAATGTTGTCCAGTAATCATCGTGTTTGGAGTTAAGACAGGAAGTTGTACATCATCTTCAACATACGACAATGGGCGATTGTTGAGACAAACTTCAACATCGAGCACAACATCTTGCAGTTCCTTCCACTTGAGCTTTGCTTGTCCAACTACCTTGTACATTGACTGTTTCACCAATCCAATGAGCCTTTCGTGCTGACCACCCCACCACGGCGCTCTACTCATATTGAATTGCCAGGTGACGTTTAGTTTCGCTAGGTAGTGGTTCAGTTCTTCATCCTTCTCGATCTTCTTGATCCATTTCGCCGCAGCGTAGAATGTCTTTGCATTATCTGAGTAGATCTTCTCAGGCCGTCCTCTCCTGGCTGTGAACTGTTTGAAGCTACGTTTGAACTCTTGGACTGTAAGATCTGGCAGTACATCCAGATGAATTGCCCTCGTTAGGCTGCACCCATAAAGTAGAATGTAGGCTTCTTTGTTTGAATGACGCTTGTATGTGATTGGACCTGCATACTCTACTCCCACAACTTGGAATGGCCGTGATCCTTCGGTCCGGTCCCTTGGTAAATTTCCTTCTGGCGGTTTGGGGAATGCCACTGCATGGAATCTCTTACAACCGAAGCAACTCTTGACTACTCGCTTCACTAAATATCTGAGCTTCGGTATCCAATACCACAAATCAGCAACTTCTTTATTTCCTCTTCACGCTCGCTCTCATCACAACTTCGTTCGCGACAAGAATGCACACTCGCTCAGTAATTTTCCGTCACGCCTCGATGACGTCAGCGCGTGTTGTTCACGTGCTGAGTTCTAGATGTGCTTCTGTTTCCGGTTTCGACACTTTGACGAACTAGTCAATCGTGTATTCCCCAGGCAAATTTAATTCTGTTAATGAGTTATACAGGTGCGTGTAGTTCTGTGCATGTATTATACTCAAATGAGTGTAGTACACTCAACAAACAACACGCGCGATACACGCAAAAAATGTTAACACACTTTCGGCAGGTACTGTATTATTGCTGTTGTGATAGCCTGTGGAGCCTGTAAAATCATGTAACCGATGATGTCATCATTACAACATCACCTAAGTGATTTATGGGGACCCAATATCATGTCTGTTAAAGTTTGAGCCATCTGCCATTAATATTAAACGAATTAGGCATGAAGACGTACGAGGGTTTTACATGTTCATCACTATCGGCGCATACACATCTACATGAATGAGCACACACATCTCCCACATAATTAACACGGCTCCTCCCTCGCATATAAATATGGCAGTGGTAACTTTACAGTTAGTAGCAAGAAGGGAACCGGTGATTAGGACTTAAGCAACGTTAATAGCTGTTATCACGGCTGAGCCAAATGATCAGCGGTTTCACCCTTCAGCCCTCATGAAAACAAGGCTTTCGGGTCAACCATTTCAAAATGGTACAGAGTCATGTTGAACGGAGATCACCAAGAAGATGATGCCCCAAACGATTATTTTCTAAAGAAAAGCAAGAATAAATGTTAAGTGGTATCTATCCTTGGCCACTGGAGTGATTTGATGGAATATTTTACAAGCATTGACTTCAGAAGCTTGTCAACAACTCACACGTCAACTGCTCTTCGCATTCAGCCTTATCAAATCGGTTAATAATAATAATAATAATAATAATAATAATAATAATAATAATTTATGGACTTATATTGCGCAAGTTTCATGTGTATATGATCACTTGCGCATTACATGATATGTAAATAACTTATGTATAGCTTAGCCTAAATAATATAATGTTAAAAATCCATACTAATGTTAATACTAATTTTACGGAAGCTAAACCTATACTAATAGATTAATACTAAATGTTTAAGAACTAATAAAATACTAAAAATGAGTAAAAACTATACATTCTAATATTAAAAAAATTATGTTAAAATAAATTACAGTTAAATGCTTTCCTAAAAAGATAAGTCTTAATTGAACGTTTAAAAGAATCGAGAGACTGTTCATTTCGTAAAGAGTTCGGTAGATCGTTCCACAGTTTAGGAGCAGCAGATACAAAGGCTCTATCGCCAAGTGTAGGCTTAGTTATCACATAAGGTGGTTCTAGTAACAATTCGGTATTAGAACGAAGACAATATCTAGACTTACTCTTAATCTTAATTAGATCATTAATATATATAGGTGACAGACCATGCAATGCCTTAAAAGTAATAAGTAATAATTTAAAGATAATTCTAAACTTAACTGGAAGCCAATGCAGCTGATATAATATAGGTGTTATATGGTCGAATCTTGGTATCTTATAAATAAGACGGGCAGCAGTATTTTGTACTCTGTAACTTAATTAGTTGTGTCTGCGGTAATCCGTATAAAAGGCTATTACAGTAATCGATACGGCTTGTGACAAAGGCATGTACTAAAAGCTTGGTAGATTCAGTGGACAAATACTTCCTTATGCGTCTAATGTTGTGTAAATGGAAAAATGAAGAATTGCATATCTTATTAATATTGGTGTTCATGGACAACTTAGAGTCGAACCAAGAACCTAAATTTCTGGCAACTGGAACGGGTGCAATATTACAATTTCCGACAGTTATATGTTCAATGTTTACTTTAGCTAATTGTTGCCTAGTGCCTATAATCAGAAATTCAGTCTTGTCATCGTTCAGCATTAGCCGGTCGGCAAGCATCCATTGGCGAATGTCCTTTATGCAGTTTTCTATGACAGAAATAGCGTTCTCCTGATTAGCAGCTGAGTCCGGCTTGAAAGAAAAGTAGATCTGAGAATCATCGGCGTAGCAGTGGACATTAGGGAGATGCAATTCATAATAGTCCATCATTAGGCCACTTAGCCTGATTTTCAGACGGTACGAGGTCGTCCGCTCACTTCCTCCCCCTCCCTGTCTGATGGACTTCATAGATTTTCATGTTCCTGACGTCATCAACCTTTGTTTTTACAATAAGCCAATACGAACACGCGTAAGAATTGAAACGTGATGTGTAGAACAGTCGTGCAGTAGCGGCTTTTACTAGTTGGATCTATCAGCTTTCATGCACTGGAAAAAACATTCTACTGCTTAAAACGTCTCTCGATTTCTCAGAATGGTATCCTGTTTGAGTTGTTGTGGTTCTTTGGAGAGCAGGCACTTTTTAAACGGAAGTTTGCGTGCAGTATTTGCAGGACAGTGTATGAGAATGTATACAAGAAATATCAGCCTCGATTCCATGGCGTAAAGTTTGTTACTGTAATCTTACGCTTTTACTTTTATTTTTAAAACGTTTTGAAGCTTGATATGTATGCCGATTAGTCACACAAGACCCTAAAGTTGTCCTAGTGTAGGTTTTTTGGTATTAGAGATTGTTTTAACCGGACTTTTTGTGCAAAGTTTAGATGCCATTGCCGTACATGAACTTTACGAAGTGGCGTAACTAGAATAAGTGTTATGTACTGAGCTTGCAGTTGATAAAATATGGCGAGTAATACAAAAAGCTTTGTCTTTTTTGAAGACTAAGGTGAAGTACCCTGGTTCCAGAGGTTTTCTAGAGAGAACAGCCACGGAGAAAGAGCCGGGAAGGCGGCGATCGGCGAGAGGTTTGTTGTCGAGGTCTCTTTTCGCAAGTTCGTAAACCGTAAATATCATACGGAAGCGTGTTCATAATTCTGAAAACACAAATATTCTCCCAAGTGCCATGAAACTTTTTCCATAACATACTCAGTATGTGTGTTCACCCCATGCAGAAAAATCATAATATTCCATGAAAGATTTGGTCTTCTAAAAGCCAAAAACCTAGGAGAATGTTTGAGATCTATTGAATGTATGAGATTTGTAAGCGGAGGAAGATTAGTGATTTACCAAAGCCCGTACGTAGATTCACAAACACATCGTTTCGATGAATGAACGATTCCAATGCTTTCTTCTGCTCTGGATATAGCTTCGAAATCCTGAAAACTTTACAACTTCGGTCAACACAATGCTCAAGTTCTTCCCCAACCCCATTCAGAAAAATATGCGAGCACATTCCTTAAATTCCAGACTGCCAAAAGGGTAAAGTTCGCTCTGATTGGTTGACATTATGACGTCAGGAACACTAAAATCTATGAAGTCCATCAGACGGGGAGGGGGAGGAAGTGAGCGGACGACCTCGTACCATATGAAAATCAGGCTATAGGCCACTCAGCGTCTTACAGTTGCTACTAGTGCATCGAATGAAGTGACAGGAATGATAAAGCAGAGTAAAACGAGGATATTTCAAAGAAAATTTCACTCAAACAAGCTCAAAGCTGAAACAGCCTCAAATGAGTCGATGACCCGATAAGATGGGTGAAACTGCTGACCGTTTCATGGTATTTGACTCTAACCCGTAATAACAGCTATCCCAACAGCAATTAATGTCCCTTATTAATTAAATCAAGTATCGATTATTATTATGAATTTGCATTCCAAGCATTCCATTCTGCTAACAGCTTTGTGAGCGAGTGAGTGACACAATTTCCCCAACCATCCCAATAACTTGTTTCTGCGCTTGCGCGTATCAATGAGTTAAAACGTGTTTGCTCTCAAATGCTCCTAATATGAATGCCAAAATCTATTACTGTCACTTGTTTGTTTCTTGTAAATTGTGCAGTAGATGTAACTGACAGACAAATCTTCCTGGCCATGAAACTAATTCGAATTTCCTGTGCACCACCATCTTGCATCTTATGACGTCGGCTCTTTTGTTGTGCAGCAATAGAGGTGGTGCCCGGGAAATTCAAAGGAGTTTAATGGACAGGAAGATCGATCTATTAGTGACATGTAGAGTAGAATTTAAAGGAACAACGCAGCATTAGATTTAGATACGGTACATTTAGGGGCAAACATTGTTTTTCATTGGAGGTTCCCTTTAAATTGAAGGAGGGTGGTTAATAAAAGGGTCTTTATCATGTTGGAATGTAAGGAGTCAATGTGAGTTCCACTCTTCCACCAATTCAAAATACTCAACATCTTTAGTATTAGCACATTCCATATTGCCAAGTTCATGTTTTTATATCACAATCATTTCCTTCCTTCATCATTTCTCAACCTATTTCAGAGAAACGATCAACTACACAATCATAATACAAGATCTGCAAATAATTACTTATCTCACACCAATATTAAGCAATTCTCTACCAAGGACCTTGCCAAAATATATAAGACTCCATAACTTTGCTATGATTAAGAAAAGACTGCTTGTCTATTTACTAACTAATCAATGAATTAAAGCTTTACTTGTCACATATGCTAACCACTCTTTAAACAATACGATCACTATGAGGAGACCTCTTTACAATAAACCAATATAATGGTTTCTAGAGGCCTCTTAGCCATATACATCCCATAATAATTTAACTTCCACTCTAACTTCACTTTTTCCAACTTCGC
Organism: Actinernus sp. WN-2022; assembly: GCA_030867875.1. Taxonomy (NCBI): domain Eukaryota; kingdom Metazoa; phylum Cnidaria; class Anthozoa; order Actiniaria; family Actinernidae; genus Actinernus; species Actinernus sp. WN-2022. The sequence continues at coordinate 105,344 of JAOWCC010001263.1, forward strand.
TTATATAATATAATCATATACAAGTTACAATCTGGACGTATTTCTTTATTGTACTGAAATAACTGCCGTGATGTCTGTACAAAACGAAACATGGCAAATAATAAATAAATAGAAATAATCGGCCTAAAAGACAGTTCAGATCTCCTCCCTCAATGCTTGATGGGAATGATGCACAATGTTTTTCTTGAAGGCCACGTCTAGAGTTTCTTAGTTATTTTTGCATAATTGCTCTGATTTTTAACCATGATTGCACATGTGTGTCAGGTTCATCAGTTCATATGAAATCAATGATAATAACTGTGTCCAGTCAACTGTGACAAAGGCCTCGAACCGTGATACAGATCCCTTCAGGCATTATTGTTTTTATAAAAAGTTGTCAGCACTTTCTATGACATGCATGACTTTAACAGGGTAACTGTGTTATGCAACTGAGTGGAACTGCATGGACAAGTCACCAGGATGTTTGCACAACTGCCTAGTCATGCATGGGAAGTTGTTCTTTCTTAGGGCACATGTCTCTACCTTTCAGGTCAAAGAAACAGTCTTCAAATTCGTCACATAAATTAAGCCAAGAAGAAACAGTCACACAGACAAGTAACAATACTCTTGGATCTCCTGGCTCAAGCCCTCGTCCACATAAACTTGAGGACTCCATGCCTTCCCCTCCATCTGAAGAAGACCCTGGAATATCGTCCCCAAGTCACTTAACTCTGAATGCAGATGAGGGCCTTGCTGGAGGGAACCTTATACCTCATGATGACCCTAACCATACACTGGCATCGTCAATCCATGCAGTGGATTTCCACAGCTATATTGGAAGTCCTGAAGCAACTAATGGTAGAATGGAGAAGGCCAGCTTTTGTAGCCCTGTGTTAGGTACATATTACAAGTCTTTGCTAACATTACTAGAGCGATTTTCAATTGAGTGTAGAAAAGTAATTTATTTTGAATATAATTCGTTAGTTATCCATGATTGTGTTTACTTTGCCTCATGATTGGTTGAAATAAAACCAATCGTGAATTACTTCAGTTCGTGATTGGTTCATTGTTTTTTTTACTTGCTCCTGTGAATGCGTTACTGTTTTTGGTTTTATGACACTCAATAATACTGAAAACCACTCTAATACACGTTGTTTGATAAGCATTAAAGTGGATTTTGTATGGGAAAGAAAAAGCTATGGTCTGATAAATAAAAGAGGAAAACTATTTTCCATAAAGCCAGTTGAATACTCTTTATATGTTAATGACATTGTTCTGTGTGGCTTTAAATCATTCATAATTATAATACAGTCGAACCTCTACTCGCAGACACCTCCTTGCTTGCAGTCCTGCATGTGAATGTTTCATGTAACACCTTGCCATCCAATAGTGGCCAAACCGATTAGCATACGTTTTTCCACAAAATCGATTCATTTCTCTCAATAGGGGGATTGTTGAATTTACCAATTGGTTGAGCAAGCCTAGAGGTTCATTTCTGAGAAGGAAAAACAACATTTTTCGGGTTACGCGAGTCTGTAGTTTGTTTTCGCGTTTTCCTTTTGAAATCTAACACCACATGAAGTTTAAATGTCTTCCAAAGAAGAATATTCTAATTCTGAGAGCATTTCTGTATAAATCTTGGACTCTGAAGACTTTTTAGATAAGGAAGATCTAGTCATGCTCTTCAAAAGTACCGAAGTCGAAGATGAGAATTTCGGCGGATAATTTCAAGTCCAGCTTCCCAATAACATAGCGCGGTGAAGGAAACAGTTCAACAAAGAAAGACACAATTTTAACACTGATTCCGATCCTGCCGTGGATTTACCGTGGTTATAAGTTAGTGTTGTATATTTGTAGTTTACTTTCTTTTATAGTCCATACTCCCAAGGCATTTCAAACTGTTATAGACTCGCTCATGGGTTACCTGTGGTATGCTGCCCATGATGCATCAGTGTATATATGGTGGCCATGCATGTTGTTTGAATAAAGAGTTTCTAGTCTGGATTTTAATCTTATTACAAAACAAAACAAGAAATCAAATATTGTCAGTAAAATAATATTTTTTTCAAGAAGACATTGCTTACTTATGTGTAATCAAAACATGCTGTAAGGAATGAGCAAAGGAATTTCAATATGTTTGCTTTCTAAGGAATTGACATTGTAGACACTTCACCAATAACACAGAAGGACAAAACAACAACAAAAAATCAAAATCTGCAATGAACCTTGTAAGAAATAGTCAGGAATGTTAGTAATTTTGTAAATATGTAATTTGATATCTCATTTGCTCATTAAATATTCATCTTATTAGTAAATGTTTGACATACAATGATTCTTAATTACATACAGAATAAAATGGTATATGGGTTGTTCTTTATGAAAATGACTCCTCCTTGTAGAAAATTAGAGTTAAAGATCTGATGCTTTCACTTAAATCCCCCCAAACCACTGGTGTTTAGGGCACTTCTAGTGGTGAAAGGAATACGTTAACTTAATTGTAAATAAATACATATAAAAACCTCTTGTCAGTACACACTGATTAGTGGAAGTCCCAACTGTTCAACCTCTGATAAGCGGACACCCAAACATTATTTTCAAAAGTAGCCACATCAGAAATGGTGTAAACATTATTTTATTACTTGGGCTGCGACTGCCACAACTTTAAATGATCAATATCGCAAGTTCAACATGATAATGTAGGCACTGTACATCGTCCCGAACGGGGACACCTAGACATGGTCCCAGTGATATGTCTGCTTACAGGAGGTTCAACTGTACATATGGCCAATGGTTTGTCTGTAAGAAATACAGTATTAGAAGCACATTCAAATTACTGTGCGACTACACTTTGGCAAGATTAATGAGAACAATTAAATCACGTTTATTAGTGAAAGAGAAAACCATTGTCTGGCAGAACGAAAACTAAGCGTTCCAACTTAAACATCCTAGCATACATGTGTCTGTTGAAGTTCAAATTTCATTTCAGTTTTTTTTTAACTAGGGATATTTTTTTTACTTCACTTAGTATTTTTTACTTAACTGTAGTCACTGTCCACCTGACGAGGAGATAAGGGGCCCCTAGTTGGAAGCGACCATCTGCCAGTGCTTGCCAGAATGTATATTTTCACTTGTATTTTATATTCAATGGGGTACTGTGTTTGTGTTAACAATGTATGTGCAGTTTTAGTGAAATTCCAAGCTATTACAAAGTTTTACTGCACATGCGCAAATTTGGACAGGATTGTGGGGACTGGGTACTAGTAGCACTGTCATATATAGTACATATAAATGAGTATGGTGCTTCGTATCAATCACTTCGTGGCACAGTGGTTAAGTCTTTGACCAACAGATCAATGGTTGCTGGTTCAAGTACCAGCAAGGACAGTGGATGGTAAAAGAAATATGGCAATTAGTATAGTTGATTATGTGGGTACAATATAGCACTAACAAAAATTTCCCAGTTCAAAAGAAAAACATTTTCCCTAGTTCAAAAACATTCTGAGATGAAATTTGAACTACAACATATCCATGATTTTCTTCATTGCAAAGACTGACTCTGAAACGACTGAAGCTCGAGCAAATTGAAAAGCAATTGTATTGTATGCAACACTGATTGGATCCTTTGTCTTTGTTCTACAATGTGATTGGTTCTTGTTGAATGGGCTTCAGTTACAGTAGTTTCACCACAACACCATCAGGACATGGTAAACATGATTGTTCTAGAGATTAGGTTATATGGTAACGTTATAATGCCATATCGGTAACTACATATACTTTCCTACAGATAATAACAATAACTGCTTGTTATTTTATTGTATTTTGTTTTCAGGTGAGAGTGCTAGTATCTTAGTACAAGATGGGCAAGAGAGAGAGAAGAATTTGAAAGACAGTCGAGATATATCAGAAAGAGACACCCTACAAGTTGAGCAACATTATGACAGTATGTTGTACAGGAATGAGAGACTATTCTACGATAACCTTTTGGTAAGAAAGTTATTCTGGAATTAACTGACATATCATGTACCTACCTCATTATATTGTTTGGATTCCCTGAATAGCAAGGCCTTGAACTTTATTTTAAGAATGTCATTAACCACCTCCTGGTTAGGTCAGTGGTTATAAGCTCCGGTCCGTTGTACGGGAGGTCGCATCAAACCCCAGCCAGACGAACACTCGGGAATTTAAAATAACCGAGCAGAAGGTGCTTCTTTTGTGATCGAACTGCAAATGGTTAGACCTTCATGTCTTCTTGGATAAGGACGATAAATCGTAGGCCCTCGGAGACCTCCATAGAGGGGCTTCAAGCCTGTTGAGGTTCTCCATCCACCTTCAAGTGGTAAAACATAAATCCTAAATTATAATATCATCACTCGGTGATCTGATTTACATGTAACAAAAGCAGCAAATTAGAACCATTAATTTACTTTAAAGGTGATTGCTTTATTCAAAACCAGCCAGTTGGTGGCTCATCGAACAGGCTTCTTCAAGGCTGTGACTACCTTTTATTGTGATAAGAAATAAAAACTTCCTACAAAATAGTATAGGAATAACAGCTACATGTACATTGGCCTACTCCTAAGATTTATTGACATTCTCCTCAAAAAGGTTTTCAGAAGGCTGTCTTTCATATTAATTGTAAATGGAATTGTGAATGGAATTTAATTCATTGGTGTGGAAATGAACAACAACAACAACCATAAATTCATTTAGCGTTTGTCAGCTAGCTTAGGACTTGATAACCACTTCCAGGGCTGGAAATGTCTGCCGCACATCAGACATATGTCTGACCAAATTCGGCAAATGGCCGACCAAATGTCCGTTTTTGGTTGGACACGATGTCCGATCACAATTTCATTTTCATGCCCGATCATAAAAATGACTAAGCACGTTCCCCAAAGCATTAAAATAGAATCCGTAACATTGTATTTTCTTCAAAAAAGGTACCTTGTGAAGAAGACAGTTGTTGCAAAGTCGCCCAATAATGAAATATAAACCATTTATGCCTCCGTTATGTATTCCCCTGTGTGTATGGTAGCACATATAAATTGGTTTTGTATCATTGTCTCGGTGCTTCAGCCGATGTAAATCAATAACACTACAATCAGCAACCACCTTGCGAACGTTCTCACGGGGCGACAAAAGGCATTCTCACGAAAGGCATGTGCGGCAGCTCTGCTATAATTCTTCAAAAACTACATGGCTTTCTTGTCAACCTCTAAAGAAGTTAAAACTTGTTACAATTTCGGTGAAATCAGTGAGAAACTGTACCTTAATTAAGATCACATACAGATAAATTATAAGTGTTAATATTTTATGAAATAAAGGTAATGCTACACGGAACGACTTGCAGCGAAGATATTTCGTGTAACACGGCTGTGTTAAAAGTTGATGCCGTTCAACATGGCACGCGGAACAATTTCTATCGTAAATTTCGCTTCGCCAATACGTTGAGACTTTTTGATTGAGCTTCAAAAACTTATCATGCATTTCGCTTTCCGAAAACGAGGCAATAATACGAACATGTGCGCGCGGTGGTGTTGCCAAAAAAATCGTCCAGTGTAATATGCATGTTGATATCACGTCTATGTTGCGCTAAAAATTGACGCGTCGTTGCTTAAGTGCATGTGGGGGGCAGACTTCACCGTTTGCAACCTGAAATGTTATTGGTTACCCATACAATAGCCTACCCCTAAAACAATACAAACCCTAAAACAATAGGATACGACCTACAGAACAGTGAAGTCTAACCGGCATGTGGTAACAACTCCCTATTCAAGTGCTAGGTTCAATATTGCCATAACAGGGTTCAAAATCAAGTGGTTGACAAATGTATTTGTATGTAAATTACATTATGTCCGATCAATTTTGATATCAGTCCGACCGAAATTGTCGTCTGTCCGATCAAAACAAAGGTTTGAAAGGACAAATGTCTGGTCAAGTATCCAATTATTTCCAGCCCTGCACCTCCCTGTTAGCTCAGTGGTACTTGATAATCACCACCTCCCTGTTAGCTTAGTGGTACTTGATAATCACCACCTCCCTGTTAGCTCAGTGGTACTTGATAATCCCCACCTCCCTGTTAGCCCAGTGGTACTTGATAATCACCACCTCCCTGTTAGCTTAGTGGTACTTGATAATCACCACCTCCCTGTTAGCTCAGTGGTACTTGATAATCCCCACCTCCCTGTTAGCTCAGTGGTACTTGATAATCACCACCTCCCTGTTAGCTTAGTGGTACTTGATAATCCCCACCTCCCTGTTAGCTCAGTGGTACTTGATAATCCCCACCTCCCTGTTAGCTCAGTGGTACTTGATAATCACCACCTCCCTGTTAGCTCAGTGGTACTTGATAATCACCACCTCCCTGTTAGCTTAGTGGTACTTGATAATCCCCACCTCCCTGTTAGCTCAGTGGTACTTGATAATCCCCACCTCCCTGTTAGCTCAGTGGTACTTGATAATCACCACCTCCCTGTTAGCTTAGTGGTACTTGATAATCACCACCTCCCTGTTAGCTCAGTGGTACTTGATAATCCCCACCTCCCTGTTAGCTTAGTGGTACTTGATAATCACCACCTCCCTGTTAGCTCAGTGACAAGAAGGACTGAGGTCGAGGGTTTGAACCGGGTCTTAAAATAACTTAGTAGGTGTTGCCTTTGCAATTTAACAATCTTGTTATTGAACTGCAAATGGATAGACCTTCATGTCTTCTCAGATAGGGACATTAATTAATTTATTGTGTGCTCTCAGAGACCTCCATAGCTGTGCATTAAGTATGTTGAGACTGTCCATCTTGGTGTGATAAAGCATAATAAATAAATAGATTTCTCTTTACAGCAAAAGCACAGCTCAAGTATTTTTCTCATTGGCAGGCAAAAGCAAGAGAACTTCTTTGTCAACAAGTGGAGGAACAGAAGAATGCACCCAACTCTTCCCACACTGCTTTGCATCCAGGCAGTTATGAAAAAGCCACACCTACTATCCATGAACCTACTCGTGAAGAGGTTGTCATGGCAACTGTTAAGGAACTGGAAAAGATCAAGAATGGGAATCGAGAAAGTTTGGATAGTTCATCAACGTATGTTTACCCCTTAATATCTTCATATTTTAACATAATTGTGAACGAAAACCAGAGTACAGCTGGGGACAAAACTATTTATTAAAGGTGTAACAAAGAGAAAAGTTGACATACTATATTTTCTCTCGAGAATAATTGATTTTCTTTTGTTTTATTTCACACTTTACATAAAAAACAATAAAGGAATATAAAGTAACACCTAAAAATTTATACAAATGTAGAGAGGAGAATTGCAAAATTGGTGCACAGTGACAAACGTAGTGAACACTTGTAGGGTTCGAGTTGGTTGCTGCCTATGTTGAAATTACAACTATTGAGTTTGTTTTAATTATTAACAGAGTATACATCTGGCTATTTAAGTTGATTACATGTTTGTACCAATACATTGGAGGACGAGTGGACTACTTTAAACAAGTATGCATGCATGTACATGACTGTATACATACTAAGAAGGGCCCCATGCAAGAACAACCTACGTGACAACTGATCACACTCTAAATTCCCCTTGATATTCTTTGTTTTCTTAGGGAGAATTTAGAATTTTTCTGTTTTTGCATGGACAGATCTTCAAATTATATAGATAAATTAAAATAAGTTGAAGATAGTTATTAAGAAACATTGTATAGATAAGCCTAAGCTAAGAATGATTGCCCCAGCTGATAAGATATTTTATTTTAAAGCGGCCCAACTTTTCAAGCTGTGAAGATTGTTTGAGGAAATATAGTTGCTGTGAATTAAGACCTTTTGTGTTTTCCAGATAAAATGTGTAAATGAACTAAGCCAACTTCTGCAACATTTGATTCTGTTTTGTTGTTCCTTCAAAAAATGACAAGTGAAACTTTAATGTTTCTCTGCATAGTATCATAATAACAAATGCAATAATAAAATAAATTGCTGTTGATTGTAATTCAGCTTTAGTTTAGTTTTCTATTTACAGCACTCTCTCACACACCTATATACGAGATGAGATTAGGAGTCAGCTGTCGCATTAGTTTAATACAGCATGATAGGTACAGGCTGGAGCGGACGGGTAAGGTTGAATCCCCTAACTGAACAGCGGCGGCGTCTATTAGTGAGAGGGAAAACAATTGAATGAATAAATATAATGGAATAGCAGAACAATTAAGCTACACTGGCGCAAAGAGTGAATGGTTTCTGTGACTCATTTCTTATATGTGGGCTTAGTGAGACAGCTGACAATAGTGATATTTCTACCAAGAAGCTGTCAGTGGAAACCCATAAAACCTGCAATGCTTATCATTATACTATATGCAGAGAAACTTTGAAGTTTCACTTGCAATTTATTTGTCATGAGATGTGATCGTGTTCTTGTTCATACCCTGTAGGCTGGCCACTGGAGAGACCATATATTACCATCACCCACTCATCCACAGATCAACATCCCTCAATGCCATACCAGATCATCCATGCATAAACTATGTCTCTCTGTGTGTGGATGAAACTATGGATGAGGTGTTTAGTGAATCAGACTCACTGGCCCTTAAATACCTTACCAGTGATCAACTACAGGAGTTACGACATGTCACTAGTGTGCAACATGGTAACCGCATCAGTTCACGTGCCGTCCGTTTCGGCAGCCTCCCTGAAAGAGGTGGGAGCCTCAGCAGTGTGAAAAAAAGTGAGGTGGATTGCACCTGGAATAACTTGTCGATGGCAACACAAAATTATCTTGAAAAGTATCACCTTGCAGGTTCAAGGGAGAGTGGAAACCGCAGGAAGAGTTCTGGTTTGGAAGTAGACAATTCTGTGTTTGGAGATAGATCCAGGGTGCAAGGAAGTGAAAATGGAGGTTCGCCATCGATGCAGTGTCTGGCTCCACCACCAACACCAGAACCAAAACCTGCGAGCACACAGTCTAATATACTGGACATACAGAGACTGAAAAAACTCCCTAAGCTATTTTAGGAAGCCTGGCAATTTTGCATTGAGAAAAAGAATGCTGAACTGTTGGAAGTATTCATGCATGATTAGCAGGCTCGATTTCGTCTTACTGTTCTTCTTAAAGTGTATACCAGATAATTTATCATCAATATCGATTCTGTATCAAGTGAATAGTAGAATGTTGCTTCATTTGAGTGTTGCGTCTATGGGTTATAGAGGTTTCTATTTCCAATATGATAACGATATGACGTAAATTTGACGTAAATTCGGGAATTTACTTTCATTTCTTTTTCGATGTGAATGAAACCGTTTTCTGATGTTGACAAAATATATTGTAAAATCACTGATATAACATTCAAATATCACATAGATGTTCACGAAAGGTCATTTATCTCTACCAGTGTGTTTTTGTATAATATATGAAGACCGGCTTTACGTCACCGACTTGAAATATTATAAATATAAACCTCTATAACTCATGGATGCAACACTCAAATCGAGAAATATTCTACTATTCACTTGATGTAGAATCGACATTAATGATAAAAATGTATACACTTAAATCCTGGTCGAATTATTGAATATGGGATTTTATCACGCGGCGGCTGTATGTATGGCAAATAAAGCCTCATGAATAACAAAGAAAACCGTGTTAAGTATGAAATATTAAATAGAGTTGCTTACTTTACTCTACTCAATACATTAAGCATAAGAAAGACAAATAAAGGTTGTTAACAGGAAATAGTATTTTATTTCATGAGTGACTTATAATGAAGGCTAACCCAAAAAAAAATACAGACATTATAATAATTTTCCAGTATGAGTCAACTCAATAATATTATTTAAAAGCGTTCGGCCTCTTTAGGACTAATTGATGTGAACAGTGGTCAATCAAGTTAAGTACACGTATGCAACGTTTTGCTTTACTGGTACAATCAACCGAAAGTGTCCGGAACCACACTATTTTGCATCCTGGATTGTCACATGCATGCATTGTCACGTCATAACTGCGCAGTTTTGTGTATTTCCCTCGTTCGTTTAAAGAGCTGAAGGAACATATCTTTAAAGCAATGGCGGATGAACAGGCTCGGGAAAAGTGCAATCTTGAAACGGAGCAGCTTTGTTTTCGTCAGCTTAAACTCGTTCTGAAACTACTCCAGTGTGAGGCTAAAGGGACACAATGTATTGTTTCTAATCAACATGGCCGACTCGTGATAAAACCCATTGTTGGTCCAACTTCGTTGGATAAAAATGTTGGGGTGTTGCAAGTGCTGTCAAACATTTCATCCAACATTTGATCAAGCAAAAGCCAGCTTTTTTTCAAAACAACACTTACAAAAATACGGAGCTAATTAAAATCCGGATAACAGTCTGCCTAAATATACCAGGTAAAAAGAAGGCCAACATTTTTACCAGAAACTTTTCATGTGAACGAGTTATACCACTAAATAATATGCGACCTTTAGTTTTCCCCTTTGCTCTAAAGAAGGGCTTCTAGCTATCTCCCGGTTAGATCAGTGGTTAAGTGAGCTCCAGTCTGTCGTGTGCCAATGCTCAGGATCTTAAAATCACCGAGTAGAAGGTGCTGCCTTTTGAAACAATCTCGTTCTCGAACTGCAAATGGTTAGACCTTCACGTCTTCTTGGATAAGGACGTAAAAGCGTAGGTCCCACGTCGGCCTCAAGTTTATAAGTCTCGCCAGACTATCACGAGTTACCGACGTTAAGTAAGAGTTAAATACCGAGATTGCCGACGTTCGAGGTATTTAAGTGTCTTATTTCATACTTGACGAGGTTTTCGCAAAATTTTCATTGATCTTTTTAGGTAGATTTTGGGCGAGTACCAAGACGGAGAAAAGGTTCTAAATCATAGGGATATTTAGTAGTTTGGCTGAAGCCAAGGTGAATGAATTCCTTGGAGAAAATAATAAGCTAGAAACAACAAAATATCGTTGAATTGTATTGAATTGCTCGTTATTACATCCAGATACATCCCGGGAACTTTTCTCATACATCCCTTGCATTTATATGGGGGTATGTATGGCAAATAAAGCCTCATGAATAACAAAGAAAACCGTGTTAAGTATGAAATATTAAATAGAGTTGCTTACTTTACTCTACTCAATACATTAAGCATAAGAAAGACAAATAAAGGTTGTTAACAGGAAATAGTATTTTATTTCATGAGTGACTTATAATGAAGGCTAACCCAAAAAAAAATACAGACATTATAATAATTTTCCAGTATGAGTCAACTCAATAATATTATTTAAAAGCGTTCGGCCTCTTTAGGACTAATTGATGTGAACAGTGGTCAATCAAGTTAAGTACACGTATGCAACGTTTTGCTTTACTGGTACAATCAACCGAAAGTGTCCGGAACCACACTATTTTGCATCCTGGATTGTCACATGCATGCATTGTCACGTCATAACTGCGCAGTTTTGTGTATTTCCCTCGTTCGTTTAAAGAGCTGAAGGAACATATATTTAAAGCAATGGCGGATGAACAGGCTCGGGAAAAGTGCAATCTTGAAACGGAGCAGCGATATTATTATCAGCCATGATAGTCTTAGAATCAGAATGTGAATAATGTCGAGTTTCTCTTTTCTTCTGCTAATAAAACTGGTATCCAAGCAACTAAAATGTAGTTGATATATTTAGCCTGCTTCAAAGTTCCCGCTTCGCTTTCAGGATCTTAATCACCTCCCATGCGACTCAACACCACGCTACTTGATAATTATCATTAGTATAATTTCATCAGTGAATATAGAGATTCCCGTGCTCTGATTGGTCGATAATTACGTCATATGTCGCTATATTCACCTGCAGAGCGCCTGGAGGTGAATATCACATACAAAGCATTTAGCAAAATGGCCGCTCGCATATTTACTGATGTTTCTCACGAAGAAATAAATAATATGAAAGAAAAAGCTTTTCCAAAACCCACCAAACAAGCAACTAAATAAGTATGGCTAAACTTGAAGCTCTTTTTTTAATCCATAAGCCTTCACAAACAAAGTTTACTTACGAGTTTCGGGTTGAGTTTATTCGGCCCTCGTGTCTTCATGAGACATGAATAACAAACTTTCACAAGGAAATAACGCCTACTTAATTAGAGCAATAAATAACACGATGAGACCTTTTCCTAAAACATTGGGAACGGTTCGACTCAAAAAGAGTGTACTTACTTGAGTTATTTCCTCGTGGTTCTTCATAGAAAAACAACAAGTTCTAGTTTCATTCAGGGAGCCAGTTGCTGTTGGTGTTATGCCTTATGGCTTATGCTCTTCTCTCGCCGCTATCGTTGTGTTTTCAAGCTTTATCTCATACCGAAATCATTTGTCTCTTGATTTACCATTGTCTTTGATTCTGTAGTTCGTAGTTTCCAGGACATTTGTCTTTTGAAGTGAACTCATGAAAGCGATTCCTTTCGATAAATTTTCACTCGCCGTGTAGTGGCAGACTTTCAGTTTTGCCCATTTCCACTCATTTTCGCTGCATTTCCTCTTTGTAACACGATACGAGGTCTCAAAAGTGAAGATTGCTGCTTCAACTTGAATTCTAGTGTGCATTTGGACTGTTTTTGTATTTCTATACTTTCAGAAAATCCATTCTTGTAGTCCCTGCCAGTCTCGTGTCAAGTCTGTTTGTGCAATGAACCGTATAGCGGCACGTGATTATGCAAATGTTTGTCACAAAACTATCTTGTCACGCGCGCTTGTTAAACTTACAAAAGGGTCGGAAGTCAGACTATTATTATATTGTCTAGTTTAAATTTCTCTGATATTCACTGATGAAATTATACTAAAACAATTATTCACTTCAGTCTCAGTGACTATTGGTGTTCACCAATAGTCACTTCGACTTCAGTGAATAATTGTTAAATAGACAAATCCCCGCTTCTACAAACATAAGTGGCACGAAATGCCGTTTTCAACTTTTTACACTTTTTTATTTAAGGGACAGGGTTTTTTCTAAAGCTTGAAGAATCATTTTAAAGCTTATTTTAGGGTCTACAAGAAGCCGATTGCAAATGACTTGTGCGTCTTATATTTAAGTAGAAATCGAGACCTGAATATTGGACTGAGCAGTTTTCCATACAAAATTCGGTCAAAACTCACTTAGATTCAGCTAAGGTACATGGGTTTTTGAAAGATACAACTGAGGTCAATAGCTCTACTGATTTATGTGACCTTTAGCTTTAATAAGCCGTTTGGAAATGATTTTTTCTCAAAAATGAAGCTGCGAGAGCGCTTCCAAACGTAAGCTAGTGGAAGCGTTTTCGCCATTTCCTTTGTATTTGAATCTCGCTCCTCATTAACTGGGCAATCGTTCAAGTACTTACGGGGACTTAATTATATTTAGAACTGGATATGTCCATTGATTCTGGGCAATGCTCCCACGAACATTGAAAGTACATGTATGTGTACCCTGGGCCCAGAGGTTTTCTCCTTTCAACTCGGATAAAGGCTAGATATCGAGAGAAGAGAAAAACCTCTCGTAGCGGGCGGCAGTTGACTGATCTCACCACGACAATACATTTGAAGGTAATTGGAAAAGTTGACATGATTAAACCAGCAGCAGAGTTGGAGCAAATCAACAGGTGGGGGAAATTATATGTTCTGTTCTCTGAGTAGCCTGCGTGCAGACGTTCTCTCCCTCCAAAAATCGGGAGAGAGAACGTCTGCACACAGGCTATTCTCTGAGCAACCGGAGAAAGGTTCGGTTCTGGGAGAAGATTCAGTTTAGACCACCCCGAAGTTTTCGACGCCATTTTGAATGGTGCAAGGATTCTTGGCGCGGTTACTCAGTACCCATACAAACCTTTGTAATTCGGACACGCTTCGTTAAAGCGCTCTGAAGAAAATTGTAATTACGGCAAGCTGACCTAATAATTCTACAAGAACCGACAACAGAATCAAAGGTAAGTTAAGTACAAATATCATTTGTGAATTTGAACCCAGTAGGATGACTTTTCCCGGATGATTTTGATCGAACTTCTGTTCGGCACTCCGAATACGGTGTAAACTGTTCAAAAACATGGCGTCGTCGTCATAAGCACGTGGTGTGAGAGCAAAATAATATTTTTTCTTTCTCTCGAAATTAACTTAAACCACAAAGTTTTATTACTACATTTAATGTTCAGTTCGCTATTTCAATCAGTACATTTGTGATCCGTAATTTCTATTCTTTCCCGGTTCTTTGCAGAGCTCGATCAAAAATCATCTGGCAAAAGTCATCCTACTGGGTTTAAATTCACAAATGATCAGTATGGGGACTGAGTAACCGCGCCAGGAATTCTTGCATACCATTCAAAATGGCTTCGAAAACACCGGCCCGGTTGTTCGTACTCTCTTTTTCTTGTATGTTTACGACCAACTAAGTGCATAAAACCTTGGCTAATTATATTTCTTACGAAGAGACTAGAGGCCATAGACAGGTCGCGACTAGATTCCATCCGCCAGAAGGTCGAAATGCAATTTTCTCTGTTATATTTCTAGGGTACAAACTAAAGCGGTACTTAGAAATTTAGGCGAACAAGTACGCTTCCCTCAACTATGTAAAAAAAAAATTAATTAGCTCCACGACGACTCGAAACGAAACCCTAACCCATCTATTAACCGAAACCCTAACCGTCACTATCCCTTACGCCAAGAGGGATTTGCTGTCAACAACCGCGTTTTTAGAACTTTTATACTGCATGCTGTGGGATTAGCAGGCGTTACTTCATTAGACACCAGTTCCTGCTCTCAATGAAGTATTTTAGTGCAGTGCATTTTGGGATTGCGTCCTGGCGGATGGAATCTAGCCCTAACCCCATAGACAAAGGATTCCGGAATAATTTATTTATTTATTTGTCATGATACAGTTGCCCAAAAATGTGTCTTGGGTTGCCTGTGGACTAAAATCAAGCGCTTCACAAAATTGACGTCAACAGAACACGCTCGATGCGCCATTAGCATTGCATGAAAGGCCTTGCCAAATAAAGCTCCGAAACGTTTAGTGCGATATCTTCTTTCTCGGTTATCTATTCAATTATTTTGCCAATAAGCCACCTCTCTATACTCGCAAAGAATCGAGTTCTGTTGATGACATCACGATTTATTCTCGTCCCAGTCCCCGAACGTAGTCTCGTCCCAGTCCCACAACTCACCACCAAATCCTCGACTGCTGTACTCTTTCAACACGTTATCTCCCTTAGATTGACTATTATCATCAATTGTCAAAATGGCTAGAATTGATTATAATCCTCAATTTAACCTCGAGGTTAAAACCAGTCAAGGATAAAGATAAACAATTGTCAAATTCCGAACGGCGGTAGACGCGCTTAGTGTAGTGGTCATGACGTCTGTACTACCAAGCACTACACGCAAACGGTTACGAGTTCGAGCCCGAGTAGGAGCGCTCAAAAAAAAAAATCCTCTCGTTTACCTTCATTTCTTGTTTACCTGTGAACCTTGTTTACCTGTTTACCTTGTTTACCTTGTTTACCTTGTTTACCTTGTTTACC
The DNA here is from genome assembly GCA_030867875.1 of Actinernus sp. WN-2022. NCBI lineage: Eukaryota > Metazoa > Cnidaria > Anthozoa > Actiniaria > Actinernidae > Actinernus > Actinernus sp. WN-2022. Next base: position 120,815 of record JAOWCC010001263.1, read on the forward strand.
TTGTTTACCTTGTTTACCTGTGAACTCGTCCGATGGTTCGGGTTCGGTTTGGGTTTGTCTTAGAATAATGATTATAATCAATTCTAGCCATTTTGAAAATTGATGATAATAGTCAATCTAAGGGAGATGACGCGTTAACTCTTTTACATAGAGAACGCGGTATTTCGCACCACTCTATTCAGGTACATATCAGTTTACAGTCCCAAACCCCCCCCCCCCCCCCCCCCCTCTGGCTACGCCCCGACTTGGCCGTCGTTGGTGTTGAAGAAATCGTTTCCGTTCTGCGACGCATGTATTCAAAATATTTCCTTTCTACTCCCGGGTTAAGTATTATTTTACGACAACCACTTTTCCTTTCCCACTACCCCAAGACAAACACCACGTGGGAGGTGTGTTGTGATTGGTTGCTTGTTAATTGATCGTGTGATGTTAATTGACACATCGTTAGCATGTTAGTGAGATTCGTACCGCCCGCTACCAGAGTTTTCTTTCTCTTTTCTCCTCGCCGCTCGGCGGATCGCTGATCACCGTTTTGCGGCTCTCTCAAGGGCCCATTGACATATTGGTGGGCAATAATTATTGTCAAGGTGACTCCTAGGGTAAAGTCTTGTAGTCTGATGACGTCATCAAAATCAGAAAATTTCTGAACTCTCCAAGGATTTTTGATCTACTAGTAATTTATGAATATTTCCGAACCTACGAATCTTAATTCGCCTTAATACTTACAAACATGTGTAAGTATTAAAACTATCGGGTGGCCGGCGAACACGCATAAAAACAGCCGACTCATATAGCCCGAGTCGGCTGTTTTCTCAGGCTAGCAAAAACCGGAAGTCACAATCGCATGTGCTGCTGCGAGCATAGCAACGGTGTTCCATAGCAACGAAATATGTCAATGAGCCCGTCAACTTTGATTTAAAAGTCAAACTGGAAAACAAAATGGCCGACATAGGAAAAATAATAATTGAAGTCTGCCAGTTTCGTTTATGAAGGAATCAAATTTCAATGACGTCATATAATGAATAACATATATAGTTCCTTTGGCTCTGTTTGTATATGTCCGCTCCACTTACTAAAAGAACATTCTCTAAGATTATAAGTATCGAATGTCTAACACCTGAAAAACAACTTTATAAATGAAGAAATTAAGTGTTATGGCTGAATTCATTTTCAACGCTCATTTACATAACGTCCCTTAAATGACGTCATTTCAATGATTTGTAATGCTTTTCATAGCAATACTCTACGATCCTAAATCGCCCAATAATGGTTGAACAAGATTGAAGACACTTTAATGCACCCAAATAAATGATTTCTGGCTAGGGCTTATAGGCACTTTAAGAAACGGAGAAAACCTCTGGAACCAGAATAATGTACATGAAACAAATCGAGTATAATCCCGACCCCGTAGGGCCACACAAACTCAGTGGTCAATTACCGTCAAATGCCCCACATATCCCTACCTAGTCCGGGGGAGGGGAGTCGGGATTTCAATTGATAAGTGCATTTAATACATGAGAACGCACTAAAATGACTGCACGCAAATAACCATTCAAGGTATGCAAAGAACAATATTATATATATATACACAGAGATATGCAGCAAGTACAATATGGTAAGACTAGAAATTAAGCGGCTTTGTTTCAGTAATAAAGGAATGAATATGACGAAAAAATGAAATTATCCATTTTAGTCTAATTCGATTTGACGTATTTAGCCATTTAGTAACAAACAACTGACCAGCAGAGGTAAGAAACATAGGGCCCCTAAGGGCAACTCGTGAATGGTCAGTCAGCTATTTTGGAAAATACTAAAAATCACGTGACCGATGACGTAATCGTTACGTCATCACCACTAAGTCATTTGTTGGAACCCAATACCATGCCTGTCCTAGTTTGAACTGTCTGACATTAGATATAAAGGAGATATGGGCATGTAGTGATTTGTGGGAACCCACTACCATGTCTGCCCAAGTTTGAACTGTCCGGCATTAGATATGAGGGAGATATGGGCATGTACTTAAAATCACGTGACCGATGACGTCATCCTTACGTCATCACCACTAAGTGATCGATAGGGGCCCACTACCATGTCTGTCCAGGTTTGAAGTGTCTGGCATTAGATAGCCTGCGTTGCGGCTCTGGAGTATCGGAGTGCAGCAAGCGGAGATTAGGGGGATTGGGAGAGAGGGGAGGGGGTGGGGGTGGGGAGGAGAGGAAGAGAGAGCCTGCCGGCAAGGCATGGTTATTTTGATAACTCTCGGCCTCAGAAGGCCGCGTATTGCTATTGGCTAAATGCGTGATTGACAGAAATCATTAAATTTTATTCATGCATGGAATGATGTAAGAGCAGTTGGATATTACAAGCATTCATTAGTGTTAGAGACGTCGAAAATGATGGCCGGGTTGTCGTTTTGGTTTAATATTGCTTCTTTGGCTATAGTATTGTGAAAGATCAATTGAACAGTTAAGTTCCTTAGGTTATCCTGCTGCCGAACTTTCAGACCTAAAACCCGAGGAACTACAGAAGTGCAACTTCAAATTGCTGTTTAGTTCTGCAGAAGAAGTAATGAGAGCGAATTTCATTTCGCGATGAGCTGAAGAACCCTGCATCTGAACTCCACAAGCGTCTTGCTTGTATTTTGTCATCGACGAATCGCACACGGTTGAAACATGGACCGGTGTGTTCGAGGAACAGGCTTGTGCTTCCGAAAATACGAGCTGCTTTGATGATTTCGTAACGCTGCGTGGATGGTTTTTAGTGCTTCTTTTGGCGGAACTTCGTTCCGGTGTTATTGTGACGGCATGTTCTTTTCTGAGTTGGTGGCGACTTTATATTCAGCAGCAACGAGTTCTCTTTATCTTAGTTATCTTTATCCTGCAAACCTTCTCGAACAAAGGTGTAGTTCTCTACTGCATTTCGAATCTTCCTTCCTCGGGAACGACAGACTCGCACGGATAGAGCAGCAGATTTCGGAACATGAAGACCAATACTTTTGCAGGCACCAGCTAGAATTGAGCCTCGGCTCTCTTTTCTTTCTGAAGGCTTGAACAGATTCTCGCCGTGGAAATATTTGAATTCCCAAACGCTACCTTAAAACATACATTATATATCCTGAAAAGTCGTTGACATTTACAGGTTTGGGTTTAGGCCCTGGCTTCGCATGTGTTTTCGCAGTTGACATTCTCCAAGTTCGTATATTATTTGTTTTGAATTTTACGCTCGAGTTGAGATTCATTGAGATTCCACGCGCAAGCCTGACAAATATTAAACATGGTCTTCACTTCCGCCGCATGATGATTGGATGAATCGGTCGAATGACTTACTAATTTTATGCATTTTAATTAGTGGGTGGATACCAAAATAACCATGGCTTGCCGGCAGGCTCTCTCTTCCTCTCCTCCCCACCCGCTCCCCCTCTCTTTTCTCTCTCGCCCCAATCCCCCTAATCTCCGCTCGCTGCGCTCCGATACTCCAGAGCCGCAACACAGGCTAGGCATTAGATTGGCACCGTCAATACAGCATGAACAAATATTTTCGAAACCTTTGACGGTCATTCGGAAATAGGGTTTTCCACATTATGCTCGAAATTTTCACTGTTTTGCTAATTCTTTATGCTCAAAAAATCTTACTATTACGCCAGATAAAGAAATACTTGTTTAGCGTCCACCCATTTTTATTTTTCCAGGTAGGGCGGGAGGTTTTTTTTTTTTTCTATGTGAAGTTTATTTTCTCTTGACATTATTCACTCACCTAGTGTTCATGACCTCGTTTTGTAGAAACAAAATGGCGTCGATGTTAAAATATTTAATGCGCCGGCGCATATTTTAAGTAGTACATGTAAGGGTCTGGGTACAAGAATTGGTGTTCGCGGGCGCATTTACACTTTCTAAAGTATTTTATGAAAAATAAAACAAAATAGAGGTCGGGGACATTTCTCAGGTCGGGCGGGGACGCTAAACAAGTATTTTTTTTTATCTGGCCTTATGCTCAAAAAGTCTCGCTATTATGCTCAATTATTAGGCATGTCCCGATTGTGCTCGTAAATACGAAACGGGACCAAATGTCTGTTTTTAACAATATAGTTGTAGCTATAAATTAATTATAAGGCATTTCAGAATAATAATTACCTTTAACAACACGGCCAAATCCTTTCGAAGCGTCTGACTCATGCCATAAACTCCGTCAATACATCTTCAGAAAATCGAAGACTATTCGGACAGCCAACGGAGAGCCCCGATGTACACAGAAAAAACGAAGTACACACCATAAAATGATGAATAAATTAGCTCAGAGCACTAACCCTAATAACTCGTATTCTGCGCTTGCGCGCAACCACGAGTTAAAAATGAAGCGAGAAAAATCCATGAGGAGCTGGAACCGAATCTTAAATTAACATAGTTCCACTCACTGAGCCACAGATTGACAGTGACATTTCAATATCTTATTTAAGCAATAGACCCGGCACACATTTCAATGTATTTACTGGTGAAATAAAGAAATAAAGCCCGAAGGCACGTGATTTTCAAGCATTTCAAGTGTTCTCCCAACATCCCAAGTGCTTTATTTCGCCAGTAAACACATTGAAATGTGTGGTCTATTGCTTTTTATGATATAAGTACGACACAACGCAAGCAGGCGCGCCGATTTCTATGTGTTTACCGACAAAATAGACCATAGATTTTTGGATCTATAAGCCAATCAGAGCGCTCGTACTATCTGGCTTATATTATAAAATGCAATAGTCTCTTATTCCATCAACATCTTGTAATTTACATAATCTATAAGGTCAGCGTCAGCTAGATCTTTTTATCGTTCATTTTGTATTATCACGGCCACATCAGCTCTGAATGCTGCGATATCGCCAGTACCGTGTTTAAATAAATGCTATTATAATTATTATTATTACAGGGCACAGGGTGATGGTCTCTTGTTGACTCGTGTTCATGGCATACTACTTCGGACCGAGCCCAGCAGCAGGGGGTGTGAATGCACCGTTTTCTTGACCTCGTATAAAAATGCCACAAATTACTGCATTTTCAGTCCACTTCTGCGATTTTCAGTCCACGTTCAGACCATCAGATGGAGTCAAGAATTAGTACCCTCAGTAGTATAGGAGGGATGGAATTAGCCTTTTTTTTGCGGCGCTATGCTAATTTTTGCGGCGCGCTCATTAATTCAATGACGTCACGGTTCTATTGTCTTAGACTCATGAATAAAGTGCGGCGCGCTCATGAATAAAGTGGTGCGTTTATGAATAAAATGCGGCGCTCTCATGAATAAAATGCGGCGCTCTCATTATCTATTGTTCCTTTGGATGAGGTCATCGATCTATTCGGGCATGTTTGGGCAAAGCCTATTGTTTGGAGCAGCTATAAAGCTAGAACCGATATTCCCTGAATCCATTCGAAGTTGAGCAGCAACAAGATGGAAGCTACCCAAATAACCCGTCACGGTTCTATTGTCTTAGACTCATGAATAAAGTGGTGAGCTCATTAATAAAGTGGTGAGCTCATGAATAAAATGCGGTGCTCTCATGAATAAAGTGCGGCGCTCATGAATATCTATTGTTCCTTTGGATGCGGTCATCGATCTATTCGGGCATGTTTGGGCAAAGCCTATTGTTTGGAACAGCTATAAAACCAGGGGCAATCGGCCCTGAATACATTCGAAGTTGAATGAAAAAAGTAATAAATATCTCGCAATATCTAAATCCCTTTGTAGCGTAAATAGTAAGAACAAACTACTCGTGATAGGCTCTAAACTGTCTTTATTATTTTCCTTTACAGTTAATAACTCATAAGATAATTGTATACAAAATCCACTGTGACTCATTAGAGAAATTTTGCTATTGTCCCTAGGGATTAACGATAACTGAAGAGCCTATTGTTTGCAGGAAAACTCTTGTGATGCAAATTATTCTCTAAAACTGAACTATAATTACCATACGAATATAAACAAACCACCAGATAATTAAACAAAGTTTATTCAATCTCAAAAACACCAATTTTAAAAACAGTTCGTTTTCCTTATCCTCGCGGAGTTGATAACTTTCTTATTTCTCAGTTCTTGGGTTAATATAATGTACCGTGTTACAAGATTACACTGATTTATGTTTCATTGATTTTTTTCTTGTTGACTAAAGCTACAGACAGTTGTGTTTTTACCGAGGAGAGGAAAATTAATGACCAAGGTAGTCTAGTCTAAAAACTATACTTCAGCTATCATTTTCTAGTCTAGTCTAGAAATATTTAACCTAGGTAGACTAGTCTAAAATGTCGTTCTAGACCACAAATATCTAGTCTAGAAACTAACACTCACAAGCCCTGAACGTCCGCCGCCCGTCAACGCCTGCCTCGTCCTCCTCCTTCTCCTCCCTCCTCCTCCTCCTCCTCCTCCTCCTCCTCCCTCCTCCGAATGGATTCAGGCTTTGCCCAAACATGCCCGAATAGATCGATGACCTCATCCAAAGGAACAATAGATATTCATGAGCGCCCCACTTTATTCATGAGAGCACCGCATTTTATTCATGAGCTCACCACTTCATTCATGTGCTCACCACTTTATTCATGAGTCTAAGACAATAGAACCGTGACGTCATTGAATTAATGAGCGCGCCGCAAAAATTAGCATAGCGCCGCAAAAAAACGGCTAATTCCATCCCTCCTATACTACTACCCCCACACCCCCTGCTGCTATCTATTTATTGTTCCAACGTAGCGAGATATGTCCATGCAACTAGACCCGTATTTCTTCATTTGGCCACCCCCCGTTTGGGCAACTCTTTTTTTTCTGCCCAGGGCGTAGACCAACATAGACAAATGCAACCAACATAGACAAATGCAACCAACATAGACAAATGCAACCAACATAGACAAATGCCACCAACATAGACAAATGCAACCAACATAGACAAATGCAGCCAACATAGACAAATGCAACCAACATAGACAAACGCAACCTATATAGACAAATGCGACCTTATAGACAAACGCAACCTATATAGACAAACGCAACCTATATAGACAAACGCACCGACATGCCAACACCAACACACCTGTGCGACGTGTTCTCGCCAGTTCCAGAGGAAAGCCGAGCTAGACCGCCACGCGAAAAAACGAACCCCATCCCAACCACCAACGCACATATGCCTCGAATGTGGCAAAGGCTATGCGAGCTACCAAACTTTGTGGCGACACGGTAAAACATGCCAGCCCACCCAACCCCCTAGCCCAGATATCGGAGCACCAGGCGGCGACATGCCAGCGGAGGCCCTACCCAACAAAGAAGCCCGAGAGGAGCCACTGCCCGCCCAACCAAGCGCCAGTACGCCCAACAAGCCAAGCACTGATGCCCCAGCAGGCAAAGCGTGCTACGCAACAAAGAGAATTCTCGAGATAGAGACCGAAAACGACAACCTCGCAGATGCGACAATTCGAAAACTCTGGAAGGTCGAGGCGGACAAAGACACCGCAGCAACAGAACAGCTAGCCCCACCCCAAAGCCACGAGCCAAACCAAAGCAGGCTATAGCCAAACTACGAGAGCTGGAACAAGACCTAGATGCCGCAATCCAGCGAGCCGATATAGCAGAAGGTCGGGTTCTAGTGCTGGAGCAAAACTGTAGGATGCCGAAAATAGGACCGAAGATATTCGAGAGGAAATATGCAGATTTTTACAAGCCCAAAATCAACTGCAATTCGAGAAAAGGCAGGACGTAGCACGCATACAGGAGCTGGAGACAGATCTAGATGCTGCAGATGATCGAGCCTGTGCGGCAGAAGATCGAGCCGATATAGTAGAAGGTCGAACCCACGAGGAAATACGCAAGCTAGCAGGCGGGGAACTCGAGGAATACGAGCAAGAACTCGCGAAATACGGGCAAGAACTCGAAAAGATGCTGGATAGGAACCGCAAGCAATTTCGAGAAATTTTGGAGTGGAAAGGCACTGCAGCTACCCTCCAAAAGGCCAAGGCCAATGGAGAGAAAGCACTGGAGGAGAACACACAACTCCACGAGAGCCTGGCCGAAGCCCAAGCAGCCCGCCTGGTCCTCGAAGAAGAAGCAGAGAAGGCCCACAAGCAAAACAAAACAGTAGGCAAACGCAAAGCAACGAGCAAAAGCAAAACAAAGCAATAGGCCAAAGCAAAGCAAAGCAAGAAACAAAAGCAAAGCAACACACCAAGCAACAGGCAAAGCAAAGCAATAAACAAAAGCAAAGCAACAGACAAAGCAACAGGCAAAGCAACAGGCAAAGCAAAGCAACGAACAAAAAGCAAAGCAACAGACAAAGCAAAAGGCAAAGCAAAGCAACGAACAAAGCAAAAGGCAAAGCAAAGCAACGAACAAAAAGCAAAGCAACAGGCAAAGCAAAGCAACAAACAAAATCAAAGCAACAGACAAAGCAATAGGCAAGGCAAAGCAACGAACAAAAGCAAAGCAACAGACAAAGCAACAGGCGAAGCAAAGCACAGCAAAGCAAAGCAACAGGCAAAAGCAAAACAAAGCAATAGGCAAAACAAAGCAATAGGCAAAGCAACAAACAAAAGCAAAGCAACAGGCAAAGCAACAGGCAAAGCAAAGCAACAGGCAAAAGCAAAGCAACAGGCAAAAGCAAAACAAAGCAATAGGCAAAGCAACAAACCAAAGCAAAGCAACAAACAAAAGCATCCCCATTTGCTGTTGGATAGCAGAAGAGAGGACCAATGCTTGGCCACGAAGTAGTCTTTGGAAACAACAACAATGCTTGGCCACGAAGTAGTCTTTGGAAACAACAACAATGCTCGGACGCAGAAACATACGAACATGTAGACCACCATCACAACCAAGGAATCCCAAAGAAGACAAATGCAGAAACATACGAGCATGCAGGCCACCACGGAATCCCAAAGAAGACAAATGCAGAAACATACAAGCGTGCAGGCCACCAAGGAATCCCAAAGAAGACAAATACAAACCATGGCAGCAACATACGAGCATGCAGGCCACCATGGACTCCCAAAGAAGACAAATGCAGAAACATACAAGCATGCAGGCCACCATGGAATCCCAAAGAAGACAAATGCAGAAACATACAAGCATGCAGGCCACCAAGGAATCCCAAAGAAGACAAATACAAACCATGGCAGCAACATACGAGCATGCAGGCCACAATCGACTCCCAAAGAAGACAAATGCAGAAACATACGAGCATGCAGGCCACCATGGAATCCCAAAGAAGACAAATGCAGAAACATACAAGCATGCAGGCCGGCTCTAGCACAGAGGGGAAAAAAATGCTCGTTGCGAATGGCTATAGCATAGAGAAAAGAAAAAAAGAAATGTTTTGTTTTGCAACGGCACGAACATAGGGAAAGAAAAAAGAAAAGCTCGTTGCAACGGCACGAACATAGGAAAAGAAAAAAGAAAAGCTCGTTGCAACGGCACGAACATAGGGAAAGAAAAAAGAAAAGCTCGTTGCAACGGCATAGCAATACAAACACACTGGCACCGCCCAAGACAAACCACAAAGCATAGCAATACAAACACACTGGCACCGCCCAAGACAAACCACAAAGCATAGCAATACAAACACACTGGCACCGCCCAAGACAAACCACAAAGCATAGCAATACAAACACACTGGCACCGCCCAAGACAAACCACAAAGCATAGCAATACAAACATACTGGCACCGCCCAAGACAAACCACAAAGCATAGCAATACAAACACACTGGCACCGCCCAAGACAAACCACAAAGCATAGCAATACAAACACACTGGCACCGCCCAAGACAAACCACAAAGCATAGCAATACAAACATACTGGCGGCCACGAAGTAGCCTTTGGAAGAATTTTGGAACGACAACAATGCTCGGCCACGACAAAAAAATACGGGAAAACTCCGATTTTTCGGGTCCTCTGGATGGACTAGAGATATCCTGTGGAAATGCTAGTTGTTTTGCAAGCTGCAGCTAGTTGTTTGCTGTGGAGGATCTGCGTATGTACAAAACAACTACACGCATTCTGTGGAGAACCTGTGGAAGTCCTGTGGAAGTCCTGTGGAAATGCTAGAAAGATACTAGCAAAACAACTAGCAAACAACTAGCAAAACACTAGCAAACAAGTAGCAAACAACTAGCTGCGACTAGCAAAACAACTAGCTGCGACTAGCAAACAACTAGCAAAGAACTAGCAAACAACTAGCAAACAACTAGCAAAACACTAGCAAACAACTAGCAAACACCTAGCTGCGACTAGCAAAACAACTAGCTGCGACTACCAAAACAACTAGCTGCGACTAGCAAAACAACTAGCATTTCCACAGGACTTCCACAGGACTTCCACAGGTTCTCCACAGAATGCGTGTAGTTGTTTTGTACATACGCAGATCCTCCACAGCAAACAACTAGCTGCAGCTTGCAAAACAACTAGCATTTCCACAGGATATCTCTAGTCCATCCAGAGGACCCGAAAAATCGGAGTTTTCCCGTATTTTTTTCTCGTGGCCGAGCATTGTTGTCGTTCCAAAATTCTTCCAAAGGCTACTTCGTGGCCGCCAGTATGTTTGTATTGCTATGCTTTGTGGTTTGTCTTGGGCGGTGCCAAGTATGTTTGTATTGCTATGCTTTGTGGTTTGTCTTGGGCGGTGCCAGTGTGTTTGTATTGCTATGCTTTGTGGTTTGTCTTGGGCGGTGCCAAGTATGTTTGTATTGCTATGCTTTGTGGTTTGTCTTGGGCGGTGCCAGTGTGTTTGTATTGCTATGCTTTGTGGTTTGTCTTGGGCGGTGCCAAGTATGTTTGTATTGCTATGCTTTGTGGTTTGTCTTGGGCGGTGCCAAGTATGTTTGTATTGCTATGCTTTGTGGTTTGTCTTGGGCGGTGCCAGTGTGTTTGTATTGCTATGCTTTGTGGTTTGTCTTGGGCGGTGCCAAGTATGTTTGTATTGCTATGCTTTGTGGTTTGTCTTGGGCGGTGCCAGTGTGTTTGTATTGCTATGCTTTGTGGTTTGTCTTGGGCGGTGCCAAGTATGTTTGTATTGCTATGCTTTGTGGTTGGTCTTTGGCATTGCCAGTGTGTTTGTATTGCTATGCTTTGTGGTTTGTCTTGGGCGGTGCCAGTGTGTTTGTATTGCTATGCCGTTGCAACGAGCTTTTCTTTTTTCTTTCCCTATGTTCGGGCCGTTGCAACGAGCTTTTCTTTTTTCTTTCCCTATGTTCGTGCCGTTGCAACGAGCTTTTCTTTTTTCTTCCCCTATGTTCGTGCCGTTGCAACGAGCTTTTCTTTTTTCTTTCCCTATGTTCGTGCCGTTGTAACGAGCTTTTCTTTTTTCTTTCCCTATGTTCATGCCGTTGCAAAACCAAACGTTTCTTTTTTTCTTTTCTCTATGCTATAGCCATTCGCAACGAGCATTTCTTTTTTTTCTTTCTCTGTGCTAGAGCCGGCCTGCATGCTTGTATGTTTCTGCATTTGTCTTCTTTGGGATTCCATGGTGGCCTGCATGCTCGTATGTTTCTGCATTTGTCTTCTTTGGGAGTCCATGGTGGCCTGCATGCTCGTATGTTGCTGCCATGGTTTGTATTTGTCTTCTTTGGAATTCCTTGGTGGCCTGCATGCTTGTATGTTTCTGCATTTGTCTTCTTTGGGATTCCATGGTGGCCTGCATGCTCGTATGTTTCTGCATTTGTCTTCTTTGGGAGTCCATGGTGGCCTGCATGCTCGTATGTTGCTGCATTTGTCTTCTTTGGGAGTCCATGGTGGCCTGCATGCTCGTATGATTCTGCATTTGTCTTCTTTGGGAGTCCATGGTGGCCTGCATGCTCGTATGTTTCTGCATTTGTCTTCTTTGGGATTTCTTGGTTGTCCATGGTGGCCTGCATGCTCGTATGTTTCTGCATTTGTCTTCTTTGGGATTCCATGGCGGTCTGCATGCTGGTATGTTTCTGCATTTGTCTTCTTTGGGATTCCCCGGCGGGTCGTATGCTGGTATGTGCGCATTTGGCTGCCAACGCATTTGTTTTTTCTTTCCCTATGTTCGGGCCGTTGCAAAACATCTTTCTCTATGCTATAGCCATTTGCAACGAGCATTTCCTTTTTTCTTTCTCTATGCTATAGCCATTTGCAACGAGCATTACTTTTTTTTTTCTCTATGCTATAGCCATTTGCAACGAGTTTTTCTTTTTTCTTTCTCTATGTTCGTGCCGTTGCAACGAGCTTTTCCTTTTTCATTCCCTATGTTCGTGCCGTTGCAACGAGCTCTTCTTTTTTCTTTCCCTATGCTATAGCCATTCGCAACGAGCATTTCTTTTTTTCTTTCCCTATGTTCGGGCCGGCCTGCATGCTGGTATGTTGCTGCCATTGTTTGTCTTTGGGATTTCTTGGTTGTCCATGGTGGCCTGCATGCTTGTATGTTGCTGCCATGGTTTGTCTTTGAGATTTCTTGGTTGTCCATGGTGGCCTGCATGCTTGTATGTTGCTGCTATGGTTTTGTCTTTGGGATTTCTTGGTTGTCCATGGTGGCCTGCATGCTGGTATGTTGCTGCCATTGTTTGTCTTTGGGATTTCTTGGTTGTCCATGGTGGCCTGCATGCTTGTATGTTGCTGCCATGGTTTGTCTTTGAGATTTCTTGGTTGTCCATGGTGGCCTGCATGCTTGTATGTTGCTGCTATGGTTTTGTCTTTGGGATTTCTTGGTTGTCCATGGTGGCCTGCATGCTTGTATGTTGCTGCCATGGTTTGTCTTTGAGATTTCTTGGTTGTCCATGGTGGCCTGCATGCTTGTATGTTTCTGCATGTGTCTTCTTTGGGATTCCTTGGTTGTCCCTGCTGGCCTGCATGCTTGTATGTTTCTGCTATGGATTGCGTTTGTCTTCTTTGGGATTCCTTGGTTGTCCCTGCTGGCCTGCATGCTCGTATGTTTCTGCTATGGATTGTATTTGTCTTCTTTGGGATTCCTTGGTTGTCGATGGTGGTCTACATGTTCGTATGTTTCTGCTTTCGAGCATTGTTGTTGTTTCCAAAGACTACTTCGTGGCCAAGCATTGTTGTTGATTCCAAAGACTACTTCGTGGCCAAGCATTGTTGTTGTTTCCAAAAGACTACTTCGTGGCCAAGCATTGGTCCTCTCTTCTGCTAGCCAATAGTAAATGGGGTTGCTTTTGTTTGTTGCTTTCCTTTGGTTTGTTGCTTTGCCTATTGCTTTGTTTTGCCTATTGCTTTGTCTTGCTTTTGCCTGTTGCTTTGCTTTGCCTGTTGCTTTGCCTGTTGCTTTGCCTGTTGCTTTGCTTTTGTTTGTTGCTTTGCCTATTGCTTTGTTTTGCCTATTGCTTTGTTTTGTTTTTGCCTGTTGCTTTGCTTTTGCCTGTTGCTTTGCTTTGCCTGTTGCTTTGTTTTGCTTTTGCCTGTTGCTTTGCTTTGCTTTGTTTTGCCTATTGCTTTGTTTTGCTTTTGCCTGTTGCTTTGCTTTGCTTTGCTTTGCTTTGCTTTGCTTTGCTTTGCTTTGCTTTGCTTCGCCTGTTGCTTTGTCTGTTGCTTTGCTTTCGTTCGTTGCTTTGCTTTGCCTGTTGCTTTGTCTGTTGCTTTGCTTTTGTTTGTTGCTTTGCTTTGCTTTGCCTGGTGCTTTGCTTTTTGTTCGTTGCTTTGCTTTGCCTGTTGCTTTGCTTTTTGTTCGTTGCTTTGCTTTGCCTGTTGCTTTGTCTGTTGCTTTGCTTTGCTTTTGTTTGTTGCTTTGCTTTGCCTGTTGCTTGGTCTGTTGCTTTGCTTTTGTTTGTTGCTTTGCTTTGCTTTTGCCTATTGCTTTGTTTTGCTTTTGCTCGTTGCTTTGCGTTTGCCTGCTGTTTTGCTTTGCTTGTGGGCCTTCTCTGCTTCTTCTTCGAGGACCAGGCTGGCTGCTTGGGCTTCGGCCAGGCTCTCGCGGAGTTGTGTGTTCTCCTCCAGTGCTTTCTCTCCATTGGCCTTGGCCTCTTGGAGGGTAGCTGCAGTGCCTTTCCACTCCAAAATTTCTCGAAATTGCTTGCGATTGCTATCCAGCATCTTTTCGAGTTCTTGCACGTATTTCTCGAGTTCTTGCTCGTATTCCTCGAGTTCCCCGCCTGCTAGCTTGCGTATTTCCTCGTGAGTCCGACCTTCTGCTATATCGGCTCGATCTTCTGCTGCACAGGCTCGATCATCTGCAGCATCTAGATATGTCTCCAGCTCCTGTATGCGTGCTACTTCCTACCTTTTCTCGAATTGTAGTTGATTTTGGGCTTGTACAAATCTGCATATTTCCTCTCGAATATCTTCGGTCCTATTTTCGGCATCCTACAGTTTTGCTCCAGCACTAGAACCCGACCTTCTGCTATATCGGCTCGCTGGATTGCGGCATCTAGGTCTTGTTCCAGCTCTCGTAGTTTGGCTATAGCCTGCCTTGGTTTGGCTCGTGGTGGGCTTTGGGGTGGGGTTAGCTGTTCTGTTGCTGCGGTGTCTTTGTCCGCCTCGACCTTCCACCCTTGGAGTTTTCGAATTGTCGCATCTGCGAGGTTGTCGTTTTCGGTCTCTAGCTCGAGAATTATGTTTGTTGCGTAGCGCGCTTTGCCTGCTGGGGCATCGGTGCTTGGCTTGTTGGAGGTACTGGCGCTTGGTTGGGCTGGCAGTGGCTCCTCTCGGGCTTCTTTGTTGGGTAGGGCCTCCGCTGGCATGTCGCCGCCTGGTGCTCCGATATCTGGGCTAGGGGGTTGGGTGGGCTGGCATGTTTTGCCGTGTCGCCACAAAGTTTGGTAGCTCGCATAGCCTTTGCCACATTCGAGGCATATGTGCGTTGGTGGTTGGGATGGGGTTCGTTTTTTCGCGTGGCGGTCTAGCTCGGCTTTCCTCTGGAACTGGCGAAAACACGTCGCACAGGTGTGTTGTGTTGGCATGTCGGTGCGTTCGTCTATATAGGTTGCATTTGTCTATGTTGGTGGCATTTGTCTATGTTGGTTGTATTTGTCTATGTTGGTTGCATTTCTCTACATAGGTTGCATTTCTCTACATAGGTTGCATTTGTCTATATAGGTTGCATTTGTCTATGTTGGTTGCATTTGTCTATGTTGGTGGCATTTGTCTATGTTGGTTGCATTTGTCTATGTTGGTTGCATTTGTCTACATAGGTTGCATTTGTCTACATAGGTTGCATTTGTCTAAATAGGTTGCATTTGTCTATGTTGGTTGCATTTGTCTATGTTGGTTGCATTTGTCTATGTTGGTTGCATTTGTCTATGTTGGTTACATTTGTCTATGTTGGTCTGCGCCCTGGGCAAAAAAAAACGTTTGCCCAAACGGGGGGTGGCCAAAGGAAGAAATACGGGTCTAGTTGCATGGACATATCTCGCTACGTTGGAACAATAAATAGATAACAGCAGGGGGTGTGGGGGTACTAATTCTTGACTCCATCTGATGGTCTGAACGTGGACTGAAAATCGCAGAAGTGGACTGAAAATGCAGTAATTTGAAAGAAAAAGGTGCATTCACACCCCCTGCTGTTAGCCCAACGAGTACAATATCATTGACCGAATGTCAAATGTATATCCTCCCGTCCCGACCTGATATACTCAATCAACGAGATTTTTCAGTATCATGTATCCTAACTGAACGTTTTGAGATCTACATGAATGTAGAGAGGGGAATATCTGTCCTGTAATATATTTATCATGTGATACTGTGCTGTCCAGAACACTGACTTTACTAGCGAGTTCGTTTGTTTACCTTTTTCCTTATCACATCATTAGCATTTATCTATTGTTCAGTAAGTTCCCGCTATTTTAGGTCACGCCATCATTCTCGCTCGCTGATTGGCTATCATTATTCAGGTAGTCTAAAGACGTCGTGCTTGTAGATTTCCTTTTGAGTTTTTAGCGTGTTAGCCTCGGAAGCTTTACTCTTTTTACCAAGCTTTATATATACTAATAAACGGCTTTAGTCTATTAACAATATTTCGGTTGTTCTGCTGGAGAAGGCCCTCAAGACGCGGGCTGACGGATCAGAACAGATACCTTATTCTTTACCTTCGCCTCGAATAGCACATGTCGTTAGTTATTACTGGTAGTAAAATTGTTGTTAGTATGTAAAAAGAGAGGATAATATGATATACTCAACAAAATATCTGTATTCTGATTGGTCAGTAACGGGTGCATGAATAGGTTATAGAGTGCACAGTCACATGCTATTAGCAAATGTTTGCTCAGGTTAAAAAGGTTTGCTGGGTATATTATATCCCTTTAGGCGATATAATCAGAACTCACGTATATCACTCGCGTTCACGCGATTTCGAGTGCATTAATTCTCTCAAGTACGTTAAGGCTTGGGTTTGACATGAAAGTGAAGCTAAAACGATAATTCTCACTTTAAGTATCTACCTAATTACCAACCACACCAAATTATGCATACCCACAAAACTCGTCCACCCACAATTGCGCAAATGGTGTCACGTGACCCCTCCACTGACTTTGGTTTTACATAAATTTCAATAGCACATGGGGCAATGACTATTCTTGTCACGTCAAGGTACACAGAGTTTTCCTCTTTCTCTGATGCCTGTCTTTAATAATCTGTCTTCACAGTAGAACATATTTTTGTCCATAAGGGGATATTGAGCAAAACAGGTCATATGACCTTGTACTCGATTTATTGATCAGCGGTTTTCTCCTTACCAATAAATAAAAGTCATGGTGTGAGGGCAGACAAATCCCCAATATTTTAAAACCAAAACGGTTCTTAAAGTGATTGTCCTCATTGCACCATTTGCAGTCGAACGTTCACACGAGGAAGGGTCACGTGACATATCCCATGACTGCAGTTTTCACTTTAACGTGTTAAGGTTTACGAGTTATGTTAGTATATCAGGTCGGGACGAGAGGATATACATTTGTCATTCGGTCAATGATGTTGTACTCATTGGGCTCGGGCCGTAGTAGTATGCCATGAACACGAGTCAGCAAGAGACCATCACGGCCTGTGAATTTTCCCGCGGACTTTGACTCGTTTTTACAGACAAATGTATGGTAAACTAAAAACACGACTGCACGCTTCCCAGCACAGCTACATCCCTCAACTTTCGATCAGTTAATCTTTTACCTGATATCTTAAGTTTGTATCTGAAGAATATTTCAGAAATTCGATTTTACGGATTTTATTTGGCATCGGATTCCCATCGATTCACATACAAACACTTTATTTCGCGCCATGTTTGCACCCCTTTCAAAATGTCGGAATTTACGGCGAACTGGTCTATTAGGCGGCGTATGTCATAACAGTTTAGTAACTGACAATCTGAATGATTTATGGCAGTTGTTAATAGGCAGGTAACTTGTAGATAGATATAAGTTAACAGTCGTCCACCTGCACATTACGAGTCGCAGTACGTGGGCGCCAAATGTATTTATTTTTTATGTACGTTGCCAAAATGAGGAATAAACGTTGCCAAAATGAGGAATACCTAGATATCGCGATATTTGCATTTGCTTGACTTTTCTTGAAAACAAAATAAGACTACTCGAAGCAATCTCGTTCCCAGACCATCCCTAGCCGAAAAAAACGCGCGGGCTCTGGGAACGTGTAATATTCTGTTTATTATTCACCAAGCTATAAATTACCGGGTGTTACGCCCGACATAAAAGTGATGACGTCACATATGTGAAATGATGTTTTTGTTATTTTACATTGCTTCCCACAAGGTACTTGGTATAACACTTAACTGCTGCCTCAAGTGGAATGACTTCAATCATGGTATAAAAAAAAAAGCTTCCAAACGTCTCTACATCCTCAGAGTTCCGAGTCAAAAAATAATCTGATTTAAAAAGGAGCAAATCTCAAGAAAGATAACACTAAAATTAGTACGATTACCGAGTTTGAGGAAGATTGGTTTGATAATAAAATGTGGCGAGTTTTCAAAAAATCGCAAACCTCGGAGAGAATATTTGGCTTTGCTTCGTTTTTTGGCTTTTTGCCACACGTATATCTATTGTGTGATACCGGAGTTCGCTATTAGAGGCTTAGTAGCGTTAGGGTTTAGGTTCATTTTGTCTGCTGCGCTATCCTAACTAGTCCCTAATAAGCCGGACGAAACACCTGTCCATGGCTGCATTCTAGTTCGAGCGCTTTTCGTGTCAGGTCTTGCTAGCCGTAGTGCCATTTAGGGTATTACACTGTGTCGACTTTGCTGTAGTTTTTGGACTTAGGTGCATACCTTGGATCCATTGTTCCTTTTGCAGGATTTTCGTACACGGTATTTGCTGATTTTGGGAACGGCGTCCCCCAAAACGAGCCATATATCTGCGTTACAGTTTGTATTCTGTGCGTTTCATAGCAAGTGCCGTGGCCTGATAATATAATACGACTGGGACGCGTCGGGCAAAAAGGGCCCGGACGACATTCAAGTTAAATAATTCCTACAAGATTGTATTGTATTCTTGACGAGAAGCGCTACATTTCATTCCTAACAATAAATGTCAGTTTCAAGAAATTGACAACAGAAACCAGGAGTGAAATTTACGTGAGGGCCCGATTACAAATATGACCACAAAAATTAGGAATCCTGTCAGAGGGAATGATTTTCATGTATGACATTCATTTATACCTGCTGGCATTAAAGAGTAAATAATTAATAAGATGAACAAGATGATCACATTTTGGCCCAAAAAAATCTTTTCTGCAGTTATTGTACTCCCCGTAGCTCATAATATGATTTCAGCAATAGTACAAGTTACACCTTGAAACAATCGTCTGATGATAAGAAATCATTTGCGTCTGCTAAAATTGTGATCACACCCTCGTGTAAAAATATCGTAAATTTCGTCGAATTCACTGGTCAATTTCATGAAATCAACATTACTTGTTAGTAGCACAATGTGGCGCTCGCGATGCATATTGTAATCGCACCACAAGTATAAAAAAATGTACAATTTCAAAAACATTTACATATTATGTCGTCCGGTTCCTTTTTGCCTGACACGGCCCACGTAACAGTTATTTTCTTGTGATACGCATTTTTCTAATATCGGTATTAGCAGCATTTTACCATATTTTACCATATTTGATTTTAAGTCATTTCTTTTTACAATTACAATGTACATTAAATTAGACTTTAGATTATCTCAGAATTGGTATTAACCATTTTATATATTTTAATAATGATGGTAATGTTGTCGAAAAGCCCCTCGGGGAACACTCAATAAAGTATGTGTGTATGTATGTATATAAAACGGTATTATGCCTGATTATCGGCCTGTATCCAGCAGTCATCGTATATCCTTGTCTTATCATTGTTATTATTGCTGTCAGTGCGTTTGTGCTTAGCACAGAATATATATATATTCTCTCTTATTTTTGCGATTTTTGAAAGCAATTCAGGTCGTATTTATCCAAACATTCTCAAACTCGGTAAACGTTCTAACTTAGTGTAACCTTTCTGGAGATTTGTTAAATTCTTAATCATATACTCAACACAATTTATCGATTCTAATTCGGGCTGAGAGGAGTGCAATTACACCCTTATCTACAAGATAAGAAATTTATGTCATTTGATTGGTCGAGAGCAGTGGCATTTCAGCGTAATTAAACACGCAAAAGTAAAATTCTCTTGGACTTGGCTCAGCTTCGAAATTTCTAGAGACAGATCCACTCTGCGACAGAGTAATTATCTCGTATCCACCTGAACCCAATAACTCGTTCTGCACATTCGTGCATCCACGAGTTAAATTACTATTTTGTATGGAATAAACGATCTATTCATAGCTTGATTACGTATAGAACCTTCGCTTGATAATGGCTAATTGTGTTGACGCATTTGGCAATGTTAAGGTGAAATGCAGAAATTAAGTAGAAGTTGAATTTAGGTACTAAACAACCATATGTTCCTTTAGGCATTACAATTGTAGTCCTGGCTCAGTTTACTTCTGTTGTCAGATAGTGACTGTTGACTCGCTCCTGCACTCTATCGCTGTTCCTTTCCGTGGAATGTTTGACTTAGAGTTTGAATGACTGAACGGCTAGGCCTAGGTTTAGGCCTAGATACAAATATCATGTAAAATCGCCAAAATATATTTCCGGAATTTCCCCCAAAATGTTCTAAATTAAATATCCGCTGAAATTTTCTAAATATCTGGCAAAATTTTCTAAATATCCCACTTTGTCTCTCTGTAGTTTGCTTTCAGCAACATCATCAGTGGAAATAGGAGACCCACTATTCGCACTGACCTCCTCAGGCGGCTTTGACCTCTGTACTGACTGCCATAAGCATCATGGGAGGCATTATTAAGTGGGAAACCGCTTATCCAGATTACTGCACAGGAAATCCTAGCTCTGTTTGTGTTTTAAATTATAAGGGTTAATTTGTTTGTTTGTATGAGATCTTTAACGAGTATTTGGTTGTATCCGTTAGGGCAGAAAACTTATCTAAAGTCTTTATCTGTTCTTCATTGGGTTCTGTATGCAATTTCAGCGAATTATGTTTCAGTATTTATGCCCTACAACCAAATACTCGTTAAAAATCTCATACAAACCCTTATAATTTAAAACACAAACAGAGCTTGGGTTTCCTGTGATTACTGTTGGCACCAGTTTCAGTCACCAAGAAACTACGCTGAAAATGCCTAGAGCCTCAACAGAATTCCTAAATATCCCAGCAATATTACAATTTTTTACTAAATTTCTCATTTTTTTCTAAATATCCTGGAAGGTTATAAATATCTCAAAAACTGATATCTGGATATTTGTATCTAGGTCTACCTACAGCTCATAGCGCCCCCATTCCCTACGGGGAAGGGGGTGTTTCAAGGACTTTTGTCCCTAGCTGTAGGTTTCACCTCGGCTAATTTTGTTTTATTAAAGTGCTTCAAGTTCAGCGCTTTCCTTTTCTATCTGCTGTTTTTTGGACTTCACATCTTTCAGAACGCTCTCGTACTAACCTTTACTCAGCACTGGGTTCTTAGAACTCAACGGTCGGTAGCTTAAAGTTTTCGATTTCCCGCTCACGTTTATTCCACCTTCTCCGCCATACTTAGGGAAGCGTCACATATCGATTTTTCCACGAGAAACGTCCACCGAAGTTTGGGGGTGGGGGGGGTTTGACTTGTGACGTTTGTCCGTGGAAAAATCGATAGTTTTCAGAAACATCACATCACATATCTCTGCTACGCTATGTAAAGACTCCTGAACAGAAATGGCAGATTGCGGTTGTCCCAAATACATGTATCTTAGGGTCATTCATTTATCTGGCTATTTGAAAAAAATGAAAAATGAAAGCAGTTGAAAGAAATCAAATTTCATTTTAGAAAAAAATGAAAATGAATCTTGGGACAGTCAATTTTCATTTTTCAAAAGCTATAAAATATGAAAAACAAATATTGCGACAGTCTCACTGCGTGGGGAGAATTTAGCTAATCATGTAGTCACATGAGGGTCTTTTCACGGGAAACTCGATCGAAAATAGAAGAACATCGTGGGGACGCCGACTTCCTCATTCTCGGTCCAAAGGACAGGGACTCGAGGGTTAACAGGAAGTTGAAGAAAGGCCAGATAAATGCAGACCGGCCGTCGCTTATGTTTGATGTAATGCAAGTTAATAAACTTATTGAGCAATGTACACTTTTTTTCTTACACGTGAATGGGCATTGATGTATGAGATTATGTATAAAGTTATGAGAAAACTTTGAAGAGCAAAAAACATTATTGGAATACTTTTCAAATGTTGATCACTAAGTCGGCGACAATCAAAGAGAACGATTTATTTCCGGGATGGTGATACAGCTGATTTATGATCGTTTGAATAGATATAGCTTAACTTACTTAAGATTGAATTTTAACTTTCATACTCTTTAATATATAAGTCAGGTGATATGGAGCGGTCTTCCAAAGATGGACATTTTAATCTTTCTTCCTTCCCAGAAGGTCGTTCCTCTTTGATAGTACAGGGAAACAGCTACATGTATGATCATGATGGTGCGAGGGCTTTTGGTAGTAAACAGTTCTTCCACAACGACCATTACGTATACAGTGGGCAGTAGTTCTTTCTCTCCGTATTTCAGGTTAAATGAATAGGCCCTTCCCCATAGTTACGGCCTCGAAGAGTACAATCTTTTTTGCGCATCCTTCGTTAAATGAAAACAAATTAATGTATGGCCCTCCCCGATTGACTGTCCCAAGATTCGTTTTTCATTTTTTTGTAAAATGAAATTTGATTTTTTCAACTGCTTTCATGTTTTCAAAAAGCCAGAAAAAAGCCAGAAACATGTCCTATGTTTTTGAGAACTCACCGACATGGATAGCGGTGAATTCAAAGGTTTCATGATGAATTCCACGTTCCATCACCCACCAAATAGGACTCAGAGGTTTGTGACAAGTTGTTTAAGTTGGAATAAAAAGGCGGACATGAATGGAAAGAGGTAGTGTATGACTTTGGAAAAAAAATCGATAAATCTCTGACGTTTCTTAGGGGGGGTGGGGGGGGGGGGGGTTGAAAAAGAAACTTCGCTGGACGTTTCTCGTGGAAAAATCAATATGTGACGCTTCCCTTATGTTTTATATTGATGAGCGCAATAATTCCCTTGGGTAGAGGGGTACAGGACAAAGTCCATATGGTACAGGAGTCGGTCCTAAAACCTCGTGTTTTGGCAGGCATTCCCTTCTTCCCCTCCCCCTTGGTCGAGGCAAGGTAATGGACGCTATTATCTGAGCTCCGCCGATTTAGTCAAATTTTATGTCTTTTTTCTTGCTTTGCTTTACCTTTTTCGTATTTTACTTTATTAACTATGGGCCAAGATTCTCTTGTAACTGAAGATGTTCTTAGAACGATTTTGAACGAAAAACTTGAAGAGAAACTTGAAGAGAAACTCAAGCCTGTTCGGGACTCAATGAGCAGCTGAAGTCGTGCGTAAGTTTCCTCAGCGACCAATTCGATCTTGTCACAAAAAGAGTAAGCCAGCTTGAATATAATCTTCAAACAACCCAACAAGAAAACAATTTCCTGAAAAGTGAGGTTGGAAGGCTATCAAAAGCTGCTATTGCCCTGGCTAGCGAGATGAATGATATCGAACAGTACTCTCGCCGTGAAACCGTCGAAATAACAGGACTCCCAGAAGAGCCCGGCGTAGATACAACGGAGCTAGTAATAAAAGTTGGCACTCTTATTGGGCTGGAGTTAAATGTGACTGACATTTCCGTAACCTACCGGCTACCGAGAAGTAATTTCGATGCAAGTTATAGCTCAAGGCTGAGAAATGGAGCCGCTCGAGAAATCGACCCGGCGCTTAGATTCCCGAAAGTTATAGTGAAATTCGTAAGGAGAGAAACTAAAGATGAGTACTATCAAGCTCGCAAGTATCTCTATGGGAAGACCACAAGTGATATTGGGCTGTCAAGGTTGTCTGAGAATAAGTTTTATATCTCTGAAAGCCCAAGTCCGAGGAACAGGGAACTTTTCAAGGAGTGCCGCAAGTTCAAGCGAGACCAGAACTTTAAGATCATTTGGACCCATAATGGCAGAGTATACCTCAGAAAGAATAAAGACAGGCCAGCTTGTCTCATCTCTGTAAAGAAGATCTATCGAAAATTCCAAGATAAGTACGTTATTCCCCTAGATAGATAGATTCTAGTGATAGTGTCTCTCAATTCGAACAGTGGTTGCCTCTGTTCGAACGAACTCTCTGAAAATTGTCTTGAGGCTTTGCCCAGACTAGACATAATTTCTAGCCTAACTAATATACCCAATTTCAATGGGTTTGATATAGAAAATAATTGCTGCCGCAGCGAGCGAGCCTGAAGCGAGCGAGCAAGGCAGCAGTTCTAATCTGTAAGCGGGTCCAAATCTCGATTTCTTTTTTTTACCACAATGCTTCACTTCTATTGTTTTTTTTACCACACTGCTTTGCACGGATCTTATCGTCACGTGACATTACACGAGGTGGAATCTGCATTGTTTGAGCTAACTACACAGAAATGCATTAAAGAACGGTTGAACGTATGCAATCCTTGTGTAATCATGAATTTGTTGAAGTGTAGACGTGTAGGCGAACTCTTTCTAACTCTGTGTGAACTATCAGTTTCCAAAGAGCAAGATCTCTCCTGTTATCAAGATGGTGAGTAGCAAATAATTTTCTTCTATTGGCTTCGATAAAGTCAAGCAGCCGGTTCAAAATACAATTAGCGTTTAAAATTCGGACGGAGTAAAACGCAGGGTGCAGGGCACGCAGGGTACGCAGGGCACGCAGGGCACGCAGGGCACGCAGGGCACGCAGGGTACGCAGGGTACGCAGGTGTTAAAAAAAATAGTGTTACATAATTTAGTGCCTTTGGAATATCAGATTTATTTTTCAAGAATGAAAGTTAAGAATGAAAGTTTTTACATTTATAGCGAGTTTGACTTGTGGCAAGTCTAACATTTTTACTTTGTGTTCTGGTGACACAGACTGTTATCGTAGTTTTGCCTTTACTTGCTGTTGCATTAAACAGTATCTAAAAACCTACGAGGCCTTGACTTACCTTAATTATTCCACTACAAGTAAAGGCAAGGAACTGTTTTCCGAGAACCGGAGCGCCTATAGATATAGGAAGAAAGAAAAACTTCTGTCCCCGAAGCGCATCTTCTATACATATATTTTATTTCAATGTATTAAATTCAGTCGGTAGTTGAATGACCGAGTGGTTGGAGCGTTCGTCTTTTAATCCAGAGGTCCGGAGTTCAATTCTCGGAGCGCACAATTTTTGTCGATTTTTTTCTTCTTCCTCTTTTTAAGTTTTCTTCTTTTAATAGCGTTCTGCCTTCCACACCAGTAGTATTCTTTAAACCCACCATCAGCCAGATACAAAATTAATATTCGCTATTGTTTACCTGATTTCTGCCTCGTTTAAAGGGGCTGTGTCACGGTAATAGGCTTCGCGTTCCGGGCCGGAATCGAAACAGTAATTTCCACCGTTTTTTATATGACCTACCGAACCTCTCGGCCATGTGGGATGCTTAAAATCAAAACTAATATGCATAAATGACCAACAAACAGTGTATATAAACAGTCTCCAGGGAATACATTGAAAAGCCCTTCAATCAAGCATTGAAGGAGGGAAGTTTAACTATTTGTATCCAATTAAAGCCACCAACCGAGCGATTACTCGATACATGCGCAGTACCATGACATAGCCCCTTTAATAGCGTAAATTAAATTTCAAGCTAAAACAGACAGACTACATCAGTTGAAAGAAAATTTTAAACTCAGTAATCACCGAAAATTTGAGAGTGATAATAAATAATTTGAGGAATGAGCGATTAAAAATCTCAAAATTTATAAAGAATAACTGGTACCCAGCCCATTTAACAGTTTTGAAAAAGTCAATTTCACCATAAATATTTAACATATGAATCTCAAATTTTCGGTGATTACTGAGTTTAAAATTGTCTTTCAACTGATGTAGTCGAGGCAGAAATCAGATAAACAATGACTTCAGCAAGGAGCGAATATTAATTTTGTAGCTGATGGTGGGTTTAAAGAATACTACTGGTGTGGAAGGTAGAACGCTAAGAAGAAAACTTAAAAAGAGGAAGAAGAAAAAAATCGACAAAATTTGTGCGCTCCGAGAATTGAACTTCGGACCTCTGGATTAAAAGACGAACGCTCCAACCACTCGGTCATTCAACTACCGATTGAATTAAAATAAAATATATGTAGAGAAGATGCGCTTCGGGGACAGAAGTTTTTCTTTCTTCCTATATCTATGGCGCTCCGGTTCTCGAAAAACATTTCCTTGCCTTTACTTGTAGTGGAATAGGTAAGGTAAGTCAAGGCCTCGTAGGTTTTTAGATACTGTTTAATGCAACAGCAAGTAAAGGCAAAACTACGATAACAGTCTGTGTCACCAGAACACAAAGTAAGAATGTTAGACTTGCCACAAGTCAAACTCGCTATAAATGTAAAAACTTTCATTCTTGAAAAATAAATCTGATATTCCAAAGGCACTAAATTATGTAACTCTATTTTTTTTAACACCCTGCGTGCCCTGCGTGCCCTGCGTGCCCTGCACCCTGCGTTTTACTCCGTCCGTTTAAAATTAAATTCTCAATTACAGTTGATTTCCGGTGTGTAAACTTCACCGGGGAGAACATCAGTTTGTTGTGCCGAGAATCTTAAGAAAATTTCAGGAATTGGTAGGCTCAGGGAATTTACCGGGAGATCGTTGATATGTCGGGACAAAATGAAAATAAATCGCGACAACCACAGCTCAAACAGGATTCAGTCGCACGATAGCCCCAAAACTAACACCTTGGCATTTTTATCACCCAGTAATCTATTTTTCCTGCCAAAGTGCTACTGTAGGTTCTCTTCTAAAACACTTCCTTAACTGAGCGGAGCAGCATTCACTACCTGTTAGGTATACTAGTCTAAGCTTACTTCCCCAGATTGATTTTGATTATTATTCAATCCACAAGTTCCATAGCTGTGAAACTATTAGACAATTTATTTCCAACACTTATTTTTCTGTCTTTCACTGCAATATTAGGAGTCTGGCTGCCAATTTTGACGACTTCACATTGCTGTTATCTGATCTTAAACATAATTTTAATATTATTGGTCTCTCTGAGACTAAAAATATGATCGATAAGCCTACTTTAGTTAACATTTCCATGTCTGGTTTTCAATTTGCCTCTCAGCCAAGTAAGCATTGTGCTGGTAGAGTTGGGTTTTATATCAAAGACAATATGGAATTTCACTTTCGAGATGATTTGAGTTCTACAACTGACGACTATGAGTGCTTGTGGATTGAAATACACAGCAAATCCCGAAATTTATTATGCTCAGTAATCTATAGACGGTAATTTCGATAGCTTCTGTGACTATTTGTCTGGAGCAATTGACAAAATTTCCAAAGAAAATTAATATTGCATTTTAATGGGAGACTTAAATATAAATTTATTGTACTTTGAATCTCATACTGCAACTGAAGACTTTATTAACTCTCTGGGAGCATCCTGTTTTCAGCCACACATACTTAAACCTACCAGGATAACTGATCATTCGGCCACTCTAATTGATAACATTTATTAACTCTATTGAGCATCATACAATTAGTGGGAATTTGCTGTGTGATCTAACAGATCATCTCCCCAATTTTTTGATCATCAATAAGTTCTCATGTGCCTCTACTCAGATTGATATATACCGTCGTGACTACTCAAACTTTAGTGAGAGTGAGCTAATCACAGAAGTTCAATCTATAAATTGGAAAGATGTCTTGCCTTCAGAGGCCAATGTGAATGGCATTTTTGATACCTTTCACTCCACTCTATCAGAAGTCATGGACCGTCATGTCCCTCTTAAAAAGCTCTCTAGAAGGGAAATACGTTTACATGCTAAACCATGGATTACAAAAGGCCTTAGAACATCAATTACGATCAAGAATAAGCTTTATAAATAATATTTGAATTCCAATAGTAATTACTACCTTTTAAAATTCAAATATTACAGGAATAAGTTAAAACACCTACTACTAATAAGTAAGAAATCCCACTACAATAACTTATTTACATACAATCAAGCTAATATTAAAGAGACTTGGAGGGGTATTAAGCAGTTAATAACTCTCAAACAAACCAATTCTGTTGTCCCTACAACAGTAACTATTAGAAACTCCAAACTAACAAACCCACAGTGCATTGCCAATGCTTTCAACAATTATTTTGCAACTATTGGTTCCAATCTTGCTAATGCCATTCCTCCAGTTAATACCTCTGTTGATTCATATCTGCGTAGACCCCTTTGCAACAGCTTAATTTGTTCTTTTTCCTACGAACACTATTGAAATTGAGGATGAAATCAGCAATCTGAACTCTTCCAAATCAGTTGCCGTCCTTTCAGTATCCCAACTAAACTGTTAAAGACACTTAAAACTCTTTTATCTGAGCCCCTGGCCTACCTGTTCTGCTCCTTTGCTACAGGGATAGTGTACCAGATAATCTTAAACTAGCTCGTGTTATTCCTGTATATAAAAAAGGACCTAGAGATCTAATCCCAAACTATCGCCCTATTTCTCTGCTCTCTGTATTCAATAAGATCCTTGAAAAAATAATGTACAACAGGATTATAAAATTTCTTGAGTTAAATAAAATATTTTTTCAATGGTCAATTTAACAAATCGCACACATTTTGCCATTGTCTGTACTCGTATTGATCATAGAAATGACGCCATAAAATGTTCAAAACTCAAGTAGAACAACGAGCGTAGTGAGTAGTTGTTTCACTGCAAAGTTTGGGACATTTTATGGAGTCATTTCTATGATCAATACGAGTACAGACAATGGCAAAATGCGTGCGATTAGTTTTTTACAACGACGAAGCACTTATGGCTTCAAATGAGTGCGTAATAAACTGCTTTCGAGTCGAAAAAGGCCATTGAAAGTCAAAACGTAAACACTTCTAATTACCGTTGCCGAGAGAAAGCTTTCTTAGACAAATGGCAATTTGGTTCACCGATTAACTTCTGTAATTGATGGAATTCATGTGAAATCCTTTCAGTTGTTTTTTTCTGGATCAGAAAAGTTATTGTTATATAATTCAAAACTTCTGAGCTCTGAGAGAACTAGTCTAGTCACAAAGTCTGACTACAAGTACAAATTCGCCGAAACTTTCTCCACTCAAGAGAAAACTCTCATTTTGCCAAATGGCACACTACAAAGAAGTTTGACTCACCGATTGACTTCTCCTAGTAATAAAATGCTTGTGAAATCCTCACTTTCTTGTTTTCGGAAGAGAAGTTAACATCCATTCGCCGTGAAAGCACTTTGCAAAGCTACCACGGCTTGCGAGTGACGTCATTTTCATTGTATGTACTTATTTTGCATATAGCGGAGAGCCAATCAGAACGCGAGAAAATTGGATGTTGTTGTAAAATTGGCTTTCGATCTAACCATTCCACAGTACATGCAATTTTGCTCATAACTGACAAAATTCAAAAGGCTATTGAAAATAAACTTTTCTCTTGTGGCATTTACTTAGACTTAAGCAAAGCTTTTGACACTGTCGACCACACAATTATAATTAAGAAACTCGAATATTATGGAATTAGAGGGATAGCAAAAGATTGGTTTTGTTCATATCTTGCAAATAGAAAACAATTCGTTTCCATCGGCAATGCAAAGTCTGAAGAAAAGCCCATTACTTGTGGTGTCCCTCTGGCTCAGTCCTGGGCCCTCTCTTATTTCTTATATACATCAATGATTTCCATAACTCTGCAACTGATATTGACTTTCACCTGTTTGCAGATGACTCAAATTTATTCAGTTCTCACAGAAGCCTACAAACTCTAGAAGCTAATCTGAATATTAAACTGTGTGGTGTGAATGAATGGTTATTTGCAAACAAGCTCTCGCTAAATATTGATAAATCTAATTTTGCCATTTTTCATCCTTATCAGAAAAAAAGTTAATTATACAGTAAAGCTTAGGATTAATGACAAAGTGATTGAAGAAAAGAAAAGTATTAAATATCTTGGAGTTATTATAGATGCCAATTTAAACTGGAAGGATCATATTCATGAGCGCTCAAAAAAAGTTCTAGAGGTATCGGTCTACTTTCAAAGCTTCGGCACTTTGTCTCCACTTACACACTCACTCAATATCTTCCCCTATTTAACATATGGTGTTTTAATATGGGGTAATACTTACAAAACCAATCTTAACCCTCTGATAGTCCTTCAAAAGAAAGCTATCCGCATAACTCAATCTGCTTAAATGTTCTGACATTGTTCACTTATATACTGCTGTATTTATGCATCAGTACACTCATGACAAACTTCCTGATAGTTTCTGTAACTTTTTTACTTCTGTGACGAGTCAACATCATTATAACACACGCCTTGCATCCAAATCTACATTTACTCTGCCTTCAGCCCGCACTAATTATGG
Organism: Actinernus sp. WN-2022; assembly: GCA_030867875.1. Classification (NCBI taxonomy): domain Eukaryota; kingdom Metazoa; phylum Cnidaria; class Anthozoa; order Actiniaria; family Actinernidae; genus Actinernus; species Actinernus sp. WN-2022. Next base: position 150,695 of record JAOWCC010001263.1, read on the forward strand.
TATGTTCAAACATTAGATTTGCTGGACCTAAAATATGGAATGTTGTTGATGAGTCCCTGAAATCTTTAAATATATTTTCTTTCAAGAGAAAACTAAAGGTTCACCTAATCTACACCTATTAAAGACTGATCTCTGGCTCTGTTTATTTATTTCCTTTTGTGTTGGTATTTAGCTTCTTCTTTTTTTTTCTATACTAATAATGGTAGTCAACTTTTCTTTTCTATTAGAAATTGTTAATTAATGTTGTTGACAGGTGAGAGGAAGTGAGGGGTGACGTGAGAGATAAGTATTAAAAATAGTAGAGATTGACTCTCAGATTGATTGACGAACAAAACTAATTAGTTAGATAGAATCAAGTAACTCGGTTAGTAGCTTTTATTATAATTGATTATAAGTTGTTGTGAACTAGCGAGAGGACCGAAGAGAACTGAAATCAAAGGGAATTAAAGCGTGAAATCTGAAACAAAGTGAAGTGTGGAATTACTGAGCTGGGCAACAAGACCCGTTTCCCACACAGTGGCACCCCCGACGGGACGAGTAAAGAACAAATTTACCGTGAAAAATCTAAGACTTAGGAACCAAGAATGGAAGCAATCGATAAAGAGATGACGACGAAACTGAAGCTTCTGCAGTACACCTCAAACAAAACACCAGAGGTAATCCACCAAGGAAGTAAAAAAGCGCTCGCGAGACATTGCCAAGCGCTTAGCCAGAGAGTAAACGATATCCAAAAGTTGAAACTTAAGGCCGAAGAAGCCAAATTCGAAAGTGGAATGGATGTCGACGAATTGAATTTATAGAGCACCACGATCGTCGCCCAACTCGCCACTGTTGATGTCGAAGTGGTTCAACTTGGGAAACACCTAGAACAAATCGACTTAGCAGAAGAGAATGCCAAACGAGAGCAAGCAGCAGCCAAAGAGGCCGATGCAGTCGCTACCGCACGCGCCGAACAATTGCAATTTGAAGAAGTGCAGTTGCGCCAAAAACTAGAATTCGAATAAAGAATTCTGGAAACAAAAGAGCAAGCCAAAGAGACAAGCACCAGAACGGCTAAAATGCCAACGGTTAACTATCTCGAAGTTTAACGGTACTCCACAAGACTGGCTTCGTTTTTGGGGACAATTTGAAGCTGAGATAGAAAGTACCAAAGCACACCCTGTGACAAAGTTTTCGTATCTGAAGGAATACCTCGAACCGAAAGTGCGAAACTCCATTGAAGGGCTTCCAGTCACAAGCGAGGGATACGAGTCGGCTGAAGGCTTTCTTCAGAAGAGATACGGTCAACCCAGCGAAGTCGTTGGCGCGTACGTCTGTAATATTCTCGAATTGCCGACCATTAAAGAGAGAGATGTCGGCAAGATACACGCCTTCTACGATCGTCTTCTTTTCAACATAGAATCGTTAAAAACACTAGAAAAACTAAGGGAGATCGACGCAGCGACAAGGTTTACACTTGACAAGCTAGAGGTTATCAAGGGTGAACTTGCCAAAGCAAACAAGAATTGGCATGAATTCTTGAAGCGCTGAGGATATGGACCGCAAGCAACCCAATCCAAACATCTAAAAGTGGCCATTTCGGTTCATTCAAATCGCGAGATAAAGCCTTCAATTCAAGGCAGGGAGAACCGTTACATCCACGAAGTTGTGTTTATTGTAAGAGCGCCGAACACAAGTCCCTCAACTGCGATCAAGTCGTTACTGCGAGCGAGCGAAAGAAGATCTTAAGCGATTAGCGCCTGTGTTTTAATTGTACCGGGATTAAACACAGGGCGGTGGCTTGTAAAAGTCGAGCTAATATAAATGTAAAAATTGTGAACGGAAACATCACACGTCAATTTGTAAACATGAACAAGTACGTGAGCAGGGAATGACAGCAAACCAGATCGGAAATACCGCAGTAATTCATCCCACTGTTGTCGTCGAGGTTGAAGGGGTCAAATTCCGTGCATTACTAGACTCTGGCGCTAGCCACTCGTACGCATCTGCGATTTTTATCAAATAAATCAAAGCTCGACCACACACATCTGGCATGCGTCAAATTGCTATGTTGATGGGCGTGACAACAAGAAACATGGATGTTTTCCACGTGTGTATGAATGCCGTGACTGGAGATTTTAAGCTGGACGTTGATGTCATGAAAGTAGAGAAGAGGGAATTACTCACGATAGAGAACCCTCGTTATAAGCAAGTGTTGGCGGACTACTCTCATCTCAAGGGAGTGACGATGGATGACATAGATGAGCGTGCCCAGTTACCAGTGTACCTCATTCTGGGCGCCAATGACTTTGCCAAGATCCACACGAGCGTGCGAATGAGAGTTGGAAGACGAGGACAACCGGTGGCGGAATTCACTCGCTTTGGTTGGGCGCTCATGTCTCCAGGTGCCGAAGCAGATCTGTCACACATGTACCTAACAATGAGTTCAACAGCAGATTATGAGCGACTCTGTGCATTGGACGTCCTTGGCCTTGCCGATACGCCTACTGGGGATCAGGCCACCGTTTATTCAGAATTCAAGGAGCAGCTGACACGTGATCCAGCAGGCTGGTATGAGACTGGGCTGCCGTGGCTGGGGAATCACCCTCCCCTTCCAGACAATCGCAACAGGAGTCTGCGCCGGCTGGATGCACTTGTGAGAAAGCTGCGGAAATCTGATGGTCTGGGAGACTACGACGCCATTATCCAGGACCAATTAACCGAAGGCGTAGTAGAAAAGGCACCGACAACAGTTGAAGGGATAGAGTTTTACATACCCCATCGAGGAGTTATACGGGAAACAGCCGAGACGACAAAGTATGACGCCTCTGCCCACGCCTGGGACAACGCCCCTTCGCTGAATGAATGTCTCCATGCAGGGCCCCCATTACAGAACCAGCTATGGAGTGTGTTAACGCGTAGCCGCTTCCATACCGTGGCCGTCGCTGGGGATATACGTAAAGCGTTCCTGCAGGTGCGCATCCGGGAAACAGAGCGGGATGCGCTCCGATTCCATTGGCTCGCAAACGCGCACTCGAAGGAAGTGCTGACGCTCAGGTTCGCCAGGGCGTTGTTTGGTTTGGCTCCTTCTCCCTTCTTGTTGGAAGGGGTCATAGAGCAACACTTGGAGGGCTGGCGAGGTCAACTTCCAGAGAGTGTGCGCGAAGTACAGAAAAGCCTGTATGTCGATGACCTAATATCTGTCGGATCTACTGTAGCAGAAGCGAAGCAGTTGAAATCAAAAGCTACAAAGATCTTCGCGGATGCGACCTTTATCCTCCACAAGTGGCATTCCAACGCGCCTGAGTTGGAATCAAGTGAAACGAACGTGGGCGAAGAAGAACAGTCCTTCGCCAAGCAACAGTTGGGAGTCCCTGCAATGGGAGAAGGCAAACTCCTCGGACTCTCCTGGAACAAAACTGCACATACCGTGAGTGTATCATTTCCGGAAAAACAAGCTGAGCTGACCAAGCGAGGAATTTTGGCTAATCTTGCCAAAATCTATGACCCCCTAGGGCTGGTGTCACCCGTAATCCTGGGGGGGCAAGCGTATCTATAGAGAAGTATGCGAGACGAAGTTGGCGTAGGATGCGCCGTTACCAGGATCCATTTCTACTCGTTGGAGAAAGTGGGAGAGTGGCCTACACGAGTTCATCTCTGCTCCCCGAAGTTTGGCTGCTTACAGAGAACCTATCGAAGCGATTCAGCTACACGCATTTGGTGACACCATTGGTCATGGGGTGGGGGCCGCCGTCTATACGGTTGTCACTCAAGACTCAGGTGTCACTCAAAGACTAGTAGCAGCCAAGACCAGACTCGCCAAACAGGGTCTGTCAATTCCCCGCCTGGAACTCATATCAGCACACATGGCCATGAACCTGCTACTCAACGTGCGTGACACCATAGACGGATTTCCTCTGCCCAGTCTACACGGTTGGCTGGACAGTACAATTGCCCTCCACTGGTTAAAGGGTGGAGGGAACTGCAAGCAGTTTGTCACCAACCGTGTGCAGAAAATACAGAATCACCCTGAGATAATCTGGCGTCACGTGAGAACGACTGAAAACTCGGCAGACCTCGCAAGCAGAGGAGGCGAAGTGAATCTAAACTTGAAATTATGGTGGCACGGGCCGGAGTGGCTCAGCGAACCAGAACGCTGGCCTCCAGATATCGCAACACAAGCGATGAAAGAGAGCAATGCAGAGGCCAAGGCCACTCGTGAGGTTTTTGGCGCTTGCTGCCGAGGCAAGCGAACCTGATGTACTTGACGATTTACTGGGCAAGTGTGACCTTTGGCGGGTGCTGTGCACGTGCGCCTGGATAGCTAGATTCTTGCGCAATGCAAGAGCCCCAAAGGGAGAGAGAGTGGGGCCCCCTAATGACAGCGGAGATTGCAGCACAGAAGTTCTTCTGGATCAAGCGTGCGCAGAAAGAGGGAATGCGCAACCTAAGCTTTCGAGAGGATAAACTACAACTAAACGTGCGGGAGAACGCAGAGGATGTGTTGGAGTGTCGGGGCAGAATCCAAGGCCAATACCCTATCTATCTACCTGACTCAGCTCTTTTCATCGCCAAAATCGTGCAACGAGCTCACGTGACTACCTTCCACGGGGGAGTGAGTCTGACGATGGCGAAAGTGCGCAAAGAACTGTGGGTACCACGCTTCAGGAAACTAGTGAAACAAGTGTTGAAACGTTGCTGGGGATGCAGGAGATTCCAAGCGATTGCCGTGGCCAGTCCGCCCCCAGGGCTGTTGCCCACAGATCGTATAGAGGGCAACATGCCGTTCCAGATCATAGGCGTGGACTTTGCCCGTCCGATAAAATACGGCCGTGAATAAGACCGTGTGTAACGACGAGAAGATCAACGATTTCCTTGCCCATCTAGAGATTACGTGGCAGTTTAAACCTAAGCCGCGCCTAATGGTGGGGCGGCCAGTTTGAGCGCCTCATTGGCCTTGTGAAATCAGCACTACACAAGACCATCGGTCACGGCTTGCTAACCTGGACGGAGTTGTGCGAAGTCCTCCTCGAAATCACTCTCAACAATCGCCCTTTGAGTTACGTGGAAGACGACGCACAATTGCCGACTCTGACGCCAAACTCACTACTGTTCTTGGGTTCCAATCTCCTCCCGGAGCTGGTTCCACACTACTTGGAGGATAAAGATCTGCGCAAGAGGGCTAGATATCTGATGAGCTGCAAGGACGCTATGTGGAGCAGATGGTCAAAGGAGTACCTGCGAGCCTTACGCGAACGACATCACCTCAAGTACAAGGGAGAAGACTCTCCTTTAGCCAAGGGGGAGGTCGTCATCATCAAGGATGATCAGCGCAATCGCAATAGATGGAAGCTTGGAAACATAGAAGACCTGATTGTGGGACGCGACGGAATTGTATGGGCCGCCAAGTTACGAGTGGGTAAGCGTTTCTTAGAACGTGCGGTTCAGCACCTCTTTCCATTGGAATTGTCCTGTGACAGGACGCCTCCCAACACCCAGACTCCACTCAACCCGACGCGCCCACGTTCAAGCCCAAACGAGATGCTGCGGTCGCCGCAAGAGAAAGGATCAGAGATGTTGCACAAGATGAACTGGGACACTGACTTTGGAACTGAACTTTGTTTTTATCATATAAACGACGAACGTTGCGAATGAACTCCCAAATCCAGTGTTTGTCTCCTCCGGAGAAAAACAGGGGAGTGTGTTAGAAATTGTTAATTAATGTTGTTGACAAGTGAGAGGAAGTGAGGGGTGACGTGAGAGATAAGTATTAAAAATAGTAGAGATTGACTCTCAGATTGATTGACGAACAAAACTAATTAGTTAGATAGAATCAAGTAACTCGGTTAGTAGCTTTTATTATAATTGAGTCTAAGTTGTTGTGAACTAGCGAGAGGACCGGAGAGAACTGATTTCAAAGGGAATTAAAGCGTAACATCTGAAACAAAGTGAAGTGTGGAATTACTGAGCTGGGCAACAAGACCCGTTTCCCACATTTCCTTTATTTTCGATTTTTTTATCTTATATTACATTTACTAGTATTATTAGTCATCATAATAGAGTTTAGTTAATAGTCTAGTTTGTGTTTTCCTTCCTGCTTGCTTTGGCACCATAGACTTTTCCTGACCACAAATGTATCTTCCTATTTTAATAGCCACCTGCCTCGTCTAGCCCCTTATGGTTATTGCAGGTGGCCTGCACCTTATATTCTGTAATGGACATAATTATCATTGTATATGTAATTCTTAGAGTGCTAAATAAAGTGTTGTCCGCAGACCCTTGCTCGTCCCTCTCTTACCATAGGAAGCCTGGTTTCACATCTTTTTTCTCGTTTTTTTCGATTATAATTAGGAGTTACCTGCGGAGGAGGCTATGCAGATGACGCTACTGCTTTTGTCATTGGGGACAATACTGAGAGTGTCATACAACAATTAAATATATTGTTTGCAGAAATATGTGCCTGGTGTAACTCAAATAAGCTCACCCTACACACAGGCATGCACTGGAAAATCAGAGGCAATGATAATACAAAAAAAAACAGATTTGTTGGTCCACTTTTACCAGTTAAATGCGGAGATACGGTAATTAAATATACTAATACAACCAAGTTACTAGGTGTTACCATTGATAATAGATTAGTCTATTATTAGTCTTATTTACAAAAAAAATAGAAATTTAGAAAAAAATGTAATATTGCTGGGAGGCGCATCTGATGTTAACTTGCGCCATAGAAATGTTAAATATTATTATTATTAGTCTGGAGAGAGCAAAACGAGTCTTACATCTCTGAATGTCACATGTTGGAAAAGAAGGGAAAGAGCTTAATGTAACACAGAATTACACGCTAGACAGTTGCAATTTATTAACGAATCAGAATTTAAATATTTCCGTTCATGTGCGTAACATTTACCGTTTGCTGGCTCCGAAGCTTTGTGGAGCACACAAATGACATGCAGGATTCTCTTCAAAACAAACCGAGAATGATACGAGATATTCTGCCGAATAAATCTTCTTTTAATTAAAGTGGAGATCTTAAAGCCATGAAGCAAATATAAATACTTCTAATTTTAAATAGAATGCAAGCAACCGTGGACGGCGATCCTGCTGGTATACGTTGGATCAGTAATTGATCTAATCGGCTGGATACATGAAACTAAGAGTAGCAAAGCCGACACAACGTAGATTTTCGAGGTTTATATAACGATATCTCGGCTGGCCAAACCAGCCTTCTTCAGGTAATATGAAGAAATGATATTACATTGGCGAACGTGACTAACTAGAAACATGGGTTACGAAATATAGGAAATAGATGACAAATGATTGACACTATTAATATAGAAATAATAAGATAAAGAAGTTATATATATACCAGCTAGTATGACTCGTCACGGATGTTAAGACCATAAGGCACGAGTGTTCTAGCTTGTGTAATAAGAGTAGCTTCTCTGGCCTTACGAATTGAGTCTCTGTTAGAGAAAATGTTTTCGATAGGGATTAGTTGCATGTCATTAGCAGTGTGATTCGGTGTCGAGAGAAAATGTTCAGCACCTGTTGTAGGTTTAGATATGTTATTAGACTTGTCTACGGTCCGTCGATGTTCGTTAAATCTGTCTTTCAAACGTCGTTTTGTCTCACCTATGTATTGTAAATTGCAGCGGTTGCATTGAATCATGTAGATTAGATTTTTTTTTGTTACACGTCAAATTAGTTCTCATATAGCGTGTTTCACCGGTAGAGAAGAAAGTATAAGTTGTTTGTCCGTCACAGATGTAGGGGCAAGTAGAACAGTTCTTTCCACAGCGGAAAGAGCCAGGTGGGAGCTGATGATCAGTCGAGTTAGAAGGTAGTTTAGCTTTAACTAGTAAGTCACGGAGGTTAGAGGTGCGTCTGAAGGCTACAAGTGGCAAGTGTTGAAAGACTTTCTTGCAGCGGACAGAGGAGTGTAGCAGGCTGTAGTTCTTCTTAATTATTTCAGAAATATGAGGAAGTGATGGGTTATAAGTAATAACAAAAGGTACACGGTTAGAATTGTGTCAGGAGCTTGCAATGAAGCTATTCTTTCAAAAAGCTATTCTGCAGAGGTATTTACCCTGGGAATTTTTCTGACATAAAATAGATCCTGGGAGCATTCGAAAAATACATCGCTCGCTCATTGGCAATTTCCGGTTGCAAAACATCAATAGTCCTGGGATCCTTAAAATTTGGAATTTGGAAATTTGATAAGATTTCACAGGGTCCGCTCACAATTACTTTTGGCTCCTGGGAATACAATAGAAATAATATGCCTCGACTCCTGGGAATGGTAAAAAATGTACCTTGACTCCTGGGAGCGACTAACATGCCAGGAACATGTTTTGACTCCTGGAAGTTGAGCCTGGTTTTTTTAGCATGCAAGGAATATTCCCTGACACACCCTGGGATTTGTTTTTTTTTTGGCTAGGAAATTTTAACTTTCCTGGGAATCTTTGACTACTTCTTCTGAGCTGGGAAAAATACACATAAACCCATTACCTGGGCGGAAAGTGTCTTCGAATATTTTCATCCTGGTTAAACAGAATAGCTTTTTATTTGCCAGCGGTTTTTAATATCGTCTAATTTGAAAGATAACTGTACGAAATGATCACTATTGCAGTTATTCCAGTTGTTTGAACAATTTTCCCATTGCAAGCTCTCGTTGTGTGTGTCTTTGGTTTGTAGAGCAAAAGCGCGAGGGATGTCGGCAGCGCGTTGTATTTGTCTAGTAAGAAAGGAACGGTTATAGCCGCGTTTAATGAGTTATGAGCAGTGCGGTGTTTAAAAGCTTCGTCGATAGAACAGATACGTCGTAAACGGAGGGCTAAGCTAAAAGGGATGGCTTTTTTGGTATGTTGTGGATGGCAAGATGAATAAAGTAGATGTTGGTGCTTATCTGTGGGTTTAGAATAGAGATCAGTCTCGATATTACCATTGTTTAAAGAAACATTAACATCAAGGAAAGGTACGTTAGTAGAAGAGTGTGAGCTGGTGAATTTGATGGTAGGGTGAATGTCATTAAGATAATCGATGAATATTTTTAGGTTGTCTGGCCCTTCGGTCCAGATCATAAAAATATCATCGATATATCGAAGCCAAGTATGTGGTTGAGATGGAGCGTTCTCCAGGGCGTTGGCTTCGGAAAAAAAACAAGAAACAGATTGGCAAAAGTAGGAGCCATTCTAGTACCCATGGCTGTGCCGTGAATCTGAAGGTAGTGGTTATCGTTTAAAGAAACGTTATTCATGGTTAGAATCATGCGAATAAGGTCACAGAGTGTGCCAGTGGGAATGGTTACATGGGGGCGAGTGCGTAAAAAGTGATCACATGCATTAATCGCTTCATTGTGTGCATGGAATGTTAGTGTAGAGTGATGAGACATCAAGGGTAACTAGTAGTGTGTTAGCGGGTAAATTATCGATGGTAAGAAATTTGTTGAGAAAGTCATTAGTGTCTTTGACAAAAGAGGGTAATTTAGCAACTAAAGGTTTAATGTAGGGTGGCTGTTAGATGATACAATGGGGCGTCCTGGATTGCCTGGTTTGTGTATTTTGGGTAGAATGTAAAAGCGTCCTGCATGGGGTAACGTCAGTTCATTATAAGGTATTGTTTGGTTTTGTCGTTGATAAAATTGTCACTGTGCATTCTGTTAACATACATGTATACAGTGATGCGTTGTTGTATGTTAGCCGTTATGTCTTCGTTTAATTGTTGGTAAAATTTGGTGTCATTAAGTTGTCTGTAACATTCGTTGATGTACCAAGTTTTGTCCATAACTACTGTACCGGAACCTTTGTCCGCGGGTTTAATAATTATGTCGTGGCGTTGCTTAAGTTGGTCTACAGCTTGTCGTTCACTGAGTAGCAGTAAGGTTGTCATGAATCTTGTTAGGTGTGGCAGTTGTTATGTCGAGTTTAACAGCGTCTAAAAAAGTGTTAAGAGCCGGTTCTCGGTCGACTGGAGGAGTCCAAGTACTTTTGTTACGGAAAGGATTGTCGTGTTGTGTGGCATTGTGGTTATTTGTGTTATCGTTAATAGTGTTATTGTCAAAATAATATTCGGTTAGTCGCCAATGTAATAACATTTCTTCATATTACCTGAAGAAGGCTGGTTCGGCCAGCCGAAATATCGTTATATAAACCTCGACAATCTACGTTGTGTCGGCTTTGCTACTCTTAGTTTCTAATTTTAAGCCGGCGGTTAGTAGAAAATAAATATCTGCGGAGAACTGTAACTGAACTGAGAACTGAATGCAAATAGCGAGTTCGATAAAGTGAAATATTTAATGTCAAAATTAAATCGTAAACCCGAGAGTGCATGGTGATCTTTCTGCAAACTGCTATTCCACTGTGCGTATTTTTGTCTGAGTGTGCATAATATTTGCTCATCGGAACTGTATTTAAGTTTGGTTTTGAAAACCACATTTTATATTTTTCATTGAAAACAATACCTCTAAGTAACGTTAACGTTCTGAAAAAAAAGATTTTGCACGCAATATCATTGTGTTACTAGTTCAGTGCAGAGAACTAGAGTAAGCTTTGAGAACTGTTTCTTGTTAAACTAAATCACCGAAGTTCCTTGAAAAGTAGGTAGACTATACCGGTACTATGCCAGTAGTGATTCTGTATTTATCTTCCATATTATTTCTTGTAGCGACAACAACGGATTCTCTAAGATTTGTCCATTAGTAGTGGTGGTTCTGGACTCCACATTCAACAACGCGTTAGGAAATAAATAAATTTATGATCTAACATAGAAAATGCTTCGGTTAAAAGCTAATATAGAAAAAAACGCCTCGGTTAAATATTTTGTCTGGTTACCGGTCTGAGATCTCTACACCTCGTAAACTGGTACTTTTGCTGAGGCTCGATCGGCAGTCATTTGCCCACAATGCACCCGATATAGGGGAGGGGGGGTCCAGAATTTATGAAAATTGCTGTATATATATATAAATAGACATGAAAGGAAAGGCTGATTCAACGGTAGAGAGTTTTATCTTCGCCCCTGTATACTTCTACTATTATATATAGTAAACCAGCAAAACTATGGTTATACTGAGTTAAATTAAATAGTTAAGCAATTAAGGAAGTGTACGTTGACACTTCAAAGGTTTAATGACCTCAAATAAAAGTAAGATGACAAGCTGTCAGCTAAGTCGACAATTTTTAGATAAACTACCGTAAAGTTCCGAAAGTAGCGAGGTTGTTACTTTCGGATTTCGGTCGTTACTTTCGGATTTAGCAACCTTAGTAACTGTTACTTTCGGGGGGTCGCTACTTTCGGGTGGTCGCTACTTTCGGGGTGCTAAAATCGTTAACTTTTAGGAGCCATACCGTGTACCTAAAACGACATCGTGTACGGTATTTTAACAAACAACAAATATTCACAGGATCTAGAACGTTCACGTTTTTCCTTGAGTTCGCTTCTGAGGCCTCTCAAACCCTTCTGTGCCTTGACCTCATAAATACAGGGTATCTCCAAGCCGCCACCTGAACCTAAACACCTTCGGGCGCACTTCTGCTTTGGCCGGTAACACGGCATGATACGGTTATCGTCTTGTCTACCAATGGTTCGTACAGAACTTCTGCAAGACTATCAGGGACATGACCTATTGTTTTCTTTTGGCCATTGCTGCTTGTTCCTGCTTTCATGATCACTGCGATTGCATGGCTTGAAGAAGTATTGGAAGGCTCAGGCACGCAGCTGCAGTTTTCATTGATTTTCGGTTTACAACGATAGCAGTGATCTCCTTTGACCCGTGAAACGATCGTAAATACAGAATTTACTGTGCACTGAAGCCATACTTGTTAGTGTAGACTGACTGTGGTAAATCTGGTCAATGCCCAATAATCATTGCTACTTTCGGGGGGTCGCTACTTTCGGAAACTTTTTTTTTTACGGTAGTTATTTATAAATCGACATTTGAGGTAGGTTAGGCTGTACTCCCCCTGTACTCCCCCCTCAGATTCTACCAGAGAAAGCTTACCTACAGTTAGCCTGCTAGCGGCTCTTTGCTAATTTGTTTTCGGATTGGGCTACCTGTGCGCGTGGTCAAAATGGGGCGAGGAGACGCGTGCCACAGGTAACCCAATCCGAAAACAAATTAGTCAGTTGCGCTATTATTATGTGTTATTTCTCTCAACTGTTGTGTAAATCCAATGTACTATTTATGATACAAGCATGAATAAAATTATAATTATGTAGTGTTTATGGTATAAGGTGAATAACATAATTTCTAATCCATCAGACTATGCGATTCAAGGAAAATCACATGTCTCACTCGGTAATTCGACGTTAAATTGCACTCGAAAACCCGATCGGTTTTCTCATCATTTTAACGTGTAGTTGGGCTTTTAAAACGAATTAACTCAGAGTGGTTTGCGAAGTAAAAGCAATAACGAATAATCGAATTGTCAATTGAGTCAATCTGTTTGAAAAATCTCTGAGGGTTTAATTTTTTATCAGTTTAATTGAATTGATCGTCCAAATCTAGTATTTAATTCTACATGAGTAGACTTAGTCATTTGATTCTTGCGACGTTTTCTTTTCTGTCTTAGGCCCCAATACTTTATAATATTTTGCATTTTTGAATAACAGAAAACATTGTTTTCTGAAAGTGATTCTGAAAGTGAAATTATAAAATGAGTATTTGGTGTGAGGCTTTGATTATACAATATTAATAGGTCTAGCCGGCGTCGTCAATAATTTCAGCACTTGCTTAAATGTGCTGTTTTCATTCGCAGGAAACCAAGTCGTTCATACTATCAATTATACACCCGGCGCACATGTTTCTTTTTACAGAATCGTATTATTGTAAAGACAACAGTTATTAAACCAAACGTCAGAAAAACGGTATATTCGTGACCAGTTGACTTTTCACAAAGCGCTCTGCCTTCCTGAACTGATTTAACTTGAACCGCAACTTTACGATGCACATATTCGAGTGTATGTGGTTTTAAACTATCTCCTATGGCTATGGCGTTATTCCATGCATCATCCGCCAAGCAGTCCACATCAATCTGTTTCCAATAATTTGACTTTACAAGGAATATTTTGCGTGATAAATCTATTGGTTTCAGCCCAATATCCCGTGCTAAAACACCAATATAGGCATCCTCAGCTGCGAATGGGTGGTAAAGGTTACTTGCGTTGAAGATTTGCGTCAGAGCATTGTGTGACAAGACGTAAAAACCACCATAACAGTAAGGAGGATAGAACGACTCTGGGAAATTGCTGTATGAAACAGAATACCGATGGAAACGGAAGCGGATGACCTGAGCGTTATGTCGTACTCTTCCGGCATAAAGTCGCGGAAGCTTGAAGCCTTCGAGCCATTTTATGAGTCTTGGAGTGCAAATGTACATATCGTCATCAGTTTTTACAACGTACCGACTCCTAATCCCTACTGCCCACCGCAGAGATAGAACTGATTTGAGTGGTAAATTACCATACGAATCCTCAAAACTGCCGACTAGAAGATCCCCATATCTCGAAGCCTCTTGTCGTATCTGTGCTTCTGTGTCTGCCTTGTTGCTGGTCCCTAGCATGAATACTACTTTAAAACGAGAAACCCTTGTGATACTCGAGTCTTCGTAACCCCAAGTTTGACGTATCGTCATACGAGCTTGAAAGTTCGAAGATGCAGACGTAACCAAAATCACAATCAGTAATTCTTGTCCTCGTATGTTCTTTAGATCAGGCGCTATAACAGGCGAAATACTGTCCACATTAACATGCCAGCAAACAGGATTGAATATGAAAGCACTTGCGAGCCACATCCCAACGATCCCACATAAAAATAATATTCCTAATGCGAAGGAACATTTTCTAACAGAACGTAACAAAAGCATCTCAAATATAGACTACAAGTCCCTTCAAATCAACGTTTAGACACTTTCCTGTTAGCGAACTCCTGGAGTGGCTATCAAAAGTGCAATTGTAACCGGGCTGAGTTAGCTGCCCATCGCCCAGTATCACGGGACATATGGATATGCACATCTGATTAACTACCGACATCAATGATGCGTCAAGCTCATTACCGCTAAGCGGGAGATTGAAATACAGAGAAAATGGCCGAATGTGCGTTAGGATTCCAGCTATAAATGGCTGGTATGGGTTTGGTTTACATTTTGAACACCAGTTACAAGCGGCTTTTTATTAACGTACAAGTAATAGACCCGTCGGGCTATGTTATTTGGTCGTGAGCTTAAAAAACCTACGACGTTTTAATTAGCCTGCTTGCCGGCTCTTCTGTATTTTATTCGGTCGTTCTTTTTCGGATTGGGTCACCTGTGGCACGCGGTCAAAATGGGGCGAAGACAAAAATGAAGGGAGGAGGGGGAGGGGGAAGGGAGGGAAGAAAGAAGAGCCTGCACGAATGCCATTGTTTTCAGAGTATTTACCGTTCGTCCACGAACGGAAAATTCCCATTGGCTAGAATGTGACAGGTGTCAAGTTTTACATTAAGCACACATGAAACCGAATAGTTTTGACATTCAGACTATATAGCGTTTCCGTTTCAGCCCGCGTTTATAATAAATATGGCGTCGGGCGACAGATTCAGATTCATTTTATTTTGCCCCATTTTTTTTTATTACAAACATATTAATATAATATAATATATGTTGTAATATCTAGTTCCGGTTTAGACCACTTCCGGTCATGTGACGTATTAGTTAGAAGTTGAGAGTTTGGGGAGAAAGCAAGATGGCGGACACACGATTAGTTTGTATGTGTGTTTATTTACATTAAAGAGACGGACTTGAAAAGCAAAGCAAAAGTCTTCCGGAACTCTTGGGAAAAGAAAAGAAGACAAAGAAACCACAGAGATAGAAATAAGTTGGATCGTGACTACGAGCACGTGTCATTGATAAACAGGTAAGGAGAAATGTCCAGGGACGAACAAGAGGCAGCAGCACCGGCCGTACAGACAGGGCCGACAATAACGGTGATTACAGAGACGAGGAACCTGAAAACACAGCCTTTTACTCACACCGAAGATCAAATCACGACTGGAAAGGCCTGGGAGAATTGGCAAAAAAGCATCGAACGGGAATTCCGATATTTTAAAATATCAACACCGACGGACAAGAAAGATGCCCTCATGATCTACGGTGGAACAGAAATAGCAAGATTAGAAAAGAGCTTACCCGATCCCACGACAGGAGATAACGACTACGACAAGCTGAAGAGCAAACTAAATGAGTATTTCAAACCGAAAAGAAATAAGCACCACGCCAGATATTTATTTCTCAAGATGAAGCCAACGGCGGGAGAAACAACAGCAGCATACACCGCCAGATTGAGGGAGAAAGCCAACGAGTGTGAATTTGAAGACAACTGTGAAGACAGAATCCTTGAGCACCTAATTCAGACAATAAATAGCCAAACCCTCATCCAGAAAGCTATCAACAAGAAGTGGAACTTGACCCAGCTACTAACTGAGGCAGGTCAAATGGAGGATACCTCATTACAAGTACGTAATATGAGAACCCCAGAGGATTACAGTGAGGTAGCCAGAGTAAGCCAATGGCGACAGCAGAAGCAAGAGAAGCACCAGACAGCAAGAGAACCCGGCAGACGAGAGGAAAAGGCAAACAGATGCTGCGGTTATTGTGGATACGCAGGAACTCATGAAGAGGGTCAAGACTGTCCTGCATATGGTAAGAGGTACCGAAAATGTCACAAGATGAACCACTTTGCCACAGTATGTAGGTCAGACCCTGATGAAAATAGCAGAAACAACCCAAGAATCAGGTATAACCAGACTTATAGAGGACATAACCAACAAAGGAACCAGGTAAGGAAAACCACAGAATATGACCATGACAGCTCTACCAGTTCAGATGATGAGTTTATTGGACAAGCAGCAAAACACTTCAGACGAGTGAGAAAGCTAGGAGAGGCAAGGGATGATGACAAAACCATCAGTGTAAGAATAGATGATGTTGATGTTAAAGCAGAACCAGACAGTGGAGCAAATATGAACATCATGGATGAGCACCAATTCAAAGCTTTCACCCACAGATCCAGCAACAAACAGCTCCTTGAATCGAGTAAAACCAGAGTAAAGACTCTTCAGGATGAACTATCAGTGAAGGGAGAGTTTAAGACGATAGTGAAAAACAAGAATCGTGGGGTGGAAACGAAATTCGTCGTTGTCAGAGGGAGAATCAACTCACCACCACTCTTGAGTAGAGCTACTCTTATCGACTTGGGCATGCTGCACATCCAGCCAGAAGGGTTGCTAGCGGCAACCAACCACCTAAGAATCCCAGACGAGAGTGCTGATATTAAAGTACTTAGCAGTGACAAGACAGTGAACACCCAACTCAAGGAGATCACTAACAGGTACAAGAATGTATTTGAAGGTATAGGGAAGATAAGAGACATCAAGAACAACAAAGATATATATGCAAGATTCAGCATGAAGCCATAGACAGTACCTATTGCCCAGAAGCCACGACCAGTAGCGCACTACCTACAAAAACCACTGAAGGAATGGCTGGACCAAGGTGTAAGGGAAGGAATCTTTGAAGAAGTACCACAGGGGGAGCCAGTCACACGGTGTTCTCCATTGGTTGTACAACCAAAACCAAGGTTCAGCAAAGTGGATGAAGATCAGCTCAAACCAAACATGATAAGAGCCATGGAGAGAAATCGACAAGGACCTGTTGTTGAGGATTTCACTCAAAAGTTTCACAACTGTAAAGTCTTCTCCAAGATGGACCTCAGGCAGGGATACCATCAACTGCAACTAGATCCAGAGTCCAGAGCAGTAGTAACATTCAGCACACCCTGGGGTAACATGAGACCACGGCGGTTGGTATTCGGAGCCAGATCATCCCAGGATCTATTTGACGAGATGATGCAGAGGATCTTTGGGGACATACCGGGTTGCCTCAATCAGAGTGACGACATAATGATAGGAGGATGCAACATAGAAGAGCATTATGAGATACTAGAGCAAGTGCTACAGAGAGCTGCTGATTTTGGAATCACTTTCAACTTGGAAAAGTGCCAATTTGGAGTGGAGGAGCTGGAATTCTATGGATATCGCTTCATCGGAGAGGGGCTAAAGCCGACACCAGACAAGGTTCGTGCTGTAAAGGAGAGCAAACCACCAGAGTCCAAAGGAGAAGTCAGAAGCTTCTTAGGAATGATTGGCTACCTATCTAAGTTCATCCCAAGATACTCGTCACTAACAGCACCCCTGAGAATACTAACTCACAAGGACACCAAGTTCAAATGGGGAACTGAAGAGGACAATGCATTCAGAAAGCTCAAAGAAAGCATCACAAATGAAGACACCATGGCATATTTTGACCCAGCAAAGCCAATTATAGTAAGAACAGAGGCTAGTTACCATGAAGGACTATCCGCTGGACTATTCCAAGAGACAAGCAGAGGTCTTCAGCCAGTCCATTACATCAGTCGCACCATGACAGATACAGAGAAGAGATACAGCCAGACGGAAAAAGATGCCCTTGCAGTGAAGTGGGCTAAGAGCAGATTTAGCCTCCTTGCTGTACACGAAATGTTGACAGGGTATCGTTCAACGCCACACTTGATGAATAGACAAGTACGAACCAAGCTGGACTACCAGGCGAGGGAAAATTCTTATGAAAGCATCCAAGAGTCTCTTATCAACCAGAGAGACTACGAATACAAGAAGAAACTGAAGAAAGGAGCTGAAAACAGAAACACTAAAGAGCACAACTTTGTGGTTAGAGATTATGTCCTTCTCACACAGAGGAAGAGGAACAAATGGTCTACAGCCTATGAACCATCATTCTATATTATATTCAAGATCGACAGTTGTAGCCAGGAGAGTTACTGATGGACGGGAGGTGCGTATAGATGCAAGTCATTTCAAGCTTGCTAATGCTGTAGTTGGAAACATGAAAGAGGAGGTACTGACTACAGATGAGAAACACGACCCTGAAGACTGGAGAGAAACTGTACTTCTGGACACCAACCCAGAACAAGAGTCACATGAAGCATAACCCGAAAGGGAACTAGAAATGATCCAGCAAGATGATGCAGCACAGACCCAGAAGCTGAAACCAAACAAGAAGATGGATCAAAGTACTGGAACAAGACCACATAAGAACAGACGCAGACCATTTTACCTAAAAGACTTTGTAGAGTGAATACGTACATTGTAGATACTGTGATCAGATGTTACTGAACATTTAGTTCAGTAAAGGACTTTACATATACATTGTTATTCAGGTTAGCAGTTATTACACCAAAACATTCAGTTCATTTATATTTAGTATCTCCAAAGAAAGGGGGAAATGTAATATCTAGTTCCGGTTTAGACCACTTCCGGTCATGTGACGTATTAGTTAGAAGTTGAGAGTTTGGGGAGAAAGCAAGATGGCGGACACAAGATTAGTTTGTATGTGTATGTGTGTTTATTTACATTAAAGAGACGGACTTTAC
Organism: Actinernus sp. WN-2022; assembly: GCA_030867875.1. Taxonomy (NCBI): domain Eukaryota; kingdom Metazoa; phylum Cnidaria; class Anthozoa; order Actiniaria; family Actinernidae; genus Actinernus; species Actinernus sp. WN-2022. The sequence continues at coordinate 169,133 of JAOWCC010001263.1, forward strand.
TCTTTTTACTTTTTTTATATAATATATGGGAAAAAAAGAGAACAAATAGATATTTACAGCTTTGAGGAAAAGTGCGTAGTGATCAAAGTAGCCAGTGGCTGTCGAGTTCACCACTACCACAGAGAATATAGTCGAGGAAAAAAAGTAAAATAAATAAGACAATTTATGAGTAAGTATTGTCATTGATTTACATATGTATGGTACTAAGGTAGGTATCGGATTCATATATACGGATTTTACAAGTGTGTATAAATTTTACAAGTTGTGCAAAGTTTTGCAAAGTTTAGCAGGCGGTTTGATTAAAAATCAATATTTACATGTATAAATGACTAGTTCTGGTTATCAAGTAAAGTTAGTTTATATTGATTTTTGAAGCTAGTATGGGGTAAAGTTTTAATCTCTATAGGTATTTTTTCCCATATCCTTGATGCGAGTGCTTTAAATACTGTTTAAAACACGAACAGCAGTGTTTTATCAAGTTTAAAAATTCGAGGGCGAAGCCCGAGAATTTTTAGACTTGATAAAACACGTGCTGTGAGTGTTTTAAACGGCTTCAAAAACGCTTTAAGAATGCAATGAAAGAAAGACGCACATCTCAAGGGAATGGTTACTTAATGAACCATTGAACCTTTGTATTCACAACGCCATGCAAAATATTCGAGTAATCACCGCCTGCAATTACGAACATCTCAAGGGAATGACATGAAGAAATTACCATACTATGTTGTTTGAAGCGGCGTTTAGCAAAGCAAGAAGAACCTGCACTTGAAGGATTTGGTGTCGTGGTTTACCCCGATAAAGTTCAAGACTTGGAAAGCGATGTGACTGACATGACGGCAGACTCTAAATTTTTGGCTCCGGCACAAAATATGTAAGTTTAATAACGAATGAAAAGTCCGAAGACTACAGCAAAGCTGATATACAACGTAAAAATCTAACACAAAGCACTACGGTTAGCTAGGCCTGACACGAAAAGCGCTCGGACCAGATTGCAGCCATAGACAGCTGTTTCGTTCTTATTAGAACTCGTCAGTATGGCATAGCAAACAGCACGCAGGCTTCGGTACCACTGCACCATCGACCCGGACTGAGCTAAAAAGCATCTAGTTTCGAGCAACAGAAATGCTTGGTTATCGGCTCACACGTCATTACGTGTGGCGAAAAGCCAAAAACCAAGGAAATCTGAACTAAACGTGTCAGTGCCTTGCGAAAGATATAGTTATGCTGGCCAGACCAGCTTTATAAATGATGACAACAGGAATGATCGGATCTATATAAGACCTACGGTACAAAAATCCATAATAGAAAACTAATAAGCAAATACCGTGGACAAAAATCCTGTAAAAATACGTTGGATCCGAAGTGAGGACCTATGCAGCCAAAAATATAAACAATAACGAATGAAAAGTCCGAAGACTACAGCAAAGCTGATATACAACGTAAAAATCTAACACAAAGCACTACGGTTAGCTAGGCCTGACACGAAAAGCGCTCGGACCAGATTGCAGCCATAGACAGCTGTTTCGTTCTTATTAGAACTCGTCAGTATGGCATAGCAAACAGCACGCAGGCTTCGGTACCACTGCACCATCGACCCGGACTGAGCTAAAAAGCATCTAGTTTCGAGCAACAGAAATGCTTGGTTATCGGCTCACACGTCATTACGTGTGGCGAAAAGCCAAAAACCAAGGAAATCTGAACTAAACGTGTCAGTGCCTTGCGAAAGATATAGTTATGCTGGCCAGACCAGCTTTATAAATGATGACAACAGGAATGATCGGATCTATATAAGACCTACGGTACAAAAATCCATAATAGAAAACTAATAAGCAAATACCGTGGACAAAAATCCTGTAAAAATACGTTGGATCCGAAGTGAGGACCTATGCAGCCAAAAATATAAACAATAACGAATGAAAAGTCCGAAGACTACAGCAAAGCTGATATACAACGTAAAAATCTAACACAAAGCACTACGGTTAGCTAGGCCTGACACGAAAAGCGCTCGGACCAGATTGCAGCCATAGACAGCTGTTTCGTTCTTATTAGAACTCGTCAGTATGGCATAGCAAACAGCACGCAGGCTTCGGTACCACTGCACCATCGACCCGGACTGAGCTAAAAAGCATCTAGTTTCGAGCAACAGAAATGCTTGGTTATCGGCTCACACGTCATTACGTGTGGCGAAAAGCCAAAAACCAAGGAAATCTGAACTAGACGTGTCAGTGCCTTGCGAAAGATATAGTTATGCTGGCCAGACCAGCTTTATAAATGATGACAACAGGAATGATCGGATCTATATAAGACCTACGGTACAAAAATCCATAATAGAAAACTAATAAGCAAATACCGTGGACAAAAATCCTGTAAAAATACGTTGGATCCGAAGTGAGGACCTATGCAGCCAAAAATATAAACAATAACGAATGAAAAGTCCGAAGACTACAGCAAAGCTGATATACAACGTAAAAATCTAACACAAAGCACTACGGTTAGCAAGTTTAATGCACGTTTTTATTATTTTACGGCTTTGAGTTTGGTTTCATAATTGGAACTAAACAGTGGCTCGGTAAACAAGTAATGGTAGTTGGATCACTTCATTTTAGAAATATTATCTGTGTATCTCGGTAGTCTGCTGATATTAGTAAATTTAGTGCAAAATTTTAGGTACCTTATGTTCCGTGTACTTTTTTCTATCTTTGGGTCTTTATCAGTGAATTCTTAATTAGGATGAAACTTTATATAAAATTTCATGTTCATTAGTATTCTTTATATAAAACGTTCATCCTAATTAGCAATTCAATGAGAAAGCTGAAACATCAATAGAAATTCCATTGTCTCAATCATTAACCCCGTTTCCCCCTGGGACAGAATTCAAATCCCTCCTCGGACCTTTTAGAACAAGAAGCTGCACGCAGCTTGAACTCCGGCGTATCTTTTGTAACGCGGATGATCTCATATACCTAAGAAGTTTGCCACATTACAACGCACAATCAGATGCGAAAGTACGCACACACAGTCGATCTCATATAAAACTCCACACGAGTCAGAACACGAGTGAACACAAGTAGAACACGAGCGACTTCAAGTAAGCCAGGCTAGGATAACACAGGTAGCCCAAAAATACGCCGATCCAAATACTATGATCATCTGATCTAAAACTCCACATGAGTCAAGACACGAGTCAACACGAGTGTACAGCGGTTCATAATTTAATTAACAAAAAAATATTATAATAAAAATGTTTTTTGTTTTATCGTCTTAGTTGTTTCGGGTTACCTGTGTAGCAGTGCGGTACCAGCCGAAAACAAATTGCATGAAATTACTACGAGGATCTGATTTAGAACTCCACCCGAGCGAACACGACTACACTAGCAAGCATTTCATCATTTAATTAACCAACATTTACAATTAAAAACAAATTCTGTTATCGTCTTAGTTGTTTTGGGTTACCTGTGTAAATGCCGCGTGAAGCTGCAAAAGCAGCCGATTGCGTTACTACCTGTGACCCCGTGTGCGCCCATGAATCGTTGCAGGTGAGCAATATTAATGTTTTGATTAGTCTGATATTGTGGTCATTAAAAATATTTGTTTGTAGAAGTTCCCTCGTACAGTCACATCGCTATTTGGTAGTACGCACACAGCTAATGTCTGCTGGTAGGATTTTTTTTCAACCAAAAAAATCTGAGATTACCTATTTTTGTTTTACAATTCAACTCAGTTTTTATTTTACACTGTTTAACAAAGAATTACAAATTAAGTGTCAAATTAAGCAATAGTTATAGTAGAATAGTTTAGTTACAAGAAAAATAAAAGTTATTGAACAAGTAACGGCAGTCAAAGGAGCACAAGCTTTCTAGTGTGCAGTTTTCGCACACTAGATCTAGACAGCTAGTACAAAGCACAAACTCCTCCATGTCCACTCTGTTAACGCCGAGTACTATTTATCGTATGGTTTCCAATCTTCCAACTTATTGCGCTCACAATTTCCAGTAGAACTCCTAAAATATACTAAATATACGATATAGTCATATGACAAGACTCAAACTACATCTCAGACTCGGATAAGGGAAAACTTAGCTGATGCAGTACAATATAAAGCTAAAATTCCTGTTTGTTAGACGCAGTTCCGTTCAATACAATGTAAATTAATTATTACGAGTCGATAAACGTCTTTAAAAAGGTCCCCTTTAGTTTATTTCTTCAGCCAGAAAACGAGTACAGCATTCGGGTATACACTAAAAACATCTTACCGGCAGAATTGTTCTTGTACGTGGTTATCAAGCTCAATGAGGGTTTCTTCAGTTTTCTTTCAGTATCTTAATCCAGTAGAGAGACTCTCTGGCTTAGCTGTGTAGTTGACCTGACCCAAACTGTCAACAGTTTCACCATTGACTGATTGCCTAATTTTACGGCCGGGAATAGATTTCTGACAATGACTAATCGATCTATATCTCCTTGTCTCGTCTTGTCTGAGAGCTTTGAACTTTCTTATCTGAGCGCGCCTGACGAAATCTAACCTGAGATTATAATTCGATACCTTTTATGTCTAATCCTGTTTGGATACACATAAGCTGATATTGTATTTCGCTCACGTTTTTAATTGTGCATTAGATCTGTTCAGACAGAGCAGATCGAATGTATTACGTTGTTGGTGTATTTTTAGGTCTATAACAGTGCCTTTACAAGAATCATAAGATTAAAAAGTAGTTAAAAATAACTGTAGGGCCTCGAAGTCTCACGCGTTGCTCATATTACATTCCCACAGTGGTAATTATACGGCGATAATATTATGCGATGTAAACAGTGTTTAATAAATCTATAACGTTTAATGCGCATGCCTCCTGCTTTATCGCTCAATCACAGCGTCTCCGACCCACATTGTTAGCGGCAAAGGTCTGAACTGATCAACGTCAGTCGCCGATAAAACAAAAAAAAAGAATAATCATAATAATATAAAAAAAAAGACAGACTGCATTTTAAGACTCCGGCTGCTGCCACAGCAGCGCCGGAGTAATAAAAAAAAAAAGACAGACTGCATTTTAAGACTCCGGCCGCTGCCATAGCAGCGCCGGAGTAATGATGAGATTTTATCAGGTATAAAGGAGCATGCACGTGACTGATTTGCTTCATCTGATTGGACAAAATGCTCATGAATTATTCATGAGTTTTTGAAATCTAGTTAATCCTTGTTTTGTTCTGGAAGCTGGTCTGTATAGGTTCTGTTTGGCAGCATATCTGGTATTATGATTATGGATATCAGAAGCAGGTGGAATTAAATCTAGAAAAGTAGCTGGTATATTAGCTTTAACATACTTAATTTTGTGGATAAGCAAGGACATTTTAAGGTTAAAGGTATTCTCAAGTTTAAGGATTTCGAGAAGTTTATAATATACAATAGTATTCTCTCTTTTGTTAGCGAAAAAAATGCAACGAATACACCTATTCTGTTTTGATTGGATTTTATCTAGTCTAGTTTGGCATGCAGTACCCCATTACTTCTTTTTAAATTATTTTAGCGAACTGTAAATATTTTTTAGTCATTTTTAGCCATATCTAGTTATTAACTTGTAAAGCGCTACGGACAATTAGTGGAGCTTGGCGCTATATAAATGCTCTATTATTATTATTATTATTATTAACTTGCATATAATTCCTATATTCTTAGCCAGCTTATTATGACATTTGTGCAACCCATTGTAGGTGATCGTCAATAAAAACACCTAAGTATTTAATTTGTGTTGTTGATCTATATTACATGTGGTTATAGATATATTGGTTTTTTTCTAGCTAGGAGAAGCTATTAGCATGTAGTTTGTTTTCTTAAAGTTGATTGATAGCTTGTTTGCAGCGCAATATTTTAAAACATTAGCAAGCTCGTCGTTGGCGCCATAAACAATGCAGGAAAGAACACACCCAAGGAATGGAATGTGACAGCGGAGTCAATGACACCAAAGTTGCTTTGAAATTAGACACAGGAGCGCACTGTAACGTGTCTTTAGAACTTTATCAGAAACTGTCAAAAGAAAAGCTCACAAGATCAACAACCAAGCTCGTCTCATATTCTAGGCACAATATCAAAACCGTCGGCAAGATTACCCTAGTAGTGCCATACAAAGAAAAAATCCACCCTGTAGAATTCCAAATTGTGAACCAACAAGGAGCAGTTCATGTATTAGGATTATTGACTTGTTTACAAATGGAACTCATAAAACGAATTTATGCTGTAAACACCGATGAAGGGAAGGAAAATGTAACCCAAGAAACAGTATCCGGCAAAACTACAATGCAAACATAAGCAGAGAAAATCATCGAAGACCACAAAGATGTGTTTAAGGGATTAGGGTGTCTTGAGGGAGATTACCACATAAAGATTGACGATTCAGTGTCACCAATTGTACACCCTCCCCGTAAAGTACCATTTGCTTTGAGGGACCGGCTCAAAACAGAACTTGACAGAATGGAGGAAGTTGGAGCAATTACCAAAGTCAATGAGCCAACGGAATGGGTGAATTATATTGTACTGACTGAGAAGAAAAACGGAAACGTTCGCGTGTGTTTAGATCCAAGAGATTTGAATAAGGCAATCAAGAGGGAACATTATCCCATGATAACAGTAGAAGAGGTCGCCACACAATTAAATGGAGCGAAATATTTCACAACGCTTGATGCGTCTTCAGGATTTTGGCACGTAAAGTTAGATGAGGCGAGCTCTAAACTGACAACTTTTAATACGCCTTTCGGGAGATACCGATTTTTAAGAATGCCGTTTGGAATAAACTCAAGTTCTGAGATTTTTCAAAAAAGAATGACACAAGCCTTTGAGGACATAGAAGGAGCAGAGGTTATTGTTGACGACATATTAGTCTGGGGAAAGGACGAAGAGGAACACAACAGACGCCTAAAACAAGTGCTACAAGGCGCACGTGACATAAATCTTAAATTAAACGACGAGAAGTCAAGAATACAAACAACTGAAGTAACATACATTGGTCACATAATCAGTAGTGAAGGACTGAAACCAGACCCTACAAAGGTCAAAGCAATCAAGGATATCAACACGCTACAAGTCAAAAACGAGCTTATGCGCTTCATGGAATCGAAATGGTGAATTACATGGCTAAATTCATACCAAGTTTCCGGACATAACAACACCTCTAAGAGAGCTGTTGAAGAAGGAAATCGAATGGCACTGGACAGAAGTGCACGAAGCTGCGTTCATCTGAGTGAAGGACACCTTAGTCGGACGGAACGCATGCGCACTAGGCACTTTATTAAAAGTGAATCAAGATGGCCGCCGAGCGGGAGTGAATTGTAGCTCTTTTTCAGGAACCTCTCACAGCTCAAGAAATACCACGATTGCTTTATTACTTCACACCATGGACTGATATTCTTCAGTGTCTTCTCTGGGCCCAAATAACACATAATCCAGTGCACAGAAAGAACGCTACAATTGCTCGTTCAACTCAGTCTTCAAGAAAAGCGAACCATTTCGAAATGTTAATATGCGACTGGAAAAACGCCAAATATAAGAAAACTTGTGAATATATAAGGTTTATACTTTGGTAGAGAACTAAGGAGGTAATGGTTTTCAATATATAAAATACCATATTCGAGATTTTCATACCATATTTTAAACGAAGCATTTGAAGTTACAGTACTGTGACTAGACTGTCTGCAGCAGAAGAACTAGAAATCCCGGAACGACGATCCTCATTACCAAAGCCTGTAAGTAAATCTACAGAGCTATTATCAGTAAATTGTACTATATTTCACTTGATTTGGTCATTATGGTATCACATCGGCATTTTGACGAAATAGTTGATTGTTTTAGCATTGTTAAAGTGTATAATTACATGTAAATAAATTAATATATGTTATAATTGTTCTGTTTTCAGAAAGCCAACAATAAAACAGTTGTAATAGAATGCCTTTGGCAGAGCAGTGTTGTGTTCATTTAATTTTGTTCATGTTGGGACTTTTGTGCGATTCTGTAAGAGGTGGCTGGTGCCTGCATGTGGACTTTGTCACCCAAGCTTTGTGTTTGTTAGCTTTAAACGAAACAGTACTTCTTGCTGTTTTCCCAGAAAAAAGGAAGCCTGCAATAGTATACCTTTCCCTTCCCAGTTCCCTCAGTGTTTACTTGATGTTTTTGAATATCTGGACTAAAACAGCAAAGGAGCATGTCTACTTGCGAAATGGCAGGAGTACCCAACGAGACATTTTTCAAAAATGATTTGCCGTTTTTCCAAACGAAACGTTTTCGGTTAATTATCAACTGTCCTGGGAAAAATATATCCGCTCTGCACTGCCAGCTAGCTCTCAACTCTAAGAATGTATTTGCCAGCAAGGATATGTTTCTGGAATTATTTTCCCCAGTCAGGAAATGTATTTGGACCTATTTTTGTCAGCAAATAGATATTATTGAAAACCCTATCCCAGAGCAAGTAAAGCCAGAGCTTATTTCCTGACAACGTAACGATTTCGCAATTACGTTTTTACTTTGGTTACTTTAATGAGCGACAATAAACAACATTTAATACATGGGCGCATTCTCTTGGGAAATGACAGAATACAAAATACACGGAATACTAATTCCGCAGGTGCATGACCTGGGACCGCCTGATCGGACGCGCGCGCGCCAGGTTCCCAGTCACAATGAATATCTGGCGCCGCATTTAACAACAACAACAAAAACACCCGCAGAGGTTCCCGGTTGGTTATGGGCCTTTACGCGGTTAGAAAAAAAAATCCCAGCAAGGATCTCTCAAATATTGAAATTCCCAGCCAGCTCAAGTTCAGCCTGCGCAGCGGATATTTTGTGGTGCGGTTCCGATGGGTGGTGCTTGAAGAGTCTCCATTTCAGGAGTATCACTTCTCTTGATCTTCATTTTATTCTCCCCAGGCATGCAAGCACAAGCAAAGTGAAACGAAGCCTTCATACTACCGATGAGTGATTTCTCACCGCTCCCAGCTGATTTCCAACTCGACCGAGCGGACGATCCTCTATCTCCACCGCTAGTGGTTTCCGCCCACTCTGTCTATAGAAAATTATCAGCGCTAAACCCCACCAAGGCGCAGGGCCCAGATGGCATTCCAGCTTGGTTACTAAAGGAGAATGCGGATATTCTAATGGTACCTGTCATGGACATTTTAAACAGCTCGTACCGCGAGGGCCGTCTACCACCATCTTGGAAAGAGGCAGATATAGTTCCCGTTCCAAAGCAAAAAACTAGTAAAAGATGTCAACAAACACTTACACCCCATTTCTCTCACACCAATACTCTCCAAGATCGCCGAAGAGTTTGTCGTCGAAGAACACGTTAAGCCAGCCATGCTGAAGAAAATCGGTTCTAACCAATTCGGATGCGTCCCAAAGTCATCTACGACGCATGCACTAATCAGTATGATACACACGTGGCCCAAACACACAGACGGGAACGGCGCAACTGTAAGAGTCGTTCTCTTTGATTATAGGAAAGCTTTCGATCTAATCGACCACGCTATCTTGGCTAATAAACTAGGGACGTTGGACCTCCCACATGGAATCGTGCGTTGGATTATTGATTTCTTAAAGTGCCGTAAGCAGAGAGTCAAACTAGAGCGTGACTGTAAATCAGAATGGAAAGACATCCCTGCAGGCGTCCCACAGTGAACCAAGCTAGGGCCGTGGCTCTTTGTACTTATGATCGACGATATAGGAGTCACCAACACCGACTTATGGAAATATGTAGATGACACGACTATCGCTGAACCTGTCCATAAGAACGAAATAAGTAACATCCAGAATGCTGTATCAGAACTGGCCACAAAGTCGCACCAGAATAAGTTTCAATTAAATCAAGCAAAATGCAAAGAGCTACGAATATCATTTGCTAAGAGTGCCTCCAACTTCGCCCCTGTTGTTGTGGATGAAAAACCTATTGAAGTAGTTTCCAACTTCAAACTACTTGGCCTGAACATTTCAGATAATCTAAAATGGAACGTTCATATCTCGGAAATCATACGGAAGGTGTCTACCCGACTGTACTTCTTGAAGCAACTTAAAAGAGCAAACGTGTTAACAAAGGAACTCTTGACATTCTATGTTACATGCATACGCCCAATAACCGAATACGCCTGTCCCGTGTTCCATAACGGGCTCCCGCAGTATTTGTCGGAGGATTTAGAAAGACTGCAGAAGCGTGCTTTAAGAATCATTTACCCATTCACCACCTATCCTGAAGCTTTGGCAGCCAGTAACCTAACTCCACTCTACGATCGCAGAAATGCCCTAACAACCAAGCACAATAATTAATTTGGGAAAAGAAAGCAATGAGGAGGAATTATGTTGGAATGAAGCACATGTTTCCAATGGCTTCCATTTTATAATATTAACAATCAGACTATGTAAGTAAAGAATTAATTAATTAATTAATAATAGTTCTATTATAATAATGATATCAATGCTAAGAATCTCTGCTTAGATCATTTATTGAAAGTGTGCATTCTGTATTACAAACAGACCCCTTTTTAAATGGCTAGGAAGTCTGCTAAATTACCTAAAGCTCAGGGATGCTCTGAGGTGGTAAACTTTTTCTGAATGTAAGGTTCAGATGCAAATATGTAATCGATTATAATCATATTAGTATTATTGATAGTATTATTATTTTATAAGTCTAAAATTTAACTTAAAAAATTAAAAACCCTTATAATTTGAATTAACATGAACATGCAATGTAAGTGTGAGCAGAGATTCTTAGTATTGATATCATTATATTAGAACTGTTGTTTTCAATATTAATATTTCTATAATTAAAATTATATCATTATTAGTCAATTAGTTATTTTCCATTACTCATTTGTGTAGGGGTCCAACTAATTATTTTTTTCTTTTCTACAGTAAAAATAAACATTTTTAAAACACTTATAGTCTCAAATAATGAGAAAGTATAGATGAAAACTATATAGTTTACATTTGTATTTATATGCTCATAGTTTGCTATATTTGCCTGACTTTGCTTTTGCTTGGGGAGAATAGAGATCAAGAGAAATTATTGTGTTTGCATGAAGTCTGCATTTCTCGACAAGTAATCTGTATAACAAGGTGCTCCTTTACAATTTCGGTCCAGATATCCAAAAACAGCAAACATGCAGACACTGAGTCAATTGGGAAGAGAATCAAGTTTACTATTTTACAGGAAAATCAACAAGACCAGAGGTATATACTGCTTCTTTGTTTGATCTGCATAAAATGTGTAAAGCATGAACAGAAAGCTTGGGTGAAAAAGTCCACATGCAGGCTCTTCATTCATACACCAAATATCACACAATATCATTAGTGTCACTCCTCTTCTAACATGAACAATATTAAATGAACACAAACCTGCTCTGACAAAGGCATTCGATTACAACTATATAGGTTTTATTGTTGGCTTTCTGAAAACAGAACAATTATAACATCTTGTTTATAACATGTAACACTTCATTTTCAAACAAATTAAACATCGTTTTCTTTACATTGGTAAAACAATCAACTATTTCGTCAAAATAATAACCAAATCAAGTGAAATGTTATACAATTTCCTGATAATAGCTCTGTAGATTTACTTACAGTCTTTGGTAATGCGGATTGTTGTTCCAGGATTTCTACTGCTGTAGACAGTCTATTTATTTAGACACTACTGTAACTTCAAATGCTTCGTTTGAAAAATGGTATGAAAATCTCGAATATGGTATTTTATACGTTGAAAACCATTACCTTCTTAGTTCTCTACCGAAGTATAAAGTTGATATGTTCACAAGTTTCCTTATTTTTGGCGTTTTTCCAGTTGCACATGTTTGACTCGGCTCTCCGGTATATAAGCTCGTAAGTTCTAAAACATTGTTTCACGCAATAGGGAAACGAAAAACAAAACATTTGTGATGCAACAGCCGCGAATCGAAACCGGGGTCAACGGCTTGGGCACTATGATTATTACTCGGGCCAGCGTAGGCTGGGCCCGAGTCAAGTTTTGCAAGTGCTTATTATTATTACTCGGGCTGCCTGTGGGCAGGCCGAGTCGAGAATCGCAAGTTTTTATTTTTATTTTTATTTTCCGTGTCGACTTCCGGTCCCGTCAACCAATCAGCTCACACTGTTGAATTGCACAAACTTGAACAACGTGCCGCCTGTCGATAAGGTCAACCGGAAGCCACAGACTGCGGATATAATTAATTCAAGAGTTTTTACTCAGTTTAATCGTATGGAGAGATTCGGTAACAGCACAATAAGCCTTTTGCAGGAAACAGTCACGTGCTGAGATAATACTCACTGGTTAGCTCAGTTGGTAGAGCACGGTCTAGAGTGCGGTAGGTCGGGGGTTCGAATCCCGGCCGCGTCCTTGGGCAGGGACGTTTATAAGCCGTTGGCCTTGTCTCCTTCTACTTCTAATCAGTATTTGAAGGGGACGCGAAAGAACCTGTTGTACTACTCGAAAAAGAGCAGGGGATTGTCACCCGGTACAGCAGCCTGGCCATTGCACTAACCACACTCAACATTGTAAACTGCGTGGCAGCTATTAGCGCCGTGAAGCAGTCCGAAATAATTCACTGACGGGATATGTCAGTCATATGTAAAGCGCCATGAAACTGTGGTTGATATGGCGCTATATAAATGTGGCCATTATTAAAGGAAACCCTAGCTGTTGGAACAAGTTGCCGTTAAATTGTTGGCAATATGGTCTAGGTTGAAAATATGTTGAAAAAAATGGAAAATGTATTTTAGTTTTTTGAAAAAAATTGGACATGAGCATGAGCCATTTTGGGCGTGGGCGCAGCCATCTTGGATCTGGTGACGTTTCAAGGCGGTCCCTATTGTTAAAATCAATAAGCTTTTGTTTTATAACAATAGGAACCGCCGTATGACGTCATCAGATCCAAGATGGCGGCGCCCGTGCCCAAAATGGCTCATACTCGTGCCAATCTTTTGCAAAAACTAAAATATATTTTCCAAATTTGTCAACATATTTTCAACTTAGACCATACTGCCAACAATTTAACGGCAACTTGTTCCAATAGCAAGGAGTTCCTTTAACGAATGAATTGAGCTCGTGATCCCCATGGGAAAGGCGTTGCCATGGATGCTGGACGGCACGCTATCTTTAAAAACGCTGTTTTAGAAAGATCGACAATCGGTTGGAGGTGGAAAATAGCATTTTCAGTCATGTTTTGCTACTAACACTACCGATCTCGTACACATGCATTTAAATGAAGTCAGATGTTTTTGCTGTCCAGTACAACCACGTGATTGTATTCCTGCAAAAGGCCCATTCCCTATCGGCCGCTAGATGAACTTTCATTAGGAATCGACAGGAGCCCTGGGCTACTGGAATCGAAGATCTCACGAGCGAAGTCTTGGTTCGAGAAAGGCTTCCAACAGGCATTTAAGTTGTGAATTTAGTTACCCTTTATAGTTGTATTATGTACGTTTGGATATATATGAACATTGAGACATTTATCTATTAGTAATCGGAACTTGCAAAATATGTTTACAGTAAAAGGACAACTTCTTTAATTTACATATGTGAAAAAACAAACATATTAAATTAGAAATATATACAAAGGGAGCAGAGAGTGAAAGTCAAAACGTGTATTACATGAATAAGTAGTGTTTACAGTAAAAGGTCAACTTCTTTAATTTACATACGAGTAAAACACATCTCTAATTTACAAATGATGAAAAACAAAAATGTTAAATTATATATATATAGCTAGGGAAGCAGAGCTAGAGAGTGAGTCACCGCAACTGATAACTCCCCTACCCCACTCCTAATAAATAATAGGAGTGGGATACCATCCCTCCCCAGTGACCACGCCTAGGATGGAATGTCTGGAATGTAAAGAATGCTGTTCTTATGGGCGTGGTGAAGACAAGGTGCGGGTAACGATACGTATACAGCCGGAGTTAAGGCTGCACCCAGCCTCCTGTTATTATAATTGTGTTTTTTTTCGTGTCGACTTCCGGTCCCGTTAACCAATCAGCTCACACCGTGCAAGTGCACACACTTGAACACGAAGCCGCCTGGCGCCGCATAACATAATGTCGATGAGGGATAATCGTGAAAGCTCAACCGAAAGCCACAGACTGCGGATAGAATTAATTCAAGATTTTTTACTTTAATCGGTACGGAGAGATTCGGTGACAGCAACAATTCCCTATCAGCCGCTAGATGATTGGCGCATGCTTAACTTTCGTTAGAGCTGTTAAACGAGAATCCTCTCACGGGCGAGGTTTTTGTTCGAGAAAGGCTTCCAACAGTTACCCTTTATAGTTCTGTAACTGATAATCAGCCGACTGACGTTTTGGGAATGAAGGTAACGCTTTTAATTAGAGATAACCAACAGGCATTTCAGTTATGAAAACAGCACTGCTGATACAGTTACACAGAGGCACACGAATTGATCACAAATACAATTAACATGACTGTAGAAAGAACAGTAGTGAAATATAGTGGTGATAGTAGCCTGTTCACAGGCCCTGGATACTAAAAAATCGGACGTGAAGGAAGGGGGAATGGGGAGAGAAAGAGGAAAAAAATCGGACGTGAAAGAAGGGGGAATGGGGAAAGAAAGAGGAAAATTAACGTTTTATTTTCGTTATTTTCCCCAGTATCTAGAAGCAGTCATTTTGCTGTCCACTCAGCTGTCGCTGTCACTATCACCATAGCCTGTTCACAGGCTCCATCACAGGATGGACAGGATACAACTTATATTATGGGATAAATATAAACATTGAGACAATAATCTATTAGTATACTCGGAACCTGCAGTACAGAACATTGTAAACGTGTATTACATGAATAAGTAATGTTTACAGTAAAAGGTCAACTTTCTTATATATACGAGAAAAACACATCTCTAATTTACATATGATGAAAAACAAAAATATTGAATTACATATATATACTAGGGGAGCAGAGTGAAAGTCACCGTGACTGATAACTCCCCTACCCCACTCCTAATGAATAGGAGTGGAGTACCACCCCTCCCAAGTGACCACGCCATACAATGGAATGTCTGGAATGTAAAGAATGTTAAAAAAAATGGGGGGGGGGGGGGGGGGGGTGGTGAAGACAAGGTGTGGGTGACGATCATGTGTATACAGCCCGAGTTAAAGCTTGCACCCAGCCTCTTGTTCTTTGTGAATTTTTTTACCCTCCCCCTACTTTTAAGACTGCTCCATTCGTATGTTTGGGCATGGTTGGTACCATAGTGACAAATTTACCACTTTACTACACAACACAGATCTATCCTTGATTAGATGTTTTTCAAAGTTTCTGGTCATTAAAACCAGTTTTGGTTGAGATATTACCGTTTTCCCATTGGTACTTGCTCATGTGTACTCATTATGAAAGTTATTTAATTAACTAGCAGCTAATTAGTATACACTCTGGCATCAATTCATGTTTAATCATAATCTACATGAATGTAGCTTTAATTAAATACCAAGTATCGCCAACAAATGTGTATTGTACCCATGTGTTGTTTTTATACATTTTTGCAAAATTTTAGCCCATTTTCACATATTTGCCACCTGAATTAATTCAATATAAAAATGTCAAAGGCCATTAGTTTAATCTTCTGATGAAAAATGAAAGTTTTATGGCAACCTCAGTGTGCAAATTAAGGCAAGTTTTAGTGAATTTTTGTTGTGGACCAAAATCCCAGACCTTAATGAGCTTGAGTAGAAAGGGTTCAGAAACATTATGAGATATACCGAGATTTATAAAATATATATATATATATCCTAAAGCCCTTGGTTATAATTCTGTGAAGCAAAACTGATCAGCATTTAATTTTATTTACTTTAAATAAGTAAACTATACAAATTATTTGGTTGTTAAAAGAGATCTAATGATGATAATTTGCCATATCTTCCAACAACAGGACTACTTTTAGTTACTGTTTGTACTCCAACTCTATTTAGAAGTTGTACTTTGCACTATATGTAAACCACCCTCCCCCAGAACACCATGTGGTTCTGAGCCTGGTTGTTCAAAGAAGGGCAAGTGCTACCCCAGGGTTAATTCGGTAACCTGAAGGTAAACTGTACACAATACGATAGTCCAATTCATACATGTACATCTTGAAAGGTAACCAAGCCTTAGCCTCACATAGAGGATGTAGTGGACCCTGAACTGATACAAACCCTCTTTCTATGAATATGGATAGCTTTTGATTATCATGTTAACTAGGTACAAGCCTCTAACTAAGCTGACTCAACTCCAGCCTCGATCTCACCAAAGGCTTGGTTACCTTCCAAAATGGCGGTCCAAGGACTTCCTTAGAGTTCCCAAGGAGAGGAATCGCTCACTTAATTAATTCATGACCATATAAACTAACATAAATTAGCAGTGGTTTTAAAATGTACAAATTTGACAGCATTTGAGCAACGATGGTCGTTTAGTGTAGTGGTTGCAACGTTTGCCTTACGAGTAGGCAGCAGCAGGGTTCGAGTTCCAGAAAATCTTTTTTACCTCACCATTTTCTTGAGAAGTTTTTCTTGAGAACCCTAGCTCTAGGTGGGTAAGATCTTGTTTACTGACCGGTTAGGGTTTTTTATTTTTCAAGGGTAGGATTTTAGTTAGTTTATATTGTCATTTCATGAATAAATTAAGCAAGCGATTCCTCTCCTTAGGAGCTCGTGGACTTCCTGGGTACTGGAGTTGAACATGAAAGTGAGGCCAGTCAGTGCTCTGCCTCCAAGCTCTTAAAACAAAGGTGAATGTTGTTGGTTGAGAAGAACAATGAAGGACTGGCCTCGCTTCAAGTTTTTCAACTCCAGGACCTGCTCTGTGGAACATGGACTCTGCCGTGAATTTTTATTTTACTATTTTACTTGTCTGCTTAGAGTTCATAATATTCTACCAAATGAACTACTGCACTGTCGCTGATCAGCAGATTGTCTGCAAATTGGAAATTTTCATTGACGCAGCCATCACTAAGGTAGTAGATAATAAAATGATTACTATTGTCAGCAAACAGTTTCTTGATCTCATTGTAGATTTCCTTTTCAACTGGTTTGTTGAATGTTTCTCTCCATTTCATCCAATGTTCCCCATCCCATTCACCGGGTTGTTGTTGTTCTTCTCTGCCGTTCCCAACCATCTCTTCTATGACTCCCTCATCATCCAAGACATAGGGATTCAAGTTAATCCCTTCCAGAAACCAATCCGGCTGAAGTTCATTTAAGATTCTCTCCAGTGCTTCTTTTTTGGACAGATAAATAGAATATTCCATGACATCATTGCAATCTTTCACACATAATGGGTTCTCATTTTGTTTTCCAAATTTATCCCAAATCTCTTCACAAATCATTTTCATCTCAGGGTCGCTGACGTCTTTGCCTCGGGTTGTAAATTGATAATAAGGGTTAAGTCGTATCATCAGTACTAATTTCGTGCGATCTTGCTCAAAATGTCGAATGTATTCGGCTTGCCTTAGCTTCCTCTCAAATTGAACAAGCTCAGGCACTGGATTGAGGTACCATTTTTCTCGTCCAACCCTGAAGCTTTTCTGCCACATTTGTTTCACTACCTCATAGACGCTATCACCTTCGGGGGGCTTAAAACCAATGCATTTAGGCAAGAATGTTCTCCAAATGGAATCTGATCGTATCACTCTATTCCACTGACTACAAACAGTACACAGCTTACCCAACTCTTCTACGGTTAAGAAATTGAATAATTTTATCAAGACAACGTCGGGGAAAGGGTCTGAAATGATGAGGGAAGCTTCTATATTTTCCGCTCCAACATCTGAGGCAGCCATGTTTTCGTTTTGAATGAGAATGCGTGACGCCTCGCTTTCGAGTTAGACAGTCCCTCGTGACCGAGAAGACAGATTTTCTCAAACTGATAAAGAGGTTATTTTCTCTTACCCTCTCTCCACTAACCTCTGCTAGCAGGGTTTCATTATTCTAAACTTCTGTGCCATTTTTAAAATTCTCTATTTAGAATTCGTTTAGATCATAGCCGGATTGAAGGGAGAAAACAAACAAATAACACAGCCCTTCTTCGAAACATTTTGCACTGAAATCAGGGTTTCCCTGTGGAAACCGGGGGGCGGGATATAGCATCGAAAATTCAAGAAACTGAGAGGGTGGGTCATTGAAAAACATAGGTATAGAAAGGGGGGGGGGGGGGGGGGGGGCTGCCAGTAATGTTTAAAATATTTAATCTCATCATAGACAGACATTTTTTTATTTGGAGTCTTACACAGAGTATATAGACTAACGTCCAAATAACCTTAAATTAATTGAATATTAATTACAATAATCACATCTGAGTTTAAAGTGCCTATGAAATTAAATTTTCGTCATTAAAATTAAGATTTCATTTGAAAATTCCTTAGAAATGAGGAAGGATGGAATTTTCTGTTTTTCAATATCTCATCTCATTGCAGAGATATTCAAGTTTTTCGAATATGCAAATTAGAGGATTTATGACGTCATTAGTTGTGCACATCGGGAGACCCATTGATAAAGTGAGTGATATCTCTGTAACAATAGGGTACCAACTATTGAAACTTTGCACATGCGTAGTACAAAGCAATGCACACAGCATTTTGCAAACCACAATGTTGCCATGGAAACACTCTTGGCTCCAGACTCCTTGAATGATGAAAAGAAATTCCCGGATTTCTCCTTTGGTAAACACAATTTTATTGCTGTGGGTGCAGCAGAGGTTTTGCCACAATGTAGGCATTGTGTGTAAGTGCCTTAGAGTAAATGATTGTGTGTAACATAGACATAATCTGCAATTTTATGTTCAAGGTGAAAGGAGCCTGGATCCAATAGTGTTTCCATGACAACCTCATAGTTTGCCTATTGATGTGTATTTTCCTTATTACTGTACATGTGCAAAGTTTTAATTGTTTCTACCTATTATAAGCAGAGTTATTCTTCATTTTGTGATTTGTCTTGAGGCCTTGCACAACTAATGACGTCATAAATCATCTAATTTCCATATTCGAAGAACCTAACTATCACCGCAACGAGATGAGATACTGAAAAACAGAAAACGCCATCCTTCCTCATTTCGAAAGGATTTTCAACTGAAATCTTAATTTTAATGACGAAAATTTTATTTCATAGGCACTTTAAAGGGTTGTTTTTGTATTCGCACACATGGTGTGGTGCTATCTGATCTCGGCCTGGATTTTAACTGTATATACAGATACAGTTGAACAAGTCCATTCAGGCCATATATAATGACATGAATGCTGAACTTGCTGATGTTTTACAGCAAATGAGGTTACCGGTACTACTTTTGTTGTTATCCATCGAATCGACTGATTACTAAGGCCAATTAATTTTTAGGTCTGTTTAGGTACACTATTTCAAATAGTCTTAACAGAAGTGTTCAGAGGAAATGTGTGAGGGAAGTAAGTTTCGGGCGGGGGGGGGGGGGGGGGGGGGTGGGCTGGCTGTATCATTTTACCACTTTGTGCTAGGGGGTCATGATGTTTTTGTTTGGTTTGGAAGGGGGTCAAAACGTTTTGTTCAGTGTTGTGATGATCATGCCAAATTCTCTGCCGTATGTTTCAACAGTTTAGGCATCCACTCTTATCACAAGACAGATGAACGAAAATGTTTTATTTAAGTCAAGAACGTTTTTTAAAATGTCATACTAACTCACAATCACAGACTTTTACGTGATAATATTTGACGTTGTTTTCGACCCGAACGGACTAACGATTCGACCAAGTTCATAATACACTGTCCAAGTAGAGTATTGCGTGAAGAATACTTTTTATTAAATCAGTAATCCATATGTACTATTAATGATTTGTGATCGATCCCGCTAGCGCTATACCAACTGTATTGATACAGCAACTCGCATCTGTTTCACCGGGTGTCAAGGTACATGCAACTGACGCAAATGGGGCGACCCGATTGGCTGTTGATCCCACTGATTATTCGAGGGAGGAGGGGGGGGGGTAGTTTTTGCCCCCAAAATGGCCACGTAGAGCAAAGGAAGATAAAGTTGTTTGCTGTTGTTACCCAAGACGTATTGGAGCCTGGCTTATTCTGTTTCAGAACAGTTTTGCTGCTGTATTCTAATTTACAAATTGTCGGAATACATAACCCCCCCCCCCCCCCCCCCCCTCCAAAAAACAAATCCAAGAAAACATGACGGTTTTTTTTACCAGCCCTTATCCTACACCGAGGACATCATGCAGTTACGCTAATCTTATTTATTATACCAACTTCGTACGCTGACCAAAATTCCAGCAGCTCACTGGCTAAAATCGATCACGTGATTTCATTGTATCTGAGGACAACAGGCGTGTTGTGATTTTAAACAGTTTATTGCACACTTCGAGTGCACTAAACAAATGGCAGAAGTGCAAGAATTTATAGATAAAGCCATTGCACTGGATTCCAAGCGACAAACGAAGTGGAGCATTTCCGTATTGAAAGGTAAAACCCAACGACTGTATTTAAAACAAAGCTAGTTTGTTGTGGCTTTGTCGATAGTTAATATCAAGTGTTGAATGAAAATTTTCTTGTTTAAACTGTTAACCTAAAAATAACAGCTTAATTTTGTTTCTCATTACAGAATGGCTTCATAAGAGATATACCGAGAAAATTTTGGAAGACTTAGATAAAGAAATCCTCGCGGAAAGGCTGAAAAAATTATATCAACTAATCAAGAACTGAAAGTCGACCAAGACAAAGACTACAGCCGCTCAGCTCACCTTTGCATCAGAGCAGGTATCAACCGCGACCTAACTTCAGAACAAGTTGGAAAGACGTTTTCTATAATAACTGATCCCGTTTTCAAAGTCACTAATAAATTATTGAGCGCTAAATTGAAGAGAATCAAATTTACGTTCAAATTGGTCAATGACAACTTTCAAGAGCAGCATACTCAGTTTGCATATTAAAATTTAGAGACTTCTAGTTCGTGTTTTGTTGGCGAATAACTGCACGCGCTGACTGTATAATGAACTCGACATTTTAAATACTGCACTCGGCCAGTAGGCCTCGTGCAGTATTTAAAATATCTCGGTCATTATACAGTCAGCACGTGCAGTTATTCGCCAACAAAACACTCATATCAGTCTCTAACCCTAAATAATAATACGCTAAATGTGTGTGTAACGCTCTTTATCAGGCTCCCCCGATCGATATCCTAATATGGAAGTCCGAAAATGGCGCCAAAAATTTACGGGAATGTTTTAGGGAAAACCTATCGCCAGGCGAAGCGGCCGAAGTCAAACGACCGAACGAGGTAAGACCAGGTATTCAAACACAGTTAGAAATGTTGCCGGTGGAAAAGACCGTTCATTTTTTTTATCTTACAACTCTATGATGTGTCTAAGACTAAGAGCAAGATATTTTGTCCATGTCTGTTCTCTGTAGTTTCCTGTGTTCTTATATATAAAAACCAACTCTTTCCTCGCCCAACTATCGTAGGCTCTTCAGACCATAAATTCACTACAACCAGACATTCAAATACCTGGGCTTTTGATTATAGTTTTTATTCCGTTTTTCTGCTTCGATCAATGCTCTTTCGGCGACCATATTTGTTTTCGTCACACTATTAAATTCATGACTCGAGCGGCCTGTGACAATATGTAAATACCCCGCCACTTCGAAAGATCACTTGAAAACTGTGCCAAACTGTGCTAAATTCTCCATTATAGTGCAGGTGTATGTAAGGTCGTTCTATGAATGATTTGGAGTCGAAAATTTCAGGGTTAGGTTTTTAGGTTTGTGTGAAAATTTGAGAAAATGAATTATTAATGACCCAAATGGCGGGGTATTCTATAATTGCTCCTAATTGTGTTCATCGGTTTGAGAAATTAACTGAGATCCGCAAGATATTGCCTTTTTTATCAAAATACAACTTACGCTAAACACCTCCAGTACACACGCCATTGCATTGTGTCAGGAGTCGATTAGCCGGTTATACTATGTCTATGTTACTATATCATATTTGTTGATTTCATGTTAGGGATGGACCATTATATATATTTTTTTATATTAAATATTTTTGTGACTGAAAGTTCTGCAAAAAACATTTTTCACACCGTTTGCTTGCACGAATTTTTTTTCATGAAAAAAAAAAAGAAGTTGTAATAATAATGACGTTTGCACTATATCTTTTTTTCCTTCAGTTTATTGTGCACGAATTGTTTTCCTTTTCAAATCCTGTGTTCAATTTTTTTGGGGGTATTTGCCCAACCCCCCCCCTCAAAATATAATGGTCCATCCCTAAGTTCCGCGGGTGCCTGCTAGTAATAATATAATATAACAGCAATGATAGAACTGCAACAAGATTATTTAAGTGTACAATGACTTCTTACTACTGTACGGCGTTCTTTCCTTAAAACACTCTTAGACGTACTTAGCCACAGTGTATTGAATTTCATGTGGCGGATTGATAAGGAGGAGGAATATCTCATTTTCCGTTAGATGGTTTATGTTCTTATTTAACTGCCTTTCTAATTTTTTAAATAGCTCCATACGTTTCATATAATAAAATTTACATTTGACGAGAAAATGCCTCTCGTCTTCAACTTCTATATTGCATTTTGTACAAATTCTTTCTTCTAACTTTTGATGTCTTTAAATGCCTTCCTACTTCAATTTGAAGGCAGTGATGGCTGATTCGGAGTTTGGTTAGAGATATTCTGTGCTTAACTACACTTACGTTTTTGAGATATTCCTCTTGAGTGGAATTATGTTTAAATAATCTATATGTTCTTAGCTTATTGGAATGAGATCGATTTTTTCTTTCGTCGTTATGAATTTCTCCATGCCAGTTTTGGATTTCATTGAAATGGGGGAGGGGGATTGTGTTAAAAATAGCCGGAAATTGCTGAAGAGGTCCGACTTAAATGGCAGGGGTTGTAGGTTGTTGAGTATTCTCTTTACGTGAAACGTTGAAGGGTACGGCCGGTCTTCACCAACATTTAATTGCCAAATGTAGCTGAAACCAAGTAGGTCAATTACGTTTTTTAAGTTTCTCTGTCCAGCTGTTCGGGTGGGCCCTATTAATGCAATCAAACATTGCCTTGTCTGATAATTTTGACTTATCTGATGATAAATACGTTGTCCATAATGAGAAGCTTCTATTGATTGCTTGATGCTTCATATCCCAAGTTTAACAGTAGTGTTTACTTTTAAAATATGACAAAAGTTTCTCTTTCAAGCATTTTATTCTGTGCATTGATTATGCACTTAAAACAAGTTTACAACTCTTTAGTATTTCCTTCTATACATTTAAAAACAATTTACGCTTACCTTCTAAGCATTAGGAAAAGTAGACTTCACTGCAATATTGCTAAGCATTCAGTGTACAAAAAAGCACATAACATTGTAACTACTGGTCATCATATTGCCACTCGAGATCCACAAACTTGTTGAATGCAAGAAATAACATACTCGATACTACACTATTTAGTTATTCTACTTTTTCGCACTTTTTTTTGCGTTATACTGTATCAAACATAGCACATAAAACTAACTGGAGTGAGTGCACTTGGGCAGTAATAGCTAGAGTAAATTATTCCCAAAGAAAAGGAAAGAAACCAAAACAAAGATGTCGTATGGTGTCTATAGAGCGGATGTCGTATGAGTACGATGACAAAAATATGGCATGTCTGTAGCCTTATCTTACTGTACCGTAACTCTGTAATTTGATTGGATTAGAAAGACAAAAACAATGGAAAACCATTTCAATGTCACGGCATGTCGTACAGTAACCGTGCGTAAGTTATTGTCCACTCATATGCGATCCGCTCTCTGACTACCTATATTTAGTATATACAACACGGGAACCTACATAGATCATGCAATTTGATTGGCTCGCTATCTCGGACTAATTAACACTGAATTATTCACCGAAGTGGAGGTGAATAGTGGTGAATATCCACCACTATTCACCAACACTGAGGTGAATAATTGTTTTAGTATATACCACACTCCAGGTGAATAGCCAACACCAAATAGTTATTTTATTTTCTGTCAAATGGACAAAACTGGTGCGAGATGATCATTGCTTTGCTCGGAGGTGAATTTGAAATCATATTCACTGTTTGAGTAGCCAATCAGAGCGCGCGAAAAGTCATTCACTGGTGTGGTATATACTAATGAGCAATAGCCACCTACAAAAATCGGGATAATTTTGAAACAAAATGGCAGGCGTAAATTCACGTTTCGCGATTGTTTCCGATGCGGATATTTTAGAAATTCAACAAAATGCAGTGCCCAAAAGCAATTAAAAAGCTACAAAACATGGCCTTCGAGTGTTTCAAGGTAAAATGTTTGCATAAAATGTACAAAAGCAACTGTCACAACTTGTTTTGCCCTAGTAAAAGCTTTGTTTACAAAAGTTACATTTATCACGCCTTCTATTTAAGAAATAAAATTAAACAACACTTATAATTCTCATTTTGTGTTGAGGTTCCCGTGTTGTATATACTAAAACAATTATTCGCCTCAGGCTCAGTCGATATTGGTAAATATTCCCCTCGACGTCGTCTCGGGGAATACTTACCAATATCGCTTTGCCTTCGGCGAATAATTGTTAAGTATCACACAAGTAATTAATTTTCCCCAAATCCCAGATAGAAATGAATAAATATTTTCAAAAAAATGTGTACAATAGGCCTTTTGCAGGAAACAGTCACGTGCTGATATAATACAGTCACGTGCTGATATAATACAGTCACGTGCTGATATAATACAGTCACGTGCTGATATAATACTTCGTTAACGAATGAATTGAGCTCGTGATCCCCATGGGAAAGGCGTTGCCATGGATGCTGGAGGGCAAGCTAACTTCAAAAGCGCTGTTTTAGAAAGATCGACAATCGATTGGAGGTGGAAAATAGCATTTACAAACAGGTTTTGCTAATAATACTACCGATCTCGTACAAGTGCCTTTAAATGTATGAATTAAGATTTTTTCCATCCAGTACAACCACGTGATTGCATTCCTGCCAAAGGCCCATTCAACACAGATCAAACACTGATGGTTACAATAAACAGGCAATTCCTGTTATGCCAAATCGAAAACGAAAGCATTACCCATGAAACCCTTTAACAGTGTTGTTATATTTAGTCCATTTTTATTCTAAAATGCAACATTATATTATTGTAGAAATAGCATTTGAATATTACAATTCATTATAGTTGTGTTCCTTCTGATATCAATATAATTACAGATTAAAATATTTGACATTCTCCACTAATGTGGTTGTAATTGCCTCTTCTTTTTGTCTGTTATGGGACATAGTTTCCGGGCATTTTCGTCTGGAAAGAAGTTCTTCTAACAGAGAATGAAAGATGAACGCTCTTGAATATGCCAACTCATTCTCTTACTATGATGCAGAAGTGGCTTGAACATTTAAGAATTCATCTGCTTTCTCTATGAGTTTCTCTGCAAACCTTTTGAGTATCTCATGACAATCAGTATCAATTAACAGATGGACAATGACATCCCTGATCCCGTCGCTCACCAATAGCGGCACATACCGAACAGCTACAAAGATAAAAATACATATTTATCATTTGAGATTAAGAAATAAATTCATGAATAAATGAAATATAATAATAACTTTATTGTACCATTAAGATTTACAAATTAAATTACATGGGTAGAAATTATCAAATACGAGGTACAGACAACATAAAATAGCTAAAAAGCTGATCGTGTTAGGTGGAACAATAATGATTTAATATACAATTTGAGAATGGTCAAGTTTCAAAAATGGCACACAAATTCACATACAGTAGTGGTCAACTCGAAAGGCTAGGCTACTTTGGCCACTACGCACATTTACTTATTTTTTTCCAAGTATTTACTTATTCTTTCTTTAAACGGCTTCAAAAACGCTTTAAGAATGCAATGAAAGAAAGACGCACATCTCAAGGGAATGGTTACTTAATGAACCATTGAACCTTTGTATTCACAACGCCATGCAAAATATTCGAGTAATCACCGCCTGCAATTACGAACATCTCAAGGGAATGACATGAACAAATTACCATACTATGTTGTTTGAAGCGGCGTTTCGCATGCAAGAGGAATCTGCACTTGAAGGATTTGGTGTCGTGGTTTACCTCGATAAAGTTCAAGACTTGGAAAGCGATGTGACTGACATGACGGCAGACTCTAAATTTTTGACTCCGGCACAAAATATGTAAGTTTAATGCACGTTTTTATAATATTACGGCTTTGAGTTTGGTTTAATAATTGGAACTAAACAGTGGCTCGGTAAACAAGTAATGGTAGTTGGATAACTTCATTTTAAAAATATTATCTGTGTATCTCGGTAGTCTGCTGATATTAGTAAATTTAGTGCAAAATTTATTATCTAGGTACCTTATGTTCCGTGTACTTTTTCCTATCTTTGGGTCTTTATCAGTGAATTCTTAATTAGGATGAAACTTTATATAATATTTCATGTTCATTAATATTCTTTATATAAAACGTTCATCCTAATTAGCAATTCAGTGAGAAAGCTGAAACATCAATAGAAATTCCATTGTCTCAATCATTAACCCCGTTTCCCTCTGGGACAGAATTCAAATCCCTCCGCGGGCCTTTTAGAATGATGAGATTTTATCAGGTATAAAGGAGCATGCACCTGACTGATTTGCTTCATCTGATTGGACAAAATGCTCATTAATTATTCATGAGTTTTTGAAGTGAAAAGGAAAACATTACAAAGAAGACTATACACCCGGTATACATCCGTTCATCAAATATGAGTTTATGAAGGTATATTTTAGCTTAATTTTGAAAGAGTTGGATGGAAGGATTTTCAGATTTTCTTCAATGTCATTCCAAATATTTACACCGAAAAATCGAATCTTAAATTTACCATAGTTATCATAGTTATAGCACATTATATATAGCCTTCAATCTTCACATCTCTATTTTACTGTGATGTTATATTGGCTGCTTCACTCATGTGCCAACCCAAACAGATTAATCAACTGCGACAGAAGAACAACGTATGAATCAATTGGGTTCGATATTTTGAGTGCGGCAGATGAATTGGGTTCTGCAAAAACTGTCGCATTATGCAATACTAGAGTGGCAAGTTGCTCTTCTCATGTGCCGAAGTAAATGCATGTATTATGCCATCTTGGAGTTTAATTTCAGCGCAAATATCAAGATCCAGATTCTCAGATTCGGTTAACGAATTAAATTCGTCGTCTGAATCAACTGTCGGAGAGACCAGCAGCATCTGCAATGAGCCTGTCAGGTCCCTGGTAAATCTCTTACCATTTTTAGTACATACGTGTAGAATTCCCCATACTGCCCACAGTTGAATGGCTGGTAAACCGGAGTTCAACAAAGGAAGGAATGGCATGAAGGATCTGTGAACAAAACTTGAAATTTCAACTGAATTGTTTTTCATGACTTCAAGTACACTAACCAATATTTTGTAGATGCACGTTGTAAGATACGTGTAATATCGATGTCCTAATTATTATCTTGGAGAACGTATAATATTTAGAGACGAAGGTCACAATGTCGTGTGATGTTTCATTTGCATGGCCAACTAGAATTTCTAAAAAAAATTGTGTTCCCAATGCCCGATTAAGTTCACACTTGCAGCGACTGCTGAAAAATCCCCAACAAAAGTAACCAGAAGTATGTCCATTGGTATTGCCCAATAGGCCTTATGCGTGATACGGCTCAATCCCAGTTTCTGGGAAACTACCCACCCATCCCAGGGGCGTATTTAGGGGTGTTGGATGGCTAGCCACCCCCCTTTGGGCTAGTTGGACTGGCCAAATTGCAGCATTTTACAGAGGCAATGCATGTTCCTGAACAAAAAATCTATGCCAGCCACCCCTCTGCATGTTCCCAAACAAAATCTATGCCAGCCACCAACCCCCTCCCCCCCTCCCTCCTTCAAACATCCTCGATCCGCCCCTGCATTCCTCCCTTGGATATGCATCGTTCTATTAATGATTAACCATTAAAGGTTAGGGTGAAGTGTAAGTGTGGGGGAGGGGTGGGGGTTTCCCAGAAACCTGTATCGATCCCGTGATGCCTATTTAGACCATTGTCTTGGTATTCTCAGGAGAGGATAGACCTTATGCATGATACCTACATTACCAGAATGTTCTTTCGTTACTCTAATTTAGACCATTGTCTTGGTATTCTCAGGAGAGGATAGACCTTATGCATGATACCTACATTACCAGAATGTTCTTTCGTTACTCTAATTTAGACCATTGTCTTGGTATTCTCAGGAGAGGATAGACCTTATGCATGATACCTACATTACCAGAATGTTCTTTCGTTACTCTAATTTAGACCATTGTCTTGGTATTCTCAGGAGAGGATAGACCTTATGCATGATACCTACATTACCAGAATGTTCTTTCGTTACTCTAATTTAGACCATTGTCTTGGTATTCTCAGGAGAGGATAGACCTTATGCATGATACCTACATTACCAGAATGTTCTTTCGTTACTCTAATTTAGACCATTGTCTTGGTATTCTCAGGAGAGGATAGACCTTATGCATGATACCTACATTACCAGAATGTTCTTTCGTTACTCTAATTTAGACCATTGTCTTGGTATTCTCAGGAGAGGATAGACCTTATGCATGATACCTACATTACCAGAATGTTCTTTCGTTACTCTAATTTAGACCATTGTCTTGGTATTCTCAGGAGAGGATAGACCTTATGCATGATACCTACATTACCAGAATGTTCTTTCGTTACTCTAATTTAGACCATTGTCTTGGTATTCTCAGGAGAGGATAGACCTTATGCATGATACCTACATTACCAGAATGTTCTTTCGTTACTCTAATTTAGACCATTGTCTTGGTATTCTCAGGAGAGGATAGACCTTATGCATGATACCTACATTACCAGAATGTTCTTTCGTTACTCTAATTTAGACCATTGTCTTGGTATTCTCAGGAGAGGATAGACCTTATGCATGATACCTACATTACCAGAATGTTCTTTCGTTACTCTAATTTAGACCATTGTCTTGGTATTCTCAGGAGAGGATAGACCTTATGCATGATACCTACATTACCAGAATGTTCTTTCGTTACTCTAATTTAGACCATTGTCTTGGTATTCTCAGGAGAGGATAGACCTTATGCATGATACCTACATTACCAGAATGTTCTTTCGTTACTCTAATTTAGACCATTGTCTTGGTATTCTCAGAGGAGAGGATATTTTGTGTCAAAATGGTGAGGCATGGTGGTGATCACAATGACGTCATCATGCATAACGCCTATTGCATTGTCTAAAGATCAATCCTAAAATATGTGATCAAACCGAGGCTTTGGTAAGTACGGACAGATTTATTGAACAATCGACAGTATCTTGAGAAAGGCCAATCCATTGCCTTTTGCCAGAACAGAATGAGACCATCTAATCAAGTGCTTCGAGAGTGGTACGATTTTGCCATTACCACGCAAGAATGGCCACGAGGAGACGAGAATGCTACCAGACGCATTATGACTGGACGAACTAAGTTTTGTAGTGCGTCCAACACGACGTACTATCGAATTTCGTTCGTCCAGTCGCATTAATGCGACTTGTGCTCGTTTTTATATTACACGAACTAAGAAGATGCACTAAGTTTTCTTTGCCCAAATACGTCTAGATGCATAATGCGTCTGTAGTATAAAAACGGCCGATGAGTAGTTCTGAAAAGTTGTGAAAGCCTCCTCTGTGGGACCAAATCCACTGTGACACCGTAACTTCTTGTTTAAACACGTTTAGGATCAAGAAAAAAAAGAGTTTAAATTTCTACCTGTATGCAACCATCTCTTCATTTGGGGATTCCCATGTCAAAACTGCTTCCTCCTAGAGAAAAATAAAGCCATTCAGATAAATACATGCCATAATAGTTGTGGTTATACGGAGCCTATTTCCCTAGGAACATAGCCGATTTACCCAGAGAAAGTGTGTTTCGTTCGTGTAACCGGTTTTCTCCCGCTAGAATTTCCCTGGGATAATTGCCATGGTAATGTGATGAAGTTCCCGAGACACTTAGGGATTTCAGTCTTCCTAGATGGGCAAGACAATCGCATTGCATGACAAAGCTCTATTGCCATCGAATGAGGTGAATGTGCCTTTCATGGCAGCACGTTGTTTCGACTTGCTCTATAAATTTTCATTACTATATTGCATGACTTGCTTTCAAGATGGCCTTTATAACATCTCCAATGATTTGAGATGGAATGTCCATGTTCTTAGATCTTAGATATTTACTTCCATTTTAGCATGTACGTGTACTAATGCCGGAAGGTGCATAAGAATATGAAATACAGTTAGGTCACAACTAATTACAATAATAAAGATAGAATGTGTAGGTGCAATAGGGTGAGTGCGTATAAATATGTAAATAAATAGTCAACTAAACAAAGTTATATACGTCTCAAATATGGTAGCCTGCGAAACAGGCCCTCAGTGTTATTTCAACACAAAGGAAGTGATAAAATGATTTGGCCGCGTGAAAATGGAAAAAGGAGACTGGCAACGAGAGAGAAGAAGGAGGGCCTGCAGCCATCCCTTATACATTTTCATTTCCCGTACAGATTCTGTACGGGAAATACTGATTGGTCAATTAGCTGTCATCGCTGTCATGTGTCACGAAATGTCGCACATTCCTCCTGCGAACTGACTGAAATGGCGGCGACAAGAGAGAAGTGATCGAGCGGTTGAGCGTTAATCCAGGAAAGTATTTAGAAGAACAAAGCAGGCAGTGAAGTCTACATTTGTACTTTCTAGGCGAGATATTTTGGCGGTTTTACCAACAGGTAAAAGCCTTATTTTCCAACTGTTTGCCGTGGAAGTCGAGTCAGACAGGAATTAGCGCTTCGGCATTGTCCTATTTGCACAGCATAAACATGTTAACCCATGCGGAAAAGGGAAGAATTCAAATTTCCGTAAGATGGCAGCAGGCGCTTATTTCTTCTCGCGGCTCGCTTCGCTCGGATCGGTATCAGAACTCGCTCCGCTCGTATTGGCAGAACTCGCTCTGCTCGTATCGGAAAAGCGCCTGTTCTGAAGGCTACAAATATGGTGGAATTCTCATTGATTTTACTGCAGGGCAAATTGCACTATTGAAAGTTGCTAACGTTGAAGCGTTAGCCACATGCTCAGATGACGTGTCCCATACTCGAATGGTATATGCACATAAAAAGAGTAACTATAAGCAGAGACACTTATATTCTAGCTGGTGATAATACAGATTATTATATCGGATTTGGGACAATCACTGGAGTTAAGACTCAACCAGACCATTGAGCGAATCTTATAAAACATCGAGGCTTGGTGTGTGAGTCTACTTGTCTCCATAGTGTCCCAGCACAGAGAACGGACAAGGTTAGATGAGCTAGTAGTAAGATCATAATTATTACAAACAAAACGTGCTGCATTTTTCTGGACTTGTTCTAATTCGTTAACATCAGAGTCAGTACGGGGATTCAAAAAAAAGGAAGCGTATTAAAGCTTTGGTCTAACCAGAGTTTCGTATGCTCGTTTTTTTAATTGACAGAGTACATGGCTTACGAGTCCGACGAACCATTCCTAGTACTTTGTTGGATTTGCTGGTAATTATTGAACAATGTGAGTTCCATCGGAGAAGGTAATCGTGCGATGTCGTTTGCAGCACAGCGTTACCATTAACATGGTAAGTAAACCTACTACTATCACGTTTATTAGTAATAGATAATAAACGGCACATTGACTTAATGGTATTTAGCTCTATCGACCATTTGATATAGTGTCAAGGTCAGTCTGAAGAATGTGATGGTCAGAGTCGGAAGCAACAGTCCGATAGATTTTCGAGTCATCAGCAAACAGGCGAACGTTAGCCATCATCATTTATAATATCATTTATAATATAATTAATATATAACAAGAATGAAGTCGGTCCAAGGACAGATCTATGTGGTACGCCAGATGTAGCATCAGCAGCATTATAATTTACTATTTTCACCTGGTGGCTATCTTGGGTTCAAAGCGAGGCAATCCTTTGTTTTTGCCAGGTTAGCCTTGTTTTGACTATCCCTCACTGCGAGGCTAACCTGGCAAAAACAAAGGTTTGCAAGACTTGAGTTTAACAACAAGTTTGTGGTGGAATACTTTATCAAACGCCTTACTAAATTCTAAAAGTAAGACATCAGTTTGGCTGCGATTATTAAGAGAAGTTGCCCAGTCATGAATAGAAGACATTAACTGAGTAACACAGGAAGAGTTTTTTCGGAAACCATGCTGGTGGCTCATATTAGGATGTCATTCTCGACAGAACTAAGGACGACATGCTCCATCACTTTACAACAAAGGCAGATCAACGATATTGGTCGGTAGTTGCAGGGGTTTTCCTTTTTATCCTTTTTGTAGATTGCTTTAATCACGGCATTCGACCAATCAGAGGGTAACGCAGCAGTATCAGAACTCTGTTGCAATATCATGGTGAGTACTTCACCGATTTAGGTCTCGTAGAATCTTGCTGGTCAGATAGGGACCCCTAGCTTTATCTATCTTATCTCAGATAACAATTTCTTTACACAGCGGATACACTAAATGTACTATCAGTAATGTCAGCGTAAGGTGACAAACCTTTATCAGGACCTAAGCTATCTTGCGGAGTAAAGCCTGAGATTGACTTGAAGTGATTGTTAGTGCCTATAACCCTTTTTTTCGATTTATATAGCTATGAACCTCCCAAAACGCTTTGGGTACTTCTGTGAAGAAAGTTTTGGTTTTCAGTGAATAGTTTATGTTCTACGCTTGTTTGAAATCGTGTAAATTTGACCTTTCCTGACCCATGACCACAAAAGTAAAAGCCTGGGTCGATTCCTGAGTAGACGTCATATAATTAATTCGACTTTGCAATAATTTGAAGAAATACTTAACATGTTGACTAAAATGACTTTTTTCTTTACTAACAACTCGCAAACTGTGTTTATTACTCGGGCTGCCTGTGGCAGCACCGAGTCTTAAAATGCAAGTCGTTTTTTTTTTTTTTTTTTTTTGGGTGTCGCAAAATTTCTGCGCATGCGTTAAAGGTCAAATTCACACCAATCAGATTGCACTGTGCTGGTCACGCAACAATCGCCAGGTTAATTTATTTACATAATTTAATACAGTAAAGCAAGATGGCGGAAGACCCGCGAGGAACTTTCTCTCTACTTTGGAGTCTCATCTCTCAAATGTAAGCCAGTTTAATGTTTTATTTAACTTCACTCGTGCGAAAGCCTTCCAACAGGCTGAGGATATTTCAACTGGGGCTATTGTCGGAGCCGAAGGACCGCGTTTTTTACCCAGATGGCCAGTGATTTTATATACGACACCGTACGACGACCTGAAGCCAGTGAACTGGGGCCAGGATCCGGATAGCTAAAATTCGAAGAAATAGATATTGGAATCTATAAGCCATCGGCTCGCTGTGCTGCATTTAAAACATCCGAGGAGAACATCTTATTTTGGGTGAAGGCACTTCAAGACCAATATTACGAGTCTCTTAAAAACTGTCAGAGATTTAAATTTACCGTAAGTTGGTTCAGAGAGTATTGAGATCAAGTTATTTCGTTCCAGCGAGGATATTGACCTAGTGGAAACGGTACAAGCTGTCGAAGGATTTTACTTATAATCATCCACGTCTACTTAACAACAGGAATAGTTATGTGCCAAGGCATGGGCAAAGATTGAGTTTCCCAGATTACAGATGAAAGTAGAGAACCTACTGAAGCTTATCAGTTTGTTCAAGAGCCATCTTTCTTACATGACAACCCGATCCCTATTCATCAGAATACATTTTCTGTGCTAAATGACGAGAGTTTACAATCACCTGACCGACAACCCACTACTAAAGAAAGGGACCATGAAGTACGGTAGTACGGTTAATTCTCGGGTTCCAAACAATGAATATATGCCTGCTCAAATGCAGTGTGTTAAACGAATAAGTAGTGTTTAAATTAAAAGGTCAACATACGAGAAAAACTAAACTATTAAATTACATATATACTAGGGGAGCAGAGAATGAAAGTCACCGCGCTACCGGCCACTAAAGACTGCTAAATTCAGCTAATAATTCTTCCCTTTGGTTATTACTAAGAGGATTTCAAATGAAAGTGTATTACATCTTCAATCTCATGTGGCCCGAGTGAAAGCCCAGATGGGCTCTTGTTCTCTATAAATCGATGTTGTTGTGGTAGAAAGGCGCCATAGAGAATAATGCATTAACGAGATGACGTCTACTCAGCAATTGACCCAGGCTTTTGCTTACGGAGATATACACGGTATAGCCGCGAACAAGGGTAGGAATATGTCCATATATTCTCTGGCCCCAGCAGCGTTTGGGGTTGGACTGCATGTCCTCGCCGATGGTATTGCAAATATAATCGTTGTGTGAAACCTTTAACAGCTTTACCACCTTCTTGCCCTGGTGTCTATATGCTGCCCAATTTTCACTTATATTCGAATGCTTGGCTTTCTTCAAAAGTCTATCATGCTTTCCCATTTGCCGCTTTCTTGACTGAGTGACCCATGGTAAGTGATCTTTGGCTTTTGTTAATTTACTTGAAACAAAGTATTAATTACACTCAAAACTATATCCAGTTTAGCACATCCAGTTTTCTTCAACTGATCTTGTTTGAGTGGTTGTATTGATGAAATCGTCGCTTATAATCTGAGCAGTCTGTTTTAGGACCTCCAAGTCCATACGTTTGTATAAATACACCTTATGCGGTGGCTTAGATGTTCGCTCATGCCTGGGTGAACCAGTACCCGGGACCAGTACATTAGATACTAAGGCAGGTTTAGAAGACATTACGAGAGAAACTGGGTGGGTGGGCTCAGTAACATGCTGAGAGAGCGACTAGTTGTTACGTCAATGTAGTAACAACATGGTAGATTCATTGCTGGTTTGAGAGTTTGTTTGGGCTGGAGGTCTGCACACCAGTTAATGTCACCAAGATTAAAGTCACCAGACACCACAATATTGGGGTGAGCGTTCTTAACTTTTCTCAAATATCTTAGAGGTAGCTTCTGAGAGGTAATCTAAGCGTGTCGCTGGAGCACTTGGGGGCTTGTAAAAGCAGCATAGGTTAAGTTCTTTGAGCCCATTAATTTTAACAGATACCCAAACTGATTCATCATCTTTATGCTGGTTGAGCCCAGTTTTCTCAGATGATGCAATATCCGATTTGATGGCGAGGAAAATACCACCACCACCACTAGTCGGTCTCTCTATACGATAGACGGTATAGGAGGCTGGGAAGCATGACTACGTGGGGGTTAATGTTAATGACATCGTAAGGAAAGCTTCATTGAGGCTGTATTTTCTGGTCAACTGAAGTGCGCAAAAGTTACCAACAACAAGCTGGTTCAGTATTACACCTATGTGAATTCAAGGGGCTGTGTCATGGCAGCGCAATTTTCCCGGAGAGCCAGGGTGGTGCAGTGGTAAGTGTTTGGCCTCACACCTCTGTGACCCAGGTTTGATTCCAATCGCAGCACCATATGTGAGTTAAGTTTGTTGGTATCTCGCCCATGCTCTGAGGGTTTCCTCTGGATTCTCCGGTTTTCCTCCAGGTTCTCCGGTTTTCCTCCCTCCTCAAAAACCAACCGAAATTCCAATTCGACACAGGAATTCGTAGAATACTTAATTACAAGCCACTGGCTTGGGAGACCCGGTAACGGCTCCCTCTATCTCAACGTAAAATAAACCATTGATTTAATTATTGATTGATTGACTGACTGACTGACAGGCAGACATACCTTTAGATAGATAGATAGATAGACAGACCTTTAGATAGATAGATAGATAGACAGACCTTTACATAGATAGATAGATAGATAGATAGACAGACAGACAGACCTTTAGACCGATAGACAGACAGACAGATAGAGAGACAGACAGACACATGTACATATATATTTCCCCTGGGCATGGTAAGAATGCAAAGAGGCCTTTAATTATTTACAGTGCAGGCCAGACACAGTTTAGACTGCCAGCCGTCCCTACTATTTCTGCTAATCACTATATACATGAGCACAAAGTCAACCCAGCATGACATCGTTCCGGCAGGTTAATAGATAACACGTTTCGAGTAGTAAATAAATATTGTTACAGGCTTTGCACTGATATCACGATTAGTGGAAACAAAAGGGATGGCTAGCAGTCCAGTTATTATCAGCACTTTTCATATGAAATGACAAACCTTGCACACATGTGGTATGGTTATAATCAAAGCAAATATGCAAAAATAACTAAAATTGTGCATAGACATCAATACAATAATAAGCCTAAGAATACATACTATGACACGTATAGACGCCTGACCGTAAATGGTGCCCAATTCCACAAGAAAGGGTTTTCACATGAAATTAGATTCCTAAACAACGGTTATTTATAATGGTCTACATTATGCAATGGTTTATTGATTTTTCACAAGTAGATTTTTGACAAATATGATGAGTTCTGTTTACGCCGAACGAAAAACGGATTGATTTACTTTCTTATACGTTCGCGTTCTCTTTAAAACGTACAATTTGGGGTTTTCACGTTGTGGTTTTGCAGAGAACGATGGAAATGTAGGCGACTGCGTGCATTTTCAGCTATTGTATTTTGTAATTAAGTCTATTGTTTTATGCCGTCATCGTAGACGTTGCCGTCGTGGTTGCTTAAAGATCCTATTAACAAGACTACCCAGACGTTTCTTCTTACCATCAACCGAAGCATGGCCTCTTTCTTATGTTTGGTACTGTGTTGTTGTGTCCAGCCCAGTAGGACATTTGACAAGATCCCACCAGCAAAGTAGCTGACCTCAATATGGTCACAGACCAAAAGATCACTGAAAAAAAACAAACATTAAAAACCTTTAAAACTACAAGACGAAAACAGAAATTAAAGCTTGCCCATCAGGCAAGCTTCTACAAATAGTTCACTAGCTGTGGGTCTTTCAAGCTTGCCTAATTTTAGTTTAATTGATTACAACTTTAAGAAGCCTATTTTGGCTCCTTTCCCAATAGGCAAGTCGTTCAATGGATCTACTTGCTCAAGAGAGAAATCCACTGGACTAGTGGACAGCACTTTTGCCATGCCCTGTATATAATTATAATAGTTTTTATATTACAACTGTTTATCCAAACTTTGTTAACCTTTAGCAGATTCAAGTAAAAAGCCTAATTTTTAGCAAGTGTAGAATTTAAACATAATTATTTGTTTATCAGTACAAGTTACTCAGGTAGTCTTCAGTTGCAGTTAAATTACCTTAAAACTGCCATGCACTCATCTGTAATAAAATGGTGACGAAGAAAATCAACTTCTGCAATGTTGTTCTGAAAGAATAATAAATAATAATTTCAACTTTATATACTTGTAAATGCTTCATACATTGTACAATGTATTAATATCAAGTTATCAAATATGTCAATCATATCAATTATAATCAGGCCTGTCGACAGAACTCCGAAGGGGAGGGGGGGGTTCGTTTTCAGTGAGTTGTGTCGAAGATGAAGCAAGCAGGAAAAAATCCAACCTCGATTCCATGCGTCAACAGACAAAAGGACCTTACAGGGGGAGTTCATTAAACCCTTGAACCTCCCCTGTCGACGGGCTTGATAATTACTAACCATAGTTCCGAGAACCTTCTTAAGAATCAACTTATTCTCCATCTTGAATTCCTGAAAGAAAACATTATGTCATGTTTAAATAATTATATGTATATGGTCAAATATTTGATCATTAACACATCAATACAACATCTACATCAAGTGAATAGTTGAATATTTCTCAATTTGAGTGTTGCATCCATGAGCTATAGGGTTTATATTGATAACATACTCAAGCTGGTGATGTATTTATTATACAAAATCATGCTGATAGAGATTATTGACCATTTGTAAACATCTATATTATATTTGAAGTTTATATCCGTGAGTATTGCTTAGGTGTTATTTTGAAGATGGTGGAAAAAATGAAAGCAAAAAAATTCAGATGGCCTCTAGACCCACAAAAATTAGAGAAGCAATAAAGGAATATACATTTGGAGAAAAGGTGAGTCTTTATTTCATATCTATCGATTTTAAAATTTACAAACAAATTAGATCTAGTTTATTTAACAAATAAAGAAGGCCATGTTTTATACTATCATAAAACACGATGGGCATTTGAGAACATGAGAGAAATGTTAAAGTACAAGCCGAAGGCGCGTGCTTTCAACAATTGTCGAGTGTTCTCAAATGACCAAGAGTGTTTTATGATAGTATAAAACATGGATTTTAGGCTTCTTTATCTGTTTTATAATATAGATTTACGCGCGCGATGAAAGTAAACCGCCAGTTGAAAACAATAAAACACGGCAAACCATGTTATACACTATGATAAAACATGGCTTTTTAGCCAATCAGAGCGTGCGTAGTATCGTATCCATATTATAAATACATATAGGGAGCTTAGGGTAACTGTGGATATAGGAGATTGAGTATACACTTGTGTTCTGTGAATAATGTGCCATTTGGCTTTGTTTACGGTCATTGCAAAAAAAGTGATTGAAAACATTCATGTATAAGGTACACACCCAACTTTGAGGAAATAATTTGTTACTTTCAAAATCAGAAAGGTAAAAAAGGTGTGGTTTAAACCAAGAAATATTCTACTATTCACTCAATGCAAAATCGACTTTAAAAACTGGTGTAACCTTGTGAAATAAATTACAATTCATATTTGGGTTAGGCAATGTTTTGAGGAAATCAGAGAAAAAAAGCCTAATTAGTAATTTAATTAAATGTACCTTGAGAACTCTCATGAATAAAGAAAGACCTTTACTATCAATGAACATCTGACATGAACACCTTGCCTCATCTGTAAATAATTAACATTTCATTAATAAACGAAAATACAAGTCTTGTGGGTACCAGACTCGATTAGTTCTATTTATTTTAAAATAAGCTACTTCTAGCATCTCGACACTCCATTTTAGTCAATTGTAATTCATTGTAAATTGAGTTGAACATAGCGACCATCACCCATAGCATTGAGTGAGCTCACCCATGACAGGTGTTATGGGTTATGGCCCTTATTGACAGCCCTGTACTAGTTAATTCACTTATAACCACTTCAAATACAGAAATAGCACATCTCACAAGGTCGAAAGGTACCTCAGGCAGCTAGCTATACAGTTCATGTGTGACCATGGAGCACAGCTCTAACAGTAAGTAGTTTCAATAGGCATTTGCATATGTCCCAAGGCAATGGTCCAAATTATAGAAACCAAAGAATGGCATAAGGAGTTAATTGTGGTAGTTGTACATGTAGTTTGTGACATCATTATGCAAATGTCCTATTTAGGATTGAAAGCTGATTTTTAAAAAAGAATTGGAAAGAGAACCAAACAAACTCATTCCACAAAATAGTCCAGTTTTGCATCTGCAATTTGCTGCTGATTGCTGTGACTACAGACTCGTCTGCAGTGTTAGCCTCATTATGGTGTTAAACATTTATACATACCAGTGGAGAGATAAGCTAGTCACACCTTTGTGTATTGTTGTAGCTCTAACTTCTATGCCTTCTCGCTTTGTATTTTCGAATATTTAATGTCAGAATGAGATGGGTCTGCAGGCATTGCAATGAACAGCAAATTGTGAATATGAAATGGACTACTGCAACCTTAGCCATGAAATTATAAGACCCAGGGAGAAAGGTGTTTTACTAGTACACCATCCTGATCATCATACTCCCCATGCACACATTTACCAAATGCGTGCATTACCATGTGCATGCATTCCCACGTGTGCATTACCACATGCGTGCATGTCATATGCGTGCACTACAACAGGCATGCATTACCACATGCATGCAAGCCATATGCATGCATTACCACATATGTGCATGCCATATGCATGCATTACCATATGCATGCATTACCACATGCATGCATAACCTCTTGCATGAATGTCACATGCGTGCATTACCACATGCATGCATGCCACATGCGTGCATTACCACATGTCTGCATTAACGCATTACCACACACATGCATTACCACATGTCTGCATTACCACATGCATGCATTACCACACGAGTGCATGCCATATCCATGCATTACCACATGTGTGCATGCCACATGTGTGCATTACCACATGTCTGCATTAACACATGCATGCATTACCGCACGCATGCATTACCACATGTCTGCATTACCACACGAGTGCATGCCATATCCATGCATTACCACATGAATGCATGTCAAATGCATGCATACACATCTACAACTTACAGGAAGTTATTGAACAAATTCAATAATAGTATTATCAGTCAATCACCTGTGAGGTTCCACAGCACACTGAGAGTCACACTGAGAACATTAATGTCGTCGCCCTGCTTTGACTCCACCTTCTCTTCAACTATGTGAAGCAGTGTCTGAAGAAGAGCATCAATAGATAAGATGTCAAGAATTTACAATCATATTGTAATTCTGTTTATTACGTGGCTAGGTTACTTTATGAGCTGTGATTGGTCGATTTGCAGTCCATAATTTCCTGTATGGAACATAAAATTCAAGCAATGTTTTTGATCCAGTTTTAATAGACATCTTATTTTAAACCTTGTTTGCTCGGTTTGTACCATAAATTGTGGATCCGGGCTAAAACAGAAAAAAAACTTGGTCCACAACTTACATTTGTAATTACAGACTATGGACCTTGCACTCATTTTACCCATTGTCTATAGCTACTGAGCCAGTTTGCCTAAAATTAGGAAGGTTGAGTTTCACTCCCTCAGTCCAAGTTTGGATAGTCCTGGTTAGTTAAGTACTGCTGGCCTTTTAAGCCAAGGGCTCAAGCTTTCCTCACAATGCCATTCGGGAGAATTCTATTGTGATGGCCATGGCTACAACTTGCATACTCGCTTCTGTATGGTTTTGAATGAAAACTGTTCTAATTTTGGTCAAATAAACCACTGCAAGAGACAGGGCATTACATGTATCAAGTCTGATGATCAAAGGCTGAAAACTACTTGCATGGCTTGCTTTTATATGTAGTATTTAAGCTTTGTGAGAAGAGAAAAATCACTGGGTTTTTCTGTTGTGTTTCTGCTTTGATAGACATCAAAAAAAAATATTCAACAAAATTCCTGACCCATGATCTTTTTACCCTGCTAAACATACTAGGTTGTGTTTTTGTCACTTTAAGGCCTGGGCTTGTGTCAGAATCACCTCTCTTGGTTGTAGGATAAAAAGCCTTATATAAAAAAAAACCCAGGGGTTGCAGAGGGGGGGGAGACCCCTGTCAAATTTGTCCATTACCCAGCATACAATTGGAGGTGGGTGTAAGAAAATGCGGCATGGTTCAGTCATTTGATGTGTTTTCTGCAAACAAACCTGGTGGTTGGGAGAGATTAAAGAAGGTATTGTAATAATGCATGAGTGCAGATTTTGTTTGCTTTTAATTTTAAGTGCAAATGAGAAGGGCTTTTTTAACTGATTTTCAGCTCCTCAAAATTCATGAAAATTAAAGAAACAGAAACATGTCTCCATCAATGAATGTTATAACTTGGTTTCTTTAGCCATCCATCCATTGAAATAATGTTGCATTGTCAGAATTACAGCACATCTAGATTTGATGCATTGTTTTTGGAGTTCCCCATTTTTATTGGGGTGGTTTTGGCACTGTAGAAGTCAATGGGTTAATAAGAGGTATATATTACCGGCATAGTGTATATGACCTGAAATCCAAAAATTATTATTCAGAAAATTTCAGCAACAGCATTAAGTGCTCTACATTGTATACCTTCAGATGCCTGTCAGTCCCCAGTGCTATTGTTTCATAATTTGAAATCTGGAAATAAAATAAATAATACCATGATCACCTTGATTTTCTTTGTTTGTTCAGGGACATTTAACCTCTAAATTCCCTCATCAGCATACATACTTTTTCTAATTTCCCTCATTGACATGCAATAGGGAAAATTAGAAAGGCATGCATGCTAATGAGGGAACATTGGACTATCCCTTGGCACACCACATTACGACACAATGCCTGTTAATTAACCCTGTACCCTACCTATTTTATGGCTCGAGAAAGTTCTTCTTGTCATTTCTCAAACCGCTTCTTCCATGCGAGATACTTGAAACCATAAACATGACGTAATTAAACTCCATGCATGTGCTTTAAATATTTTAGTCAACCACATAATTACATTGTATTTAAGTAATGATCAGAGAAGCCACATGCTTGTCCCCAGGGGAAGCGAGGGTCATTCATCAATGGCGCTCAATCAAGCATGATAACAAAACGTTTTCTAATGCAACTCAACTGCAACACCTTTAGTTTAGGCAGAGAAAATTAAACTTCTTAGAGATTTGTGGCGTTCCTCAGTGATAATAGTATTACAAAGTGACAGCATGACATAAGGGAAATTAGTGATTAAATTTCCCCTCGAGCCTTGGGAGGGTCTGTATAAGTCCCCCCACCTGCTGCATTGGGACTTCCACAAATCCTCCCTTGGCTCTCGGGTAAATTTAATCACTAATTTCCCTCATGCCACGCTATTACTTATAAATAATTAGTTTTAAATATAAAATCCCTCACCATTTGCCAGTTTGACTGTTAACTTTTTATGCAAATGTTCAACCAAGGCTAAACTGTATTCTACAAAATATACAGGAAACCTTGCATTTAGAAACAGCTCTGCTAATCAATTAGATAGACTGAGAGATAACATACATGTACATACAGGTTGTGCCATCTTGATTAAGGTCCAAAACTAACACTCAGGTTTGCACACTTTCACGTTTTTTTTAGGTCCTACCTACTTTCATTATATATAAAAATCACATTGTTTGTGTACTATTTTCCATCCAAGTGAAATAAAGCTGTTGGTGTTGTGTGACTCTGGAGCACAGCTTTTCCCTTTCATCGTTTATTGAGAACAGTATCTGGTTTACACAATAAGTGGGTACCACAGCTACTTGTAGAGTATCGATGGACTTTAAGTGGATCAGGAAGGGTGGGAAGCTTACTCAGGCATGTTGGGTGAAC
Organism: Actinernus sp. WN-2022; assembly: GCA_030867875.1. Taxonomy (NCBI): domain Eukaryota; kingdom Metazoa; phylum Cnidaria; class Anthozoa; order Actiniaria; family Actinernidae; genus Actinernus; species Actinernus sp. WN-2022. The sequence goes on from JAOWCC010001263.1 coordinate 212,164, forward strand.
TGCTGGGTGCATTTATATTAGTGACATGCCCATCGTGCATGATGAGTTCGACAAAAGTCAGTTTGGGGCAAAAGTTAGGTGATGTGCTAGCAAATGCCTGGGAGTTACAATAGTGGTCAAAAGTGTTGGAACATTTTTTTTTAGAATTGGCGACTTTTCAGATTTTTATCCCCCTCTTCCCAATTCAATGTTGATCTATGAAAAGTAAACTTGTCCATTCAATGACCCAATATCCCAATATTGGCTGGGGGACATATTGTGACAACATACTACACGAACATTGTAGGAAATTGGTCATCACTTTGTTAAAAGTAGTGTGTCCCAAAGACATTTGACCAGGATTGTCTGACCAGGATTGTCTTTGAGGCAAAATCAAAGATTAAATAACATTCCCAGCATTGAATGAAAATGACAGTAAAGTAAATTTCTGAAGTCAAAATGATGTCATAACTTGCTCTGTTTGCCAAACCAATAGCATCATTAGAAAGAGCAGCCAAAGTAGGTTGAAGTCATGATTTGACATGGGGTTGATTGAGCACTGATTATAGAGAACATAGTTTTACACAGTTTGCGAGTTGTTCGTTAGTAAAGAAAAAGTCATTTTAGTCAAAATTTTAAGCATTTCTTCAAATTATTTCAAAGTCAAATTAATTAATACTGTACATGACGTCTACCCAGGAATCGACCAAGGCTTTTACTTATAATGCAGTTATGGGTCAGGAAAGGTAAAATTTTCAAGATTTCAAACAAGCATAGAACATAGTATTCTCTGTAAACCAACACTTTATTCACAGAAGTACTCAAAACCTTTTGGAGGTTCATACAAGTAGCTATAAAAATTACAGAAGGGTTACATTGTTAATGCACTTTAATTGATTTTTGTGACATGAACTGGACTATTTTATAGTCTATATTAATAGTAGCAAATGAACTGGACTATTACATGTATATAGCCTATAAAGTAACAGATAAACTGGACTATTTTATACAATGTAGTAAAGGTTCAAGGTTCTTTATTTTACACTATTTTACAGGTACTGTAGGTATGAAGTTTGACATAGATTACTGTGAGAAAAGAAAATTAACAAGAAGTACTATAAATTATGTGGTTTACAGGAATTGTGTGTAGTGGCCAAAGCAGCATTGAAGCTTTCGAGTTAGCCACTACCATCAGAATAGTCTATATATTAATAGTAACAGATGAACTGGACTATTTTATAGTCTATACATTATAGTGCTTAACGGATGAACTGGACTATTTTATAGCCTATATTTATTTAATAGTAACATATGAACTGGACTATTTTATAGTCTACATTATAGTAACATATGAACTGGAATATGTTATAGTCTACATTATAGTAACAGATGAACTGGACTATTTTATAATCTATATACAGTAGTAACAGATAAACTGAACTATGTTATAATCTATATATTAATAGTAACAGATGAACTGGACTATTTTATAGTCTATTTTATAGTACTTAAAGTGCCACTATGACGAAAATTTACCATTTCGATTTGCCACTTTCTCAGTCTCAATAGGTCAATCAGTATTAGAAATATCCGAAATAGTAAAAAATATTCCCAAATGTGCATGTTAAACCAAAAAAAATTTGAGGAGAGTTTACCGGTAAAATCCTGTCTGCCATTAATGGAAGCCGTTCTCAGTACTCAGCGGAAGTGATGTCATACACTTAACACGACAACCTCGTGGCGCAAAATAGTGTGCATAAAAAAGTAGCCAACTTCCCAAAGATAAATATAACTTTCTTCTTATGTATGTGACAATGTTTATAGTAGAAATATGCCTCCAGGCGTTGTGTTCTGCAGGTGAGCATTAAGTTTATGACATCACTTCCGCTGAATAAACCTTTGTTTAAAGCTGAACAAAGGGGACAGCCTCCAGTTATGGCGGATGTTTAGATTAAATATTCGGAGCTCAAAAAATAAGACTTGCTGTTGTTGTATCGAAAAACAATTTGAACTGGTAATAATATATCAACTCTACTTTGTGAATATGCAAAAACATTGTTTTGTCAAAATTTGATCATAGTGGCACTTTAACAGATGAACTGGACTATTTTATAGTCTATTTATTTAATAGTAACATATGAACTGGACTATTTTATAGTCTACATTATAGTAACAGATGAACTGGAATATTTTATAGTCTATATTAATAGTAACAGATGAACTGGAATATTTTATAGTCTACCCCATAGTAACATATGAACTGGACTATTTTATAGTCTACATTATAGTAACAGATGAACTGGAATATTTTATAGTCTACCCCATAGTAACAGATGAACTGGACTATTTTATAGTCTACGTATATAGTAACAGCTGCTAGCAAGAATAAACTTTCTGCTCTTTGTAAACTCGTGTTTAACCAAGGAAAACATGTAATTGACATAATTTAATGGAATGCATGCAATTACCTTCGCCGTCAGATTAGCACATATCCTGGTTGCCAGTCTGACAACATTTAGATCATTAGAAAACAAGCACAGGGCATCCAAAGCTGACATGCATGCAGCGTAGAAGTGAAATTTCTGAAATTATAAAGTAAAGCTCATAATTAGCAGTGCATGGTTTAAAATAGAATTTTAAGAATTAAACATACTACTTTTTAAATAACTTACAGCTCTCTTAAGCATGGATTTGGAGTCCAAAATCAATAGACAATTCCTCAGGAGCTGAAAAAAGGGCAGGAAAAAATTAATATCTTGAGACATATTAACTAATTATAAGTGACTTTGATTCTAAATGCCTTAAGTAAGAATATTTTGCAATGAAATTGAGAGAAAACATCTTTTTGGGGGAAGGTAATTATATTTTCTAGCAAATTGTGAAAAATACATATTAATTTATATTATAATATGTATGAATTAATTTTTATTTTTTTAATCAAATGACTGGTCAACTTAGTTTGTTTTGATAATGGCAAAACAGCAAGCAAAATAATCGAGGACAACCGTCCGGCTTTTCCAGCCCACATCAAATACTCACATCAAATACTGTATGGCACTATCACAACTTTTGTAAATGATTTTGAAAGGAAATTGTGTGTGCAGGCTGTGTGGGTCATAATTTATGATAAATTTTCAAACTGACTTAATTACAGATTTATTTATTTAAAAAAAATAGGACTTGTTCTTTATTGTGAACTTTACTTTACCTCATGTTTGCTAGGAAATGCTGCCATAGCCTTAAGGACCAAGTTTGCTATTTTTCTGGAGATCAAAATATATTTTTTGTCTGTAAATCACTCTGCCATGTGTAATTTTATCAATATAAATTAACTAATATTGATAAAATTACACATGGCCATTCCCCTTTCTATTTATCTAAGTTACTTCCCCCTTTAGTCAGAGAATGCACTAATTTGTCCTTAAGATCAGGCCACAATATTAGCCTAATTCCTACTAGGACTACCAGGTTTCAAAAATCTTTTCTTCCTTCATCTAATAAACTATGGAATTCTTTGGATTTATCTTCCTAAATTTAAACATAAAGTTAAGCTTCTTTTTATCCCTCAAAAATATAATAAATTATTCAATGTCGCATTTTCACAATATGCATCAATACTTCACACTCATTTAAGATTAGATACCAATGCTCTCAATTATTATTTATTTAAGATAAATTGCACTCAATCTCCCACTTGTGAATGTGGATTCCAAAATGAAACAATAGCTCATTATTTCTTAAATTGCCCAATTTACAATGCTCTTTGAACAAAGCTCCTCACCTCAATTGCAGCCTTTTTTAAAACACCTGGCTTATTAGTGCTACTGAACGGTTCCGTGTTCAAATTCTGCTTTATGGATCGCCCAATCTAGAATTTCAGGATAATGCCCAACTGTTTATTGAAATTCAAAAACTTATTCTAGATTCTGGAAGATTCAGTCCTAAACAATAATCATGTATCTAATACTAAAAAGCCAGGTTCCCCATCTTAATTATTGTTTTTTTCTTTCTTTTTTGAATTACTTAATCAATTGTGTTATTCTTCTACATTTATTTATTTTTTCTCGTTCCCTGTTAGTTATGTCAGTTTATTATGTTACATAAGTCCTCTCGATGAGCTTCTGCTCTTAGGACAAATGTAAAGAATATATATGTTTAAATAAAAAAAATATCTTTGGAGTCTTTTGGTATTGAAATAATCAGTAACTTGAATTTCTTTTCAGTTCCTGTAAAAATATTTTTACATTAATCAAATTATTGTAAGCGCATAGAACATTTATGTATGTGCGCTATATAAGTGTTTATTATTATTATTGGTTCTGGTTTTTTCTTTTCTTACAAGTAGTTTAAGGCTGACATACATGTATCAACCAGTTTTTGCCTATTTCTGTTTGTTTCGTATCATAATTTGTTATCTTCCTCTGGTTTTCCATGTTATTATGTATGGGAGGGGTGGGTGGATCCACCTTAATGACTACAGCAGTATATACATGTACATCCAGATCTCTCTACATGTAAGTCTTCATTTTCAAAGACTTTGAAATATATTATGTTACCTCATACAAATAAAATAGGCTGTCATAACTTAATAACTTTACAATCACTGTAGATTCCACCAAGTCAATATAAATAACATTTAAGGCTCCATGTCTTTGAGGGTCTATTTTTATAACTAGAGAAGAAGAAAATCCAAAGTAAGCACTTAGAGAAGTTGAGCTTAAACAAATAAACAGCAATTGTGTATTTGCATGAAGTTCGTCCAGGACTGACTTCCGATATTTAGGTTATCTTCCTCTGGTATACCGTGTTATTATGTATAGCTATATTATTCATATTTTGTAGGCAATAATTTATATTATATACATGTACTTAGATTTTACAGTTTTTACTACCACATATATCCCTTATGATTATAAGTGTTATTTGTTGTTAGTTTGACTGTAATTTTTTATTATTCGTGTAGTAGGTGTTATTTAAATTAATATTTTTTATTAATTTATTCTTGTGAATTAGTAGCTCACTGTAGTTGAGTTAGTATTAATTAGTTAGAACTTGTCTATATTAGTTTTGTATTATAGTTGTATTTGTATTATAGTCTGTTATTTTCTGTTTTATTTATTATGTAATCGGGGCTAAATGCAATTTAGGCATGGTTAAACATCCTGCGTGCAGCGGGGGCCCTGTGGTGTGGTCGCACAGCCCTGGGCCGGCATCTCATACGGGACTCTTGGTTTGTTGTTATTGCGTGTTGTTTTCGTATCTGCTTGTCAGTTGCTCCTCGTTGCATTCAAGGCCACTGTCTTGCAGATCTTTGATCAGTGTTGGTTATCCTCAACGTGTCTGCTTCACAGTATAGTTTGTGTGTGCTTTAGTTCTTTTCACCTTGATTTAGTGAAGTTGCTGCTACATGCTGCCACTATGGACTTCGGTGTCAAAATAATGGCCGATCAAGCGGATTGTGCTGCCCAACAGCCAGCCTGGCTTCGGATTCAGAAAATCCTGCAATTGCAACATCGTCAGCTGCTTTTCTGTATCAGGCAGGTTTTCACCCATCGTGTCAGCCATCGTCGGCCGCTTTTCCTACTACTTCTACCTCTGGCACAGCAGCCTCGCCGCCACACACTTCTGTGTTCGGCCCAGTTTTGTCATCGCCAGCTGTTCCCAATGTCCAAGGTACGTATCGACATGTTGTTTCGGTTGCCGCTTTCTTATGCTCAGCGGAATCTGCTCCTTTCCCGATTCCTTCCGCCCAGCCAGCCTTCATCCCATGGTCTACTCTCCCAGTTTGGTCCTCTGTCTTTGCTCCTCCAGTCTCGGTACTGACTTCATCCCATTCTTTCTTGGTGTCCGATGCTCTGCCTCCAATCCCAGCCAACTCGCCAGTCGAGCGGTGTCAGGATAGTTCGTTGATTTAACTGAGTTTCTCCCAACAAAATTAATTTGTCTTCTACTCCAGACCCTTCACGCCCTGCGACACTCAGATTGTCCTCTGCCACTTCAGATGGTGCTCCTTCATTGGAATTCACTCCCAACAAACCCAGGCACTAAGCCCTTTTAAATTTCCATGATTGGATTGAAGCTTTTTGCATGTATGCAGCTGTGATTGTGGCCTCTCATCCCCATCGTGCAACAGAGCTTTTAGAATTATCTCCTCCTCATTTGCCGGGCTGTGCGGGACTTCCAGGCTCCTCACTGCTTCGCTTATGACCGCAGTTTTAGGTCTCTGCCAGTGACTAAGCCAACTCTTTCCTGGGGGGATCCCCATCCCAGTTTGTGGAGCATGAGTTTCACTAATGCCAACTGAGCCTCAAGGTCTTGTCAGAGTTGCCAGGCTCTCAATCACTCTACAGAACTCTGCCCTTGGATGTCACTAGTGTTATCTGTACATCATTCTACTGCTAGCTCTGATCCTCCCAGCTCGCTCTACAGTCAGGAGATTTGCCACTCGTGGATTGCTGGTTATTGTATCGCTAGGACTCAGGTTTGCTGCTATCGCCATTCCTGCAGTTTCACAGCGTTCATGTACACTCAAGGAGTTGCAATCTTCAATTGGTCTCCTTCATCATTGCTGCAATGTGGTCCATCCTGGGCGCACCTTTTTGCGGAGGCTCATCGATCTGGCTATGGCTATCTCCAGTGCCCGGCACCATATCCGCCTTACTGCCACTGTTAAGACTGACCTTCTTTGGTTGGACCTTTTCTTGAGAGATTGGAATGGATGCAGCTTTTTCCTCATGCCAGAGTGGCTTCCACCCTCTGACTTCCAGGTCTGCAGTGACGCTTCATGTTCTGTTGGGTTTGGTGCCTTCTTTCAGGGCCAGTGGTTCCAAGGGATATGGCCATCTCAGGCTCTTGTCTATCCATCATCTACAAAGAATTATTCCCCATTGTGGTAGCAGCTCATCTTAGGGGAACTAACTGGACATTCTAGCTGGATAACAAAGTGATTGTTCACATACTCTGCACTGACACGTCTCGCTCTCCTTGTGTCATGCATGTTGTGATCTGTTTGTTCCTTGCATTGGCCAAGCACTCATTCATCGTGTCAGCCTCTCACATTCCTGGGGTAGCTAATTCAATTGCTGATGCACTTTCTCGTTTTCTGATGTCCAGATTCCACCAGCTAGCTCCAGCAGCAGATGCTTCCCCAATCTCCATTCTGGCCTACCTTTTACAGTAGCTGACAAAGTAGAACTGAAGTCGCATGTTTCAGTGCTCCTGAGTGTCGGACTTGCTCCAAGCACCCGCAAGGCTTACTCTTCGGGTCAAAAACTGTTCTTGTCCTTCTGCAAACTTTCCAAGCATCTGTTCTCTTCTAGTCTCTCAGCTTCAGAGGAGTGTCTCATCGCTTTTGTGACCTTCTTGGCTGGCAATTGTCTCAAAGCTTCAACCATAAAGGTGTACCTCAGTGCGGTGCACTCCTCACACATCGATCTAGGTCTTCTCAACCCTTTAGAGAACTGCCTACGTCTGCAAAGGGTGGTTCGAGGTGTCTGTAGGATTCAGGGCTCCTCCAAAGATACTAGACTTCCTATTACACCAGCTATCTTAGCATCTCTATGTCGTGTTCTGGACTTCTCAATAGATGATATTATGTTCTGGGCTGCCCTCTGTTTAGCCTTCTTTGGCTTCCTCGGTTGCAGCGAGTTTACTTCTCCCCTGGAAGCGTTTGACCCTTCCCTTCATTTAGCAGTGGACGACTTGGTGGTCAACTCACACATTCAGCCGCATCTTGTGTACGTTTTCATCAAAGCATAAAAAACAGACCCATTTCGCCAAGGTTCCACCATTGTAGGCCGTACCTTCACCCCTGTGTGTGCGGCTGATGCTTTATTTTCTTATCTGTCGCTGAGAGGTCCAGCTCAAGGTCCGTTGTTCCTGCATCAGTATGGATCTCCCCTCACTAAGGCCAAATTTAACTGTAGGCTCACCAAGGCTTTGGCTGATGCAAAGGTGGTCAGCCATTACTCTTCTCACAGCTTCCAAATCGGTGCTGCTTCTGCTGCGGCTTTGGCCGGCTTATCAGAGTCTCTCATCAAGATCCTGTGGCGGTGATCCAGTGATGCTTACAAATCATATATTCACCTCGCCCCAGACGAGTTCGCATCGGTTGCCTTGCAACTGGTGCAACCGTGGTTTAGGAATATGTAAATAGTTTGGGCTGGTTGAGTTGGATCGTCCACTCATCCAGTAATTCTTCCGAGTTTTGCCGTGTTGCAGTGTCGTCCTGTGATGAGTGTCATCGTGCTTCTGCTGCCACTGCTATCCAGCAGTTTTAGGTGTGCTTTGGATTCCCCTTTCAATTAGTATTTTCATGTATGTCAGGCCACGCCCAATGTCGGCTGTACTGGTAGGATCTCAAAGTTTGCACTGGTAAGTAGCATTTTGCTTTCTTGCTTGCCCTGGTTGGGCTCATCAGCTTTGCTTGCTGCAGGCAGGATCAGGGTCGTCCTCCAGGACTGACCATGGTCTGGCTGGGGGGGGGGTTCTAGTGGCCTCCCAGGTGAAATGAAGTTCACTATGGTGAACGTTCATGAACAGTTCATGAACATTCATCAAGTGTTCTTGAAAAGTTCATCTAGTCAGTTCATGAACTTGGTTCATGAACAGTTCATTATAAATCAGTTCATGAACTCTGTTGAACTATCATGAACTGAAATCATGTTATCAAATGTGCACGAATGCTTTCATGAACAGATCATGAACAAATCATGAACTAATAACTGAAATTTGAAGTTCACCAAAGTTCATTAAATTTACATGAATGCTTTCATGAATAGATCTGAAAAAAATCATGAACTAATAGATGAAATTTGATGTTCATCAAAGTTCATTAAATGTGCATGAATGCTTTCATGAATAGATCATGAACTAATCAATGAAATTTGATGTTCATCAAAGTTCATTAAATGTGCATGAATGCTTTTATGAACAGATCATGAACAAATCATGAACTAATAAATGAAATTTGAAGTTCACCAAAGTTCATTAAATGTACATGAATGCTTTCATGAATAGATCATGAACAAATCATGAACTAATAAAAGAAATTTGATGTTCATCAAAGTGCATTAAATGTGCATGAATGCTTTCATGAACAAATCATGAACTAATAAATGAAATTTGATGTTCAACAAAGTTCATTAAATGTACATGAATGCTTTCATGAACAGATCATAAACAAATCATGAACTAATGATATGTATTCGGAGTTATGATTTCATGACCAAAGAAAATATGGCAATGTCTTTTTACTAAATTAGCAGTTACTCTGACACTGTACGTACTTGGCTGCCTTCCAATTCATTTATTTTAATCACAGTTTGGCATATATTGTCTGTAAATTTTCCCGCGGACTTTGACTCGTTTTTGCAGATAAATGTATGAAAAACTGAAAACACAATTGCACGCTTCCCAGCACAGCTACATCTCTCAAATTTCGATCAATTACTCTTTTACCAGGTGTCTTAAGTTTGTATCTGAAGAATATTTCAGAAATTCGATTTTACGGATTTTATTTGGCATCGGATTTCTATACAAACACTGTATTTTGCGACATGGTTGCACTCCTTTCAAAATGTCGGAATTAACCATAAACTGGTCTATTGCACGAATCACAAATTCTGATACAAACTAAGCCTTTAATTTTATTTTGACCTGGGCTTCCTTTGCTTTAGAAAAGAATACCACTAAGTTTTTGTGTATTTTTATGTCATTTTGCATTAGAGAACAACAAAATTCCACATTAACTAGTTATTTCCTGCTAATAAATGTTGTGAAGTCTTGTTGTTCTCAAGTGATTTCTAATAGTAATAGTACAATATTCTTCACAATAACCATTTTGAAAACATAACTCATGATACATTTTCATGAACATGCCTCGACCTCATCAACAAATTCTATCAATATATCTCAATATATCTCCCATAGAGTATGCTGAGGGTGCTTCAACAAGAACAGCGACATTGGAAATCATGACATTGGTGATTCAGTAGTTATAAGCTTTCTTTAGCCTTTTATGTTCAGTGTTGAATTAAAATAACAAAAGTTTATGAACTACCTATCGAAATGATTTTTAAGAAATATTTCATGAACAGTTCATGAACACATGTTCATGAATTGTTCGTGAACATGTTCGTGACTGTTCATGAACAATTCATGATCATTTTGCCTGGGTTTGTTCATGAATGTTCATGAACACAAAATGTCTCATTTGTTGTTCAAGGAGATTCATGAACAGTTTATGAACATTTTGAAGAACTTTCATGAACAATTCATGTTCATTTTGCTTGGATTTGTTCATGAACGTTCATGAACATGAAATCATGAACAGTTGATGAACATTTTGAAGAACTTTCATGAACAGTCGTTCATCACTGAGGTCTCAACATCTGGAGTCTGAACCTCCAACTCTGTTTTCTCTTCAGTTAGGACCATCGAGCTTATGCTTTTGTTTAAACTAGCTGGTTTATTTAACTCTATACTTATATTATTGTGTGGGCCAAATTAGAAACCAGCCCCTTTTATGCTGTATTTGTTACCCACTACAAATAAAACAACCTGCCACTATAGCCTGCAGCAGGTTGTAGCACGGCTCGTCTGCTTCCCGAGTTTGCTGAGGTCTCAGCATCTGGAGTCTGAACCTCCAATTCTGTTTTCTCTTCAGTTAGGACCATCAAGCTTATGCTTTTGTATAAACTAGCTGGTTTATTTAACTCTATATTAATATTATTGTGTGGGAAAAATTAGAAACCAGCCCCTTTTATGCTGTATTTGTTACCCACTATAAATAAAACAATTGATTATATATTCTTTAATATGACTTGTTTATACTCTAAAAGCCCATTTCCACTGGTGATTTTTACTGTGATTTGAGTGGCAATTTGAATGGTGATTTCGTGATTTAAAATCATAAACTACATGTACATTGTACTGGCAATTCCGCTGTGATTGAGAAATTCAAGAGAAAGCACCAAATTGCTGTTTCGAACTTGCTCAAATTTTGTTGTGATTTAGCAGCAATTTTTACCATTAAAATCACTGCTCAAATTGCAATACAAATTACCAGCATAAACATGCATGCCGAAAGCTTGCCAGACTCATGATGTACAAAAAGGTGCTGTAAAAAAAACGTATCAATGTTCTCCTGTCATCAGATCTAGGTAATTATATAGTGCAGAGATTGAAAGGGGAAAAAAGCAGGCCGTGAATGAAACCACTCTCAGGTAACTCCAAAAGTTATCCACTGTCAGTTTTGTTGCACTGTGCCATTCTCATGCCAAACAAAAATCTATTACAAGCACAGTAAAAACAGTACTAACAGAATTCACAAGCACAATTATTCCTAACATTGATAAAAGTAAATCTTACAGATTTTTGGAATTGTCTGACTGTGTAATTTATACATGAACAAAATCATGAGTGAACTCTACCAGACATTTATTTGTCATCAAGTACATTGTACAATAAACTCAAACAGTAACACAAATATCATATCATGTCTTATTCAGTGAGAGTTGTATCATTCAGGTAATATCACTCTAGAACTGAAAACTAAATTATGAGAAAGAAATACGATTTTGCATTATACTGACAGAAGTTTGATTCCAACCCACACAAAACCCTAACCCCAAAAAATCAGAAAAGAAGTTCCCAGGTAAAGTTCTTCAATGTGAACTAATCCTAACCCAACCATAAAACATACCCTCACCACTCCAAAAATAAGTTCACAGGTAAACATAGAGTTCTCGCATGCTTAAACTATTCATGAAGGGGTATTGTACGATTTAACCTACATGTACAATGTACATGTAGGTTGAATCAATTTGACCTATGGTAGGTTGATTCAGTCTGACAATTTGACCTACATGTACATGTAGGTTGAAATCAATTTGACCAAGGTTAAATTCAATTTGACCTGAAATTCAACTATTTAACCAACAACATATACATGTACAAGCAAACTTACCCTAAAATACTTGGGTGTAAATCCTTCTCATTAAGGTAAATCCTTGTCAAGTTGAATGCACAGGCCCTGCAATCAAGAGCATAATTGAGCTGCAGGGTTCTGGCTATTGGAATTTTTATCAATGACCTATATATTCTTGGGTTGCAACCATTCCTAAGGGAATAAAATCACAAAAGTGTAGCAGCCAGGGGTATCTTTTGTTCCTACAATCAACATGGCTGCCAATGCAATGCAACTCATCAATCTCATTTTTCTGTGTCAATTTTCGATTTCTATTAGCCATTATATTAATATATTAATAAGGTTGCATTTGCAGTAATGGACTGAATGAAATACTTAATGACAAGGCGTCATTTCTAAACCTGTTGCACCAATGACACAAGGCACAGCCCTTAGCCAGAATCTGAGCTGACTTGTCACAATTATGTTGAGTTCCAAAATGTTTAACAGGTGTTTTCTTGTTAGATGTATATACCTAGAAGTTTAATTTTCAAAGGTTGATTTCCATTCATATATCCAGCCAGTTTGGGCTGGACAGACTGGTTCTGGTTGAACAAAGGGAAAGGTCCTGACCACTACCATACCAGTGGCTGCATGTGGAGGTGACAGTGGCCATACTGGGTTGATTGAAGTGTGGGATAGATTTTTTGCAGTACAATTCTAGCCATACAACCCCAATCATTCTTGGGGACATCCTAATCGAAAGGGTCAGCAGCTATAAGCTCCTGGGGGTACAAATATCCTGTGACCTTACATGGAGCTGCCATTGTGACTTTATCTACAAGAAAGTTATTAAACGGCTGTATGCCCTATGCACTCTAAAGAAATGTGAATTAACTGCAAACAACCTAGTGTCAGTGTACTGTAGTTTAATATGATTACCGGTAATATTAGAGTGTGCCTCATTTGTCTGGGCGGCCCTCCCATCTTATCTCAATGACTTAATCAAGTCTGTACAAAACTATCATAAATACAGTCGAACACCACTTTCTGGACACTTGAACTTCAAAATAATAAAAGACTTGATCTTTAAAAATATTATTATGGACAGTTTCTTGGTCATAACTGAAAACCTTTTCTCTTCTAAAACAACATCCCTTAATACAGACACCCATTTGCGGTCCATATGGTATTGTTAATAATGGCCAGGGTTCAACTGTATACAATATATCATGTAGATATAGTAATTAACTGATCTTACGTTGAAGCCATCTGAACTCTCAAGTCATTATGGTGCATTTCCATTGGATGAAGAACAAGCTGTGGATTAGAAAACAATTACCTGTAACTATAATGTTGTACCAATTTTCAAAGTCATGTTATTTTCTTGACATTGGTCAGTTAGTTATTCCCATCTAGATCTTCATGCAAGATACATTTTATGTAGAGCTGGTATTATTTAACAAATAAAGAAGCCTTAGCCATGTTTTATACTATCATAAAACACGATGGGCATTTGAGAACATGAGAGAAATGTTAAAGCACAAGCCGAAGGCGCGATGAAAGGAAACCGCCAGTTGAAAACTATATAACACAGCTAACCATGTTATATACTCTGATAAAACATGGCTTCTTAGCCAATCAGAGCGCGCGTACTATCGTATCTATATTATAATACTAAATAATACCATGATCGCCTCAGATTCCTTTGTTTTCCGAGGGATGTTTACCCTCAAAATTCCCTTATTAGGTATGAATGCTTCTAATTTTCCCTCATGTTTCTATGCATGAGGGAAAATTAGAAACTAAATTTCTTTAATTTCCCTTACAGGAGGGACATTTATCATTGTTTTTTTAATTTTCCCTCATATATGTTACATTCATAAAAGAAAAATTAGAAGACAACAACTTGTCTTCCAAGTGCAGGCTGGACAGTGGTACTTTATTCCCCCTGCAGCACTGGGTAGGTCAGAGTGCAATCACCCCCTGCACACTGGATAGAATTACAGCTCAATCTTTTGAGTACTAGTCATAAACTCACAGTTTTATCCATGTGGGATGCTTTTGCAGTTTGTGCATGCACAACCTGAAGCACATAAATTGCATCACAGTCTCCTTTCCAAGTTTGTTGTTGCCAGTTTATTGAATTAATTAATGCATAAAACATGTGCACTGTTTCTATAACGCATTGTTTTGAGAAAATGTACCTCAAGGGAGACTGCAGTAATGCTTCCTGTGCTATGAATCAGCAAATAGAATTAAGGGAGCAGTTCAAAACACATGCCCCAGATAGGGACCCATTTTTATCACCAGACACAGCTGTCAATGCAGGGTACCATCCCCATCCCCCATTTTTTACCATCTATTTTCCATTCTGGGGGCCTAGTGGTAATTTTAACACAGAAAGTGAAATGATAATGTAAGACAAAACATGCAGTGCATTTGTTTCTAGATTATGCCTTTTAGTTTTTAAGATATTTAAAAACAAATTATTTTCAATATTGAGTTTTCTCTCCAGATGAGATAATAAATAATGGCCATATTTATATAGCGCCATACCACCACAGTCTCATGGCACTTTACATATTACTGACACATCCCGTCAGTGATTTTTTTCAGGACTGCTTATGCCGCTAATAGAATGTAGCTGCCACGCAGTTTACAATGTTAAGTGTGTGGTTAGTGCGTTTATGGCCAGGCTGCTGTACCGGGTGACATTCCCCTTGGCTGGCAGCAGCCCCCACCCACCCCCTACCCCAAAATGAGTCTGTCAATAGGGCATGTGTTTTGACCTGCTCCCTAAACAGAAGCACTTGCAAAACAGTCCATTTCCTCGGCGATCATAGTATTACAAAGTTATACCATGGCACCTCGAGAAATTAGTGATTTAATTTCCCTGCAAGCCTCGGGATTTCCACAAATCCTCCCTCTGCTCACAGGGAAATTTAATCACTAATTTCCCTCGGTGCCATGGTATTACTTATAATAAGTCCTTTTATTACATAATTATAATAATATTATTATAACAATATATTAATACAGGGCATGATGCCAAGTGAAGTCCAATAGCCCGGATCTAGTGCATTTCCCTGTCAGACTAGTAGATTGGTTTGAAGACTTGCTAGATGAGCAAGGAACCAATTAAGTAGAATTCTTAATTAAAATGTCTAGAACAGTGACCAAAGACAATAATATGGAGCGATAAATCTCAATATGGAGTAAACCATATTACTCAAAAGCGTAAAGATTAACCCTGTCTCAACCAATCAGAGTACAGCATTACTAGATCACCCTTGACCAAGTAATCTTACCCATCAACAGCCACTTGAAGATCTTGCTAAGGATATTGTATGTATTAGTCACTCCTTCCGGTAAAGATTACTGCTACTTTCAATGCATGTTCGTGAAATATCATTCTCTGATAAAAAGATCATGTAGCCATCCTCCCATCTATTCAAATGTAAATTCTAGCAATATTATGAACGGTAAGACATAAAAATATTTTGTGCTTTGAAAAACAAGCAGTGTCATGGATCATTTCCAGTGTAAGTGATAAATGCCAGTTTCAACAATTGCCGGAAATCACATCCAATACATCAACCTGAAATGTTGAACATCTATATTATTTGGAATGTTCTTCGTGCCCATGCGGGGTTTCAGTTTATGTTTGTTCACTATCCTCTATACTTTTTAGTTTAAAACAATGTTATATATACATTACGTAATGGTCGCCCAAATGTGGAATCCGTCCAAATGTTTTGGGCAAGGACTTTTTCTAGTCACTGTGTTATATCACGATTTATAGCAATAAAGGTGCAAAATTGTACAAAATGAGTAATGATTACTACTTGTGGCAATTATTACTGCTACAAGCCACACTACATACATTGTGTATATTGCTATAAAAAATCAGAGCAACCAGATCAAACGATAGAGCTTTGAATGAATAAAACCAATCGCAAAGTCTCAGGCCTAGGTCTGCATGTACATGTACCCTGAGAGTGAAATGGGGACCATTAAAATTTCATTCCCATGGAGCAGCTTCAATTTGTAAACAACTATGCTTATTGCATTTATGTCACTGTAGGTGCAAAACCGGTGGTAATAATTATTTGCTCTTGTAATGTTTACTGTTGTGTGGATTATCTAAACAGCGCTTCCTCCTGTTTCTATCACAATGCTTTTTCTCTGCCTTTGAGCATCCGTAATCGTTTGTGCCAATAACATTTTCTTGTCACTGTGTTGTGGTACGATTTATGGCAATAAAGGTACAAAATTGTACAAAATGAATAATGATTATTACTTGTCAGTGGTAATCTGATGCACCACAAGATATGCAGTGCACAGCCAGATCAAACCAGAGCTTTGAATTAGTAAAAAAAACAATTGCAAAGTCTGCATCTCTGAGATTTGTACCCTGAGCGCAAAATGGGGACTTTATGTTATTCCCGCAATGTGGCTTGATTTTGTAAATAAGTATGCTTATCACAGCCAAAGCTAAATAGCGGCAACCAAAAGACTAAAATTGCAGTCCATATTGAGTTTATATTTTAGCACTGATAGTATTTTAACTCAGGCAGACAAATATTAAACATGAGGCTAAAGAAAATGTTTCAGGTTATCCATTATGGGGTTTCATCGCAGCACATTCACAAATCCGAATTAATAAGTTAATTACGTAACTTGTAATATTCTACATGTACCTTCTTCTATTTAGTTTTTGGTACCAGTTCTTATTTTCTGGACAAACTAAATAAAAGAAATTCAAAAGAAGCCAACTTCAAGCTAAGCCAGTTAATAATATACATTATATTAAAGTTTTAGAACTTATTTTGTAAAAACATCTACTTGTCACATCATGATCATGCGAAATACACAGTCCATTGCACACAGTGTTTTTCATTCACTTTTCAAAAGTAAAAAACTTGGTTTCCCAATCTCAAGAAGAATCATTTTTCACCCTAAAAAATACTGACCTATTTCTCCCTCTACAAAATAATTATATTGACAGGTGTTAATTTTTACTCGAAATTATCAACGTTTCTTTGCGTTGCCGAGTTAACACTGTACATAACGCTTTTCCTGCGAATTTTAGTGACTCCGAATATTGTCATTCAGTTTTCCAAGCCGGATTTTGATTTTACGCATAAACGATTTAGTATAAACATTGTGAGTAGCAAATGTGATAGACAGTGAGTAGCGTCCAATGAAATCTTCGTTATATCTCCAGTTCCCCGATTTTAACCAATCAGGAGCCAGGAGAGATTTGTCCTGAACGGAAGAGAGGTATAGAGTGAGTACGCAGGAACGAGGTTATTAAAATTCAACATGGTGGTTGTCAGAAACTTTTTCAGCGAGTGGAGGCAAGTGAGATAAGCATTGGTCTGAAAGTACAGGAAATCGGTTTAGATTGACTTTTTCAAGACAGTAAATATATTCGCATATGCCTATGGACAAAAATGCAAAATTAACAGCAAAACCTTTTCAATCTCATTTTTTGTGAGCAATTGTTTACCACGTGGTGGTGCTGAAGATAGGAAATGTTACATGCAAAAAGGTAAAAACATGTATCTGAACCATCAAAATAATCTTTGATTTGACCTCTTTAAACCAGAAAAGTTCTTTGTTTGTACATGTAGAATACTAGTATGTTTATACTAAAACAATTAGACTACTCGCTCTCAGTTTCTATGGCTGATAGTTGACTCGGAGCTTTGCTCCTTGCCGACTATCAGCCAATAGAAACTTCAAGCTCATAGTCTAATTGTTAAATACACGGTAGATGCACAAAGGCAGAGCAAAAGCATTTCGATAGAAAGAGGGGGGAGTGCTGTTTAGATAATCCGCATGTAGCAGTAAACATTATTGGATGTTATTTCCAGCAACTGTTGAAACTGGCATTTATCACTCACACTGGAATTGATCCATGACACTGCTTGCTAATAGTATTTGGTGAGTGTGAATTCTTTTATGTTCGTAACGTTCATAATATTGCTTCAATTTGCATTTGAATAGTTAAGATGGAAGGATGGCTATATACATGATCTTTTTATCAGAGATAGAAACAAACAATATTTTGTGAACAGTCATGTGTTGAAAGTACATGTAGCAGTAATCTTTACCGGAAGGCGTAAATGTTACCCTTAGTGAGATCTGCAATAATTTTGGTTGTTGATGAGTAAGAGTTACTTGGTCAAGGGTGATCTAGTAATGCTGTACTCTGATTGGTTGAGACAGGGGTAATCTTTATGCTTTTGTGTAATATGGTTTTAATCCATAATTATAAAGATTGACCACTCCATGTTATCTTTGGCCACTGTTCTTACAATGTAAGTTACTTAAATTAAAATTTGGGCAAGCTTGAAAGACCCATAGGTTAGTGAAATAAAGTGGGCAAGCTTTATTTTATTACTCTTCTAACCCTGTTACATCATACCCCTTATAAAGAAAATTCTAAATTTTTGTCTTATACAATGTATGTCATAAACAGATCACAACATAGAAAGCGCTTTACTTTGTATGGGTTTATATTGATTTCACTCTTTGTTTGTGTCACAACACTCACTCACTTGTACCTCACATGGATAGGCTATGTTTTTGTTCGCTTGTGTCTTTGTCTTTCTTACCTCAAAGCTACATTGATAAACTGACCACACATGCAGTACTGGGATGAGAAATGTAATAAGGAGGCTGTGGAGAGTCCATCCTCCCCACAGTGAGTTAATTACAAAGCAAACAATAACTAGGTGTGTCTTAAGACACAACAACAACTAACAGGGTGTAACACATACCTACATGTACATGTAGGTACATGATGTGTTCTTAGTAAGTCCTTGATCTTTATGTGACAGCATTGTTTATTTAGGTACACCCTTCCAATAAGCACATATTGGCAACTGGATGCATCAGCAATCCGCTTGGTGTAAATGTAGGTACATGTACATGTAGGTACTCCTTATGCCACTACCTCCAAAGCACATCAGCAATAACCTGGGCCATTCTCCACCTCTTGTGACTGTTAACTTCGCATTCAACTAATTTAGCAGGTGTGCTGTTTGGAGATGCTCTGCCATTGAGAAAGCGATTCGGCTTCAGGGGCTTGTTTAGTTCATCGCTGACTGAAGTGAGCAGCCAGCTATTGAGAACAGCCTCTGTTTCAACTAGTACTCTTCTGGTAAGACTTGATCATTAATGACAGTCTTCATAGCTCTCTTCAAATGCTTCACTATCGAATCAAAGATTCCTCCCATGTGTGGGGCTGACAGTGGATTAAAGTACCAGATGAGACTTTCATCAACCAGCTCACTGGTGATTCTTTCTTGACTCAATGACTTCAAAGCTTCTGACAATTCTCTGTTTGCCCCAACAAAGTTGGTCCCATTGCTGGAACACATTGTCTTTGGATTACCTCTTCTTCCCCGAAATCTAGTTCTAGGTGAACAGCATGAGTGGTGAGACAAGGATACAACCCCATCTTTTTTCAACAACCCATCCTCTCTTAACGTTCAAGGGACCACAATAGTCTATGACAGTGTTTGTGAATGGTGGTTCACAGAGTGCCAGTCGTTCTCTCAGCAAGGACACCATCATAGGCAAAGTAGGCTTTGCTCTTTTTTTTTTGCAATATCGGCAGTGACTGAATGATTACCTTTCTAGTGACAGAGATATTTCCCTTGTGGGATCCAAAACTGCTGACATATTAGACCTAGTGTGTGTTCCCTTCCAATGTGTAAGTGGCTATCATGAATGTCTTGAATCAGAAGCTTTGATATACAGTGTACCGATGAAAGGATTACTTGGTGCTTACTTCAGCTGGCCACTGCATGATCTTCAGGTAATGTAAGAAATTCCAGCCCATTGATCCATTAACATTCTGAAGTCAAATCCTGAATGTCTTATCCCTCTTGTACAATCATCAGACACATTCAGCCCACTTGGGTGGTGCCACTCTTCAGCTTTGGACTTACATTTTGTAGTTGTGATCTTCACAACCCTGTGGGATACATACATGTACATGCTAAATCTCCTGTGGGTGTTGTTAATTAAGTACTGCAGAGTGATTTTTGAGTCACTCCAAAGGTGAGTTTGATCAACTTCAACATCTGCTTCTTCTAATAATTATATTGGCTTTCAGACTAACAGCTACAACTGCAGCTTGTTAAGTTCCAGATGCAGTATTGTCAACATCTTGACAGGTGCTAGCCTTGTCCTACTGATGATAAAGCTCACGTTGACGTGCTCATCAATGATTGTTTGGAAATACCTTATTATAGAAAATTAACGAAGCTGTAAATGTACGCGACTTATATCAACGCGTCCAGAAATTAACGTGAATTTCCATGTAAGGTATGTTTACATGCATTTAATTAATGCAAACTCTTTTCAAATGAGCGTAAAATTTCATGCTACACGGTAATTGCAAATTACTCACGACAGTCATATGAAAACCACTCTATGCAAAATAATCTAAGACAAACTGTGCTTTTCACAATAGAAAACAACAATGTCCAACAGCAGAACTCGTTCAGAAGTCTATATAAAATAATAAAGGTACCTTAAAATAGCGATGCTAAAAAATAGTGATTTTAATTAACAATGACGTAAATTGAGGTTCATTTAATTAACTTCTTAATTAAATAATACTTCGTTAATGTTCTATAATACATGTAAGATAAGCAACCACTCCGTAGGCCTGATCTCAGGTGTCGCAGAATATTGTGAAGTTGTACATTCTGAGCCTCATAGCAGTGAAGCTGTAGCATCTTGGCACCTTGAAAACTTGGGAAGTCTTGAGACTATCCTTCCAGTTTTGCCAGCACTACAGTCAACTGTTAACTCTTTGTCCCAATCAATCTCACATCTCCACAGTTCTTGTGTGATAATCTTTGCCTTGATCATGTAAGGAGCTGCAAACCCAAGCTGGTCAAACATGCTGTTCATGGCACTCTGTCAGTATTCCCTGTTTAGTGTTGGGAAAGCCAATCTTCATTGGTCTCAGGCACAAGAGGTCTTGCTCTGCACACCACTTAACACCCAGTGCTCTTTCTTGAGGTAATTCATTGAGGTCAAGATTCACAGTGTTGCACACAACTTACTTCTGAAGAAGGGATAGCTATCAGAACTTCTTGGCTGTTTGACATCCATTTCTTAAGATGAAAACCCCCAGTCCCTAGGATTTCTCTCAGCTGTCTCACCAGATTTGTAGCTGCTACAGTGTTTGGTGTTTTGACATCAAGACGTCATCCATATAAAAGTTTTGCTTGACTGCATGGATCATATCTTTATCAAAGGTCCCTTGCTGATCATCAGCAGTTCTCTGTAAGACATAGTTGGTGCAACAAGGCGAGTTGACAGCGGCAAACACATGAACTGTCATTTGGTATGTATCTGGCTTTCTGGTTTCATCTAGATCTCTCCACAAGAATTGCAGCGAGTCTATCTTCTTCACACACTTTCACTTGCTGAAACATTTGTTCTACATTATGTACGTCTGCCATGATGCTGATCTGTCCACTGTGAAATATCATGAGTAGTATTACTACCTATACCAGGTTATTCAGTGGGTCAGGGCCAGTGAGCAGCTGTCATTCAATGAAGGACCATCCAACTTTGATGCCGCATCAAAGACTACTCAGACCTTTCCTGGCTTATTTGGGTTCAGTACTGTGTGATGCTGTAAGTACCATGTTTTCGCAGTTATCTTGGCTTTCTTGAGTTTCTTCTCAGTGGAATGAAGTCTTGCAACTACCATGGCATGGTTGTTTGGTAGGTTTGGCTGATCTTCTTTTCACAACAGTGGTGTTTTCTAGTGACTTTCCTCTTTCACCATGGCATTTTGTAACATGACCTTTTATATTCAACTGACATGACAGATTCAAATTGGGTTTGCTTGGTTGCATATGAGTCTATCTCCCAAAATCTTTTAACTTGATGCAGCCTGTAGGGAGATACCTTCATCTGATACAAGGAGGTTTGTGTTGATTCTGTCATGGCATCCACTGCATGCCCACATTTCCAAACAGAGTCCATCCAATGGGTGTCTTGATGGGAATGGGCTCATCCCATTGCCCTTACAACAATACAACAATACAATAACCTTTATTTCGACTCGAATTTAAGGTAGCACAGGGTGCTAATATCTTCGAGAGAGAAAATAATAACAATAATAAATATATGTATAAAATAGAATAGAGTAAAATAATTTACAATTTGTATCGAATGCTATAATAAAAATACCATTAATTATATGAATCTATCATTAACTATCTACAGAAAGAACAGCAGTCAGTATCAAATTCAAATTCTGCCCTTGGCAGACTTCAAGGTGAACCAATAAATAAGCCCTGTCAGATCCAATGAGAAGCATCATATCACTGTCTATGACCCATATCATACTCCATGTACTGTATGCTAGTAACGGTTGTGGATGGTCTTTAGATGACAGATTAAAGCTCACTCTATTAAGAGTATGGGCCTTCGCATCAGACCCAACTGTGTTCAGGCTTAGCTGATGTGTTTCACCAGTAAGCTGTAACTCATCTGCCAAGTCTTTCTAATCAGGGTTGAGTCACTTCCCGGATCAAGGACGGCGTATGTGTTAACTAATAAAACATTTGACTAATTGGATCTGAACTTGCAAGACTTGGAGGAGGACCTTTCTTCATGGTTAACTTGGTTAATGCTTCTCTGGGTATCTGGTGGAACAAGAGGATGTGAAGTTGCTTTGGGTTCCAAATGTTGTTGGGCATCATCTTGCGGAGAGGAAGGTGGTCTTTGTGGGTGAACAGAAGACTCATTAATGCTGTTTTTGGCATTAGTCAAATTGAAAGAGCTTAAATGAGCTTGAGGATCTGCATGGCATTCCTTGTCCCCATGTAACTGGCATGTCCACACTGATCCTGAAGGCAATGGTTTGTACTTGGGCAATCCAAATGAGCATGCTCTCCAAGTAAGCAGATGCTACATGGTGGGGATTTCCAAATAAGCTGTTAAGTGTTTTCAGTGCTGCTGGATAACTAAAGTGTGGCTGTGCCAGAGTATTAAGCTTTCCACTGCTTTCTGGATAAGCCATTCGATCTGAATCAGTGAGTGTTACCTTGTTATGTACTTGATCACAAAATATCTCAATAAACTTTGGCCACTCAATGGGTTTCTCAGAAAATCTGAACAACTCAAGTGGTGGTAGGGCTATACTGTCTTGAATCTGCCATGTATACAGAGTCTGCTTGTCCCAGAGAGCATTTATTGTAGTTTAATATGTACAATGTAATTATCTTCCTTAATTGCACTAAGGATCAAGTGGCATTCCTCAAAACCCTAAACCTGCTAGCAGCATGTGTTACAGCTGATAAACGGAGGAAATGGTTCTATAAACAAAATCAAAGTGGACGATCAAGTTTCACGTTTATTTTGCAGCCAAAGTCCATGTCAGTGGTTTGGTGGGGAAGAAGAAGAAGAGTGGTTGTTGGGATTGCCGTTGACAAAGTACATGTGTACACTGTATTTTAAGTCTGGTACATTTGGACCATTAAAAAATAAGCATAAATTCAACTGCATATGACATACTGTACAGTATATGTAAATAGACATGGTCGCCGAATCTAGTACTTCAGGCAAACAGGAAACGAAGCATATTAAAACAACACAATTTAACTCCAACTGCGAAACTCACCCACTTTGATTTTGTTTACAGAATCGGTTCCTCTCGATTGGCTGTAACACATGCTGCTGGGATGTTTTAGGATTTTGAGGAAGGTCACTTGATCCTACATTTGTACATCAGCACAATTAGTGAAGAAATATTAAACTACAATACTAAAGTAAATGCTCTCTGGGACAGACTGTATTTGGTGTAAAGGCGATATTCACTTGCACTCGTGACGAGTTGAGCCATTTGAAAAATCAAGGACTTTCCATAACTCATAGGTAAGACATTTTTCCTTCAGTTGATAAAACTCTAGAAGTGATTTCAGCCTGACTACAAATACCCAACAAATACCTCACCCTTCAAAATATCGCTCAAAACCTGTGTTAAATTCTCTTTTTTTCTTTCAAGGGTATTTAGACTTGTTCTAAGATTGATTTTGGATGGAAAATGGTTAGGATTTTCTTTTAATGTGGGTTTTGGTTTTTTTAGAGGGATTATGTATGGGAAGTATAGAAAATGAATTATTAATGAGCCGATTTGTGGGGTATTCTCACTCAGATTTTCCACACAAAACAATGTACGACAATCTTTGATCCAAAATATTTAATGTGGAATGGATGCACATAATTATATAATTGACAAATGAAAATCACTACTGCAGACGTCTCTCGGGGAGTGGACCCTGGAACTAGCTGAGGAGGCAGCTGTATTTCAAGCTACAAATGGCAATGGGTTAGCAGTTTGCTTGATTTCTTCAGCTGGTTTTACTGAATTCTCAGGACCAGGTGTTGACCAAATTACTGTTATAGTTAGAGGGGTACATGCACTCATATTTTGAAAACCATCAATCAATATTTGAACTTGGGGCTTGCATGGACACAGTTACATATTAAGTAGATAAAGGGAGATCTGAGCACACTTAACTTGGGAGTTACAACTAAACTGACAGGTGTGGGTGTAGAGGGAGATTGGATATTCACTTTCCTGACTGAAGGGGCCCTGCTGAACTGGTGCGAAGGTAGCACTTTGGGCTAACATAGTGGGTTCACTGGGTTTGGTAACAGGTGCCTGGACTGGATCTGAAATGGGGGTGGTATGGCACTCTAAAATCTTTGTTGGCAAAGACTTAGCAATTTCATTGACCAAGGTATTTTCATATGAGATGACAGCTTGTCTGTCATACTGCCACGCTGGCGCTGTGGAAATTGTTGTTTTGCACACTTATAAATAACGCTTCAAAGATGGTGGCAAGCCTTTACTGACCTTGCTGATCTTGTCATTGACATCCTTTCCTTCCACATACTCTTCTCCCAACATGAAATGCTCAAGCTGAGCCACTTTGGTTTGGTTTTGGGCAGTAATGATAACCATTTTGTTCTCCCTTTTCTTTCATAGTAGATAGAGTTCCTGTTTACAAAATTCCAGTTTCACTTGAAGTTCTAACTCCCTCTGTCCAGTCACTTGTTGGAATTCCAATTCCTCTACAAATCCTTCATTATCTCTCTTTACTTGCATGTTTGGTTTAACTGTAATTAGCATTGAGATTTCTGACAGCAGCCTTTAGTCAAGCTTCTTTTTTTCTTGCTGACCAGGAACTTGACAATTTCGACTAGATCGAATCAATTCGACTTGCTACTTGACTCACAGAGTCTTTGGAACTCATCTCATTGAGACTGAGGTGAAGTGGTCTATCCATGATCGTTTGTTCAACTTGTGACACAAACAACTTGTCAATATAAACCTGTATGCTGCAGTCTTTATATGAAGTAATATATATGACCTGTACAGCCCCACATGTACATGTACTTTCCTTTTGAAACCATTTACAACTTTAAGGTTATGTGATGTGGGCCGTACATGTGTGACATGCTGACAAAAGCTATCTGTATATGTAATTATTAAGCCAACATTCTAGTTGAGTCAAATCAATGTTAATACATATGTTCAGTATAAAATTAGCCACTGACCTGTCATGCAATAAGACACTTAAAGCAGACAGTCATGTAACTATATTGTTAATTTTGTAGATAATGTAGAATGCATCAAATAGGCCTTATGCATGATACCTACACCAGAATTATATTTTGTTACTCTAATTTAGACCATTGTCTTGGTATTCTTTCCCTGTTAGCAGTCTCCTTTTCCTCCCTTTCTTTTGTAATCAGAGTAGACTCTGCCCCTAGTTACAACATTGTTTCTTGAGCATGCGTTGCATTACTAAGCGAAATGAAAACACTTTTGCCACATTAGAACGGGCTGACCAATGAGAAAAGAGTGATCCCATGGTAATTAATATGCAAACTAGTGATTGACATTGGTGGATGCATGTTATCAAAGCGGGCTCAAATTAAAATCAGCAAATCTTCTTGACAAACATGCGTACTGTACATTTTCATAATTTATTTGTCCATGGTTGTGGATGGTGGTTAGATCAAACAATGTTGTAACTGGGGGCAGAGCCTTCATTCCCCCACCAGTCCGATTACAGAAAGGAGGAATAGAATATTCTGCAAGCAGGAAAGGTATTCTCAGAGGAGAGGAAATGTTGTGTCAAAGTGAGGCTTGGTGGTGATCGCAAAAGCATGATATCATCATGTATAAGGCCTATTAATTAATTCATGGTACACATTCAGTAACTGTCACTTTCAAATATTTCAGTGCATGCTACACAGCCATGGAGGTGTAGGAAATTCAAATTCTTTCAAGACTCAAACCTGCAGGACTTCAAATCTTGGCTTTGTCCAGTTCTTACTGACATGAAACAGTCTTCTGAGGCTCTCTGTCATATAGGAGGCCCTTTCTGGATAGTGATGGAGTGATGACAGAATCTGCTGCTCTGTTGCTTCTCCAGTGATCTATATATGACATAATAATGAAAGCATTCATAATTTTTAACTATATTTCCATTGATTGGGGGATACTGCCTTCCCTGTTCTGGGAGAATTTCGGAAAATTGTGCATACATGTATAATCATGAAGCCACAGTGTTCATTATAGAAATGAAGCATTAGGTGGGACATTTCTCTCATTGCTTCTCAAATTTTGTGAGACTTGTATCTCAAAGACAGGGCCCCTAAGGGCAACTTGCGGATGGTCAGTGAGCTATGTTGGCATGTACTTAATATCACGTGACCAATGACGTCATTGTTATGTCATCACCAGCAAGTGATTTGTGGGGACCCAATACCATGCCTGTCCAAGTTTGAACTGTCTGGCATTAGAAATGAGGGAGAAATGGGCATGTACTTAATATCACGTGACCAATGACGTCATTGTTATGTCATCGCCAGCAATTGCTTTGTGGGAACCCAATACCATGCCTGTCCAAGTTTGAACTGTCTGGCATTAGAAATGAGGGAGAAATGGGCATGTACCTAATATATCATGACCAATGACGTCATTGTTATGTCATCGCCAGCAATTGATTTGTGGGGACCCAATACCATCACTGTCCAAGTTTGAACTATCTGGCATTAGAAATGAGGGAGAAATTGGCATGTACTTAATATCACATGACCGATGACGTCATTGTTATGTCATCGCCAGCAAGTGATTTGTGGGGACCCACTCCCATGCCTGTCCAAGTTTGAACTGTCTGGCATTAGAAATGAGGGAGATATGGGCATCACAGTACCTAAAATGATGTGACCGATGATGTCATTGTTATGTCATCACCACTAAGTGATTGATAGGGACCCACTACCATGTCTGTCCAGGTTTAAAAAAACGAAACAGTTAAAAAATTTGAACTGGACAGGTTTAAAAAAAAATTAAAACCACAACATACAGTTGTATACACGACTTGTATAGTCATGTAGTTACAAATGTACAATAAAACTGTAATATTATGATAACCATTATTCCTTATTTAATCCCTAATATAATACATAACTCACAACCCATGCGGTGTGGGGTCCTGGCCCGCAAGTACACGCATATGCCATGTTATTTGTACCAGTTTATTTCTACTACACACGCTCTTACAGGTAACTCAGTACATGTACATGTATATTGGAATAATAAAATAATAATAATAAATTTGCTTCATAGATAATCAGTGAGATTCAACCTCTTGTTCTAGTTCGTTAGGTGAAACCAGATAATTCCTACACTAACCTCCAGTACAGCTGCTAACTCAGATAATATCATAATGCATGACTACCAGTCCAGGAGGAATTAAACTTTTTAAACTGTTACAATGTTGAGCTAGAACCACAATGAACTGACTCTGTCCCTTGACAGTACTTATACACACTATTACCATAACAATAGCACATTACTTGTGCCAGGACCCATCGTCCTACTAAGGAAACTATTTCTCTTTCATTCCCAAACTCATACTTCATTTGTCCATTACTAGAGAAATACATTTTTTTTGTTTTAATTAGTACCCTGATTTAATAACAGGAGGGCCTTAAAATGCATTTATGCAGTCTGACAAAAGGGTTTAATCTTATTCAACTTAGTTTTTTAATACTTCCATACTGGTTTTGGGCAATTCCACATGAGACATGATGAAAATGAAAATTTTCAAATCTATTAGTTTTTAGCAAACTTTATTTTAGTTAAGAGCAGACATCTTGGTCTACCAGATACAAGTGAGATATTGTGAATGTTGGCCACACCCGCTCCGTGAGAGCCTTGTTCAAGCACATTCCCAAAATGTAATGTC
Source organism: Actinernus sp. WN-2022 (assembly GCA_030867875.1). Taxonomy (NCBI): domain Eukaryota; kingdom Metazoa; phylum Cnidaria; class Anthozoa; order Actiniaria; family Actinernidae; genus Actinernus; species Actinernus sp. WN-2022. The sequence goes on from JAOWCC010001263.1 coordinate 240,370, forward strand.
CGCAACGAATTTTTGTGTAATGTCTGCAACGCATATTTAATGCAAATGAAAACTACTACAGTGAGCTTTGTTGAACTTTATCATTATAGTTGGGAACTCTGGTTATTAGCAAGTTCAGAAAGTCCATTTGTTTTCTTGGAACTCCTCACAACTCACAGGAATTAAGAATTTAAAAAGTTGACTCAAATAAGTGGTTGTTTTTTGCTGTAATTATGTCCGCAACAGACATTTAGATATTAATTAAAAGAGAGTAATGATAGGGAATTATAATTTTTTTAATTGAAAATAGAGAGGCCCACTAAGGTGTGCTATGTATAAATTTAAGCAGCACAGCTATTTTAAATTAATTTTGGGAAGCATTTGTAATATGATTTTTGGTCTGAATGTAATGTCCGCAACGTGAAACATTTCCTTATTTTACATACATTTATTATTAGCTCAGTGAACATTATTAAAACATTAAATAAACACATTCTATATCCATGTATAATGTTACAGGTCAAATATATTTTAACCTAAGTTACAGTTGCGTCACAAACTTCTTCCCGCTAACACACCGATATTGCTGAGAAAACCACAATTGCTGCTCAGCGATATCAGCGATATTGCAGTTTTCAAAAACGACATTGCCGTTTCTTAAAAACAATATTTTGTTTCGCCTTTTTTCAGATATATTGGCACAGAGTTTTGTGTACAATAAAAACAGCAATTGCTGTGTTGGCATTGAGCATTTTCTTTGTTTTGGTACTAATCTTTACCGAGAAAATCTGAGAGCCACGAAGCGTTGAAAGTGACGTTCTCTCCTTGCTGTTTGGCATGGCTCGCTTATATTTTAAACTTCTTGAGACTTGATCGGCCTGCTATAAACACATGGCAAAGTTCAAACACTTCCAAATAAACTTTTTGAGACTCGGCCTGCTATCTGCTAACACTTGGCAATTAAAGTTTCAAGCGGTCTGCTAACTTGGAAAAGTTAAAATAATTATAAACTTCCCAAGACTCACAGCCCCGCTAATAAACCCTGATATAAAGACATGTTTATCTTGTTTTCACTCTTACCGGTATTGTCTTCTCTTGAATTTTCTTATCATTTTACTGAGAAAATGATTGGCCACTTTTCTTTGAGACGTTTTTCGGGTACTGTACAGTAGTTTTTTTTTCAAGTCCATGTCTGTGTACATTAATCACTAAAAAGTCAGGTGTGAAGTTTTCGATTTCTGGCTGGTTTCGAGTTTGAATTTTTTTGTTTGCTCTGAGATCACACCAAAACGTGGATTGAACCATGCCACCAGTAAGACAAAGTAAATACCATTACTTCCCTTGCCCAAAGTAAATTCGAAACTGTAAAAACTAATAGGATGATTAGCGCGATGCAAGCAATGTGACCCGACCGTACTGGTATGCTAATTTCCACCTTGTGTTGTGTCACACTTGAAAATCATGGGTTCACGCTTACCCATGTCATGACTGATCCTACTCACGATCAGAATACTCGAGATGTTGGCTGTTGCATTATTCAGCTAGTTCCATCTGTGCCTTTTCGTGTTTTAGAACTTGTTTAAAACTGTTAGATTCTCGAAAAGCTGATAAACGCAACTAAATATACCTGGGCTAACAATTAGATGAGACAGCACATTTCAGTCTCGGAACTCCATGGGAAATTTTCCTTGGAATGTAGTCACATAGCGAAAATATACTTTTGCTGTGTTATTACAAATGTAATTAAGCAGGCCATCAGTCTTGAGATTTCTATTTTGAAGCGCTTGTGTTGTTTATGTCAGTTTAACTCACAAATTGCCAGAGTGTATTAAATAATACGACACTTTGCAAAAATGAAACGTGGTGTTGCAAATTTCACTTCACAACAGAGAGTGAAATTTCACTTTTGGGTAGCTTTATCGTTTAATTAAGCACAAGCTGCAAAATGATTCTTGTGTAACTTCGGATTGTGTACAAGCTGATCGGAATGAACCGCAATATATTGGGAGATATTGCTGTAGATCAGCAATTGCTGTTTTATTTACAAACCCGATAAATCATTATTGCTGATTGCTGACAAAACAATATTGCTGATTGTTCTTTTGCTGTTCATTAACAGCAATTGCTGAGCCAGTTCAGCTGAATTGGCTTTCCATGCATGAAGAAGTTTGTATTGCAACTGTACATGCACATGTAGGAATTATTTTGCAACCTAGGTTATTTTTTTGCAACCTGTAGCAAGGTTATTTTTGGGATTCACTTTATAAAAGTATTTTTTTACTTTAATTGTAGTCACTGTGCAAGTTGGAGCCAACTACAGTCAAGAGGCAAACTTTGTCACGCACGGAAAGGCAATTGCTGAACCAGCTCAGCAATTGCTGTTCGTTAACAGCAATTGCTGTTTTAGAAAACAACAATCAACAATATCGTTTTGCCGGCAAACAGCAATTTTTTTTTTTAAACGAAATATCGTTTTTGTAAGTAAAATGGCAATTGCTGATTTACAGCAATATCTCCGATATTCTGACGAGTTTGTACAAAATCGATGTTTTCCGTAATCGTATGCCAAATGGTTTGTTTTTGTTGACGTAGAGAGAGCTCTTATGGGGCAGCTTCCCAAGGCTGAATGAGGGCCATTGAATAAACCAGGCCTGAATTGGAATTTAGGTTTTTTAGCATAAAGAAAACTGGTGAATCTGGAGAAGTTTGATCCTTGGCGAAACCCGAGCTCAATTTCAACTCACATATATGACGATCGATCCCGCATATGCGTGCCTATACTAACGAAACTTCATGCTCTCCTTGCTACTTCACAGCTCGTTTATAACGCATTCCCCCATTGCTTCTGCAAACCTTTACTGGAAACCTATACTTAAAATATTAGAACTAGCATGAATATGGAAGCCTCAACTTGCAACACAAAATAATAACAAAACGATTAGCGGTCGCTTGTTTAGTTCCCTGACCGACACGGGACTCAATCGCTTTAAAGTTTGCCGCTAAGCGCAAATCATAAAAGTAAATAAACTTTAGCTTCTGTGGTTTCACATTTTCGGTACATCCTTGTGTAGTTAAAAGTTTCGGCTGAAATTATTGCAACTGTTTCAAGGCCTGGCATGTTTTTCGAAAATTAGAATCTCAAGTTCTCGGAGTGTGAATTTTCATGTGCAATCAGTCAGGCGTACGCGCGTGAACGTGACAGTCTGACTTTTGACGAGTCTGTCAAATCGCTGAAACTTTCTGGGAATGTGAACACAATTTTGAAGCCAATTCGTAATGAAAAGACGTGTAAAAAACTTCTATACTCTTACCAGAAAACCTCTACTGGGAATGTGGTATTCCTGTTGAATGCAAATTGCGCTTTAATACACTGAAAGTTTTCCAAACCATTGAAGGTCAAAATTAGCATATTACAATCGTCTCAACAATCGCTAAACGCACGTGCAAGTCAAAAACGTGGATCAAACTTCAAGTACCGGTATCTGCCAAACCAGGGAAACCTGGCAACCCAAATACATGTAATCAATTAATAAAACACTGCCACAAACAAAATCAAAATGGTAAAAGATGTCTCAATGTCTATGAAAGTAAGTTAATTAAAAAAATATTACCGAAACGCTGTCGAAATAACTTGCAGGGCGCAAATTTTATTTTAGCTTAAAGCGTTCATTTCTATTCGGATCTCGAAGTTCTTTCATTGCATTGGTCTTGTAACTTTTTATGTTGAACCGAAAAGTGGGGCATCAACTTCTTAAACGTTTTGTGCATTTTTCGTGCAGGTTCTTTCGATGTTCAAGATAGCGAACCAGGTAAACTAAATAATTACGAATCAGGGTTTTGTACAATCAAATCAGCAATTGCTGTGCCAATATATCATTTGAAAAAAGGCAAAAGGCAATATGTTTTTTTAGAAACAGCAATATCGTTTTTCAAAAACAGCAATAACGTTTTTCAAAACAGCAATATCGGCAATATTGGGGCAATAGCGTGAAGAAGTTTGCGTCTTGACTGTATCTGCCAGTCTTTGACATAACTATTATTTTTATGTTCAATGGGGTACTGGGTTTGTGTCATCAATTTGTGCACATTTTTAGTGAAATTCCAAGCTATTATCAGGTTTTTACTGCACATGTGCAAATTTCAACTAGAAATCTTGGGGAAATGGGTACTACAGTGGGAACTGAGGAACTGGGTACTAGTAGCACCATGATCATAATTATAAACATTGTAGAATGACTTGTGTAAATGAGTATGGTGCTTCACATTGATCACCTCTATGGCATCAGATCCGATGGTTGCCGGTTCAAGTACCAACATTAGGACAGTGAAGGTAAAAATATGGTAATTTGTATATTAGTTGATTACATGGGCACAATATGTAACACTGTAAGGAGACAAAGAGGGGTAGGAGAAGGAAGTGATAAAGGGGATGTACATTGTAGGAAAACAGAGGGTAGGGGTGAGTTATTTTTTAGTACACAAGAATTACCTATATATATATACATGTAAGTATAGGTTAGAAAAAAAACCTACATGTAGGTTGAGAAAAAAATTACCTACATGTACATGTACTACATGTAGGTTCAAGGAAATGAGCTTGTAACTAATTGTTTTCTGAAATCAACAATAAAACTTTTAATTAGTACAATGTTATTACTGACATGTATGTCAGTATAAATTTAGGCCCTGGGGATAATTCAATAAAACTTTTACACACGTATTTTACAAGTCTGGTCATTGTTTAAATGCTGGAAAACAATTAATGGCTAGACTAATTTAGTAAAATACATGTGTAAAATTAAGTTTTAAATAATAAAATATTGTGTTGGCCTTAAAGTGAGACACTGACCTACATGTAGGGCTGTGTGAAGACTGCCACATGCACAGGTGTCAGCTGGTATGCACTGGATATTTAAACATACCTAAATTGCATTTACGGTAGTATTAATTAAAAGCAACAGCATTGTCAGTAGAAACTGAAACAACTAGCAGCTACATACATGTACATGTATATAGTGTTTTACAGGCAGAAGGAAAATTGGGCAAAACAGGTGGCTACTTTTAACATGACAGCCAGTGGAAATCTGTGGTTGCTGGCTTATACTGACAACCCTGAATGACAAAAAAAATCCCTGTGTTACAGATTGGTCTTTTCTATACCTTTGAATCCTATTTTCTAGTTCCTTGTACGTACCTCAATATCTGTTGGTAGGAATTTTGCATACGACGTCAATCCTGTCTTGCAAAGCCCTAAGAATGTTAACATTGGATGAGTTGACAGAAAAACCTGCAGTGGAGTGTCCATAACTCGTGGTGTCCCTGATATGTCAAGCATCTCCAAATCCTGCAATGCATCTCGGTTCTGCAGCAGCATTTCCAATTTCTTGGCATCCTCTGGCCAGTCATAATCTTGTGGGGTTCCTGGATTTCTTGAGATATCCAAATGCCGTAGGGCTAGAAACTTAGCAAAATCTATAGGATTTTTCCAAGCAACAGGGCAGTTGTATGCTTTAAGGGTTCTTAACCTTGATTTTGCCGAGCCAAAAGAATCTGCATCCGTTATTGGAGTGCAAGATATATTGAGCTCAACTAACTTTGTCAAGGAATCACAAACCAGTTTCAATTCGAAGTCATCAAAATGTTCATTCCTGCTGATGTCCAAGCATGTGAGATTCTTAAACGAACAAAGTGCAACAGGGTTTAGTCCACCTTTAACATTGCTGATGTTTATTCTTTGTAAAAAGGAAGTGCAGTTATAACCATCAAGAGAGCTAACAAAGAGTTCCGAAAAGTTAATTCCCGTATCTCGTATGTCCAAGTCAGTAATACTGTGATACATAAGAAGCAGTCTTAGACCAATTTCATGGATGTTAGACTCCCGAATACAAGCCCTTTTCAGTCTACAAGTCCCGCAGTCCAAAAACAGACTTAGGATTTTCTGAGTCAGCTTCCCTGAACATGCCAATCGCCTTAGTATAATTTCAGCAAGTTGCTCGTGTAAGAATACTGGAATTTTGAAGGCCATCTTCTTGAAACTCCCAACAGGTTCTTGAACTTCATAGCAGAGCTCGTCGATGTTATCACAGATGTAACTGAGGCACAGATCTTCAAGAGAAACCGGTGAAATTGTACTCATGGTGGAAGTGCAAGCTGGCATATAAATGTGTCAGTACGAAAACACTCAAAATCATCTTCCTTGAAAAGGGCCCCAGAGTTCTGAGAAAACTGACGAAAGCGACGTCCAATTTTCTAGTAGTTCTCTCTTGGCTTCCACGTCAATTTTGTAATCGGCGACAGTTTTTGGCGTTTAACGCGCCAAATTTGGATGAAAGCTAAGGGAGCGGAAAGCAATGCCTTTCGGTTACATTTTTTTTTCAGGTATAACTTGGTAGCCACTCCTTCCCTCTCGGAATCTCCGAAATCAATAACATTTCGTAAACTTCTGGCTTTTGGTTTTTTAATTATTATTTTCATTTAAACAATATTTGAAGAAATTGCTCCAAAACAATGATGCTTATCTAGGGAGCTTATCTATGGAGGTAACATACAGATTTCAAGTTATTTTGGGTGCTTACAGTAAGATTATTTATAACGGAGACATACAAAAACGCCGAAAAGTTTCCGATCAATTATCGACTTCGTAATCGTGCTAAATTCTCCCCAGTCTACCGTCCGCGTTGTTTGTTTATCACTTCGAAAACAAAAATGGCGGTTGTTTCCCGATGAAAAACATTTTGTAGCCAAATACCTGAAGAAATGCAGAGAAAAGACAGCTCGGGCTCCACTAAAGCCAAATGGAAAGATTCTTTCCAAAAGGCGAGGTCTTTTTCTCAAAGTACCGTGAGTATTTCTCGCAAGACGAGCTTGTACGAAGAAGAGACGACAGACAAAGAGTTACAGGAATATTTGGAGAGTTTGAAGCGAAAGTCTGGAATACGAAAGCTTTGGTCTGGAGATAAGTTCGAGAAGACAGTTTGTGACGATGAAGACAAGACACCTGATATTTCCATTTCTAGCATAGATGATAATGATGGAGCAGGTAAAATTATATGTATCAATGCCCGGCGTACCCAATTTCGGGCCAATCGATGAAAATCGATAACAATCAATAACAATCGATACTAATATTTTGATTATCGATTGATATGTAGAGGTTATTGACCAAGCGTGAGGTCAAGATGGGGGGATATTGGTCGAGTTCATTTTTTGCGTTTTTATGGACCGAGACGGAGTCGAGGTCCATAAAAACGCAAAAAATGAACGAGGACAATATCCCCCCATCTTGACCGAACAAGCTTGGTCAATAAGGTTTTTATTATATGGCACAAATGAATAAAATCACACTTTGACACACGCGCCAGGAACCCATTGCGTGGTAAACTGAAGAGCGAATAGAAATCAATCTAAAATTAGACTGAGTCTCGACGACTTTTCACTTGAAGTTCAACCTTGTGGCGTTCAAAACAGTTTGTTTTCCGACGTAAAAAAATGTGTTTTTATGGATGAAAACTGACCTGTACTTTACTTCAGATGTACTGAGTTTCAATGACAACTTCATCAGGAAGGCCGAATGCATTAACTAGAAACAAAAATGTGCATATTTGTGGAAGATTTGAAAGTTGAAAACCGGCGTTGAATTTGAAATCACTCGAGTGGCGATAACTCAGATAAGCACACTGCAAAACTTGACAAATCAGAGAGCTGTAGAAGAATACAAACAAACTTGTAAGTATTAATCTAGTAAATACTCTTAATTTGTAAGCCATTTACCAAATGTAAATGCTGAATTTCTTAGGTCATACAATATAAAACCTGCTTTCTTTGATGAAACTGTGTGCTAAGCTTACTTTTTATTTCTTTGTACCACGATTGTAGTAGCGTTGTGAGGTAGCCGAACTTTTCTTTGTGTTTTTGAAGTCACGGCCATTTCAGCTTCGCTATAGTTTTTTATCTCCGTAAGTCCAGCTTCGTTCAATTCAGTCGCTTTTGCTGCAGTTGTTTTCATCGAACTTGCAAGAGCCAGAAAAAACTGCATTAATCCCTCTAAAAAGGTGAATTTTAGCTGTAAACGAAAAGGCAGAACGATTTTTAAATTAGTATTTGCCTTCATGCCACAAATTGTTTAGTTTCTTTCAAAATGTATGGGTTCTATCGCTATTTGTTTACGAAGAATTGTGAGCGGTTTTGTAAAATCCTGAGCGGGCAAGATGGAAAAATCTTGCCCGCTGAGCAACCAATCAGATTGCAGCATTCAGAGTCATATTGCCCGCTCACGGAGCTGCCATGTAATAATGATTAATATTGACTTTCATCGATTTCTTGTCAAGTCAAATCGTATGTATATGCAATTAACAAATAAAGAAGCCTTAGCCATGTTTTATACTATCATAAAACACGATGAGCATTTGAGAACACAAGAGAAATGTTAAAGCACAAGCCGAAGGCGCGTGCTCTCAACATTTCTAGAGTGTTCTCAAATGACCAGAGTGTTTTATGATAGTATAAAACATGGATTTAAGGCTTCTTTATCTATTTTATAATATAGATTTACGCGCGCGATGAAAGGAAACCGCCAGTTGAAAACTATATAACATGGCTAACCATGTTACATGTATATACTCCGATAAAACATGGCTTCTTAGCCAATCAGAGCGCGCATACTATCGTATCTATATTATAATATAAAATATAAAAGGCATAGACTGCGTAGCAAGCGCAAGGAGATTGGGGAAGAGGGGAGAGGGAATGGGAAGAGGAAGGGAGGAGGAATGGGGAGAGGGAAAGGAGGGCTTAATTGCAACAAAACCCCCGTTTTTTCCCTTTTAACATTCCAATTGGCTAAAGTGGTGTTCAATGACATTTGATTGACACTTGTAATAAAAATAGCAGTTATGGCGTGATGCAATGAAGAAGTGTTCAATTCACACAAAGGACTTATTGGCCATTTGACCCACCAGATTTGGAAAAAGTTTCTTCAACTTCTTGTAGTTTATAGAGCTATTAGTAGAAGTACAGCGATATATATAGCTTCAGGGGTGTTGGAAAAACGAAGAGGGAAGACCCAGGCGGAAAAACAAAGCCCCCGAAAAACTGAAGACCGTAGAAGAAATGAAGTCTGTTGTGAATTTTCCTTGTCGAAAATCACATGGTTAAGCTGGAAATTTAGTATGGTTACCCTAGTAGATACACAAGGGAAGGGATGGGTGTGGTGGAGGCAGTTATACCCAGACACCCATACAATAAGCTCACAATTTCATCATTTGACAACAGTGCCTTGCCTTAATCCTTCTATTTTTCCCTGCTGGTGTGATGTCATTACACTTTGCCAACTTAATAAGTGTTGAAAACACCGATGTGCATGTACATGTACATGTAGATGCTGACTATATTAATTTCACATGATTACCATTCTCTCATAGTGGAGAGTTTCCATTCTGTGAATGAAGGCAATGACACTGATGAGGACTTCAAACCCAACATAGTTATGCTGTCAAGATCGCTGTCTCCTGAATTGAATGACACAGACTCGAGCTCTGTTCAGCTGATGCATGGTGTACAACTTGCTGAATTTGGACTGAGTGATGAGGATAGTGTTGTGAAGCATGTTAACATCCAGTTAAACAATGGCGATACATTGAAAAGTACTGCTAGTGACCCTAAAGAAATCCAGTCTATTATGAACAACTTACATCTTGCTTCTGAGATTGATACTGAAGATGAAGTAGCAGAGGAAATTGATGATGATATTAATAATGTAATCCTGAGTGAATCTGAACATTTTGAACTGTCAAAACATGAGGGCCATAGCAGCATTAGAAGTAGTCCAGAGCCTGCACAGTCTCACAAAGAAAAAAGTGGTCGACGGTCAAGAGCAAGGAGTAGCACTGAGAGTACAAGTATGGCTCACTCATATTCTATGGACTTCTCAACTGCAGATGAAGCAACTACAATAAGTGAGAGAACAGAGCCCAAGACATACAGTGAGAGTTCAAGGTCAAGTAAAAGTTCTAGGCCCTCACATCGTAGCTCAAGGTCAGGTCACAAATCAAGGTCACATAGGAATGCTTCTACCTCAAGTACATCAAAGGTATTAAGCAGAAATTATTATCATCTGATCCTCATCATCATTGCACTCTAGCTTCCAATTAGACAATTAGACTGTGTTGAAGAATAAACGAAAAATCACCATGTGGTTATGCTGTACCATTTACTATAATTTTAACCATGATTACAATAATACTTTTAATAACTATTTTATTCATTATTCTTCTCAGAGTATAAGTGATCACAACAGGTATACATGTGACGTCGGCATACAAACTGGTCCTGATCTCAACAGTACATACGTACAAGCTCCCCCAGGTATTCAAACCTATTTGTTTGTTATTAAAGTGCCCATGAGCCCTAAACAGATGTTTTGATTCAGGCAAGTGCAGGGTACTTAACATTAATTAATATCAGCATAATAACTATTTTTGCAAAATCTACAGTGAAAACAGCTTTTAATTATTAAGAAATGTTTAGATGATGATACGTGTACCATGATATACTTTTGTATAATGTGTTGGGGGGGAAATGGGACATATTTAAATATAATTAACATTTATTATCTGCTCATTGATCTTTTTTAGTGCAGGGTTAGAAGAAGAAATAAATTAAATGCCCTTCAGGCAAGCTTCAACGTTATTCCACTAGCCATGGATCTTTCAAGCTTGGCCAAATTTTAATTAAATTAATTAAAACATTTAAGAAGTCTATTTTGGTTCCTTGTTCATCTGGCAAGTCATCAAACCAATCTTCCTGCTAGCAGAGGTCTCTCTCTGTCTTGGTAAAATGGAAACGAAAGGAGAGATACATTTTGTACCTCTGCCGACATCCAACGCTCTCTCTGTTGTGCATGCATGAAGTTTGCTTGACAACAAGTGACATGTACAAATGTATCGCACATGAACTAAACTCTTGCTCCTGCACTGTCGATCAGTTTTCATGAGCACAACCCTGGTGAAAAACCTTGCAGGATCCTGACAAGATCCTTAAGGATCCTAGCCAGGATCCTCCAAGGATCTTTGAGGATTCCTTACAGGATCCTAGCATTTCCTTGCAAGGATTTTCCAGGATCCTTAAGGAACGTGAAAGGATCCTCAAGGATCCTGAAGGATCCTTAAGGATCCTGGCAAGGATCCTGGGAAAGATCAGGATCCTTGAGGATTGTTCCAGGATCTTTGAGGATTGTTCCAGGATCCTCGAGGATTGTTCCAGGTTCCTTAAGGATTGTTCCAGGTTCCTTGGGGATTGTTCCAGGATCCTTGAGGATTGTTCCAGGTTCCTTAAGGATTGTTCCAGGATCCTTGAGGATTGTTCCAGGATCCTTGAGGATTGTTCCAGGTTCCTTGAGGATTGTTGCAGGATCTTTGAGGATTGTTCCAGGATCCTTGAGGATTGTTGCAGGATCCTTGAGGATTGTTGCAGGTTCCTTGAGGATTGTTGCAGGATCCTTGGGGATTGCAGGATCCTTGAGGATTGTTCCAGGATCCTTGAGGATTGTTCCAGGATCCTTGGGGATTGCAGGATCCTTGAGGATTGTTGCAGGATCCTTGAGGATTGTTCCAGGATCATTGAGGATTGTTGCAGGATCCTTGGGGATTGCAGGATCCTTGAGGATTGTTCCAGGATCCTTGAGGATTGTTCCAGGATCATTGAGGATTGTTGCAGGATCCTTGAGGATTGTTGCAGGATCCTTGAGGATTGTTGCAGGATCCTTGAGGATTGTTGCAGGATCCTTGGGGATTGCAGGATCCTTGAGGATTGTTCCAGGATCCTTGAGGATTGTTCCAGGATCCTTGAGGATTGTTCCAGGATCCTTGGGGATTGCAGGATCCTTGAGGATTGTCCCAGGATCCTTGACAATTGTTTTTACAGGATCCTTGGGGATTATTTCAGGATCCTCAAAGAATCTGGAACAACTCTCAAAAATATTTTACAATGTAGTTATCTACTTCGAGGATTGCTTCATTGCTAGGATGACAATTCACAATAAGGAGTATTTGTTTCATTGATAACACATACATGTATACACATAAACATGCCGGGCTTTCATTAGAAGCCAGCTACTGGGGATCATTGCCAGCAATGTATGATGATGATGATTGCCAGCTACCAAGTTGTAGCTTTAATTGCACAAAAAGACCAGCTACATGTATCTCAGTTGTCCAGCAACTTAAAAACGTAATAGTAGCCATGCATAAAGGAAACCAGATAGTGAAAAACTCAATGAAACAGAAATGAATGTTTAGTAACAGTCAGTGAGAGCCTTTACTGTAACTATATAATATGAAATTGAATGTAATCTCAGCACTGAGATCTTAAATGATCTTTCAATAAATAAATGCAGATGCACTTTTGATGACATCAGAAGGTACATGTACATGTAGTATTAGAGTTGTGTTTACATCTCATGCAGTCTAATAAAACTTTAAAACAATTACCAATCAAAAAGGAAATAAAAGGTATGCAGTTATTTATTTTAATTTATATGAAGGTAGGTACATGACTGTAATTTACAATATACTGCTTTCATATTTGATTATTGCATGCAGACAAAAATCTACATTGTAACTGCCAGCAGCTAAACATAACTAATAATAATTAATTTATAGGTGCCAGGTAATAAACTGCCCTACAAAACTAAACTCTACACCACAACAACCCAAGTACATATTAATAATCTACAGGCATGTATGCTGACTGTACTACCGGTATAATTATTGCATTTATGCTGTTACAGGTACAGCTACATGTATTTAAAAAATGTTGTCTCCCAATATGACTAAAGCTTACAATGTACCTGACCAGACTGAAACGAAATTGGATAGTAGATTTACATTCTAAAATCATGTCATCTGTTCTTGCTAGCCACCTTTTCCTTCCTTTGAAGGGAATTATGGAGGTCTGTGTACAGGCTAGTTCTTGCTTGCTCGATTTAAAATGTACATTTTTCACTTGTCATTATATATGTACATGATTACATATTAGACAGCAATGTTGGCCTTCTACCAATTTTCTCACTTTTGGTCTGGTTGCAACAGGCTTAGTCACATTCAACTACAACCTTTTTTTGAAATAGTTCTATATAAATAAGCATTTGTACACTTTGAATTTGGGGTTCCTAAAAATAAGGACAGGAATTGCTCAACAGATACCAAAATTGCCCTTTGCCACACCCTGAGGGAGGATGGGAACTTGTTGTTTACCTGGGAACTTGTTTTTGAAATGGTTAGGGTGAGTTTTATGGTTTGGTTTTGGGCTTGAAGCCTATAGTGAGTGATTCATGTCTAAATTAGTCAAATTTCTGGCCTCGTGCAACATAATCTTTCCAGCTATAAGATTAGCTATAAAAGAAGCATTTAAAATTCATTCATAATTGCCAGTGGCTCGATTCAAAGGAAGCTATCATGCATGATGAGCTTCATACATGTACATTACAGTAAATTACAGTGGCATCTATGAATAGCAGTTTCAGCGGTATTGACCTGAATGCCTCACTTCGATGTAATGAAGTTCTATTCAAGCTGTATCTAAATTAGTTGTGCTAGTTTAAGAGGGTGGTGTCAGCAAGATTGATGGTTTCAATGTCGCTTCATTATATCAAAGTGAGGCATTCAGGTTAAATATGGCTGAAACTGCTATTCGTAGATGCCACCATAATAACAACTGTTACACAGGTTGTACTCCATTTTATTTTCAGTGGTTGTGGACATACATGTAAATGTTCAACCCTTTTGTTTGGTTCTTGATGACAGATGAGCATTACATGTACTAGGAGAAAAAAGTTCTTTGATATGCCATATAACTTCATCAAAAATAAGATAATTTCTACCCAGCTGAAAGCTAATTGCCTGAAATAAGAGTATTAGACATCCTGCATGCAGATGTTAGCCTACCCTGTGAGCAGAGGCAGGGGGTCATCTTTTCAAAATCATTTAAATGGAGGCATTTAAATGTGAATTTATACGTAGACAAGGTTTATATATAGGGTATTATAATATAGATACGATAGTATGTGCGCTCTGATTGGCTGTTTAGGCATGTTTATCAGAGTATATAACATGGTTTGCCATGTTTTATTGTTTTCAACTGGTGCAGGTTTCCTTTCATCGTGCGCGTAAATATATATTATAAAACAGATAAAGAAGCCTTAAATCCATGTTTTATTTAAGAAATAGAAAACATTTCTATAGAGTTATAGAAACACGAGTGGGAGTTTGGGAGAACGAGAAATGGCAGTGGGAACACGAGCTCGAAGGGCGTGTCGGAGTGTTTCCACAGCTATTTCGAGTTCTTCCAAACTTCCACAAGTGTTTCTATAACTCTATAGAAACAAGGGGAAAATGTTTTCTATTTCCTTTATAAAATAAACGAATAAAAGCATGGAAATGCTGGCTTAATTTGATAACCAAAACGTAAATTCTCACAACTAGCTCAAGCGCGCGCTCAACTGTCTATGTATCTATAGAGTTATAGAAACACGGCTTACAGCCAATCATAGTGCGCGTACTATCGAAACTATTTTATAAACTATCATAAAACACTCTGGACATTTGAGAAAACTTGAGAAATGTTGAAAGCATGCGCCTTCGGCTTGTGCTTTAACATTTCTCTCATGTCATGTTCTTAAATGCCCAGTCGTGTTTTATGATAGTATAAAACATGGCTAAGGCTTCTTTATTTGTCAAACAATCTAGCTTACCAGTAGTCTTAGAGACAGGCAAAACCCAACAGACATCAATAGGATGATTTTACTTAACCCATGAAATAGATATTACTGACTAAAAGGCACAATTAGACCCTAATTCCATTGCAAGTAAAACCACTCTAACAATCCTTACTAATCTAAGTTTAGTTTATTAGCTATGTACAGGCCGGTTTTCTATTTAAAATTAAAGAATAAAAGCACAGTGTTCAAGTGATTCTAATTTTCACTCACTACTTGGCAGCTACATGTACAGATTGTAGTTTACTTTTCCCTGTTTAGCTTTCTTTGATGGTTTAATAGCTTCTGACCTACAAGGTCATGTCCTGCAAAAAATAATAACCAATAAATAAAACCTAGAATAACGACTAGTTGTGTATGATCTTCTACACTGCGAACGAAATATTCAAATACGTGCTCAACGCATTTACGACACAAGCAATGATCGGCCGAGACTGTGATTAAAACTTGACATAACCCTTCAATTCATACACACAATTTCCAATCTATCTACAGTCTACGCAAGTCATTACTGCTAGATGTTCAAGTTAAAGATCAGTTTTAAACTTAATTCAAATGTATGTGACGACTGACGGTTAGGAGTAATATTTAAGTGAAACATGTCTGCTCACCTTCTACTCAGATAAATTTCTTCAGGAATTCATCTCATCCAGGACTGATAATGTCTCTCAATTGAAGCCGTTATTATTATCTTTCCATCTAACAAATCTTCTTCTTGAAATACTGTTGAATTGACCCTTTAAGAGAGCTTCTAAAACCTCCAACAAAACGATCTGGCACCTAAATTGTTCAAACTGTTCCCTAGAGGCCTGGTTACCAAATATGGATAAACTCGGTCCCAGTCTTACTCTAATGTGGACAATCAATAAACAGGACAATGGCGGATATAGCTTTCGGTTCTGTTCGAATTTCTTAACAAAAACACACATTTTGAATGGGTGAACAGAAATACTTCACTAATTAAACAATGGCATTTATTTTTTAAACAATTGCCAGTCAAATCGGTGAGTAATATTCTAGTCATTAGTCGAAAATAACCTGATAATTTTTTAAATGAAGGTATCTTTATTGTAATGTTTCATCAGCTTTTAGTAAAAAATATATGTTATTTATATATGTATGTGTGTCTTTATTTATACAATGGAAACAAAAGTACAATCACAATCCATCTGCATCAGGACTATTAATGACTATCAATTCCAAACCTGACCCCCCCCCCCCCCCCCCCCCCCCAGATGTTTCTAAGGTCTTGTAAGATGATTTTGTTAAAATCCTGGAAAGGTTTATTGATTTAGGAAAGATATTCCCTGCAATCTTTGTAAGATCCCACACTTTATTATTATTCCTGTAAGGTCCTGCTTGGATCTTGATGAAATCCTCTAGGATCTTACAATATTCCTGCCTTCAGATAAGTATCCTTGCAAGGATCCTTCCAGTGAATCCTGACAGGATCCTGGTTATAAATCCTCAAGGATCTTGCAAGGATCCTGTCTTTAGAATATAATTATTCCTGCAAGGATCTTGACAGGATCCTGGACAAATCCTCAAGGATCTTACATGTACAAGGATCCTGTCCCTAAAAGGAGTTATTTCCTTCAAGGATCTTGCCTGAATCCTGACAGGATCCTGGATAAATCCTCAAGGATCCTGTCCTTACAAGAAGTTATTTCCTGCAAGGATCTTGCCTGAATCCTGATCCTGACAGGATCCTAGCTGGATAAATCCTCAAGGATCTTACAAGGATCCTGTCCTTACAAGAAGTTATTTCCTGCAAGGATCATGCCTGAATCCTGACAGGATCCTGAATAAATCCTCAAGGATCTTACAAGGATCCTGTCCTTACAATAAATTATTTCCAGCAAGGATCTTGCCTGAATCCTGACAGGATCCTGGATAAATCCTCAAGGATCTTACAAGGATCCTGTCCTTACAAGAAATTATTTCCTGCAAGGATCTTGCCTGAATCCTGACAGGATCCTGGATAAATCCTCAAGGATCTTACAAGGATCCTGTCCTTACAAGAAATTATTTCCTGCAAGGATCTTGCCTGAATCCTGACAGGATCCTGGATAAATCCTCAAGGATCTTACAAGGATCCTGTCCTTACAAGAAATTATTTCCTGCAAGGATCTTGCCTGAATCCTGACAGGATCCTGGATAAATCCTCAAGGATCTTACAAGGATCCTGTCCTTACAAGAAATTATTTCCTGCAAGGATCTTGCCTGAATCCTGACAGGATCCTGGATAAATCCTCAAGGATCTTACAAGGATCCTGTCCTTACAAGAAATTATTTCCTGCAAGGATCTTGCCTGAATCCTGACAGGATCCTGGATAAATCCTCAAGGATCTTACAAGGATCCTGCCCTTACTAGATTAATTCGAATGTTACAGGATCCTGAAAGGATCTTAGCAGGATCCTGGCAGGATCCTGGCAAGGATCTTTAGAATTCCTGGGTCCACAGGATCCTTGACAAATCCTTCAAGGATCCTGCCCTTACGAGGATCCTTCTCTGATCCTTAAGGATCCTCAAAGATCCTCAAGGATCCTGCAAGGAGTTTCACCAGGGAAAGGCTATTTGTAAGTCTTCTTTTGGTACTCTCAGAACATCAATTTATATAATTATACAATTTAATTTGGTACAGAGACTCATGATCTTGGCATTCCCTGTCAGTACATGTATTTGGGGATTTTGTTGTTCTAAAATGTTTGATTTTAGAGTGATTCAAAAACCCACGTGCACTTTTCTCCTGTAGTAATTTTTCAGGAGTTTGACCAATGAGAGGAAAGCAGTCCCATGGTCATTAGTATGCAAAGAACGAGTTAAATTTCCTGCTAAGGGGGAATGGATAACTTTATGTGTTGATCGAAGTGTATTGGAGGTTCAATGCCCAGGCTGTAAGTAGGGTCAGTGCTCGAGAGCTTGGTTGCCAGGCAACAGGCAACCAAGCAGCCCAGTTAACAATGGGTCACACGTAGGCGGACAAGAGAATAGGGGAGGGAGGGGAAATCTACCTGAGCGGAAAGCTAATCAATCCCGGCAACAGCAAATGTTGAATGATGCGAAGAGCGATGCAAAGAGCGACTGCGAACAACCCACCAAATTCGGCAACAAAAGACCCGTATGAAACTGAGACGCAAGCCCAGGCCCCACAAACTGCACCACAGGTAGACTGATTGCGCTGGTGTATTTAACCATGTCTAAATTGCATTTAGTCTAGACTAAAACTGATAACACAGTGGACTCAATATTAGACCAGCGAGATGCAAATTCGATCATGCATATACATATCTCTTGTCCAATAAAACCTGTTTTTGAAACTGGTTTGACTCGTCCATGATTGTGGACGGCGGCTGATCAAAGAAAGCGTTGGACGTCGGCAGAGGTCTCTCTCCTTTCGTTTCCATTTTACCAAGACAGAGACCTCTGCTAGCAGGGTAACCAATCTACTAGCCTGACAGGGAAATCCACTAGATGTGGATGCGGACAGTACTTTTGTTGTGCCCTGTAGTGCATTGCACATTTGATTCCTGCATTTTAAGAATCTCTATAAGAAGTTTTAGTATATACCATACAATTGAATATTTAGTGCTTTTTGGGTGTTCTGATTGGCTACTCAAACTCAGAAAATAAAGCGCTATTAAAATAATTCACTGTTTTTGGTCTTGTGTGCAAAGAATTCACTTGTTAAGAGCTTTTTGAACTTTTTGAGCTATACATTGTAATTTGAGGCTGGATATTTCACTTGTGTGGTATATATTTATACTAAACCAATTATTGTTATTCCAATTGGTGTGGCTTTGTGGCTTGGAAAATTAATACACAACTACATGTAGTTACGTCCACTTTGGGGAATAAAATAAATGAAAATTATAAGCTTTTTTTCTATGTCAGTTTCTTATTTTGGAATTTACATGTAACCTTTTTAAAAACCCATTTAATGACTGACTTAAATATTAATCTTAATCACTTTAATACATGTACAGTACATGTATATATATGAATTTAAGAATCAGAAACTGATATAATATTTTGAGTGTTTAAAACAGGCCTTGGTATTGGCATGGCAACAGGTGGAGCTCGGCTCGGAATGCAGTATGTTGATCCATCTCCCATTGCAACACATGTTGTGTCTGCTGACGCAATGGAGGGTAAGTCTTAATTAGTAATGTTATTGACATATTCTGAGCATTGTTTTTAATCATGATGATATTAAATCATACTGCAGGGTTCCCAGTAGAAAAGGCAGATTTCCACTGGCTGGTAGGCTGAGAATATACATACTTGAACAAAAAAAAAACAGGACAGAAAGTGAAGTTTATTTTGGAAATTTGTTTAATTTGTCTTGTTTATGATTAAGTAGCCATGCACCTGTACTGTTGCTTGAATCACAAGACTCAATGCGGTTTGTCTTTTTGTGGGGACACTCTGTTTATATGACATTTAGCTGCTTGTTTCCAGTTATTGGCAACTCTATTAATTATTAATAGAGAACCTTGATAGTGAGCTTCCCATCCAGTCAAAGATTCACATGGTTGATGCACAGGTCTTGAAAAGTCTTTCCTGCTTTATAGGTCCTTGAAAAGCCCTTGCATTTTGATGTACAGGGTATTACGTTTTCTCCTTGAAAATTTACTGAAACTCCTTGAATTTTGTTGAAACCTCCTTGGATGTTTGAGAAGAATGTAAAACAGCCTCATATTTGTCTCCAAAAGATCATTAGAGCAGCACTGAATGATTCATCATGCAAACAAGTCAGAGAAAGGGTCTTACATTGGGTATAAATTGCATAGAATTTCAAGGTCATTAATGTATGCACCTGTGGAGAACAAGTCCTTGAAAAGTGTGGGTTGTCCTTGGAAAGTCCTTGAAGAAAAGTTCTGAAGTCTATACATGTATGAACCATGTTTCATGACTTACAGTGCAACACACAAATGTATCACCACTTTTCATGTATGTGCATACTTCACACACATGCCACTTGCGAGATTATTCAATCACATGCATACAAAAGCAGCTCATCAAATAAACAAACAAAACCACAAATGATGAGCCACTTGTATGTGATTGGATAATCTTGCACATGGCATGGTCACGAAAGTATACAAATACATGTACAGTGTACCTTAAAAGTGATCATACATTTGCGTGTCGTGCTGTAACAGCCAGTGACTGTTTATGTATAGAAGGGTGTGGTTTACAATTTGCATATGGACCATAACTCAGTTTCCTGCAAAGTTTTCGTCCTTCCCAAAATGAAGGAAAAGAGGGAGAGAGAGAACTCTACAGATGAAGGATGCTTCCTCTGATATTGTACCACTGTTTACACATTAACTGGCATAGACAAACCAAACAAGTTTTGAACCTGGTTTTTACTGGAAAATAGTTCATGGGTGATGCACATGGGAAAACATGACATGTCACTTACACCATTTGAGCCTGTGTTATTTGATTGACGTCAGGTGTCAAAGTCACATGGAGGATTGTGACAGGGTTGCTAGGTTACCCTAATGCGTGTGCAACAAAGAAAGCATCCCACACCAGCTCAGTTGTCTTCCTTCTCTCTTTCTCTTTGTGTTGTGAAGGAAGCATAATCAGCCACCAGGGGTCAAACAAGGTGATATCCTCTCACCGACCCTATTTAATCTATATATAAACGACCTCCCCGAGAAATTTAAGGCAGTAAACAACCCTGTATATCTTGATGATAGACCCATCGATTGCTTACTATACGCCGATGACATGATTATAATGTCCCAATCGGCAGAAGGTCTACAAAAATGTTTACACAAATTACAAGATTACTGTACAGACAACAGTATGCAAGTCAACACAGATAAAACGAAGTCTGTCGTTTTTAACAAGTCTGGGAAAAAGTTGAGCAGATTTATATTTGAAATTAATGGACAAAATATCGAAACCTCTACCACTTATAGATATCTGGGTCTAACTTTTAGTGCCTGTGGTTCATTTACTGTAGCCAAACAAGAACTGAAAAAAACTGCTATGAAAGCTCTATACAAGATAAGAAAAGAAATGGGGGCAAGTTTTAGATTTAACGTTGAAATCTCCCTAAAACTATTTGACTCAATAATAAAACCCATTCTTCTTTACGGAAGCGACGTCTGGGGAATTGATAAAATTCTACCAGACAGTCGTAACCCGATAGAACTAGTGCAAAGTAAGTTTTGTAAACAGCTGTTAGGAGTTAGTAGGAGCGCCTCAAACTTAGCATGTAGATGCGAGCTCGGGAAGTTTAGCTTAAAATCCGATTGCCAAACTAATAGCATAAAATTCTGGGTAAGGCTTCTCGCTCTTGACAATAACTCGCTGCTCTCAAAAGCTTATAATGATAATGATACTTGGACACAAAAAATATGTAATATTTTATATAGGTACGGTTTTGGTGAAATTTGGTTGCTCGGCAACTCAAATCCTGAACTCAAGGTATTTCCAAAGGTTTTTCTCAACAAAGCCAGAGATATTGAAAGACAAGAATGCCTCTCTAGCTTGTTTAACGACAATAGAAATAACTCTAATCAGCAAAACAAACTAAGAACCTTCCGTACCTTCAAAACAGAGGTCGCGCTAGAGGATTATCTCTTAAAAATAAAGAACATAAAACACCAAATCTCACTAACTAAGTTAAGAATAAGCAATCATAATTTAATGATCGAAAAGGGGAGACATGTTCGCCCTTATATCCCCCCCGAAGAGAGGTGGTGCCCTTTTTGTACCATTGAAAAAGAAGATGAAAAACATTTTCTCACCAATTGTGGATTTTACACTGACCTAAAAAGACAATTGATTAAAGATCTGAGAGAACACAACAACCTCCAATTCCAACACCTAACTGCTGACAAACCATTTAGGCTACTTATAAATCCACCAAGAAAATTAATGAAAACTATTTCGAAATATATTTATGATTGCTTCCAAAAGAGAAAAAAGGCACTGCCTTAGATAGCTAGCTTTCCGTTTTTTATCCAGTCTATTATTATTATTGGACTCCCACTCATGTAAAAGTCTTTTTACAAAGTGCCAATAAACAACCGCTGTCTGTCTGTCTGGATGTCTGTGTGCCTGCCCTGGAGATATTGAAACCATTTAAGGGTGAACAATTGTAAAATGAATACTTTTACCAAGGCTTGAAACTAAAATATGAGACCCTATTTATTTATTGTTTTGGTGTCATAATGATTAAATAATTAATATGTAATGCTTTATGTTTATTGAATAAAGATTGTTAAATTTAGCGGATGTTGAGCAAATGCACGCTATTGCATTTCAAGAGTTAGGGGAACAAAAAAAACGTACCCTATTTAAGGATCGAATATTTTATATAATGATGATAATACTGAATATGAGACCCTATTTAAGGGTCCAGCACCTTGAAAACCGTACCCTATCCTGCGGCACATACCTGTATGGCTTATATATGGGAGTACCCCCTCCCCCAGGTGGTCCCTGTTGGGAAGGAAGCACAATCTGCCACCAGGAAAACAACCCTATTTATTAACGACCTCTCAATGTGGTCCTTTTTTGTTTAACAATTCTAATGTTGCTAAACTGCAAAGATTTAGCTCTTCAATCATGGATGGATAGGTGGCAATACAGAACTCATACGTCCCTCTGACAAGGCTATCAGCCCAGATAGGTACAAGTTATCTGTCATTCAGAGCACTCTGACTGACTGTCAGTAACATGTATGTGCACAGGTAGCCCAAGCTCTGTAAATGGCAGTATATACTGTAAATACTAGCATTTATATGTTTTTCTTAAGCTTCCATTTCCATCATAATTCTTGAATAAAATTGACAAACTGCCGAAATTCGTTGCAAATTGGCACAATTCTAGGTAAGGAACGGGGGTTTGACATTTTCTCCCAAAAAAATGTAAAATTCCATTCCCTGGGTCAAAAATTTCAAATATTTGCCCTATCTTCCTTGTATTTCCTATAAATAACCCCACCCTTGGGCAGGCAGTGTATGTCAAAATCCCCACACTCGGGATAGCCTGCTTGTTAAAGCCCAACCCCTTGCTTGCCCCCCCCCCCCCCCCCCTCCCCCCTCGGGCTTAACATTGATAGGGGCATTAAGTTTTGTCGATTTTTATTCAAGATTTATGTTAAAATCGAAGGCAAAAAAATCCCATACGATACTCATTTACATACCTATGATATGTGTAATCATTATGTCAATACAGCATTAGTGTTCCCTTCATGTTGTAATCTTTGTATTTTTCTAGCCATGACAGCATACAACCCTGCCGTTGTTGCTCTAACTGACATGCTGCGGCAACAGATTAGACTCGTGGAACAGTTTGTCGATGCAAACAATCGCATGTACCAAGCCTACACATCGAACCTGGACACTAACTACAAGTACACAACCCTGGAAGATACATTAGAGGTACGCGTACACTGGTCTTTTTTGAGTACTCTGATCTGATCTTTCAGTTGAGAATGTTTGTGCTGGGCACTGCGCTTTTTTACGCAACCCGTGATAGATGTGACTTCTCCTTGGGCTGCTGTCACTCATTCCAACTTCATTCTAATTGGTTGCTTTTAGCCTGGTTTCCACATAATCGCAAGGATCGCAGAAAAAAGTGTTGTGCGACGTCCCTTGCGATCAGTTGCGGTATAATATTGTTAGTGCTACAGCCATTGCAGCTGTAAAGTTCCTTTTGTTCTCTTATTGTTACTCTGTTACGTATTGTTACTCTTTCATTTCGCAGTTTATCAAACAAAATAGGCCCAAGACATTAACTATGAAGGACGCCCTAGCTCAAGTCCAAGAAGAAGAAGATTCTTGACGACTGTTCAACCTCCAGAACTACCGAACTTGAATTATTAAATGAAAGGCACTAATTAACTAATTACAGTAGTCACGTAACTAACTTAATTGAGATCCCTTAATTGAATATTTCCACGACTGATAACCATATATAAAGAAAGAAATTCAGTTTCTTTTTCGTCAATTTGATAGGTGTAATTTTGATCAGTTCATTTATCCAAACCCGCTGTTTCCTGTAGATGTATATTTATTTGCTTTTTAAGTGGAAAACGCGAAGGTTTGCTTGCAGGGTTTCGGTGGCGTCAGAACGAATACTGGATTAACTTTCTCTATCTCTATACATTTTTTTGGACTTTGCTATGATGCAGAAGCATTAGTTTTCCAAAATGATCGTTATGAAGAAAATGAGTTCGCCGGACTATCAAATCTAAAAAAGATATACAGCGATGAACTGAATTTTCTTTGATTTCAGTGATCAATTTCTGAACTCAAATTGTTTGAATATTAAAAACGATGTTTTTTACGAGATTATGAGATAAAGCCACTTTTAAAATATATTGTTTAACCAGCTTGCTTTACTGACAGGGTAAGAATGCAAATTAGCATGGCTCGAACTACCTTTTGTCTAAACTTACGGAACAAAACCTATTCAAAAATTACAGCCATTAGCTTATAATTAGGTAATTTTAACTACTTCGCTTCCAATGCAAGACTGAAAATAACGACCGCCGAGTTTTTGATGAACTTCCTTGAAATTCAAAGTTGCCTTTTTAATACTTTAACTGGCTCCATAGTGACCTCAAAGTTGTGTTCTATACGAAACGTGTTTTTTTTTTCAATTCCAAAATAAGCAACGCAACAATGAACTCATTTCCCAAAGACTGGTTCCAGTCTGACAAGACTCGGTTAAGTGTGACGTTTCGAATGAGAACGATTGTTTGAGATGTTAATCCCCGGTGTTCTTAAGTCGTTCAGTGCTGTATCTATAACAACTTGAGAAGCCAACAACAAAAAAACCCGGCAGCTGATAGGGTTAACTCAAAAAGAACAAACATTCTACCATGCAACGGAAAGGCTTTTAGTTGGAAATGCGGCTTAATATGCTCGCCTCGATCGCCCGAGGCTATTGAGCCGAAAGAAAAAAATCTGGAACGTTAGCCAGCATTCGGCTTATAAAGTGGCATTCACTTCGGGTCACCGTGAGCTATAAGATGAGTTCAGAAGTAATGAAGTCGGAGCAGCTGCCGTCTGAAGGAAAGACAGAGCGAGCTGCGAAATCACTGAAAAAGAGAGGCGAACCAACGCCTGCTAGTGTGCGAGCCTTTACAGTAAGACCACCGAGTACAGCTTCGGTTACTCAATCCATGGCAACTCCTTACTCTAGAGGACGAGCACCCGATCTTGTGCTTGAAAACACTTTTAAAATGGCGCCGGATAAGAAGTTCCCCGAAGGAAACATCCGGCATATTATAAAGGAAGTTTTGACCGAGAATCTAGCAGAGGTTAATTACGAACCGAACGCATGCCGCCAACTCTCCAAAACAATCTCAGATGTATTGAAAAACCGCGTGAAGGAACTAGATGTTCAAAGATACAAGATAATTTGTTTGGTTCACATTGGACAGTTAGGAAAGCAATCCATGAGAATTGGAAGTCGGTGCTTGTGGGATGCCAATGTTGATACTTTTACCTCGTACGAGTTTAAGAATGGATCTGTATTCGGGGTTGCTATGGTTTACGGGGTGTATTTTGAATAGCACTCTATTTCTTCTGGCTAAACTGCTGGCGCTAGATATTAACTTCACCTTGCACGCTTCTGAAAGCCACTAGCAATGTCTATGTATTTATAAGTGAACATCAATTACCTAGCTTTTAGTTTAACGTGTGAATGGGAATAATCTTATTTAAGATGACAGTCTATTGCTATGAACAATGGCTTATAAACTGAATACTATACAACAGCATGAAACGGGTTTTGTCTCAAGTTTCTCATTTAGAGTATGAGATTTTGTAATATTTAGATTGATGCCAGTGGTTTTCTTTTCGCTCCCTTTCCGGCGTGCGTTAAACATTACTGAATTTGCATACGACAAAGTTGGTCTAAATAAACTTTTGCTAATATCAATAATTAATCAATGTTGTGCTAATATCAATAATTAGTAAGTGTTTTTTGAATGACGTGTCTAAGTCATAATTATTAAGGCTTGAAAATAGAGAGTGGAAATTTAATAAAGAAACTTTAATATCGTGGCGGGACGGTTTTTCATTTGTTGTTCTTATAACGAATGTATAGCGATGTTTCGTGTGTCGTCATCCATTGTCATCAATGTGCCAACCAGAGATCCAGTGGTTCCTAACACAAAGCGGGCTTTACAAATCATGGTTGGACATTAGCATAACAATTGCAATGTTTATCAACACGAAACATCGCTATTGGCCAGAAATTTTACCATTTTTGGATGGGGAAACCTAAGAAACCCTACCCCTTCTCAGACCTAAACATTCAATATTTCCTACCCCAGACCGGAAACTTCACTTTTCCCAAAAACTACTGCGCAGAAATCTGCAAAGAGAAAAAATGCCAAAACATTGCATTCGAAAATTGAGCAGAAAACACATAGCCCATCTCAGACTTAGAGGACTAAACTGGGACCCGATCTCATATCTGGAAGGTCAAAAACCCGACCCCATCCAGCGACACATACCGTATAGCGTTAATACGGAGTATCTCTAAACCAGGTTAGAGTTTTAGCGCCGGCCTAAAAATAGATTATACCGTAAGCTGATGGGCCGCGTTTTATTATTAATCGAGAGTTCTGGTTATTGACTTCTGGTTGTAAGCATACGGGTGGGCCAGATTTGATGGGGAAATTTTGGTATCCAGGTGGTCAGGATATTTATTTCACTTTAGCATCATTTTCAAAAGCACTTTTGCAGAGCAGGAGCCCATTACCAGGAGCGTCCATCTCCCATACTAGGACTGTGAGTCAGCGTATGACCGGATTGAGCTATATTTAGAACAGATCTCACGGGAGTTCACGTGCCCACACTTTGGGAATCCAATCAAACCATAGTCAGGACAATGCAGCGTTAGTAAAATCACTTCAAAGAACGGATAATTCCTTAATCTCGATAATTACGGCAAGCATATGCACGATCGCAGCAGAATCGGAAGGCAGTTACCCGGGAAACATGTTCTAAAAATAGCTCAAACCGGTCAAACGCTGACCTCCTCCGCATGCCGGCCTCTCTATTATGGGCTTCCTGTGGTAATGCTGCCACAGGAAGCCCACAATTTGAGTTCGAAAATTATACTGATGCCTGGAATTTTGTAACCCAATCGTATACAAATCGTCTCTGGTTCGTTCCTCACCGAGATAGCAGACGTCTTTCGAGCTCGGGGAGGAACGAACCAGGAGACAGTTGAAATTCAGGCTAATACAAACGACCAAGAAGCTCGAAATTGCACAGGCAACTCTAGCTCTAATCGATCAGAAAAGGAAAAAAGCCCAAACCGCCAACAATCACCGACAAAGGACCGAACAGAAAGAGCAAAAGTACGTTTATTTCATCATCAATAATGGTAAAAATTGTAATTCTATCAGTCCACCACCGTAGAAAATCCATAAAGCTGATCAATTACACGGGATTCGCTCCGCCATTTTGGACGTGCTGGTCGTTACTCCGAAAATATACCTTTCGAATGAGCTAGAAAACAGGTTCGGCGATGCCTAAGCCTAATGACAAAGGAAAGCCTTTACCGGAGAACGATAAAGGTAAAAGCTCGGGCGACAGGCGCCCAAGAGTTTCGATAGTTACTAATTAAAACTGAATCAAACAGATCTAAGGGCAAGGAGGCAAGGGACAATTGAAAGATCGTTTGACAGGCAAACAGCCCAAAGAGGCTGACCTCGATAGCTTGAGCATTAAGATCGACAAACTGTCGGACATAATGAGATCTGTCGTGCCGATAGTGAAAGAACTTTTAAAAGGCGTCCTACGACGAGACGGCCCTACCCGAGAATGACGACGAACGGGGCAGCCAGTCAGTGGAGGTCGACAATGACACCGAAGACGCCTTGATGCCAGCGCCAGCGGCAACTGGACCCGCTTTGCCTGAGAAAATAGCGGCTGTCTGGCTTCGGGCCTAAATGAGCAGGCGGCCATTTCCAGAAAGTAAAAAAAAATGAAACGACAGAAAATTGCAAGTTATTAAGTAATGATTCAGCTAAGAACTATAGCAGAATCCATTGTTCTGCGGCAATG
The DNA here is from genome assembly GCA_030867875.1 of Actinernus sp. WN-2022. Lineage (NCBI taxonomy): Eukaryota > Metazoa > Cnidaria > Anthozoa > Actiniaria > Actinernidae > Actinernus > Actinernus sp. WN-2022. The sequence goes on from JAOWCC010001263.1 coordinate 268,181, forward strand.
AGCCTCCCTCACATACGATTCTCGCGTGTTGTAGAATATAGGTACACTGGGCGATAGAGATGAATATTCTGAAATAAAGTTTGAAGAAAGTGCTTGTTTCATTCCATTTTAATGAGGAAATCCTGAATTTCCGAACACAAAAGCTACGAAACTGGCATATTTCATAAGGTTCCTCACATACGATTTCCTTCATAAACGACATATGGAACTACCATGTAAATAATTTCATCAAACATTAATAAAAACAGAGAAAATTATACTTCTCTCTTACTTTTTGGACGATTTTTATGTTTAAAACCAATAAAATCAAGAGTTTTAACAACACCAAATTAACACCTTACTGCATTCCTTTGCCGTTTGTTGTTATCGTTCTTACATCAAACCATAGTTAATAGAGTGGAATGGTTAGGAAACTCAGGGACCTTCTTTGTTATAGGTCTTTGTTAGCTTTTTTCGACCACTACCGTGTACAAAACACAATAGAAATTCCAACATGTTAGTCAATCAGCCAATAGAAACGTGTGAGTTCAGTCGTTCAGGGAACGCTAATGAGCTATGATCGTGCACAATCTTTTGTCTTACCCCCTTCCAATCTAAATCGCAGCGCCTTTGTTAGCCCTTTTGAAGTTTGCCGGGTTTCCTAACCATTCCACTCTATTAACTATGATGAAACATTACTTAGAACGTGGTCACACCCACTCGACCAATCAGCGTTCCCCATTTCAGCAGTCTAAATCCCATAGTTAAGTAATTAGTATTCTCTATATAGAGAATACTAATAAGGCTATCATGAAACAATAGAAAACAATAGCCTTATTAGTATTCTCTATATAGAGAATACTAATTACTCCCCTAGTCTAAACCCTCTATAGACCCTATGCATAAGTCCTGGTAACTAGCATGTCAACGAGGCCGGTAGGTCCTCTGGAATGTTGAAATTGAAGCGCCCTGGGAGATTAGAGGCTTTCCAACGTAACAAAGTGAGTTGGAAAGGGTCTTCATTACGGCACGTAGCTATTTGTTTATCACTTAAGTGATAGTTCATTTGTTTCTTTTCTTGTTTAATATTCATATTTGAGATATATAAAGACCAATCAGTTTAGAATTCTTTCTCTCACTTGCTGAACAGCCACAAGTCAGCCAAACATTCTGACGGAGATTTTTATAGTAGAAGGTACGTATGAAACTCTACGAGAAGGTACGTATATATTCGTAATGTTTTTGAACACGTCGTATATTCACAAAATGTTTCAGTCAACGATGCAGTAGAAAATTGAGAACATTTCAAAATGTAGGACATAATTTATTAGGGCTCGTCATGTGCTTTACAAGGCATTTGTGACATTAATGATTCTTCTGTCTATCTTTTCTCTGATGAATTCTCGTCTCCACCACGGGAAAATCGGACAATTTTGGAGGAACTATTATCCAAGAACCTTCAGCGTTGAAACACAACGGTAGAGCACTGAGTTTGAGCTAAAGATTCTTTCAAGTCTCCTTGGAAGGCGGCGTACTCTATTCTGTTAAGAGGTAAATTAGAGGATACGTGTGAAACTCTATAGCTAAGTCTGTTTACTGAAATCCGTTTGTTATGTAACCTGTTTTATTGGCAAATGTAACCTGTTTTATTCTCTCGGTTACTACTGTTAACTGCAAACTACTGGTACTTGTCGAGACAGAATACTTGCATGGTACTTGTCGAGACAGAATACTTGCATGGGCTTTGAAGCCACGGACTCGGGTAAAAAAACCAAACCGTAGAGTATCGCGTACAGAGCCGTCTCCTTACTTCTCTCTTAACTTATCCCTCTCGCGCGCACATGGCCCTGTCCTTAAGTATGCATTACCCATGGGATTACAGGTTAAACCGGTTACCATTGTTACACCTTTCCCCCTTTTTTTAAAAGGGTTGACCGGAATAACACTCTTACCTCTGCAGGATCGCAGTAATTGCTTCTAGTAAAGTACCTTGTTGTTCTGGAAACTGGTCCTTTAGACTTACCAGAAAGGTTGCTTTCTCCTTCCAATCTGAGGATTTAATTTGTGGGTAACAAAGCCATTCGGGCTGGTCCATCCACGTTGATTTTCTTCTTAGACGTGACGAACGCCTAGGTATCGCTTTCTCAACGGAGTTAACGTTATGAACTGGGTCAATGACGGTATCTTCAACATGGCTTACTTCATCATTTGTACCAATGATCGGGAGTCCGTTGTCATTAGAACCTGATTCAACATCAGAATCAATGACCGAAATTCCATCATCAATATATGCTTCTGCTTGTGCGGCGGGATTATTGTATTCTCCAACCCGGTTACTAGGTATGCTTTCTTCCCCTTGTGTATTTTCAGGCCGTATTCGCAGTCGTACCATGTGCATGTCCGAATCATCACTTCCACTATCGTTGGAGTTTTCTTTTTGGTCAGTATCTCTTCCTTGAGAAATATTTCCTTGAGGAACGCTTTTTCTTTCATTAATCCCCGAGTCAGGTTGTGGTAAATAGCAATGCAGTAGAAGATTCCTATGCAATGTCCGCTTGCGGCCTTTGCCATTCTCTCGTTGTACCGTGTATACTGGAATGTCTACATTAGGTTGGGATATCACTTTGTGTACATCTTTCTCCCAGAAATTCGCTAGTTTTCCCGTAGGAGTTAGGTTTTTCACAAGAACTCTATCTCCAGGTTCAAGTTTGAGTGGGCTAGATCTACGGTCGTAGTTTTTCTTGTAATGTCTCGACGCCTTCTTTGAATTTCTTGCGGCTAACTCGTAAGCATAACTGAGGCGCTTGCGAGAATTCTTAATGAACACTGGCTGTTTCTCTCCATGAGAGTCTAGGGTTATGTCCGAAGTATACGTCAATGGCTAATCGGGGATGTCGACCAAACATAAGATAGAATGGCGAAATCCCCGTGGAGTCATGTTTTCGTAACATTATACGCGTGAATCAAAGGTGCGATGTAATCCTTCCAGTTTGACTTCTCTTCATCAGTCAGTGTCCCCAGCATATTAAGCAGTGTCCTGGTGAAGTGGTCCGTGATAACAAGAATGTTCTCAAAACCTCCCTTCGATCGCTCCAGCTTAAGGTAGTCAATGCAGACCATCTCTAAAGGTTCTGAAGTAGTGATACTTATCAACGGAGCAACTTGACGAGGTTGGGGAACCTTCCGAAGGATACAAGGTTTACACAACCTTATTCTCTGGACAATGTCTTTTGCCATACCAGAATACCAAAACCGAGATCTTGCTAAATCAACGGTTCTCTCACTCGAAAAGTGTCCCATGTCGTCATGGATTCCAGCAAAGGCTTTGTCCTGTAGTTCTTCTGGAAGAACCAACTGGAGGACATCGACATTGTTTTCTTTACGACGTCTGTAAAGAACTCCTTCTCATAGACATAAACGGTCCTATTCCTTCAACACCCGTTGTACCTTAACATCTTCGCCTCTAGTTTGTCTTTTGTTTGGTCGCTTCTTAAGCTTTAGATAAGCTATCACTTTTACAATTACATCATCTCTTTCCTGGGATGCCCTTAGTTCATCTTTGGTCAGTGATGGTAACGGAAGTTCCTGTCCTACTCCACAACTTTCTACGATAACATCGATCCCTTGTACGCCCATGCAGAAGGCTTCAATCAGAGGGGCTGAAGATTCTTGCGGCCCTTTACTGTTTCTTTGCATGATTGGACAATGTCCAAATTCTGGCAGACTCTTCTACTCTCTTACTACCCTGAGCTAATTTATGGGGCCTACGGGACAAGCCATCTGCGTCTCTGTTCTTCTTTCCCGAGCGGTTTATGATGTTAAAATTGTAGGTAGCCAATGCAGCTAACCAGCGATGACCAGTTGCATCCAATTTGGCAGTCGTCGTGACATACCTAAGAGGATTGTTGTCGGTTCGAATTGTAAAATTGCGACCATAAAGATAGTCGTGGAACTTTTCGGTTACAGCCCATTTAAGACATAGAAATTCAAGCTTGTGCGCTGCGTAATTACGCTCTGATTTCCTTAGGCCTCTACTGGCATATGCGATGACCCTTTCCATACCATCTCGTATATACGTACCATCTCATGGTTTCACCAGCTTTGCGTAATTAGGGACAAATTTCCTGTAGTATCCTGAAAATCCTAGAAATGTTCTCAGCTCATCAACATTTGTCGGAACTGGCCAGGTCCTAATCGCATTAACTTTTTCTGGATCAGTTTCGATACCTTTCGCAGAAATTACATGTCCCAGATGACTCACCTTTTCTTGGAAGAAGGAGCACTTGGAATGCTTTAATTTTAGACCATATTGCTCAAGTTGCGAAAACACAGCTTCCAGTCTTTCAAGATGGTCTTCAAACGTCTTAGCATACACCACTATGTCGTCAATATACACGATACACTGCTTGAAGTTAAGATCCGCCAAACAGTGTTCCGTGAGTCTCTGGAACGTTGCCGTCGCATTAGTGAGCCCAAATGCCATGCGATTACATTCGTAGAATCCAAGTGGACCCACCGTAAATGCAGTCTTTGCTTTGTCCTGATCCTCAATCTCAATTTGCCAATACCCACTTTTGAGGTCCAAGGTGGTGAACCAGGTGGAACCAGCCATCGCCTCTAATGCTTCGTCCACTCGTGGTAAAGCGTAGGCGTCTTTAACTGTGCGGGCATTCAGTTTACGGAAATCAATACAGAAACGTAAACTTCCATCACGTTTTCTTACAAGAACAACAGAAGAAGACCAGGGACTGTGTGATTCCCTAATCACACCGGAATTCATCATATCCTGTAGATGTCGCCGTACCTCATCATACAGCGCAGGCGGGATACGGGATATGGCGATGTCTTTGCTTGAGAGGATGTTGCTCAGAGAGATGTATAGTATGCTTTACGGCAGATGTGCAGCCAAGATCATTTGGACCTTGTGAAAACACTTTCGTATTCCACCTCTTTAGCATCTTTAATGCTATTTCTTTCTGGTTTTCATCCATGGGTGACTGCTCAAAATTAAAAGGTTCACAATGAGTTTCCTCAGGTATACGGATGTCCGACCCATCCGACTTGTCACGACTGTCACTTGGTGTAGAGAACAAACAGTTGTCTTTGGTGGAATTACAATGTTCTGTTTCGTTGGATTACAGATTTCAACTGGGATCAAGTTTTTCTGACCATTCATCTCAACTTTGACTAGCGCCGGAACGACCTGTAGGGGTGCAGGTAATTTAGAAGCAGCTTCGTCGGTCAGCGCCGAGAAGGTAGCATGCACCTACGTCTTTGGTCTGTAAAGTCAACCATACGACCTTGATTTCATTGGAATTGATGACGATAGGACCACCTGACTGAGTTCTGATTTTCTAAAGTCTAACAGTCTTCCTAAATGTTCTCTCTTGTTGCACAAGGTGTTGGTACGCCAACTTCCATGCGAAGACGAGTTTTACCTTCTGAAGAAAACAAAGACCATGATTCTCAATGCAGCTGTTTTTGCATCGCATTATTAGGTTTGTTCCTACCACCTTCGGAATCCGTCTATTAAAATTAGTATCGGGTACCACAAGGACAACGGTCCCAAAATCTTCATTATTACCATTGATGTGATCTGAAAAAGACACACTCACCTCTATGAAGCCAAGGAATGGCACATTCTGTCCGCCAGGACCCTCAATTTTCAGAACATCGTTTATTGGTTGTACTGGACATTCAGGAAGGTTTTCCCTTTGGAACGATTCGCTTACCGTAGTGACTTCAGAACCTGTGTCTACCAAAGATCTGTAGGGAATGCCGTTCACAAATGCCATACTTACGTTTACGTTTACGGGCGAATGATTTGGTATTACTAAGTATACCATATTTGTACGTTGTTTAAGATTGTGAAATTGATCTGTTTTAAGCAGATTTCCCTGTTCTTAGATTAAGGGATGTGTTATAGTGTAGCACGATTTCAGTGCCGTTGTCTTTTGGACACTACTGCATGGATTGCATTAGGTCCAATTTGACCAGATTATTTATCAGGCAAATAATGGATCAGTATTTTCTGATTCTGCAAAATAGTATTGAAATATGTATATAATGAAAGCGTTTGCTGGTGTATTAAATGAATACATTTTTAAGGATTTTAATTTCATATCGACAGTTTTGTCTTGCATTGCAGCTTTGATCTGTGATGCAAGTTTTACAGGTTATGGTGCATTTATTTATTGTTGACCGCAAAATTATGTACTGTATATGAAATGAAGATGTTAGTGTAGAGAGATTACTGTTGAGAGTTGGACTGTTGTTAATTTACATTATTCATGTGTTATAGTCCTATCATCATTTATATGAGATTTTCAGTTTATATTTTCAGTTTATGTACTGTTTAAAACACGAACAGCAGTGTTTTGTCAAGTTTAAAAATTGGAGGGCGAAGCGCGAGAATTTTTAGACTTGATAAAACACGTGCTGTGAGTGTTTTAAACGGCTTCAAAAACGCTTTAAGGTTACCGGATACCTTCGCGGGTCTCTCTCGTTAATAATTTTGTATGCGCATTGTTTTAAAGAAAACTATAGAAACCTATATACCTCTGTAAAGCTTATGAAGTGCAGAATACGCTGAATGGACTTGTTTAAAAAAATATTTAATTGTAAAGCAATGCTAAGCCAACAAACGCAAAATTGACAAGGTTTATACAAGTGAATTAGCAGCCTTCGGGTTAACGCACAAAAACTTTGAATATTGCTAAACGCTCACACCCTTTTCTTTGTCAGTAACTCATCTGTCTTTTGGCAGAGTTTTATCAAAATCTGGCAAGTCTTCATACCCTATTAATTCGTTCAAAGAGAGGGGATACGAAGAAAAACCTAGTCGGAGAGTTGGCGTGTAAAGTTTTGTGAACATTTCACACCTCATCAAGGCAAATGTCAACACTTCGAACCAACTAGCCAATGACTACGCAAGGACCCCTGGAGCTTCAAAGCAGTAGTGAAATTCGCGGGAAAGGTCAGGTCATATTTCAAAAGAAACCTTTTGCTCTCATAACAATTCAATAGTTTCGCTCAGTTCGAGAGCCGTTAAGTTTCATTCCCAAAGTTCCACAACAACTGCAAGTTGATATCCTCTCAAGCTCACGATTGAGAAGTCGAGGATTGACAACGGCCCAGGAGTGAATTCGGATCTGAATCAGACTCCGATGTGAACTCATCGCTGCTCGCGTCCTCAGTCTCTTCAAATGACTCATTTGCTGGTTCCTGGTAAGCCAAACGACAGTTTAAGCCTGCTAGCGCTGCTTATATTTGGAGATGACCCTGAAGTTGAAGGTTGTTCTTCGCTGCCTTTCGCATGTTCTTCGAACCACGAGCCTTTGTCGCTGTCCGCGAGCTCAATCCTCGTTTTACCGAATTCCTGCTTATCGCCGGTTTCCTTACTTTTTTGGTCCAGGGTTCGCTTCACGTTTTACCCAAGAACTTTGTTTTTCTCTTTTGGATTTCCCCATACAAACGATTGATAAAAGACTCTAAATGCACGTTTGTTATTTCGAAGAATGGAAGCTACAACAACAGTATGCAAATTACTCGGATAACAGCTCCCGCTAAAAGTCCACGGGGTGCCCGTGGCATGTAAAGGTATTATAACGCCTCGGTGATTTATTTAGTTTCCTTCTAAATGCGTTTTTTCTAAATATCTCGCAAGCTTTTATATCTTTTGAAATATTTGTATTTCTAAATTGTAGAACAATCCATAAACTTTCCAAATAATCAATAATATTTTTTTACAAAAAAATATACCTTGAAGGTATCCGGTAACCTTAAGAATGCAATGAAAAAAAGACGCACATCTCAAGGGAATGGTTACTTAATGAACCATTGAACCTTTGTATTCACAACGCCATGCAAAATATTTGAGTAATCACCGCCTGCAATTACGAACATCTCAAGGGAATGACATGAAGAAATTACCATACTATGTTGTTTGAAGCGGCGTTACGCAATGCAAGAAGAACCTGCACTTGAAGGATTTGGTGTCGTGGTTTACCTCGATAAAGTTCAAGACTTGGAAAGCGATGTGACTGACATGACGGCAGACTCTAAATTTTTGATTCCGGCACAAAATAGGTAAGTTTAATGCACGTTTTTATTATTTTACGGCTTTGAGTTTGGTTTAATAATTGGAACTAAAAAGTTACTCGGTAAATAAGTTGGATAACTTCATTTAAAAAATATTATCTGTGTATCTCGGTAGTCTGCTGATATTAGTAAATTTAGTGCAAAATTTATTATCTAGGTACCTTATGTTCCGTGTACTTTTTGCTATCTTTGGGTCGTTATCAGTGAATTCTTAATTAGGATGAAACTTTATATAAAATTTCATGTTCATTAATATTCTTTATATAAAACGTTCATCCTAATTAGCAATTCAATGAGAAAGCTGAAACATCAATAGAAATTCCATTGTCTCAATCATTAACCCCGTTTCCTCCTGGGACAGAATTCAAATCCCTCCGCGGGCCTTTTAGAATGATGAGATTTTATCAGGTATAAATGAACATGCACGTGACTGATTTGATTCATCTGATTGGAGAAAATGCTCATTAATTATTCATGAGTTTTTGAATGTATTTTATTAACATTTTTGGGATTCCTCGAGACCAGATTTCATTTGTTGGATATACATATCAATAATGGTTGTTAACCCTAAGCTGTTCAAAATGATTTTCAGTCAGCCCTACTCCGTTTTGATATACTAAATGAGAACATAATATATACTGACAACATAATGTACTGACATTCAATTCTTACTTGCCACTGCTATTCGTTCGGCCTAAACGTCTACGACGACGGCATAAAACAATAGCCTTAATTACAAAATACAATAGCTTCACGTGAACATGCACGAGTCGCCTACATTTCCACCGTTCTCTGCAAAACACAACGTGAATACCCCATGCAAATTGTACGTATTAAAGAGAACGCGAACCGGTAAGAAAGTACACAGTCTGTTTTTCGTTCGGCGTGAACGGAACTCTATACTCATCATATTTTTCGAAAATCTGGTTGTGAAAAACAATTCAAGGCGAACAAGGAAAATCATAGTAGACAACAAATTCAGTTCGGGAGAAAGCACTTTTTCTACGTCCCGTCGTCATTGCCGTAGCCGTCTTGGTTGCTTAAACTCCCTTATACGGGTATCAAGGCAACAGACAGAATTACAAGAGTCAGGCCAAGGGAACAAAGACGGCAAAACAGAAGTAGATCCACTATCTACAGGTTATTAACGTAATAATTACGTTAAGTCTGTTGACGGCACATGCAAGGCCTTGTTCTTTGAAGGTGAAAATGATAAAAGAGGTGATCACTGGAAACAACTTACTTCAGATCACAGCAGTTAGTGCAGTTACTAGGTCAATTAAGAGACAGATGCGGAAACGTGACAGGCTCTTGAGGAAAGCTAGACACTCAAACAACACTGCAGTCTGGGCCATGTACAGACGTCAACGGAATAAGGTAGTGAAGCTGTTAAAGACCGCACATAATGACTTTTTATGCAATACCATCGGCGAGAGTCTTCAATCTAACCCCAAGCGTTTTGGGGGATACGTTAAACAATGCAAAACAGAGAACATGGAGATCCCCACTCTTAACCATGATGGCTCTGTGTTTATCTCAGACAGGGACAAGGCGCAAGCACTAAATGAGCAGTTCAAGTCTGTGTTTTTTTTCGATCAAGCTGGTGCCATTCCTGTAAAAGGCCCTTCACCGTACCCTAGCATCCCTTCACTACAAATTAGTAATGAAGGCGTGAGAAAACAACTGCTAAACCTCAATGTTAACAAGTCATGTGATCCTGACCTCCTTCCTGCAAGAGTCCTGCGAGACCTAGCTGATGAATTATCGCCAATATTAACATACATCTTCCAACAAAGCTTCAATACCAGCATTATTCCAACTGACTGGTCCACAGCACTATACAAAAATGGTCCCAAAGCAAATCCAGCCAATTACAGACCTATTTCTCTTACATGCCTGCGCTGTAAGGTAATGGGAGCACATTGTCCTTATATAGCCATATGAATAAACACCTGGCCACTAATAACTTCTTAGTAAGTAACCAGCATGGCTTCAGAAAACAGCTGTCCTGTACAACCCAGCTTATAACCATTATCAGTCATGACTGGGCCAATCGTAGCCAAACAGATGTGATCCTATACTGGACTTTAGTAAGGCATTTGACAAAGTGTCGCACAGTAAACTAGCTGCAAAGGTTGAATACTATGGCATTAATGGCCGTACACTTGGTTGGATTAACGTCTTCCTCCACAAGCGCTGCCAATATGTTTCGGTAAATGGTTCTCACTCAGTCCTCGGCCCAACTTTGTTCCTACTCTACATTAACGACATTGTAGAAGGTATCAACTCAAAGATCAGATTGTTTGCAGACGACACTGTTGTCTACCGACAGATTGAGTCCGATCTGGATCACAAGACCCTCGTTAGTTCTCTGGGCTGGGACACTCTTGAGAATCGAAGACTTGCCCAGCAGGCCACTATGTTTTATAAAATTCGTAATGGCCTGGTGGACACATACTTCCCTCACAATATTGTCCCTAACCCCAGACACAATAATCTGTACTACTGCCAACCTTCGTGTAATGTCTTGGCCTTTAGCTACTCTTTCTATGTCCGAACAATTCGTGTTTGGAATAAATTACCTGTTCACGTAGCTAACATACCGTCATTGGCATTATTTTTAGCATTATTGGCCCTGCAATCAAGTCCATGAAGCCTCCTCCATATCTGAGGCATTTATAATTTGTTTATATATTTATTTATTTAAATATTTACATGACTATTTATTATACCTGTATTTAACTATTATTGTCCGCACTTGCACTATTTTATTGACTTTGTACTTCACCATTATATTGTAACTAGCTTTAAGCTTTCTTATTATTTTATGCACCTTCCGGTATTAGTGTATACTATCCAAGGAAGTAAAAATCTAAGATCTAAGTGGTTATAAAATTTACTTTATTTTAAAGCCTTGTTCAGGGTGCCTTGCATGGCCAATCAGAGCACAGGCAGCCCAAGCTCACGATTTGTGGCTCTTACAAATCCTACGTACGTAGATTACGTGATTGCTCGCGCAAGCTGATCGATTGCGTGATAGCGCGCTAGAGTCACCGTTTTCGGGTACAGGTATAATAATAATAATAATAATAATAGCATTTATTTAAACACGGTATTATTGGCGATACTGCAGCATTCAGAGCTGATGTGGCCGTGATAATACAAAAGGAACGATAAAGAAATCTAGCTAACCTCATTGATTATGTAAATTACAAGTTTTTGATTGAAAGACTATTGCATTATAAGATATTGGAATGATACTAACTAAATAGTTGAAAGACTAACTAATTGACTAATAACTTAAGAGCGACTGCCTGTAAATATCGAGAATCGCGGGACAACGGTGAAATTTCGGAATCCTTCATATTTTGCCAGAATATACCCTTGGGTGAACTGTTTTAGGAAATCATATAAAAAAGTTCCAGCGCTTTTTTAATTTGGCGATTTTTACAAAAGATTGAAATACGGCGCGAGAGCGGTTTTTGGCTTGTCGGAACGACCGAATCATCACGCAACAACAAAGAGCTAGGGAAGTCTTATAAAAACTCCAATGGAATCATACTTCACACACGTATTAAAACAACTCTTTGACCTCAACATCCAGCAAGAATATATTCCGATAGTGTAATTTATTCTTTTTTCTCCGCCTTTTTAAACATGCATATTTTGGATGCCAAAACATAAGACAAAATAATGGCCAAGTTTGACAGCCCTAAGCGACTCCTGGTATATGATTTTTTTAAATAAAAACTACACGGCATGAAAGCTTGGTTATTCTAGTTTAATCTAGCAAAGTGCCAACTTTGGAATCCAAACGCTTCCCCTCGGCAAAATAAAACGACCATGTACTGTAAGAGAGACGATTTAACCTCTAATTTTACAGTGCTTATCATAAACACCCATTCAAAAAATAAACAAACGTCCAAAATCACTTTTCAACTACTCTTAGCTGGTCTTTTAAAGCTCTGAAAGTGAAATGTTACCTTTTGTACCTTTTTATCAGATTTTGAGCCTGAGAGCCGTTAATTGAATGGTAGCTATATATAGATTCCCGTGCGAATCCGATCAAACATTGAAACAACAACAGCGTTGTTCCAGTCATCGAATTGGCCGAAATTCACCAGGCTGTGCTCATTAAATGCCAACACTTACATCGGAAGTACATTCTATACGACAAATATATCAGATCCTGCAGTTAATTCTGAAGCCAAACGAAGACATTTTCATTCTCAAAGATCTGACCTGTCACCTATCAGTAACGCTAGCGAAGCGCCGGCTCAACGAATACAACTCTAGTTTACAAGTCATGTTATGAGAACTAAAATAAATTCCTGCACCTTCTTTATAAGCCAATAGAAAGCTTAATTCAGACACATGGAGATAAACTACTGACTCAACTCTGCATGATAACGATTTCCTCTAAACCTGTCTAAAATAGCCCGGTAAATATAATGATGATGATAAACAACTGAGCTGAAAATATGCTACTCACCGACAAGAAGGCTCATTTCCACCACTTTTGTTTATCCACCCGGACTATCCATTGTGGTGAGGGTCCTAAACGCCAGGCTAAACGATATGCAATAACTTTGTAGTGAGTGATCAAGGTGAACATAACTGATGAAATGTGACACTACTGGAATGTAACGCAACTCGTGCAGCCCCGTTACCCGCATAAATTAAATACTTTCTGTGTGGAGAATCACGTGAACTTCGGATCCTATTATCGTAATTTTTCATATATGAATTCTAGCCGAAGCAAAAAAAATTAAAACTACAACAAATATTTCAAATTAGTTTTCTGTTTAGGCCATTCCCAATAGAATGTTTCATTTCCCATCGCCCGACCGACCCAATTTTTTTTTGAAAAGTAAAAAAAAAAATACAAAGCTCGACACCGACCCAATTTTTTGGATAAGTAAAAAAAAAAGGATTGAAGCCCCCTTGAAAACCACTAACAATGCATTATAACAGGAGCCCATTACTCGTATTATAAGCATGGCCTAGGAAAAGAAATTTGTGCCGGGCAGAATTGCTGGAAAAAAATTCATGCACACAGATAGTCCCTAGCCTCCTCCGCAGGCAACTCCTATATGTTTCAGGCTTCGCCGGAAGCCAATCCGAGCGGCGAAGCCGCGAGGGGACATTTGTTTCATCCTCAGACCCTTGCCCGTCTCTCTTATAACAGGAAGCTCGCCGTTTTTGTTTTTTTTAATTAGGAGTTGCCTGCGGAGGAAGCTAGATAGGCCCAAGTCCCATGGTGGCTCTGTTATGCCCTCAAAATGAAAGAAATAGCATTTCTGAGATATTAAAAAATATTTTTTCGGAACATAGCTGATGGACGTCAAGGTTTCACCACTGTGCCGTATTATGTTTGGTAGGGAGGGGGGTCAGATATTATACTTTGGTTCCATATCCAAATGCTCCGACGACCCCCTACTAGCTCCCCCTACCAGCCATACCCCCCAACTGTTCAAATCGTATGCACATATTATCGCATCTACTATGCATTCGATTGTGCCAGCAAGTACAGGGAAATACGCATCCGAGAACCAGAAATTCAAAAATTTTCCCGGCCCACCTAGAAACTCGGTCCTCAGCTGGGCGTCGGATGTAGCTACTTCCAGTACTAGGAAATTGCGAGGAGAATACGTCGAGGTCCAGGGGGAACGAATCTCTCATACATGGGTCTCATGCCAATGGTAATTATACATGAGTCTCATGCCAATGGTAGTTGTTGAAATATATTTGACATTAACAGGACACAGCTTGGTTATTTTAGGAAATACACCCGATTTGTGCTAAGGAGTGCAGGTTTTAGTTATATAACGATGATCTGAGGACCCAGAGGATACATACAATGGGTAACAACTAACGAGGGTAGCCTTCCAGATCGATATAAAAATAACTCAAATCACGTGTTGTGAAACTAAAAATAGATTTCAAATAGTTATCATGGGGCATGGGGATTCGCTACCTCATCCTCTCTTGGTTCAGAGGATTATATAAGGGTTATCGATCTGGAGCGAGGAGGTATGGGATTTATTCACCGAGGGTTTCGCCCAAGCAAGGGCGACACCCGGGGTGAATCAGCTCCGCTTATTTTTCACGTGGCTCGTTTTTCTTTGTACCAGTTTCGGGGGAATATATCGCGAAACCCCCGCCCAGTTCCAAAGGCAGAGGGAATCTCGCAACATATTCCCCTGGACATATTCTCCTGGACATATTCCCCCCAACTTATTCCCCTCACTTTCTTTCATACTAAGTTCTACTTACTCTTTACTTACGGAGAAGTAAATAATTATGTAATCAGTAGTATAGTCGGAGTCAGTTAAATACCACTTTTTCTTGTACAACAAAACTCAAAAGGTTGTGAATGTTATGGACGCCTTGTTTTCTTGCACAAGGGGCGTCATAAAGCGAATTCAGAAATCCACTTCATGACGCCCCTTATGCAAGAAAAAAGGCGGCCATACCATTCACAATCTTTTGAGTTTTGTTGCACAAGAAAAAGTTGTATTTAACTGACTCCGACTATACTACTAGGGGTAACTAAGGGTCATTCAAAGTGTCACTAGATATTCTTGTACGTAAAATCCAACTTGATAATCCTATTAGAGATATGATTACATATAGTTATATCGACATCGATTGCTTGTACGTAAAATCCAACTTGATAATCCTATTAGAGATATAATTACATATAGTTATATCGCCGCAACAGCCTTACACATAAAATCCAAATTGGAGTATCTGTTAAAGCTATCCTAACACATAGTTATATCGAAGGGAGAATGGTGAGACCACGTAGTGAACCACTTCCACGGAGTCTAGCTCGAGAGGCAGGTGCTATTCTAGAGGAGAGAGATGGAATGCTCGAGGGGATGGAGATAGGTCGCCGTACTATTCGATGGCGCTTCTTCCAAGGTGTGGCAGGAGATTTGACTCCTAGGATCATGGAAAAGTTAGTTGCAAATGTAACCACCAGCTTTTACCTGCGCTACAGCTACACCTATCGCATTCGGAATGTCAATGACGGACGCGTGATTCTATTCTCCAAGACTGTCCCAGGTTCTCCCTGGGTGAACATCCTAGAAGATGCAGAAGAGTGGATCAATAGCAAGGAGACAGCTCGTTTGAATCCCGACAACATTAATCGACCAAATACCCAATGGGCCTTCATTCGTTGGATCTACGTGGATGTCAAAGTCGTGATCGATCGTCAGCTTTTGTTGGGAACAGGTCCACTACCCCAATGGCTTCGCCTTAAGAAAGGAATGCTTGCCCTTGATCGATATGGCGACAACCTATGTCTTTGGCGCTGCCTTGCCATGCATGAAGGAGCAAGAGTAGATAGGTGTTGCGTCAAAGCTCGAAAACTTGCCCAGAACTTCTATCGCCTGACAGCACCCACGCAAGATGTTCCCAGAACTTCCTTAGACCAGCTGGAGGAAGTCGAGTTGCACTTCGGGATTGGCATTAGGGTGTACGAACCCACGGAGGACGGCGCTTGGCATCTGACGCGACATGCAGCTCACTACAAGCATACGATGACGATTGGGATGTATGAAGAACATGCCTTCTACATCAAGAACATCGACAAGATAGGGAGTGTCTACGTATGCAACGATTGTAAGCAACGGTTCACAAAAGCCTCGAACCTTCACCGCCATGCAGATCGTTGCAGGCGTGGCGAAACGAAGATTGTTTGCCCTGGAAAGGTAATCACAGTACCCCAGTCGGCATACGAAAAAGCCTTCTGGCCAGAGAGCACAGCCAGCAAAGTCGCTCTATGCTGGTTGGAACGCGAAACCAAAAGGATTGGACAACACATTCATCATGCAGCTTGTGGGCATGGTGGAGAGCATTGGATCGAAGGAGCACCGGTCGACGGCTACGAACCTCTTTCGAAAACCATCTTTCAATTTCATGGATGCTATTTCCATGGCTGCCCGAAATGCTTCCCTAGGGAAAGGAGGCTCTATCTCAAGACCTGTGAAAGAACGGCAAAGCTACAAGGAGCTGGTTATACAGTAGTGGAAGCTTGGGGCTGCTCCACAAAGAAGAAAAACAAACCGGTCCCCACACCAACACAAACTGTCTACCCACACTTCATAGTTTACGATTTCGAAGCCTATCTCGACACGACAAAAGGAAGACAACCAACGGACCACCTGACTATCGAAAACGTTCACGTTCCCATATCAGTATCAATTGCCGACACATACAATCGAAAGTCAACCCACATCTGTCGACGCAATCCAAAAGAACTCATCGAAGCCTTTGTCGAAGAACTCCAGCTAAGAGCGAAAGCGATCCAAGAAGTCATTGCAGAACAGTTCTGCCCCAAGACACCTGAATTCTCTTTTGACACCCTACCAAAGAAACAACAAGCGAAGATCGACGAATGGATCCGCCAAGTTCCAGTAGTGGGATTCAACTCTGGCAGGTACGATCTCAATCTGATCAGGGAGCACTTCGTAGGAATCATTGCTGACACCTGTTCAAAGATCCTGGTAGCAAAGAAAGCCAATTCCACTATGTTCCTATTGACCCCAGATTTCCGTTTCCTTGATGTGATCAACTACCTTGGACCCGGAACTTCTTATGAACGTTGGGTCGCTGCCTATGGCTGTGAGTTGCAAAAGAGTTTCTTCCCATATGAGTGGTTCGATTCTCCAGACAAGTTGGATCACATTGGATTACCAGACTATCCAGAGTGGGGTTCGAAGTTGAAAAGAGAACATCTACTATCTATGTCAGAGTTCGAAGACTGTGAGTGCACCTTTCTCGACAAAGGAATGGAAACCTTTGCAGACTGGCTACGATACTACAACAACCTAGATGTAGTTCCATTCTTAGAGGCACTCGAAAAGATGCGAGATTTCTATCACGAGAAAGGAGTAGACATGCTGAAAGACGCAGTGTCCATTCCAGGAGTCTCACTACAGTTCCTACTTCGAGGTAGTGTAGAAAGGGGAGCTGAGATGTACGCTCCAAGTAAGGAAGCCTACCGCATGCTGAAAGACGCTGTCGTGGGAGGTCCAAGCATAGTGTTCACCAGACTCCACGAAGCAGGAGTGACTAAGATTCGTAGTCATCAGGGAGGAACTAAGACTTGTCGTAAGATTCTTGGATACGATGCCAACGCCCTATATCTTTCTACCATGGAATTCGAAATGCCTTGTGGAAAAGAAAAGGTTGTGCACTATGACGATCCAGGTCCAGTCACTGAAGGATTCGTTGAATGTCTACTTGGTGGAACGTGGTTTGGATATGCAGAAGTAGACATCGAGATACCAAAGAAATTGTGGAAGGAATTTGAGGAGATGCCACCCTTCTTCTACAACAAGAAAATCCCCAAAGAAGCAATCCCTCCAGAAATGTTGGCCTACCTCACAAAGACAGGTAGAAAGCTCAGCGAGGAAAAGAAGTTAGTTGGAAGTCTCTCTGGAAAGAAGTTGCTACTCTATGCTCCTCTTCTACTTTGGTATGTAGATCACGGCGCAGTGATCACTGCTGTCTACCGCACGATAGATTACGAACCCAAAGAAATCTTCGGATGGTTCGTGGACCAAGTCACTGAGGCGCGACGCCTGGGAGATGAAGACAAAGGTGAGGCTTTGCTGGCAGATGTGTTCAAGCTACTAGGAAACAGCGCCTATGGAAAGTTGCTCGAAGACTTGGGACGCCAAACAAAGGTCACCTATACAAAAGATGAGAAGGTTGTGGACAAAGCATTGCGAAGTGTTTGGTTCGAAGACCTGGAAGAGATTGGTGATGCATATGAACTCGAGAGTAGGAAGGACCAGATCCGAATCAAACGCCCTTTCCAAGTAGGTATCGCTGTGTACCAGCTCGCAAAGCTGCGTATGCTTGAGTTCTACTACGACTTCATCGACAAGTACATCGATCGCAATGATTTCGAGTATATACAGATGGACACAGACAGTGCCTACATTGCCATCTCTGGAAATAGTCTCGATGAAGTTGTACGACTGGAACTACGAGAGGATTTCGAAGCCGAAAGGAAGGAATGGCTAGCTTGGGACGAACGGAGTAGTCGTACGCCAGGACTCTTCAAACTCGAATTCGAAGGACAGCGAGCCATTGCCCTATGCTCGAAAGCCTACTACGTCGATACGGGTGGCAGCAAGAAGTATTCCGCTAAAGGTATGTCTAGGCGTCACAACGATATTACGTGGGATCGATTCAAAGCAGCCCTCCAGGGTGATATCGACATGGCGGAAAACCGAGGCTTCCGACTATCGCCAGAAGGCATAGCAACCTACAAACAACGGAAGCTTGGTCTATCGGCTTACTACGACAAAAGACGCGTTCTTCCCGATGGAATCCACACCGAGCCAATAGAGTACGCTGTTTAGCGTCTAGGTACAAACAGAATTCCTTTTGGTGGTAGTTCTGTATCCCTAGGAACGACTTGTAGCTCTTCACGAACGAATCCACGTTTGGGTGCGTCCTTCTCCTTCGCAAGGTAGTAAAGCACAGGCTGTCCCGAAGATACTACACTTCGCGAAATGGTGTGTATTTGCAAACTCCACACAGGATCAGTAGCTCTACGTTTTTCACCTCCTTCCAATTCTCCTGGTGCGTAAAGATATCGAACTAGAACGTCGAATGGTAGACGCTCTTCTCTTAATCCAACGGTGCGCGAATACGTAGGAGTCTTAAGATCTACTTGTTGCGCCACCACAGAATTCGAAGGCTCTTTACCAGTCAACCGAGTCACCTCACTATTCATAGCTTTGATAACCATTGGTAAACGAACTACCCATTCTCTACTACGTTCATCTGATCCTTCCGAAGTAAGTACCATCTCTTGTGCATACTGATACCCAAACAATCTCTCGGCTAGAGTTCTATTTGCTCTTTCAACAAAACTTTGCGCTCTATGATTACCAGCCTCACCTCGTTGAACTTTCGTACCATGTAGTTCTAGCGTTTCAGACATACGTCCCATGAATTCTCTACCAGGATCTACTTGCAAAGTCTTTGGCCATTCTAGTGGACTACGTTTATAGATTCGTTCGAATGCCGCAGAAACTTCACCACTATCTTTAGATGCCAAAGGTTCGGCTTCTTTGTATCGAGAAGCTACATCGATTACCACTAATGCATACTTATATAGTTTCCTTCCACGTCCAGGCCGATCGTGTGGTAGAAATATCAAATCAGCTTGGTGGACTTCATTTGGTTTCGATACAGTCCAATGTGGTCGTGGAATGTGTTTTGGTGGTGGTAGATATATTTGCCACATAGATTGCTTTTCCAACCAACTCCTAGCCACGTCTTCTGATGCTTTCGCTGCTACCGATAGCTTGCCAATTGCAGAGTGACCTTTCCAATAGCCCATAGGACCATAGAAGATATTCGCAAGTTTAGAATCCATCATACATCTATACATTCTAACCTTCAACAGATGAAAAAAAAAAAAAAAAAAAAAAAAGGAAGAATGAAGAAAGTCGTTGCGTGACCCTCTTCATTCTTCCTTTTTTCTTTTTTTAGTAACTTACTAGTAGCTTAGGGTAACTTACTAGTAGCTTAGGGTAACTTACTAGTAGCTTAGGGTAACTTACTAGTAGCTTAGGGTAACTTACTAGTAGCTTAGGGTAACTTACTAGTAGCTTAGGGTAACTTACTAGTAGCTTAGGGCAACTTACTAGTAGCTTAGTAGTAGCTTAAGTAGCTTACTAGTAGCTTAGTAGTAGTATCTATATCCATTTACTAATAGTGTATCCAACGCCTAGCATTCCACCACCAACGTAGAGCAACTCGCCAGTCTTCTGATTGTTTGAGGGTTTGTAGTAGTCAGATAAGCGGGGTTCTTTCATCTCTTTGAGACGTTTAAGCGCCTTACGTAACTTATCGGATCGCACTAAGGCTTCGTTGGTATCTCTTTGATCGTTGTGTGCTTTGCGTTCAAGACCTTCCTGCTCTTGTGCATAGTCATATAAGCTTTGACGTTTGATTCTATACGCTTTCATTTCACGTTCTAGTTTTTCGGTGGCCCTATCGTGTCTCTCTCGTTCCTTATCTACAGCATCGTCCTTTCCAAACATTCTAGCTAGTATGCCACCACCAGTAAATGCCGTCGCATTCAAAACAGCGCCGAAGATCGACATACCAATTGCTGCTAGTGCCATTATTATTTGGTCTTTTCTTTTTCTTTCTCAAGTTGTTTCTCAAGATATTCCTTTGCGTATAAGCTACCAAGTATCACGGCAGTCCACTTTGCGTAATTCGCTAGGGAAGAAGAAGGATCACTAAGCATAGATTCCTTGGTAGTCTTTTTTACGACCCACCCAATACCAGCAGCGAGTCCAACGATTTTGACTGCATCGGTTGCCGTCTTCGTCAATTCCTTCTCCATCTAGATATATACTACTATGATCTCGAGTCTTTAAGTGTTACTCCATGTCTAGTGCCGTTGGCTTTGCCGGAGCTGCAGGTTGTGTCGTGCTAACGGTGGCAACACGCTTATTACCATCTACATACTTCTTGTACGCAAAGTACGTGCCAAACAATGTAGCGCCAGTACCAATGACTGCGAGGATAGTCAGGCTTTCGAACCGACCTTTCTCTACGTCGACTTCTTTACATGATTCGCTTTCGCGCATCAACTCTCTCTTTTGAGCTTCTTTAGCGAGTTTGTTGCTTAACGCTAGTGCTTTTCCAGCTGCGACGCGCTTTGGGTTTTTTATCTTAGTTGGTGCAGTCGTCGGAGGATTCGCAGTTATCTGGTCCGCTTCTTCCATCTTGATTCAATATAGTAGGTATATGTGGAGGTTCAACAGTTGTTCCAGGAATGACTACGTGACCAGATATGTGGAATAGGACGCTAGCTAGAGCTACAAGGCGACCTGCTTTGAGCGATAGTAGGCCAGTCGCAGCACTGATTTCGTTGCGGACTAGAGGGTCTTCTTGTAGGTCCTTGATTAGGGCTTCTTGAGAATCTATTGGTACTAGGTAGGCAACTAGGCGGGTAGCTAGACGCGTCACGCCGTCGACTAAGCCTTTCGTTACTTGCTGAGCTAGGACGGCCTGATACCTCCTATACAACTTGTCTATTTCTTTCTCAGGAAGTCTAGAGATGTCTCCTAGAGAAAAGTTCTTACCTAAGTATTCTTTCGTTACGCCTGTTGCGGCTAAGATCGAAAGTGATTCGCGATTGTCCGACGTAACGTCTAGGTTGGTTGGTGGTGGGCCTGTTACATCCTCACCGAATATCTCGAGTACTTCTTTATCCATGATAATATGTTGTAGGTGCTGGGAGCTCTAACACTACCTCGAAAGGATGGCGGAGACAGAAGCACATGCGAGCGAACTTATGGGATCCAAGTATCATTCGTAACTCTTTACATTCTTGCGAGCCTCCATAATCCTCAAATATCCTTTTACCATCTACGGCCGATGCTGTATGGAATGCTACTACGATAGCTACGTTCTCACGGAAGGGTTTACATATGCTCGTTAGTTGTTGGGACAGCACCCAAACGGAAATCCCTATATGTCGTGCAGAAAAGGCTAAGTCCACTAGCTTGTCAGTTCGTTTCTTGACGTCCTTCGATGCGGCGCAATCATCGAGAATCAATAGAGTATTGGTACCTGACCAAAATGTTGTGCAAATACTCAAAGTAGCATCGATGGCATCCTGCGGTGGTGACATGACGAAGAAACGAGGATCTCGATTTGCAAATCCACGATAAGTTTTGTTGTGGGCATACGTAGGACAAATCAGTACTATGTAATCGAACTTACCACGAAACGATCCACGAAGTTGTTCTATGAGAAACGCAGTCTTCCCACAATTCGTCGGACCGACTATGAGTGCGTTGAAAGGTATGTGCTCTACGAGAGAATCCATCAGTATAATATACTCTGCAGAGATCTGTTCAATATCGTGACCTGAGCATCCGCAAGGACATAGATGTGCATTTTCACATTTCCACTTCCCTTTGCAGTTCTATGTATGCGAATGTCGATGTCCTTTCCACTGCCGGTTTGTGCTAAGCCATCACCATGAACGGTGGAATCTTTTGCTGTGCGACAATCGATTAGAATAGAGAATCTATTTTCAAAGAACTTCTTTGGAGTCATAGAAGTATTGGGTGTACCAAACCAGCTTCTTGCAGCCTCCCAGAAATCTAGGGGAAGCATGCCGCTTGGAAAGAGTCTGTTGGGAATCCCATTGACATCTACTTCTACCTTCAAGATATCTGGATTCGAGAATGCTTCACTATCTCGCGTGCCAATGGTAGGTGGATCTATGAATAGTAGAAGCAGTCCAGCAAAGGATCGGCGTGGAACATTGATGTTTTGAGATATCAAAGTATCGGACGTTTTAGCGATATCTACTGTTTTGAAGTGAACAGCGTAGTTGTATAGGAATGCAGTACCTATTTCATATTTGTGAAGTGCACTACTAGCCAGCGTTTCGTTCCTGATTGCTTCGTATTCTAGTTGGATGTTGGTAAGTTGGTACGTACCTATCTTCGTCGTATCCGATCCAATTACAACCTCGTTGGCAGACGCTAGAGTTAACTCGAACGTAATGGTACTTTCTAAGGCATGTGGATATAGAACTCCATGTTGTGTCAGAATGTCAACATCTAAGGGAATCCTATACTTAGAACCACATGCAGTTAGGAGCGCGTTGTCTGCAGCAGATGAAGTACTTGCGTCACCAGCTTTCGATCGTAGCTTATTCAAGTTCTCTGATTGAATGCCTTGTTGTATTCTAGACTCTCTCTCCTGCGTAGATAGGTATACATCGGAGTATGTTTGTAGGAGGTCTGGCCTGACAAGGTCTTCTACTGTTTCAGCTCCCATCCTACAGATTCTACGCATGACCAAACAGCGTCCAACGTTCGAAACGACTCTGTTATTCGCATGTCCACCAGATAGTACGATGTCGCCCAATAGCGCTAAGCTACCAGGTACTAGTACTACATCTTCTGCTAGCTTTGGGACTTCTACATATAGAGTCTCACCTGGATTGGCAGACGATCGAGTGAAAGTCTTCCTATACAAGTCTCGCGGAGCCTTGAGTGCATGAGGCTCTCTTCGTACTTGTGTGGGATCCAACGTTAACGAGATCATGTTGAATATAACTATATATATAATTATGTTTAACATGGCCTCTGAGGGTAGGTATGATGAAAGAACTGATGAAGGTGGAGACTACGATAAAGATGATACTATCAATGTGGATGAGGAGTGGAAAGCGATATTTCCAGAAGAGTCAGGAGAAATGGTCCCAATGAAAACCAGACGCGACTACGGCAAAGAAGGTGCTAGACCAAAGAATCAGGAAACCTCATTTACAGATGAAGATTTCGATGGAATTATGGACGAACTCGAAAGTTCGGAAGTCGACTATAAAGGATTCATCTTCAAAGCAGGCCTATCGGAAAATGCTAAAAAGATGCTGGTAGATGCTGTCCGTGAACACTATGAGGATGTTGGGTTTCGTGGAAAACTCGAGATAACAACCGTATGGGATGCTAACAAGGAAAGAGGTAGAATCTATGTTCACGCGTTAGGAAGCAATGAGAGACCTGTCCCTTTGACAACTGTGAATGGTGACATATATAAGAAGATTGGGAAGGATCTCAAATACGTTCTAGGCCCTACGGATGTAGAAAGAGCAGAACAAGTCATCCAAGGTCAAGAAAAGGCCGCCAAACATCTCAAAGTAGAAGATAGCATACTTCAAGACCCAACGTCAACTGAGGATCAGAAGGAAGCGGCTAAGGAAGAGAAAGTACACATCCATAACGAAATAGAATTACTCGAACGTCAAGAAGAAGCCATACTAAAACGTATGTCGCTACGTGAAAGGATCAAATACATTTTCAGAAAGCATGGAATGACCGTTCTTGCAGTAGTAACTTCTATTGGCGCTATCATTAGTACGATAGTTTCCCTGTTGTCGAAATCCGTACCGAAACCAATAAAGACTGGTATTGATAAAGCAGCAGATGCAGTAAAGAAGGGATTGCAAACGACTGGGGGGTTGTTGAAAGAAATGGGAAAGAAACTTGGACGGATCCTACCTGGAATGATTGGATCGATTGCGAGTTTCATATTTACTATGGCTGGTAAAGCTCTGGGAGTACTAGCACAGAACGTTTGGTTATTCATAGTAGCAATAGTGGTGATCACGATAGAGCAATACAAACGACGTTAACGAAACAACATCCATGCAATTCCAGCTGCGGCAATGGATGTCACTGCGAGATTAATCTCATGTTGTGGGGCAGCCTTTTGTACGGGATCTTGTTTCTTGTGCGTGACAGCTTTTAGTACAGGATCTTGTTTCTTGTGCGTCTCGAGAGGCTGCACCAATTTCTTATCTGGTGGTCCTTTCATAGGAAGAGGGGAGCGTTCGTTAACTTCTGCATTGATGTCGTTAGTGCCTAGCACCATACCTTTATGAGCTTTTGGGATTGGATTCTTATAGCCATCTTTCTCACTAAGATAGTACAATAGATCGCTTGGCAGTAATCGCACGTCTACAGCTGTTGCTAGATCGAGCCTCTTATGCGTCGTCGTTATAGCAGTACGATAGTTATCATAACTTAACTTTAAGTCGTTTACGAGAATAGCTTCTTCAACCAAGCTCTTAAACTTTTCTTTGACGTTATGGCTATGTATGATGGATTCGTTCAAGTCAGCTTGAGCACCAAGCATGCAATATCCAAAAGCCTCGACAGATCTACTCAACCTACCCAATCCAGAATCTGTCAAACCCTTTCCAATTGGTGGTGTAAACCAATTGTATTGCTTTCCTTCATGTTCATCGTTCCTAATGAAGGCCACAATATTGCCCTGATCCTCCTTACCTCCTTGGTCTGCAAATAAATTATTTTTCTGAGGCCATGTGGTTGCACCTTTGTCATAGCTTCGGTCTCCATGGACGTTTACGTATCCTCTCCAACCTGGGTACAAAAGGAATATATCTCCTAGTCCATTATTCCTACCTCCGTGCCATCGGAAATCTGGTGGGAAATCTGGTGTTCGAGATATACCAAATTCGATGCACAATTTCTCAAGAGCTGATTTGTTATAGGTGTTATCCATTTGCTTGAAATTAGAGTTACCAGGTAAAGGAACTCCATGAGTACCACCAAGTTCATGCAGAATTCTTCGTATTGTGAAATAAACATGGAATCGTAGGAACCCCTGAATGACTGGTGGATACGTTTTGAAAATAGGATCAAACAATGACACTCCACATCCAGAAGTCGCACACCACGTTGCGAAATTCAATTGTTGAGGCCAATATTTGAAATCCGGACCATGTAACCAATGGTAGGACTCATTTGCTGTCATATGCTTTACGACGGTCTCCTTGAATATGTTTCGAACGCCTGCTTTGAACTTATTCTTTGGGGTGGCATATATCCATAGATTAGTGAGATCGATATCTTGTGCCGGTCCAGTAGAAGGAACTGCTGTAATAGGATATTTCGCACTTCTATCTAGGGTCAACGTAGCTGGGAAACCTTTATGCACATCCCACAACGCATTATCGATGCGATTTTGAATCATAGTAGGTAACTTTGAGACATCATTGCCGTAAACGACATAGCTAGAATCTCCATCTCGAAACCAAATACTCGTCGAATATTTGCCTGGACCGTTCACTTCCGTAGAGACATAGAACTTGTGAAGATCTGCATGTGGATATCTTTTCTTGAACTTCACCAACAGATTGGCATTCAAGGTTGCAACCTCTCTACTTTCCACATCTTTTCTATCTATCCGAGCTTGATTCTCTCTCCTAGCTTGATTCTCAGCCTTTGACCTTATATTAGCATTCGGTGTTGGGACCTCTTCCTCTTCGTCTTTCCCTCCGTAATGGTAACTGAAAAGACCTCCGGACCTCCTCATGTTGAAGCTATACGTATATATAGTTATACCTTCAACATATAATGACGATCCTTAATGTCATCACCACATCATCCGACCATACGGTCTACTTCGACGATCCTATTCTTATACGGAACATTTCACTAGTCGAGGTCACTTTCGAGAACACTTGGTGGAACCTAACAGAGGTGGGCTCTTTCTGGTGGAATGGCGGTAGTATTGTGTTCCCACACGACGTTGCTGCAGGGTCTTACAACTTTAGGAAAGCCAAGAAGGCCTTAAATCCTGCAAGTAGGGCTGGTATCGTGGAATTTAAGAGCGATACCTCCCTTAGGGAGGACAAAGCTATAATAGTTAAAAACCCAATCAATTTCAATAAAAGTCTCTACACACTATTAGGTGTCGAAGGTGGAGAAGAAGAGAATAACGAGTTCCTGCTAAAAGTTGGTACTTACCGCATTAAGATCAAAGATATCCACACAGTGTATGTCCGTTGCGACGTGGTGGATTCCGGTTTCTCACTTCTAGAGGGAAAACGATCGAAAGTCTTGGCTAGCATAGAGGTCCGAGGTCTTTGGTTTTCAAGGATAACCTATACTATAACGAATCCCCAAGTCCTACAAGCTATAGGGACAATGCGAAATAGTCTTAGCCTTACGATTCGTGATGAGAAAGGTAACGTGGTAGACTTCCGTGGTCGACCTATACGATACGTGTTGAAGCTTGAG
The DNA here is from genome assembly GCA_030867875.1 of Actinernus sp. WN-2022. Taxonomy (NCBI): domain Eukaryota; kingdom Metazoa; phylum Cnidaria; class Anthozoa; order Actiniaria; family Actinernidae; genus Actinernus; species Actinernus sp. WN-2022. The sequence continues at coordinate 294,883 of JAOWCC010001263.1, forward strand.
TAAGTTATATGTATAACGTACAATGGAAGGCGATTCGATTCAACCGTTTCCATCAGCACCAAGTATCTATCCACAGATCGCTAGTGACACTGGAAAGAACTTTAGACTGCAAACGATCCGAGACACGCTTTCGGACATAGAAGTTCAAGAAAGGCACTACGAAGGTGTGCGCAAGAAATATGCACGTTCTCAAGGAATAGTTCATGGCATCGCAGTGATAACTGGAGGTCTATCTGTGATCTTATCTGGATCTGGATTGGGAGCAGCGTTAACTGGGGTTGGAATAGTGATTGGTCTACCACTTGGAGTTATTGGTGGACTATGTGGATTAATTTCAGCATCTACGACCCTTGGAGCTAAGAAGTTAGGAATGAAGGTTTCTAAGCATGAAAGGACAACTATGTTGGCAAAGGCAAAAATCAATACGATTCGCGATCTAGTATCGAAGGCACTACGTGATGAAAACATATCCGACTCTGAATACAGTCTCATCCTGAACGAAGCGAATAAGTATGAGATCATGAGATCTGAAATTCGTCGCAAGGCTTCCATAGGTGAAAAAAGCACGGATCGGGTTCGAGCCGAACTCAAGCAAGAAGTGCAAAAGGAAATGCGAGAAAAACTTGGAATGTAAGAATCAACGTTTCCTATGAAAGGAACGAACATGGCTCTCACTTTCACTTTGCCAAGTCCTACTGCTAGTTAGCCCATGTCTAGCGTAGATTGGTTCGAAGTGGGAATGGTAAGAAGACAACTCCTTGACAAAACGCTTGACCGCATTTCCAAATATGTCACATCGCTTAACGACATCCTTAAAAGACATAGACGATCCGGAGCGACGTAGCACCTCGTAACTTGCTCCAATGACTTTCGTCTTAAGCATTGATTTGGGGCCTATATTGTTTTCCATTGCTGTAGTAACGACCTCGTGGACTATTTGTTGAACGTCCCTAGGTACTCCTACAAGATCTAGTTGTAGGAAAGTCGTTGCAATGTGAGGAACTATGCGCTCAGCATCCAAGTCTACATCGATCTTATCGTCGTCACACAGAGAACGTATGAAGACCTCTCCACTATGGATGCCTTCGTTTCTTAGTTGCATGAAGCGAGCGACCTCACCTTTAGATCGCACGAATCCACATTGTATGCATGCATGGTAGAGTAGAGCAGCTAAAATATTTTTCTTAGCATCGCTACGCTTGAGACAAACTTTCATTACTTGGGTGAATGCGTTGGCTACGATTTCTAACGCGTTCATAGGGAACGATAGATCATAACTTTGTTTGTAAATAGTGTTGTAGGCTCGTAGTTCTTGTAGTAGCGTTCGTCGTTTCAGTTCTATGTCATCATCGCTTTGCTTTGGTTTTGCGCGATCTAGATCACTTTGATACTTAAACCCGTCCGGACCTACTATACGCAGTCGAGTAGTAATAATATCGATCTTAGTTTCTTCACATGGTTCGACCTCGGAAACAAGACCACATGTGGGACACACGAATTCCGTTCCTTGTATTTCAAAGGGGCAGAGACAATCAGGACATGTTTCACTGACGTTAATATGTTCCACTTGTGGTTTGATATTCAGGCTTCTACAAATTCCAGGACCAAACAATCTGATTAGCTCATCCATGATACAACTATAGATGTCGTACGTTCAATAGAAAAAAAAGAAAAAAAAGAAGAATGAAGAGGGCCCCGCAACGACCTTCTTCATTCTTCCTTTTTTCTTTTTTCGTGGCTATTCCTAAGCGTCCTTCTCGTTCCTCAAGGCAGCCAACACCTCGTTGAGCGCATGGTTGAGAGACTCTCCGAGATCTTCCACTGGTTCCAGCACTCTTGATTCAGCGGGCAATGCTACCTCCGGTTCCACCATGTTTGGCTCCTCCTTTCTTGGATCCTCTAGCTTCTTGCTGGACTTCTTAGCGCGTCTTATATAGACACCGGAAGACTTCACCTTGATGGTGAGACGGTCGCATCCTGAGCAAAGCTCGTAATCAGTACGACATCCTTTACCGCACTTCGAGCATGGTACATATGGGGCACAGCCTTTTGAGATTTGGTAGTTGTGCTGGGAACAGAACTTCGTTGTCTTCGAAATCTTCTTTGGACATTTTGAGTCCTTCCCTCTCATCAACCAATCACAAGTTATTGCGGCGTCTACATTTGAGTCCTTCTTCGACATGTTTGATCTGTATGGTGTTAATGTGTACTAAGATGACAACGAATGCTAATGTCGTGGAATAAAGAATATATACTAATACCATTCGGTGCCAATATACAGTATAATAATCATTCCTTTAACATATACTTCAAGTTTGGATTTTATGTACAAGAATGTCTAGTGACACTTTGGCTTCCTACGTGGCAGAATGAGCATCCATGTAGTTGCGTAGTACAACCCTTTCGTCCTCTGTGAGCTGGGAGTACTGCCACTTAACGAACCATTTAGCGGTATCAAGATGACCATTGTTACAGGCGTATTCTATAGCAAGATCAATGCATTCATACTCTAGGGTTATCTGAAAACGTCGCATGAGCCACTTAACGTTATTAAGATGACCATTCCTACTGGCACCTAATATAGCAAAACTGACGGCCTTATCCTCTTTGGTGAACTGGAAGTGCTTAATGAGCCACTTAGCGATACCAATATGACCATACTCAAGGGCAGCGCGTAGAACGTGATTGGCGTGTCTGTCCATCATATCGAAACGTAAGTGCTTGATGAGCCACTTAACAGCATTAAGATCACCATATTCGCTGGCGTAGAGAAGAGAAAAGCTATCGTCGATGGGGCTTGCGGAAATACCGAAAGTTCGAGCCAATTCGTCTCGATCGTCGTCACTATGAGTAGACCTCAAACCAAAGCATAGTGCTAGTTTACGGAACACTTGGTCTACGTTTTTGTAGCGCGCAAGAGCTGCAGCATCGTGTAGGCGTTTCGATGTCCTTGAGATGCTTGCGAATGACCAAGGCTCTGCATGCTCTACGATCCTAGTCAGAATTTCTAGAGGGAGGCACGATATATAATCCATAGTGGAAGAGATCGATATAACTATATGTAATCATATCTCTAATAGGATTATCAAGTTGGATTTTACGTACAAGAATATCTAGTGACACTTTGAATGACCCTTAGTTACCCCTAGTAGTATAGTCGGAGTCAGTTAAATACAACTTTTTCTTGTGCAACAAAACTCAAAAGATTGTGAATGGTATGGCCGCCTTTTTTCTTGCATAAGGGGCGTCATGAAGTGGATTTCTGAATTCGCTTTATGACGCCCCTTGTGCAAGAAAACAAGGCGTCCATAACATTCACAACCTTTTGAGTTTTGTTGTACAAGAAAAAGTGGTATTTAACTGACTCCGACTATACTACTTAATCAGGAACATGGAAAACACGGCATGTGTCCTGAGCGGATCTCATGGTTTAATACTAGCCTGCTATCCCATCCACTACACCATAAGCTTCATTGGTTGAAAGAACCGATAGAAAAAAATTGTGATAAGCTCTATTGTGTCAGCTTTGCCATAGTCCTTGGACTTCGTATTCTATGATCGGGAATTTTATGCAAAAATATTTCGTGCAACGAAATGAACCTCGCCATTGTGAGGAATTAGCATTTATCTGCCTTTCACTCGGGGTTATGGGATTATTCACCTCGAGTGCTGCCCTCAAGCGGAACCCTAGGTGAATAAATCAGCCATACCCCTCGATCGAGGCCGATACCCCTTTTACAAACCGATAACCCGAGCTGAAGCCAATAAAATGCATATTTTTTTCACTGGCGAGGTTTTTTCCGTTATCAGTTGTACGAAATAACTAAAATTACTGTTCACAAATCTTCTCATTGTTTCTTTTTTTCTCGTTGCTTGTAGTGTAGTGGATAGGACTAGTTGTGGATTGACAATAGGCCCTTTGCAGGACCTGGTCACGTGACCTTCTTAGTCTGCCAATCAAAACCAAGTTGGCGCTAGAACAACATGAATGCCAGAAATGGAAAGAGCAAGCCAAAATTAGCCAAAAGCCCACGTTTTAGGTTCATATCTTTAAAACTGAAGGAATGGCATTGTTTTGAAAACTTTATAATTTAGCTTAATTTAGGCACGGGGGTGCACGAGTTGCGTTACATTCCAGTAGTATCACATTTCATTATGTTCACCATTTTGAAAAAAATTCGATCAAGTTTAGGACCCTCGGGCAGTTAACTTCTTTTCAAATACTGAGTACCAAATTGGATAGTCCGGGTGGATAAATAAAAGTGGTGGAAATGGGCCTTCTTGTCGGTGAGTAGCATATTTTCAGCTCAGTTCTTTGGTATCATGATTATACTTACGGTACCGGGCTATTTTAGACAGGTTTAGAGGAAATCGTTATCATGCAGAGTTGAGTCAGTAGTTTATCTCCATGTATCTGAATTAAGCTTTCTATTGGCTTATAAAGAAGGTGCAGGAATTTATTTTAGTTCTCATAACATGACTTGTAAACTAGAGTTGTATTCGTTGAGCCGGCGCTTCGCTAGCGTTACTGATAGGTGACAGGTCAGATCTTTGAGAATGAAAATTTCTTCGTTTGGCTTCAGAAATAACTGCAGAATCTGATATATTTGTCGTTTAGAATGTACTTCCGATGTAAGTGTAGGCATTTAATGAGCACAGCCTGGTGAATTTCGGCCAATTCGATGACTGGAACAACGCTGTTGTTGTTTCAATGTTTGATCGGATTCGCACGGGAATCTATATATAGCTACCATTCAATTAACGGCTCTCAGGCTCAAAATCTGATAAAAAGGTACAAAAGGTAACATTTCACTTTCAGAGCTTTAAAAGACCAGCTAAGAGTAGTTGAAAAGTGATTTTGGACGTTTGTTTATTTTTTGAATGGGTGTTTATGATAAGCACTGTAAAATTAGAGGTTAAATCGTCTCTCTTACAGTACATGGTCGTTTTATTTTGCCGAGGGGAAGCAGTAGTAGGGAATGGCCGATTCTGGCGCAGTTTCATTTGGATGCTTAAGGAGGATTGAATTCCTGGAATTCCTTTCTAGGGCGTGGTCAATTCTTGGAATTCTTTTGGCACGAGGTCAAGGTCAATTATCACGTGGACAGTTTCATTAGGTACATGGTCGATTCTGGCGCATTTTCAAATTCCTGGAATTCCTTTTAAGGGCGTGGTCAATTCTCGGAATTCTTTAATGTTCAAATTCCCAGAAATCCAGTTTAGTCCAATTCCTGGAAATCCATATAACCAGTTTCGATTCTTGATGCCATCCAAATACTCGATGACCAAAACAGGCCATTCCCTACTACTATATATTATAGCCTATTTATGGTTAATTTTCATCTTAATTCTTCTCTTAATCCAATTCGTGTGATATAGTATTCATCCATTCATAGTCACATTTGGAAGGCCTCTGGTGATGGTCTATACGCTATTTGCGGCACTCGGGAATGCTATAAAGTCGATTTCTATGAGAGTCGTTATATAGAATATGGATATTATGTTTCATCAAACACTTAAGAATATATAACACTATATATAGGTAATATGGTTGATATGAAGCATCAAGTGAAAATAATTACTTACGATAGTGTAAATGCTATAGTTATCAATGGAACGTCGTTTAAAAAGCATCCAATTCATGATCTATATGCTTCAAGCACTATTGGTACTGTGATGAACGTCCACACACAAAGAATAATCGCAGGATCTAAGGATAAGTCTGGCTATTTGACATGCGCTGTAAGAAGCAGACGATGTCAAAGTGATCGTAAGACATACCAAATGCACAGGTTCATATGGGAGTGCTTCAATACGTCAATAACTAATGGAGAAGTCGTCGACCACATTGATAGCAATAAAGTGAACAATCGCCTAGATAATCTACGTATTGTTGCACATCGGGAAAGATGCTTGAAATCTGCTAAAGGCAGAGACTATTCATTCGTTAAGAATAACCACAAGAATAAACGATGCGTAAAAGCTACTAATTGCGATACGAAAGAGGTAACGTACTTCAATAGTATGTATGCCATTCAACAACACCTTCAAATCAATGTCGGTATCGTGAAGATGGTCTGTGAAGGTTTGAACCGATGCAAGAGTGGAATCTCAAAGAAAGACAAGTGTAGGTACGCATTCGAATACATCTCAAAAGAAGAACTACCAAATGATTATAAGAGATCTGCTAACATCATGCCAAAGAAACGAAAATAGATGCAATGAGCGAAATGGAGCAATAATGAATACCAATTGAATTGAAAGGTAATACTAATATACCGTAGGAGTGTTCCTACATTATATTAAAATGGAAATTGAAGAAAGATGGTAGTCATTGTGAGAAGCGTTTAGGTGAATAGGTACCAACCCACTCCTGCTGCAGCAATCGTCATTGCAATTAGATTGGTTTCATGAGATGATGATGAAGTGATAGCTATAGTTGGCTTGATGTCTAGATTGGTTTCATGAGATACTGGTGAATGGATAGCTATAGTTGGTTTAGTTTCCTGCTGTTGATGAGGTAGATCGACTTTTGAATGGCCTATATTGTGTCGTATTCCTACAGGCTTTGCTGTTACGTTTAGTGCATCGTTGGAGCCAAATGTCATATCGCTAGTTGCTTTCATTAGCTTATTGTTGTAGGCTATAACACTCTGTGTATTTATGATTAGATTCGATGGCATTAACCAAATTCCTGGAGCAATGGCTAAGTCGAGTCTTAGCTTTGCCTCTTGAACAGCTAGTTGATATCGTTGTATACTCTTCGATATGTTACCTTCGATTATGGAACTCTCAAAAAGTACTAGCATCTGTTGTTGAGTTTCGATAGCGCTTCCACCTGTTCCAATAATAGTCGATCGTGTAGTGACTTGTGAGCCTAGTATGCAGTAAACGAATGCTTCGACTGACCTATTCAATCTCGCCATTCCAGATTTAGTCAATCCATGACTTCTATCGATAGCGAACCAAGAATATTGCTTACCCCCATGATAGTCATTACGAATGAATGAAATGATATTTCCTTGGTTAGTCTTACCACCCTCATCTGCAAATAGTTCTCCAACTGAGCTGGGGTATGCATTGGCTGCTGTATCGTATCCACGAATTACATGAACGTTTTGATAACCATCGCCATAGAGTAAGAAGATATCGCCTAAACCATGATTACGACCTCCCTTCCACCTGAAGTCTGGATTCGTATGAACATCGAATTCGTTGCATAGTCGTTGGAAGGCAACTTTACTATATCGATTATTTGTTTGGTTGAATATATGATCATCAGGTAATGGCGTTCCCAATTCGTATAGTATTCTTCGTATGGTAAAATAAACATGAAACTTGATGAATGACTGAACTACTGGAGGATAGTGTTCTTGCAGGCTAATTCCACAGCCAGAAGTAGCACACCATACAGCGAAGTTTAATTGTTGTGGCCAATATCCATAGTCAGATGCACTTAGCCAATGATGTGATTGCTTAGCGGACTTGAATGTCACTGTCGTTTCTTTGAAGATATCACGAAATTTTATATTGAAGTATTGAGTTGGAGAAGCATAGATCTTCATTGATTTCAACGATGGAGCTATGTCTAATGCTGTTTGTATAAATGGAATTGCAGGGATCGAGTACTTTTGCGTAGTTGGTAATAGGGAATCTGGAAACTCTTGAATGTGACCTAATGCATGTTCCATAGCTTGCTTATCGACAATTGAAATGGAATCGATATTGTCAATATACTGTTTGTCACCAAATACACCATGGTCCATATCTGGTCCTTTGAAGAAGACATCATAGTGAATGATTCCATCTTTCTCTTCAGTGGATTCTTTGTAGAATTTGCTTAGATCAGCATGAGGATAATGTCGTTTGAATTTATCCCATAGTAAGTTCAGTTTTCGTAGATGAGTTCTGAAATTGATCTTAGGATGTGTTCTATTGAATTTCTCTATGATGATCGTCATATCATGATCACTTATCTTTGCATTTGAGTAATATCGATGGAAGGCTTCCTTATCTAACTCTAGAGACATCTTGTTGATACTACTAGTCTATCTTTTACGCGTACTTCTCATATCGGAGTTTATAGATGAATCCACCATATGGAGTTACGTCATAAGAATACGTTATTTCTCTGGTCTTATTAATTGTTTTAAGATTTCTTGCTTTACTTCCTCTCGCATCTTCTGAGTATCGACGTTTTTTTTGGGAACCTCTTTTGGTGCACTTTGACGGATCTCTGTTTTCAAGACCTCATACTTGTTGGACTCAACCATGATCAATTCGAATTCTTCGTCACTGATCTTGTTGTCATTCAATGCTTTCGACTCTAGGTCATGTATAGTATTCAGCTTTGACTTTGCCAGCATGACGGTTCTTTCATGCTTAGTCACTTTCTTAGTTAGTGACTTCGTAGCTGCTCCACAAGAAGCCGAGACTATGGAACACACACCAGCAAATACTCCTGTAGATATTCCAACGATGATACCTATTCCAGACAATGAAGTCGTTATAGCTGAGGTAGTTAGGATGACAGAAAGTGTGGCACTTCCTACAGCGGTATTATGAAAGATTCCATGAGCTCTAACGTACTTCTTTCGTACCTTTTCGTAGTGCTTAATTTCGGAGACTAATTCTGACAAGACGGTATTGACTTTATGGAGCCTGAAGTCTTCTCCAGTTTTCATGTTCAGTAGTGGTATATCAGGATAGATCTTATCATAGTCAACCATATGGTTAGTAGTAACATCTCTTGTTTAAACGATTTCTAAGACAATCCTCATTGGATATATTCCAGAGTCTACCATGTTATTATTACTATCTGTTACCCATAAACGAATGCTATTAGTGTGATTGTACTTTCTAGTAGTAATTGGATTATTAAGAGTGTGCGATATCTTTTCTCCAATCTTATCTAATCTTATGGATGCTAGAATTTGTGAGTATCTATTTTCTATTATAGTTTGTGTTGGATCGATAAGGTCACAATGGATATGTATGTCGTATGAGATCTCATTGACCTGAATCTCATTTCGATGCCAAGATCTTAACCCCACATCGATATTGAGTAGCGTAGCTAAGTTCTTACTTATCAGGATATCTAATGTTGGAATAATGTATGTTTTTCCATTTAGGGTTTCCATATAGATTTCACTTCGTGAATTGGTAATCATACTCAATATATCGATGATTCGTTCTAAGTTGTAGTTTCCTTTAGGAATAATGAAGATTTCATCGTCATCCATATCGAATACTATACCGTTTTCTGCAAGGTTGATGGATGGATATATATGGAAACGTACCCTACCTGGTGCTTTGATGTATCTATCGATATTGAATAGTTTACTCATGCTCTCATTCAGTGCAAGATCGTAATTAGTATAGATTCGCCATTCGTCGTTATCATATTGGTGGCCTATAATGGGATTGCTCAGTGGATTTGAATTTCCGTTGACTTCATAGAAGATATCAGATATAGTCTTATAATTATGGTTTCCCTTAGGAAATCTAAATATTACCTTGCCATTTGTATGGGATATTGTGCCTTCACTTGTAAGATTATTAGCTTTCCAGATCTTAATCTCATTTCGAGATCCTCTTCTTATGACCTTATCAATGGTAAGTAACTTAGCTAAGTGTTCACTTAATATGAGATCTATATTAGGAATGAGGTAGACCCTATCGTGTAAGTGTTCTATAGAGAATACTTTTTTAGGTTCTGGATTGGCTTTGTCTATGGTGTTTTTGATGTCTTCTATAGTGTATCTTCCTTTAGGAAAGCGATGTATTTCTACGTCTGTGATGTCGTAAATTACGCCATCATCAATGAGATTGTATGAATGATTCTCGAAATTGCAACTAACCAGTGAGATAGATCTCCTAACTTCAATTAGTTGTCTCAAATATATGGTCTCATCAGACTTCACCTTTTCGATATATAGTATCACCATTATACTTATGTAGTGTATTTTTTCTCTCTAAACGATTTCAAGCACCAAATGCATTGGAAATATTCCAGAATCTATCGTTTCGTTGCTATCCGTTACCCATAGCTGAATGCTGTTGGTATGATTGATGTCTACAGCACTAACTTTGAGTGGTCTATTAGGAGTGTACGACGTCCTTTCTCCTTTCTTGCTCAACTCTATAGACGATACGATTTGCGAATACTCGCCTTGCCTCATGACTTGTGTAGGATCGATGAGGTCGCAATGAATGTATATTACACGTGTCGGATACCTTCATGATCCGAATCTCGTTTCGAGACCTAGGTTTCAATGTCATTCCAATATCAAGTAGTTTAGATAGACCATCATTTAGTATGATGTCAATAGCAGGAATGAGGTATGCTTTATTTTCTGAAATTTCTATAGAGATTGGCTTTTTGCCAACTGAAACGGCTTTATCTACTGCGATCTTGAAGCTTTTTACGTCATAATCGCCTTTAGGAATACGAAGAATCACATTGCCATTTGTATCATAAACCATAGCTTCATTCATGAGATCGTATAAGTCATTCTTGAAATTACAGCTTATCAGTGATATATGCTTTCCAACTTCAATTGGATGTCTCAAATATATAATCTCATTAGCTTTCTTCATTTCGATGTATAGCACTACCATTATACCATATAGTCTATCTCTTCTTCTTATATCGTTCTACGATATAGACGACTACGGCCATGATAAGGAGCCATGCATTCTTAGCAAAGAAGCTAATGACTTCTCCAGCAGTCCTGAAGATGAAACTAGCAATAGCACCAATCATTCCCGGTAGTATCTCACCCAACTTCTTTCCAATTACTTTCAAACCGTTTCCAAGGCCCTTTGCAACACTAGATAGGCCATTCCGCAAGCTGCTAACGATAACTCCAATAATAACTCCAATGGATGATAGGACAGCAACGATAGTGAATCCATATATTTTGAATATAGATTTTATACGATCTTTCAATGACATGCGTTCTTCTATTACTTCATTCACATGTTCTAACTGTTCAATCTCGGCTTGTTTTTCTATGATTTGTTCTCGAAGTGACTTATCTAGCTGTCCTCTAACGTCTTCACTTTCAGCTTGGGAAATGTTGTCTATATCTTTCTCTAATTGCTGAACTTTTCGTTTAGATTTTTGTATTCTTTCACTAATGTCATCTACGATTTTTGCAGCTGGCGGCCCTAGATCTTTAATGATCGTTTTCGGTAGCTTTTCATTTAACTCACCTGCCATATTGAATAGTGGATAGTACTTTCCACCTAGTCTCTTATACTTTACCATGACTCTATCGTGTTCATCAATTGTAGCGAGGAATTTTGCTCTATTTGGATTGATGCTAGGATACTTATCTCTGATCCTATCCCAAGCGAAATTAATTTTATCTTCCTTATTAACTAATTGCGTTTTAGAATCAGCACCCCAAAATGACGTTTCTTCTGTTGAGTGGTGCCTAGTATAAGGTTTGTTGTGAGTTGATGTCATGTTAGCCATTTCATAGTACTCATCATCAGTATATTCTGGATAATCGGTGTCATGATCAAAAGGATTAATATTATCTGTATCAGGATCGAAATCCATATGATTACTAGTATGAGATTGCTTTTTATATGAATTTAGAAGCCACATATGTTATTGCTATTATACCACCACCAACATATGCCATTTCATACTGTTTCTGCTTGTTACTTGGCTTATAGTAGTTCGATAATTGAGGTTCGTTCGAATCGAAGTCAGGATGCATTTGAGAATATAGTCTGAAAGCGTTATCAACCTCTTTATCGTTGTCATCAGCATGAAGTCTATTTTCGTATTTTTCAGATAGCCAATCTTGGTATTCTTCTCTTCTCTTCTGCCACTCACCCATGTCAAGTTGGTACTTCTCCATAGCTTTGTCATGCCTGATTCGTTCTTCATCTGAATTCCCACCAGATAGATACTTTGCTAAATAGGATCCTCCTACGAATGTCGTTGCATTGAGGATCGCTCCACCAATCATGATAGCTATAGTTGCCATGTTCTATATTATGTCCATTATTTTAAAGTGACTTGGGGATTATCTTCTTATCTTCGAGGTAGTCTTTCAAGTAGATACTTCCAGACAGTACTAGAACCCACTTACCATAATTCGTAATGCTAGAGGATGGATCATTTAGGAATGACTCTTTCATCATCTTCTTGGATAGGTAACCGATAGCAGCTGAGACTCCAACTAGAATCGATGCATCTGTGACTGTCTTGACTAACTTGTTCTCACTCATGATATTTCATATACCACATCTTGACTTTATATGAACTCTACTCCATACCGATCTTATTGATAGCAGTCTTCATTGATGGTTCCACTCTAGTTTCTTCTATCGTATTATACTCTATTGCTTCATGCTTAGTATTGGCTTTATCGTTCCTATATCTAAAAAATAGATCTGTGGCAGTCAAACCTATTCCAACTATAGTCAGTACCGTTGTAAACGATATCTCTGGTATGTAATTCGATGAGGATTCATGTATTGGTTCCATTTCGAGAGCCTTTGCCTTTATCTTTCTATGGTATTCTGCTAGTCGCTTACCAGCCTCGACCTTCTTAGGATCCTTTTGCTTGGATGTAGGCTTATCATTATCTGGTTCCTTCGTAATTTGTTCACTAACGTCTGACATACTATAACGTATTATCTAGACTAATGTTTAAATCGATCAAGAGCACTATCAAGAGGTACCAACAGTGTTGACAAGAGATTCCAACAGTGTCGACAAGAGATAGTCAAGAGATTCCAACAGTGTTATCAAGAGACCCCAACAGATAGTCAAGAGATCTTATGGAAGTACTTCTTATGTCTATTCAACGTATGCCTTGAAAGGAACTTCCTCTTACAATGAATGCACAAGATGTGACCCACTTTTTGAATGCTTTAGCTGAATCTAATTGTGAACCAAAAATGAGTGAGTATAGACCACTTTCATTGATTAATATTTGGTTTCTGACCTGACCCGTCGATTCGACGGGGCAGGTATTTCTATCTTCTGAGTCTACATGCTTTCTTATTGCTTGGTCAGTATCGATATAACCTAATGCTAATGCTATGTCTTTTGCTATGAAGTAGGTATCCTGTCTACTATCAATGAATGCATCTATATGGATCCCAAGATCGACGTTATCGTATATTATGTAGACGAATCTTTAAGATGTCGATTAACATGTTTTGCAATTTGAACTAGACCACTTGCTAGAGCAACCATCCGACCTCCTTTCAATACGATGTATCCTGCAATGTTTGTCAACTCTTGCTTGACCAATTCGTTTGATTGCAAGTCCTTGCATAGCTTTTCGTTGTCATCTATAGAAACCAAATGAGAGAGTAATTGTACTGTAGTTTGTATGGCTGTATCTACAAGGCTATTGGTAACTTTACTTCCCATGATGATCTGGTATCGATTATAGTACTTTTCAATGTCCTTTGGAGCTAATTTCTTAACATCGCCGAGGCTCATGTCGATTCCAGTGAATTTGTTGATTGTTCCCAATACAGCTAGAATCGATAGGGCTTCTCTCTTATCTTCAATATCGGCTTTGTCATAGGTTTTCTTTGCATTTGCAGTTGATAATGGTACCTTCTTAGTTGGTTTCGATATCACTTCCTCAACGACAACAATAGCACTATCTTCATTGATATTATCAATATATTCTTCTATGATTGGTGTAGACATATGGATTACAAGTATGAATCACTATTTATATCGTTTACAATGCGTTGATAAATACTAGCCTCTTATAGTTATCAATCAATAGAATCGAAATGTACTCGTATGCAGATACTATTTGCTTCATGTTCGTTGCTCCTGTAATAATGATGGAACCACTCATGAATACGAATATCGATACCTTCCTTTTTGTATTGCCGTTGATGTACATGTAGTTGTATTTAACGTTAACACATGCATGTCTATCAAGATTGCATGATGCCTCTACACCTTTCGATATTAGGTATTCATATAGAGCCATTCTATCCACAATGTATCCAATATCGAATACACAATTGATCATACACACCTTAAAATCGTATATGCTATTGATGTTTAGTAACTTTGGGATATCAACGAAAGTATTAGTTACCATTTCATTAGCCGAATCAAAAGATACAATGAATGATCTCAACTCGATGCATAATGTTTTAATGACTTCTATGATACCCTCAATGCTTTTACAGCCTGTCATTTGAATGGATCCATTCCTAAACAATTTAACATTTAGATTCTTGTTGTCGTATTCCGACTTCACAATAATAGTAGCTTGATTGAAGAATCGATTCTTGAGCTTCGTCTTTTTCGAGGATTTATACTTATATACGTTATCGATATTGAACTTCACTCCTTCGAACTTGCAAACGATTGTTATGGTCGATATCTTCAAATCATCATATGGAACGTCAAAATTTATCATATGTCGTAACTCCTCCATTACTATAACTTATGTAATTATTACTTATGTCCTATTGCATTTGGTATCTCGAGATAGCAATGGAATGGATAACGTAAGCACATGCACACCTTAGCATAGTTTTCCGATTTCAGTAATTTCATGAACTTCTTCTTATCGTTGATATCCAAGTCTCCACCATAGTCATCGAACATTGTCTTCATAGATACTTGGCTTGGATTATATAATGAAACCACACATGCAACATTCTCTCTGAATGCTTTTGCTATTGACGTCAATTGCTGAGACAGCACCCAAACTGATATTCCAATGTGTCGACCAGAAAACGCTAGATCAATGAAGTGATTCGATCGTTGCTTGAGATCTTTTGAAAATGCGCAGTCATCCAGGATAATCAATGTATTCGTATCCGAAAATAGATCCTTACAGCATGACAATAGATCATCAATCTCATCAACATTACTTGCATCTGGAGATAGTACAAGAAAGCGTGGATCATTCTTTGCGAAATCATGATATGTCTTATTATGAGCATATGTTGGGCATATTAGAACAATGTACTCGAATTTGTATCGATATGAATTTCTTAATTGACTGATGAGATATTGAGTCTTGCCAGAATTCGTTGGACCTATAATTAGACAGTGAAATGGAATTTCATCTATTAACTCTTCCATCTATACATACTCAATTGCCATATCTCTTAATACATGATCGATTGTAGAGTAGAATTCATAACACTAAATAGAGCATCAGCCACTACGAACATATAACAGGTACATGCAGTTCCAGTTTTTCTCTTAATCTCTAGTCTTACTCCATCTCGAGTGTTGCTTAGCATGAGCCCTGAACCATGAATATTGTTATCTGAGTAAGTTCGTAGATCTATCCATAATGCAAATTTATCATTACCATAGAAGTCTTTCTGTCTTACGGCATTCAATTCAACAAATCGTTTCCTAACAGATACCCATTAATCGGCGGGCATCATGCCTTTTGAATATATCCGATTTGGCATTCCATCGATGTCAATATGAACTGACGTGATCTTAGGATTAACGAATTTTTCACTATCTCGAGCTCCTGCTGCATAGGTTTCAGTAAACAAGCATAGGATTCCTATCATACTTCTATGAGGCATATTGATGTGCTCATTGATAACACTATCATTGGACTCGATATTGAAGGTCTTATAGAGATTGACGTTCTCATAGAAGAAGCCTTTCCCAACTTGATATGATGATGCTGCTTCACGTGCTAGATACTCACTAGAGATACATGAGTATTCCAATTCCATATTTGTGAGCTTGTATGTTGGTGGTATTACTATGTCACTATATACTACGATATCCGATATTGGTGCAAGTGTGATTTCAAATGTAAGTGCATGTGACAAGGCCTTTGGATAGAATACTCCATGATTATTAAGAATGGAATGGTCTAGAGGAATCCTATACTTAGTTCCATAGATTGCTGATATAGCTATATCTTTGCTGTCAGAGCCTTTGTTGCCTGCTCCAGTTCGATGCTTTCTGATATCTAATGTCGAGATCCCATTCTGTAGCTTATTATCACGTTCTCCTTTCGTTATATACAGGTCATGGTACGTTTGGAATAAATCGTAATGTTGAACATCCATTAGTGTCTCACCACCAAAAAGTACTTTGAACCGGCTCACCAAATTCCGACCTATATTGTTCACAAGTGTTCTATTTGCATGGCCTTTGACCATGAGATCAAATATTATGTTCACAGTCTTTGGAACGATAACGACGTTCTCAGCTAATTGAGGAATGTTTACATATAGAGTCTCTCCTGGACTCGCTGACGATGGATTCATAGTGATTCGATTCAATGTGTTCTCAGCCTTCAATCCAAATGGTTGTTTGGAAGATTGATTAACATCTAGTATTTCTGAAATCGATTGTTGTGACATACTACTATAAAGAACTATCAAGTTTTGACTTTATATGAATTCGAATAGAAAGCTCTCTAAAATATACTACTCTACTGAAGGCTATTGGAGAGGTCATTCTGCCATTGATAAATTAGCATTAGCTTCTAGCACTAGCAAAGACATTGCGAAGAAGTGGCTTGAGAAACAGGCAATTTGGCAGATATACTTACCAGCTCCTGAATACATTCCAAGACCTCATTGGGACATCTCGAAACCTAATCAGATTCTTCAAGCGGATCTACTATTTCTACCACACGATACTATAGTAAGGAAGACCTACAAGTATGTTCTAGTAGTTGTCGATGTCGCTAGTCGATACAAAGATGGCGAGCCATTGACTTCGAAAGAATCGAATGAGATCTCAAAAGCTTTCACTAGAATCTACTCTAGAAAATTGAAGTATCCTAAGACACTGATTGTTGATGCTGGTAGAGAGTTCATGGGATATGTGACAAAACTACTTGAAAAGCATGATGTTACCATTCAAAGAAGTGAACCTGGTAACCATAGAGCTCAAGCATTTGTTGAAAGAGCAAATAGAACGTTGTCGGAGAAGCTATTCTCATACCAATATGCTCAAGAAATGCTCATGGATGACAATAGATCTAGAAAATGGGTAAAACGTTTGCCTGCAATCTTCAAAGCCATTAATAGTGAAGTTACTAGAATAACAGGAAAAGAGCCATCTGATACCATTAAGATGAAAGAAGTAGATACAAATGAAATGGAATATAAGCGTACTATTGGATTAGATGAAAAGAGACTACCATCAGGTGTACAAGTTAGATATCTCTATGCTCCAGGTGAGCAAGAAGGTGGCGATAATCGGCGTGCTACTGATCCTATTTGGTCATTTGATATATACGATATTTCTAGAACTATAGTTTCATCTAGCCAACCTGTAATGTACTTCCTATCTGAAGGAGCTCCAAAACGTTCTTTCGTTAGAGAGGAAATACAAGTCGTTTCAAACGATACTCAATTACCACCAGATAGTATTCTCAAATAGCGATTCTGAAGTGCATTCCTGAGTACTGTGAATGGCATGAAATCGCCAGCTGAAGCCTTCCAAATGGTATAGTATAAAAGAGCATATGATAGCACGCATATGGAACCTGATGTTGTAATCTACAATTGTTACTTCATTTGTACATAACCAATTGCAATAGTATGGATTCCATCCGATTCGATGTTTCGTTTATCGTCATCACTGCTTAGAGCTACTTTGTTGACTGTTTCAGTATAGATTTCATGTTTGTGGCTTCGTATTACATTCATCTTCCTCATAGATGATTCTTGTTCGAATAGACAATTCTTATAATCTTCGAAAGCAATGTAATTTCTTACAACGGATCGTTTGATTCCCTTACATCGTTTGGATTCCTTTTCATCGACTTTGTATAAGCATATAGCTTTGCTCGTAGACCTACGAACTCAGTTATTTCTTGTCCACATGTCTCATCCTTCATCATACCAATTACTTTTTATTGATTCCGCTTACAATTCCTGATGGATGGTCATTTGCATAGTTAGAAGTATCGAATTTAGCTTCGATGTCGTTCTTGATGTCATCGTAGAAGTCTTCCGTTTCGATTTCGTACATCAATGAGTCGGTATCAGTGAAGAGAAGTTGTGCTCTATCATCGTATTTCTTCTTGATATAGTTATAGTGAAAGTCATACATCAACGTTTTACTAATATCTAAGATAGCCATACCTACATATATCGGTTTGTTGAAGACCAACTCAGTCTTACCCATGTGGATAGCAGCTAGATTCTCAGAGAAGATTGTTCGATATTTATAGTTTGGCTGACATATCAATTTTTTAGCCTGATCATTTCGAGTTACTAATCGAATGTCTTTTCGATTTCTAATATTTTCCATAGTCTTACCAAACACACTGTTATTCATTAATTTGAAGAAGTCCTTTTCGAAGCTGCTTGCTGATTTGGTCCTTAATTCCGTATTCAAATCAATATATTTTTTCATCCAATCACTCTCACTGAATTTGATACCTCGATAGATCATAGTTATCTTCAATCCTAAGCTTAGATACGATTTCAATGTTTGATGATGAACCACATATTTCTTCTTATCTCGTAAATTCGGAATAAGCTTCTCTATGTCATTCACTTTCATTCTCTCAGGAGCAAGTGGATATCCATTATGTGATTCGTGAAGTTTCTCTGGATACTCTAGATCGACTTCTATTATACATGGATGGTTCTCCCAGTTCTTCAACTCTTCCTTATTCATCCATTCAAATTTAGATGTTGCTAGTTTTTTAGACATAGCATAACCGTACAAATTATTTGCATCGAGATACTTTATAAAGGTCGATTTCTTAGTTTCATCGTATTCTTTCATATATTTATTATTAGCTTTTGCATAGCGTTTTGAGATCATGCTTACTCCACCTCGAATTCCCTTTTCAAACATAAGGATCATATCGGCATCACTAAGCAGCTCCAACTGTACATTCGTTTTCATCAGCATAGCATCCCATGATAGTCCTGGAAGAGTATAGTACCAGCAAGAATCGAGTTGATAGTTACTCATGCAAACATCTCTGAAGTTCTCGAATACATCAGCAAGTAAAATGACATCAGATTGAAGATATAAATTATGGTACTGTCTCCTAGTCTTAATCTTGAATGTTTTCCATACTTTCTTTGCATGATGATAGTCTTCATTCGATATGTTCGTTTCATTCAACTTAGAATAAAAGCATTTTTGTGGTGGCAATTGCCTTTCCTTCAATCTTTCTAATGAATTCATGTAGTCATATGGATACACACCTTTTCGTAATAGCAGATCCAATTTCTCACCTTCATAGAATGCGCTTAAATTTCTGAATTGTTCTTTCTTGAGATTGCCAACTAGTGAGTCTAAACTCAATGCCATGAACTTGAAACTATCAATGAATCTAATCTCTCTTCTTACGGTAATATTCTTACCATCTTTCTCGAATGTATCAACTACTATCGATTTCTTGAATGAGATGTACTTTTCTTCATTGTTAGGAATACAGTCGACTTTTCCATCTGAGACTCCAAGATTTTTGATGAATAGATGCGCATCATATCCAGCTAGATTATGGAAGATCACTGGAATGAACTTTGGTATCTTGTAGTTCAGATTGCAATCATTGTGAGCCGCTCCTCGATAGTGTCCGTTGATGTGATCGTGATCAAGCACTTTATCGTCAAGTAACTCTAACCCACAGATATGACAATTCGTAGTCTTCTTATAGTCTATTTCATCTTTCTTAGTCATTCTAACTTTCCTAGCGTATTTGAATTTCGAATATAGCATTCTCGTGGATTCTTCTATCGATTCGACAAACTTCATTCCTATGTCTTCATTGTTGCTCTTAGCTGTGTATCTTACTATCCTAGGTTCAAATATCTTGTCATCATAGCACTTTATCATATAGCAGTAACCCGATGGCTTATGTTTCTGATATCGTTCTGTATAGCTTCTATTTTCATTTGGTTGGCAAGATGATATTGATTCTGTGAAGCACTCGAAATCAGCATAAATAACAAATGGAACTCGCATCGAATTGTTGTAATTCTCAAACTTTAGGGAAGTGCCCTTTTCTGGCAATGTCATTTTGATGGCGTCATGATTCCTACAGTATTCGACATGCTTCTGGAGACTCTTACTTGTCTTATACGAAATTAGACATCGTTCGCAATAGTATCGCATATGACCATTACGATTCAAGTCTACCGATAGTAATCTAGATATATTCTTTATCCAGCAGTAATGATTAGTATTTTCATTTGAGATCATAAGTAAGTTGATCGTTCGTTCTCTATTTTCATTGCTGCTTATTCGAAGTGGATATATCTGACTATTTTCGCATCCATAAACGTTGATCGCGTATTTCAAGTTGTTCTTTTCAAATTTGTCTATTTTGTCTAATTGCATGGGGAACTCGATATCGTTCCAATTGAATTTTTCAGCGTTAATTTTCATTTCTTTCGTAATACGTTCCTGGTCTCGATTCTTTGGATATACAGCCTCAGTCACACAATATTTGAAACATTCATTATCGTTGTTCTTTGGATTGATGATTGCTTTCTTCATTTTGAGCTTATATGGAAGGTCGATATACGACTTCGCAGCAATGGGAATGTATTTATCGATGTGAATGTCTAGATGTATAATTCTGACAAAGACCCATCCAGAACCATTTTTTTGATAATTAGTGATCTTCTCTTCAATATTAGCCATCGATCTTGAATATAATTCTTCCAAGTCAGATGCTTCTGTAACGATTTCAATTTTCGAATGAAAGTAACTAAATGTATAGACCGTTTCTTTATTAGCTTCATCTTTCTTGAATTCGCACTCTAGGATGAACTTCATTTTGATAGGTTTCTCTATAGACCTCAATAGATCAATAACTCTATTATGGCTATTTGATATGAATGTCTTTGAGTCCATTTTCTCAACACCATCGATTCTATATGTATTGAGGTATCCTTTCAATGCAGACTCGATTTTTTTCACACCAATAGGTTTCTTCAATTTATCATGGATACCGTTGATCTTTTTCTTCAATTTATCTAGTCGTTCATTGATTGGCTTCTTAATCTCTGGTGGAGTATATGACATGATCCAGTCTGCGAATTCATTCAATTGCCTTTGAACTGCTCCAGAAGTGGTCTTCATACTAGTCAGTTTGCTTTCATTTTGCATAGCTTTTGATGGCTTCATAATAGCGACTTGAATGCTTGGAATATCTTGATCCATTATCACACTCGACATAATAATAATAGGCGATGTCTTCTTAAGTGTCTGATGGTATATATTATCAATTATTATATAACGATTATCCTAGAAATCAACTTTATTGCATTCCCGAGTGTCGCAAATAGCATATAGACCATCACCAGAGGCCTTCCAAATGCAATTATGGATGGTTGAATACTATAGTATGAGAAGAACGAAGATGAAAATTGACCATAAATAGGCTATAATATATAGTAGTAGGGAATGGCTGATTCTGGTCATTAAGTATTTGGATGGCATCAAGAATCGAAACCCATCATATGGATTTCCAGGAATTATACTAAACTGGATTTCTGAGAATTTGAACATTAAAGAATTGCCTGCGTGATTATTTCTTTAATATACGCGATAACGAATTCTGAGAATTGACCACGCCCTTAAAAGGAATTCCAGGAATTTGAAAATGCGCCAGAATCGACCATGTACCTAATGAAACTGTCCACGTGATAATTGACATTGACCTCGTGCCAAAAGAATTCCAAGAATTGACCACGCCCTAGAAAGGAATTCCAGGAATTCAATCCTCCTTAAGCATCCAAATGAAACTGCGCCAGAATCGGCCATTCCCTACTACTGAAGCGTTTGGATTCCAAAGTTGGCACTTTGCTAGATTAAACTAGAATAACCAAGCTTTCATGCCGTGTAGTTTTTATTTAAAAAAATCATATACCAGGAGTCGCTTATGTCTCTATCAATTCCAAGCCCGCCCATGCCCCCCCGGGCATTTGTGGGGATTTTGTCATTTTGGAATCAGAACGTTGCAAATGCCCCACCGTGGAGCCAGCTAAGTTATGCAAATGCCCCACCCCGGGGCAAGTATAGCGAACGCGCCAAATTTCTTCGCCGTTTCAAAGCCACATTTCACCGCTTTTCTTTATTAAAGTAATGCAGTACTCACCTTCAAACACTTTCGTAAGTGCCCCCAAATCCCACATTCACTAGCCAGTTCCCAACAAACCGCACACTTCACCCCGAAACTGGGAAATTCTTAACGTCATGTTCACGGCTGACTTTTCCGCCGCCATGTTGATCGATGAAGCAAGCACGTGTTGATCAGTTGAGCAAAACAAAATCAAACACAGGGGAGGGGTGGGATATTTTTTTGACAAATGCCCCGGGCCCGGGCTGAGGCAAAACAAATGCCCCACCCCAGGGACAGATAGGTTGTCAAATGCCCCATCTTGCCCGGGGGGGATGGGCGGGCTTGGAATTGATAGAGACAACTTGGCCATTATTTTGTCTTATGTTTTGGCATCCAAAATATGCATGTTCAAAAAGGCGGAGAAAAAAGAATAAATTACACTATCGGAATATATTCTTGCTGGATGTTGAGGTCAAAGGGTTGTTTTAATACGTGTGTGAAGTATGATTCCATTGGAGTTTTTATAAGACTTCCCTAGCTCTTTGTTGTTGCGTGATGATTCGGTCGTTTCGACAAGCCGAAAACCGCTCTGGGGCCGTATTTTCAATCTTTTGTAAAAATCGCCAAATTAAAAAAGCGCTGGAACTTTTTGATATGATTTCCTAAAACAGTTCACCCAAAGGTATGTTCTGGCAAAATATGAAGGATTCCGAAATTTCACCGTTGTCCCGCGATTCTCGATATTTACAGGCAGTATAAGTAAACACTTGGACGAGTAAACATGAATAAGTTAGGCATGCATAAATAAAACATATTAGCGGTATGAGAACTTATCAGTGTTGATCCTGACATTTGGTTGCAGTGGTATGGAGTTAATATACTTTTTGACAACTTCTATAATCTTATTGCTACTGAGTCATGAAGTTGCTAGTTGCTAGTTGCGAGTTTTTAGTTGCGAGTTGTATTTTTAAATGTAGGGTTAGGATTTGAATTAGCGGTGCTGTATTTATAAAACCCAAAATTAGTGACTAGCTCTAAACACCCTAAATGAGTGAGCACCCGTTGTTGACGGTTAGGGATTTTTAAATGTAGGGTTAGGATTTGCATTAGTTCATATATATAGGGAGAACGAAGAAGCATGTGTTGTTTAGTGATCTAGCCCTAAACTGAACTCACATTAGTGACTAGCTCTAAACACCATAAATTCAGTGAGTTAAATGAGTGAGCACCCGTTGTTGACAGTTAGGGTATTTTTCCCGGTATTTTTAAATGTAGGGTTAGGATTTTGGATTCGCAACTCGCAACTATCAACTTCATGACTAGCATATTTCCCACACTTGAAATGTTCCTTGTCATCTCACTAATAGAGTTTGTATGTGTTGATTTCTTATCGTGGTAAAAATAAAGGTAATGAAATAACATTTTGCAATAAATATACCTCGAGTGTCGTTTTCTTATGTCCTTGGGTATTCTCTGCTATTTTGGGCTAGTTTGGATCGGTTTTAGAGAGTTTTTGATGTTTGAGATCTCTCTCAAAAGAGATAATAGTAGAGAATACCCAAGGACATAAGAAAAGGACACTTGAGGTACATTTATTTAAGAAATAGAAAACGTTTCTATAACTCTATAGAAACAAGGGGAAAATTTTTCTATTTCCTTCATAAAATAAACGAATAAAAGCACGGAAACACTCGCTTAATTTGATAACCAAAACGTAAATTCTCACAACTAGCTCAAGCGCGCGCTCAACTGTCTGTTTCTATAGAGTTGCGCGAGTTACAAATCGTGAGCTTGGGCTGCCTGTGATCAGAGGTGCTCCATTGTGAAGGCGTCCAATATTACTTCCCAGATTGCAATGTTTATTAACAATGGGAGTTTTATTGAGAGCTCATATGACCCTGACCAATTTGTGTTTCCAAGTCTGAGCTAGCTGATATATTATGCTAATAGTAATGCCCCGGCGGGTTGGAGGGGGAAGGGAAAGAAAGAACCTGCCCGAATCCCATTGGTTTCAGTATTTATTTATATACTAGAGTAACTATCAGTTAGGAAGTGCGTTCGTTCAAAAAGAATCATATTTTGAAGTAATATAAATTTCATTCAGATTTTAGAAATGTATTTGTTTGGTGAAACCAAGGAAAGTACCGAAAAATATACCTCTTCTTATTTACTTTTTTACATCATACCCTTTTGTCTGATTGCGTCTAGAGGAAATGGACTAGTGTACGTGGCCCGCTTTAAAGCTTGACTCACTCGCTGAGCGCAAAGCATAACACCAAATAAACTTTTGCTTCAGTGTAGTTTCACGTTTACGGCATCGGCAGAAATCATTGTAGATGATTGCGTATTAAAATCTCATCTGAATTTCCACGTGCATGCAACTGATCAGTCAGGCGTGAACGGGTCAGTCTGATTTTCTTACAGAACATCAACAGAGTTTTGAAGGAACGTTTGTCATATTTGAAAGACGTGCAAAAACTTCTATACTCTTACCAGAAAACTTCTACTGGGAAAGTGCTTTAATGCATCGGATCCGATCAGTCAGTTCGCGATGTCTCCCCAGCCGAAATTAGAGGCGTCAGAGAACAACGATAACGATAGCTGAATGTGTTTCTCGTCTTTCCGCTCCAGCAGCAAGAATATTGACCGAGAAGAGACGATCTGTGGTTAAGTTTAGAATTTGATCAGTCACCACGCTTTGATGAGCAACACTTATGAATTTCTTCAGCATATTACCGAGATAAATCACTAACCACGAGGCGAACCGTATATCGTAATGCATCATGGACATGCTGAGTTAATTTATGCGCAAAGGTACAAACCCACGTTTTTCGTGTTTGGTTGCGCCTGGGGACCACAGGTAGCCCGCGTTAAGATTAGTATGCGTTCTCGCTCTCGCTCGAACGCAATGATAATATCAACTGCGAATATATAAAATACACACAAAAAAACAAGATTCCCATTGGCTAGAAGGTGACAGATGTCCAGTTTGACATGAATCAGAAATCTCATCGGTTTGCTTTGCATGGCGTTGTTCGGGATTTGGAAATTATTTTCTTTTTAATTCTTTGTCACGGCCAAAGCAAAGTTGAAAATCGCCAGTAGCCAAGAAGAAATTCTTGCAATCGTGGAAATATAGCCACTTCCCGGACTCGTAAAGTACCAGGTGAAAGATCGGCGTCCTTTTGACATCGAAACCAGTTCAATATATTCAACGAATAGATAAGTCGAAGAACTTTTGAGAGAAACGCTCAGGTTGTTTACATACAACTCGGGCTTCCTCCCCCAAACTCAGTAGCGACATGAGCCACACTCTGCTTATAAATAATGGATTAACAGAAACATTAATTAATAGTACTTCTGGCGTTTGCAACGAACTTCTTCGAATTCTAAGATTGCTGTAGTTTCTATATTTTAACAAATATTCTTATGTTCCTCGCACGGGGATATATTGCACAGGGTGTTACTAAAACGAGTAACGCAGTAACGAGTAATGAGTAACGGAGTGACGAGAAAACTCTGAATCGCTTGAAACCAACACCACGATCTCGCTATTTGCCGTACTGTTTCAGGACCTTTTAGACTCCTACAAATTGCTGTCACTGGCTTTTAAGGCCTTTGATTTCTGTGCTCTTCCTTTGTCATTTATAGGTGTTCGCTTTGGCTTTGTCCCTCAAGGACATTTCGTCTTTTCCATTTCCCAAGTCATAACAAAACTAGAACCGGCTATAAAATGTTTTCGTTGCGGCGCGTAATCAACATTGCATTGTCGGGAAATAATACGATTCCTCCGAAATGCTAAAAAGCAACCATAAAATATTTTTGGAGTTGGAGCTGCTGAAAGCTATCTTACTAGATCGGAGAAACGGGATCGCGGATAATTTTCAAAATCCCCCCTCCCCCCCCCTCCCCCCACCAAAAACAAACAAACACACACACACAAAAAAAAACGAGCAAGCCGAATTTGCACAGAAAAATAATCGAGCGAGCCAATATCACCCAGAAAAAAAATTAAGCAAGGGTGAAACTTTAAAAAAATCGTGCAAGGTTCTGATGCCAGAAAAAAATTCTTGCAGCAACTGAGAAGTGGTAAAAAAAATTGAAAAAAAAAACCGGGCCCCCTCTCCATCAATTTTCAAATGGTCCGTCCCTAAATCTAGTTGCCAATGAGAATAAAGCTTTCAGCGTTAATTTCGTATGTGTGTTGCAAAAACGTTTCTTCAACAAGGGCAATAAAGTGGTTCAATGTTAAATGCGTAACGTTCAAAGTTAAAATTATATAACAAAATAGTCAGACAAAGCAGTCTTGCTGAAAGATAATACCGTTAAATTAGCTTCGCGCCACAGCTGCAAGAGCTCAAGTGACCCATACAACAGTCCGTTTCATACTGAAACCTGTATTCGCGTCCGCTTACTACCGTATCTTGGTATCTCCGTATCATTGTATCTTGTAACACGTTATATACCAAGCCGGCCTAAAGGACGCCAATACTAAATTCTTTGTCACGTGACATTTATGGCGCGATAATGGAAGGCCGGTGCATTGTTGACTTTTTCGTAAATTTTCTGTGAATATTTTCTGTAAATAATTCTTATTATTTTTTACCCCTTGCAATTTTTGGTCGTTACTCGTTTTCTCGTTTTTTCTAATTTGTTACCTCTTGCAATTTTTGGTCGTTACTCGTTTTCCCGTTACTCCGTTACTCATTACTCGTTACTGCGTTACTCGTTTTAGTAACACCCGATTGCACATTCGACTGGACAAACAAGGAGACTGCAAGTAGCGAAGTGAAGCTATATATCTGATACAGTACTTCCACGGCTTCCCTCACGTTTTTGAATAAATAAAAAGATTCTACATAGAAAATCACTCACGAACGCCCTGGATTTCCGGCACCAACAAAACCTGGATCGGATCGGACCACCGATCGGATCACATCCAACAATTACGACCCGTTTCGTTCATATTATCACGTTTTATTTTTTTGCTTTGACAGCTAAGTATAAAATACAAATGTTTATCTTTATATTTTGCTCTTTGACAGTTATTTCCTCCGGCATTTCCCCCGCTTAGTCTCATTGACACAAACATGCGACCTAAAATATTATCGAAGGCTATGATAGGGCCCAAACAGTTTAATTCTTTCACAAAGAAGAGAAAATAATGGATAACACACAATATTAATATTGTCTTCCCTGAACTGGTTCCCTTTTTGTTTGCCCGTTTCCTTGGCGGGAAATCACTGAAGATGCTAAACTCGAGTACTCGTTTGAATACAATTCGAGTTTACTAGCATCTGCTTCTTCCATTAGCCATTTTACCAAAACAGAGAGAGACCTCTGCTAGCAGGGAAAGCATCTGCAAACTTTCTAGCATAAATTTGAAGCTTCAACGATAAATCGACAGGAATTTTTACAACTGAAGGCTGTATTAAAGAGCTCGACGTTTGAATCGGGCCTAAGCTTTCCTAATGTTTATTTTTTCAATCGACAATTCAGGAGTGTTAACAATGCGACTGGTCTTAGACACAGGCAGCCCAAGCTCTGTATTTGCACTGTGTGACTATTATTTCACAAAATTATCAGATAAAGAAAATAAACTTACCTTGAGAGTTTATTGTTGTCCTGTTGTTTCTCCGTGGGGTCTAGAATTAATGGCGGTTATGGGGCATTTCTCTCAGAAGAGAGAAAAACCAAAGTGAGAGAAATGCCATTTTTAGACCCCAGAGAAACAACAGGACAACAACAAAAAAATTAAGGTAAGTTTATTTTCTTTATCTGAGAATTAGTGAAATATTAAATGGATTTATATATACGAAAGTGGTCACACAGTGCAAATACAGAGCTTGGGCTGCCTGTGGTTCTGCCGGGAAGAAAAAATCGCCCAAATGCACTGAAACTGCACACAGAAACATCCCAATACCTGGCAAACACACAGGTAGTCTTATTTCTTTTATTTCAATATTTACAGATTTATTGCAATTTCTAAAAACTCTATAAATTCCCACTCAAGTCTTCAAGTCGGGCTTGTAAAATAAACGGTCAATCAAAAACCTTACACTTGGGTTAGCCTGTGATTATATTTTTAAGCCTGGGAGGGCCAGACCTTCGCTTGCATGGAACGCCTGAGCGATCCCTGTTACAAATCAAAAATAGGACCAACCTCGTCCCCAGGGTCTTCTCGGTTAGATCCAAGATGGCGGCTACTCTGAGAGAAGACCCTGGTAAATGCTGAACTGTCACGTATTCTGATTGGCTCTTCGATTATGATGCAAGAGTTGTCCTAACAATGCTTTCAGATTCAGATTTCTTTATTAAACACTACTTAAAGTACATGTATACACAGAAATTAAGTAAAGATACTATTATAAAATGACTAGTTTGATTATATATTTTAATGATAATACTATATGTAAAAACTGTGTAAGTACAGGCTGGAATGATAATTAGATACTGTATGTCATCTTTGGTTATAGCTGAAATTTAAGATGTTTCTTATAGTGTTTTTTAAACTGTGAATGTCTTAAGTTTTTATCTCAGTTGGAATAGTTTGCCAAATTTTTGATAAGGAGAAGTTGAAAGTACGTAAGCCATAGTTCGTTTTTGCAAGGGGTCGAAAAAAAATATTTATTTTTTGCATACCTGGTATTGTAAGGGTGGATTTCAGATGCATGTATAACGTATCTAGAAAAATATTTTTGGAATATTAACTGATTTGTCAATAGAGATTTTATAACCAAATATGGAGATTTTAAATTTATATATATTATCAAGACGGTTAACGCTCCTAACAGATTAAAATAAGGATTGGCATTTTCCCTACTGTGTGCAAAGAAAATACTGCGCATGCATTTGTTTTGTTTCAGTGTCTTAATTACTCGGGCTGCCTGTGGCAGCACCGAGTCTTAAAATGCAAGTCGTTATTTTATATATTTTTTATTCCGTGTAGCAAGCGTTCAGCGCATGCGTTAAAGGTCAAATTCACACCAATCAGATCGCACTGTGCTGGTCACGCAACAATCGCCAGGTTAATTTATTTACATAATTTAATACAGTAAAGCAAGATGGCGGAATCCGCGAGCAACTTTCTCTGTAACTTGGAGTCTCATCTCTCAAATGTAAGCCAGTTTAATGTTTTATTTAACTTCACTCATGCGAAAGCCTTCCAACAGGCCCAGGATATTGCAACTGGCGCTATTGTCGGAGCCGAAGGACCGCGTTTTTTACCCAGATGGCCAGTGCTTTTATATACGACACGTACGACGACCTGAAGCAAAGGGGCCAGGATCCGGAAAGCTAAAATTCGAAGAAATAGATATTGGAATCTATAAGCCATCGGCTCGCTGTGCTGCATTTAAAACATCCGAGAAGAACATCTTATTTTGGGTGAAGGCACTTCAAGACCAGTATTATGAGTCTCTTAAAAACTGTCAGAGATTTAAATTTACCGTAAGTTGGATCAGAGAGTATTGAGATCAAGTTATTTCGTTCCAGCGAGGATATTGACCTAGCGGAAACGGTACAAGCTGTCGAAGGATTTTACTTATGATCATCCACAACAGGAATAGTTATGTGCCAAGGGGCTATGCCATTAAAAATCCGTATCCGTACCCTTTCAACCAAAAATGGCCTGATTATGTCGACCCCCTGAAGAAATCCATGCTCTGATCGGGTTTAACCCCTGAAGAATTTAATATTTTGGGGGTGAACCCCTAAAGAATTCCACGACATTTTTTGCTAGACCCCTGAAGAAATCCAAGTTCCTCGATAGGGGGGGGTACGGATTTTTAATGGCATAGCCCAAGGCATGGGAAAAGATCGAGTTTCCCAGATTACATATGAAAGTAGAGAACTTAACGAATGAAGAAACAGAGGTCACGCGCGACATGCTTGAGAAAATGAACATGTTCAACACTTTATGTTATACTAAGAAAACAAAACAAATTACAGAGCCTGTAAGTTCACAAGTCAATGAAAAACCCCAAGAGCCTGTAGTTTTGGATCAACATATCCTTGAAACTCCAAAAGCAACAAACCGGAAGAGACGGAATTCTTTAGATTCTTCACGACAACCCGATCCCTATTCATCAGAATACATTTTCTGTGCTAAATGACGAGAGTTTATAATTACCTGACCGACAACCCACTACTAAAGAAAGGGACCATGAAGTACGGTAGTACGGTTAATTCTCGGGTTCAAAACAATGAATATATGCCTGCTCAAATGCAGTGTGTTAAACTGTTTAAATTAAAAGGTCAACATACGAGAAAAACAAAAATATTAAATTACATATTTACTAGGGGAGCAGAGAAATTTTATGAAAGTCACCGCGCTACCGGCCACTCCAAAAGACTGCTAAATTCAGCTAATAATTCTTCCCTTTGGTTATTACTAAGAGATTTCAAATGAAAGTGTATTTCATCTTCAATCTCATGTGGCCCGAGTGAAAGCCCAGATGGGCTCTTGTTTTAGTTAGTTTAGTTTTATAAGTGTTACCCCAACTCACTGAATTCCATATTGTAAATAAGGATATATAAGTGTATAGTAAAGCTGTCTAAGCATTTGATAGTTAAGGAAATATCTGAGCTTATTGCTATAGGCCAAACGGACTGAGTCCAGAGAGATGACTTTGTATATAGATTCGATTGCTCAAATTTTATCAATAAAATGATTTTAAATAACCTTAAAACCCATTGTGTAGGTAGAGCAATAGATGAAGTGCATTACTGGGGAGTTTTCTGGTAAGTTTCATTAGTGGGAAAGCCAGGAAAAGCCGTTAAACTTGAACATGTGCTATCGATCGCTAACGGAAAATGAACGGCTTCTAGATTAGATACATCGCCAAATCACGTGACCAAAATCTGCGAGTATTGGTCACGTGATCCAGCCTTCTCGGTTGAAATAGGACTTGGCTCGCTCGTCTTTCGTGGAATTTGGCGTGGCGCAATGAACAACGAAGTCGACCAAGTCGACAGTGTTACTGGCTAGCTGTAAAGAGGTAAGGAAATCTCACAATCCGTACAAAGCATTTTCTGATTAAAGTCTTAATTTATAACATTACGAGCCGCAAATCCTTAGTTTCCAAGTTACCCCCTGCAAGGCTGCAGATTAGGGGTCTTTTTGAGTACCGTTTTGTAATAGGAGCTCAGATCCTTAATACGCGAGATCCGAGATCGTCAATCAGCCCTCAATTAAATGTCCACGCTTTTGTGACAGTCGCTGTAACGAAAGATTGAAAAGAACACCTTAGAAATATAATTGGTCGGCTGATTAGCGCTGAAATATTCAGTTTTCTGACTGAAAACACGCGCGCTGAGTAATGGAGATTTTATTGACAAAGGTGAATCACAGGTACCCCAAGCTCCCTATATGTATATGAACTTGACTTAAAATTGTTTGTAAATTTTAAAATCTATAAATATGAAATAAAGACTCACCTTTTTATCCAAATGTGTTTTCCTTTACTATCTCTATCGATTTTGGAAGTCTAAAGGCCATTTGAAGGGTTTTATGATTTCATTTTTTCCACTCTCTTTTAAGAGACTGGAAAAAATGAAATCATAAAACCCTTCAAATGGCCTTTAGACTTCCAAAATCGATAGAGATAGTAAAGGAAAACACATTTGGATAAAAAGGTGAGTCTTTATTTCATATTTATAGATTTTAAAATTTACAAACAATT
Organism: Actinernus sp. WN-2022; assembly: GCA_030867875.1. Classification (NCBI taxonomy): domain Eukaryota; kingdom Metazoa; phylum Cnidaria; class Anthozoa; order Actiniaria; family Actinernidae; genus Actinernus; species Actinernus sp. WN-2022. The sequence continues at coordinate 326,612 of JAOWCC010001263.1, forward strand.
TTAAGTCAAGTTCATATACATATAGGGAGCTTGGGGTACCTGTGGGTGAATTAGCGAGGAGACAGAGTTTGAAACGTATGGTTAAAGTACCTAAAATTCAACTTCTGTTTAGTTCCGGCCTTCATGTCACTTTAACATTGTGAAATTGTTCGTCTTATCCAGTCGTTATTATAATTCAAAATGAGTTCATTCGATTATCCCACTTAGTATGACTATGCCTTTATGCTTTCATGAAACAAGCACCGTTTACTTGTTGATTCCGGCTGAAGATAGATCTTTCATTCAAAATTATTATGGTACATTCTAACCGGCCCGCTGTATTCTAGCTTGTTTGCCACACGCTGTTTCCTGTTTCACGGCATGTTAGGAACTGAACAAACATTTTCGGCAGTGTAGGTCACAAGTAACTCTAGTCTAAACAAAAAAACACACTATAATTTTAAATTGTAACCGGGCTAAAATAATCCATTGTCAATAATGTATATAAATCTCAACCTAGAACATATACTACATAAACATTATACGTGTATACCTTTTAAAACAAAACAATATCATTTTCTCATTAACAACCCTAGAAATGGCTAAGTACAACTTATAATTAACTGGTCGGCAGCTAGCCCACTACAAACGTAAAATACCTGAAGAACATTTTTAAAAAGACGCAATGAATAAAATACATAATACTGTAACAATACCGTTTAAATCAAACCTTTGAACTGGCTCTAATCACCTAAACAATGCCATAATTAAATCCTTGTTGTACAATTTTGGACACTACAGTTAAACATAACTTATTCAAACAGTGCCTTGGATATAAAGTTTTATACATGTAAAGTATGTGTCTCAACGCCTTGGAGTGTCCTTCTATTTCGTTTCAAATTTAACATGTTATATGCCATACTTAATTCCCGAGTTAGGATCCCGAGTAGGATCCCGAGTTAGGATCCCCCCTAGGATCCCCCCTCCCCCCAAAAAAATTGTATAAAAGTTACAGTAATAATAATAACAACAATATCAAAAATGTCAATAGGCGTGCTCTCCAGTCTCATATCCATACATGCACTGTTACATTCGAGATGTATTAAATTCAATCTTAAAGGTATAAACATGAAACTTGCGCTGGTTAATTATATTGGCTTGCTCTTTCCATTTCTGGCGCAAAAGATGTGCTAGCTCTAAGATTTTTGATTGACAATGTCACGAACCAGTGAATCTCGCATCCTTTTCTTTTCCTGCTGAAATCATGTTATTTTTGGGGGGGCTGTTCTAACCTCGTGTCAAAATTCCCAAGATGTAATCACGAGTAATAGGAAGTGCGCTAATTTGATTTAGATCAAACTAGTGCAAATAATATGCTGAGAGCTGTCAAACTGCAGCATCTCCTCTTTATACAGTTCATACAAACCAAAGCTAACAGATCCGGCATCTACCAAGAGAGTATGAGTATGTAGATCTAGAAATCCCCCGTAAAAACCGCTCAACACGAGGTGAATACGGCGCTGAGACTTTACACAAGCTAACACTTTTCGCGCGCCGACCAGTTCTCTTCTCTACATGCACGTAATTTATTTATGCACTGACTCACCATCACTTCAAAACAGCCAAATATTAGCTTAATTACTGTATATCCTGAATGTAGTTTTGCGTTTTTCTAGTCAGCCGGTCGTGATTGTTTCAGTATTTCGCTTCTGATCATGCATGATGACTGGTCAGTAACTGCAATAATCAGACACAGTATATTGATATATATATATATCAAGTCTTTCCAGTAAAATTCGCATTCTCGGGTATCAGTAGTAGCACCGCGGAAACATTTGCCTGCTCAATGAAATGATAAATACTACTGTAAAGTTCCGAAACGGGCATATAACGAAGGTCGTTACTTCGGTTTTAGCAGCCTTTTACTGTTACTTTCGGGAGGCCGACCTATAATATTACCGAATTTTCAAGAGAGAATAACGGATACCTATATTTGTATCCAATATTTAAAAGTTGTGAAGTGACTTCTGCTTTTTCCAAACTCAGTCCGAGTTTTCTGAACCCAGTTAGGGTTTTTCTCATTCCAAATAGTGTCAGTTTTCTCATGCATATTTTTTGTTCTCGAGATGCTTTGATACTTCTATCTTTAACCCTAAAAAAGTATTCGACAGAATAAGATTTCAGAAATATTATTATTATTATTTATTGTATTTTATTTAAAACAATATTTATTTATTTTTATTTAGGGGGAGGGGGGGGGGGGGGGGAGGGGGGATCCTAGGGGGGATCCTAACTCGGGATCCTAACTCGGGATCCTAACTTGATAAGTAGCGAGACTATACATGTACTATAAACAATGGGAAAAGTTCAGCTTAATTCCAATGAAGCACTCATGCCATGAAGAACTCAACTGCATTGCATATAACTATTCAGCTATTAAATATATATTAAGAAAAAAGTAAATGCCCCTTGAAGCACTCAGGCGCGAAGTGCGCCATGGACTTCTTTCTGGTTAAGCCAGCAAGGGTATGAAAAATATTAATTTGATGAACACCCCCTGAAGCACTCAGGCGCCAAGTACGCCATGGACTTCTTTCTGGATAAGCCAACAAGGGAATGAAAAATATTAATTTGATGAACACCCCCTGAAGCACTCAGGCGCGAAGTGCGCCATGGACTTCTTTCTGTATAAGCCAGCAAGGGTATGAAAAATATTAATTTCATGAACACCCCCTGAAGCACTCAGGCGCCAAGTGCGCCATGGACTTCTTTCTGGATAAGCCAGTAAGGGTATGAAAAATATTAATTTGATGAACACCCCCTGAAGCACTCAGGCGCCAAGTGCGCCATGGACTTCTTTCTGGATAACCCAGTAAGGGTATGAAAAATATTAATTTGATGAACACCCCCTGAAGCACTCAGGCGCCAAGTGCGCCATGGACTTCTTTCTGGATAAGCCAGCAAGGGTATGAAAAATATTAATTTGATGAACACCCCCTGAAGCACTCAGGCGCCAAGTGCGCCATGGACTTCTTTCTGGATAAGCCAGTAAGGGTATGAAAAATATTAATTTGATGAACACCCCCTGAAGCACTCAGGCGCCAAGTGCGCCATGGACTTCTTTCTGGATAAGCCAGCAAGGGTATGAAAAATATTAATTTGATGAACACCCCCTGAAGCACTCAGGCGCCAAGTGCGCCATGGACTTCTTTCTGGATAAGCCAGTAAGGGTATGAAAAATATTAATTTGATGAACACCCCCTGAAGCACTCAGGCGCCAAGTGCGCCATGGACTTCTTTCTGGATAAGCCAGCAAGGGTATGAAAAATATTAATTTCATGAACACCCCCTGAAGCACTCAGGCATCAAGTGCGCCATGGACTTCTTTCTGGATAAGCCAGCAAGGGAATGAAAAATATTAATTTGATGAACACCCCCTGAAGCACTCAGGCGCGAAGTGCGCCATGGACTTCTTTCTGGATAAGCTAGCAAGGGAATGAAAAATATTAATTTGATGAACACCCCCTGAAGCACTCAGGCGCGAAGTGCGCCATGGACTTCTTTCTGGATAAGCCAGCAAGGGTATGAAAAAAAAAATTTGATGAACACCCCTTGAATCACTCTATTTCTCTGTTGTCTGGATTTGTGCAGCTGCTCTTCTCAAATTGCCAACAATTCACTGCAGCTATGAGGTCAACTTGGTAACCTTCAGGAGACTCTGCTGGTAGCTGCCTTATCCCCAAAGCCTCACTGCCTTGATCTGGTTTTTGTTTAGTAACACAGGTGCATCATCATTACTCTAGAAAATAAAACAGCAGAAAAACAATATATATATATGTGAGGGTCTCCCAGGGGTTTCGGGGAACAAGGGAACATGCCAAAAAATCCGTTGGGAACAGGGAACAAACTAAAAATATATCGGGGAACAAGGAAACATGAATAGAGGTTTCAGGGAACAATTTCCATTTTTCTAAATTGAAAAATTGACTGTTTCCCTGGAAAAAAGTTTGGGAACAAGGGAACAAAAGGTAATTTTCGTTGGGAACAAGGAAACAAGGACCCCCTGGGAGACCCTCATATGTCATTAAAATGTACTTTTATCAAAATAACCCCATGCCCCAAAGGTGGTAACAGTATCAGCATCAAGATAAATCTCGGACCAGGTTTTGTTACAATTAATCCTTTGCTTTCAGCTACCAGACATGGCAAAATTGCGACCAACTGTTCACTCGCTGGTTGCATATTTGTGACTATAAAGGATTGGTTTAATTTTGAGACCTGCCATAATCATTCAACAATACAATGTCAAATCTACTCATGTACTGAGTCTCTTAGAGTCCTTGTCGGTAGGGAATTTCAAGTTTAATTTTATTTTACACTGATTCAAGATACAGGGATAAGAAATAATAATATTATCAAAAGACCAGTTATAGAAAATAGACAGGTATAATAAGTAGCAGAAGAAAAAAATAATCAGTGAGCAGTGACCAAAGTAGCCGTAAAGCTTTCGAGTTGGTCGCTATATGTGAAACAAATTCAATTCCTGGATACAGCAAAAATATTTTCGGTACTCCAGCCCCCCCCCCCCCCCCCCTATTTTAGTTTAAAATTAAGCTGCAAAGCCAAAGCCAAAGTTAATTTTTAATTTTTAAATGCTTATAAAATGGATCAAGCTTATTATTTCTCTGGCCTCTTCGCAAAACTTACCCCTGTTATTCTTGCCATGCTTAGCTTGGTCCGGCATTCTCGCTTCCAGTTTGAAATATAGCAAAGCCCATGCAATCAGGAACGTCTTTCAAGGCGTTCCATATGGCACCACGCTAGCCCAGCATATTCTCAGTTTCATCAGCAGCCATTTTTACTCTGGCCTTTTTGTTTACCTCAGTGTTGCACTGGCGCTTCTTGCTTTAACGCCCGCTTTGTTGTCCCATACTAGAGTACTTCTCGTCTTGTCGGCAATCTCGTTTTGGCGGGAAATCGCAGAGGTCGACTTCGTTCACGCATAGTTAACTATGGTTCACGGCAGTGTTTATCACTTTCTGAAGAGTCGATTCTTCTAAATTTGGCTTAAAACTTCTGTACATGGCTGCAATTACGCCAAATGCATAAACTAGCGGTACATCCTTCTCGTTGAACAGCGTTCTTTTATCGAACCACTTCGATTTTGCGATGGTCTTCGTCTTGAAGATCTTCGAACTGGAAAATGTCGATATGTAGTCGCGTTCTTCCAAAACATTGACACTTTTCTATCACAAGCAAAGCGTTAAAAAAACGTACCATGGTTTCTGGCAGTTGCTTTTGAAAAATCATACTAGAGGAGTAGAGAGACAAGAGAAGCGTGGCTTGATCAAGAAACGTGGCAAGTAAACTGAGTGGATAATAGAAAGGTATGTTATAAGATTAAATTTCTGCGCTGAAACCAAACCTTCACGGAAACACCAGAGTGATCTGCGAATAGATGTTGACACCTTGTGTTGACATCTTCAAGTACATCACATGCTGTGATTTTGCAATGCGAGTGGTTACTAGGCACCCTGCTGATTTTGAAAAACCATCCGCTGCGGCTCGTGATGTAGTAAAGTACAGTGTCTTTTGTGGCCATCTGCGAATTTAAACAGCCTTCCTTATTATACTGCTGCTGGGCTGATTCCATCGTACGCTTAGTTTTCTTATATCAACTGTTTTCTGTTTCTTAATAGATATAATTTAGATTCACTGAATATTGTGGTTGCCGAAAAGTAGCAATTTGTTTATGTACAAATGTACCTAACAATGTTTATAAAGCCCAAGGGGGGAGGAGGGGGGGGTGGGGATTTGACATATTCTCCCAAAAAAAATGTAAAATTCCTCACTCTCGAGACAACACTGCAAGAGTATATATTTAGAGTCGCTCCGTGGCTCCACTGTTAATCTAATTATATTAAGTATTCCAAATGTACTTATTGCAAGAGTATTATATATTTTGAGTGGCTCTGTGGCTCTGTGGCTCCACTGTTAATCTAATTAAGTATTCCAAATGTACTTACTGCAAGAGTAAATATTTCAAGTGGCTCCACAGCTCCATGGCTGACTGCAATCAACCTGATTAAGTATTCCAAATGTAATTACTGGAAATACATTGACTAATAATATTACATGAGGGCACTTAGATATGCAATGTTGAAGTGCTATTTCAAACACGAATTGGAGTGTTTTATCAGGGTTCCAAATATTGAGAAAACAAATGAAACCTGACAAGCATAGCCTCAAGGATTTTATTGTTTTCGAAATATTTGGAATCTCCTGATGAAACACGAACAATGAGTGTTTGAAATGACTTCTCATGCAAATGGCTAAACCAAACGTTTTCATATGCTTCTTTTTAGACTTTCTCAAAGTCCTTCTTATATATAGCCCCCCGCACAAAGGACTTTTCCCACTTGCAGTGCACCAAATTTACTGGTTGATTTTTCAACCAGAGGCATATAGCTTATGATGTACTAAGATTTGCCCAATCACAAAGCATCAATTCTTCAGGTATTGTATGTTGACGTGTCAAGTCAGTTGACTGTGGATGTGGTATTTACAATAATATTTGAGTGTACTCTGAAAGAGTTTGTCAAAGCCGCGAAGTGTAAGCTCCACCCCTGAAACATGTTTTTTGTGCCAAAACATAATCCCCCAATTCAATTTCCTGCAAGTGAAACAAGTCGAACTCGCCTCTCGCTTCAATTTTCACGCTCTCTTTTTGACCCAGTAATCGCTTCACCCAGTGACTCAGCGAGTTCGACTTGGAGCAAGTCTAGCTTCTTTTCAAACATCATTAGCAAGTATTGTTTACTGTTTGACTGTCGTATATAATAATATTATTCCATATACATGTTATTTGGCTTATTATTCTTTTTTGTTGCATATATGGCAGTGATTTAAACTAGTAGTGTAGTGCAATTAAGTATACTAAAAACACCCTAATTTAGGACTCAGGAAATTGCTACCACATATGTGAATATTGCATGAAAAACTACTGTCCAGGTGATTCCTATGTGAAAAAAGTGTTTCCTTTGATATTCTTTGACCGGATGTATGTCTTGATAATCCTTCCTGAAAGGAAATTAACACAAAGACAAACATTATACAGTGTATAAACTCTTATTTTACGAAAAAATATGATTCAAATCAGAACTAACAGTCGTACGTTGACTGTCGTTGCATAAATTTCGATCAAACATACCTGAGCGCTTGGGATTACGTCTTAATTTAATGTCCCAGGTTAAACTTTTTGAAACAATACTTCAAGTATATAGCTAACAGTTTAGTTTCATCCATTTTCAATCAAATGATTTAAGTTCAGATCTATTGGATTCCAACAATAAGAAAATCCATTCAACCAAGCCTAGCTTTGGATGTTGACAATGCATGCACCATCTACGGGAACACCTAGCGGTGACTAATTAAACAATGACTACCATATAGCTACAGTTTTGAGCAGGGAAATTCGCGGATTTAATTATTGGACAGCTGGACTTAGCTATTTATAAAGCTTTCAGTATAGTGTTTATACTTTCACTGCGTGCCTGATAATGTGTCTGGTATTTTAAATTTACTGTTTTCTGTTAATTATTTATTATTTTCAGGGGTGGTTGCAGTAGTGTTTGATTAATTTCTCAAAATGAATATTATATTATTCAACCACAAACTATAACAGACTTTACAACTAAATCCTAAACCCGGTTGAAAACATTACAACGAGAAACCTGATGATTGCACCCTGTCAATCTGATATACATGTATGTAACTCTATTTTAACAATTAATAATCCTTGTGTAGGTGATGATTGAAATATCATTATTATGAAGAAATGTACATTGCACATAATTATTAAAACAAGAGCCCATCTGGGCTTTCATTCGGGCCACATGAGATTGAAGATGAAATACACTTTCATTTGAAATCCTTTTAGTAATAACCGAAGGGAAGAATTATTAGCTGAATTTAGCAGTCTTTAGGAGTGGCCGGTAGCGCGGTGACATTCATTCTCTGCTCCACTAGTATATATATGTAATTTAATATTTTTGTTTTTCTTGTGTACATGTAAATCAAAGAAGTTGACCTCTACTTATTCATGTACCACACACTTACAATTTAGTCTGCTGTTCTCCAGGTTCAGAGTACTAATAGATGAGTGTCTCAAATGTATGTTTATAATTTTATTTGTCCTATATTATAAGTTGTATCCTGTCCACCTATGATAGAGCTATCACTATATTTCTCTACTGTTCATAATTTCTACCCTGCGGCTCTTTATCACAGCTCGCGTCCATATTGACCAGTATTTATTAACTAAAATGCCCTCCTTCCAAAAACTGCAGTTGGCTCATTATATTACAGAACTATAAAGAGAACTGTTGGAAGCCTCGAACCAAAACCTCGGCCGTGAGAGGATTCTTGTTTAAGTTTACCTTGAGAGTTGAATATTGCTTTGCTCATCATAAATTATTCTGTGCCGAGTGTTTATTTCTCCAGGGTATTTCTGGCTTGATTTTGGCGAGCGACGCCTACAGATCAGTGTTTGCGCTGGTATGTATTATGACCGAGAGTAAATTAAATGAAATGTGCTTAAAACCTACGAAACGTACCTCAAACAAGAATACCGTCCGATGGCAAAATTTATCAGCGCCACGAGGTCAACAAATCGACAAAGAAATGCAGATATAAACACGCAATGATTTCAACCTCACCGTACCTTAATTCAGAATATCCTGAGCCTGTTGGAAGGCTTTCGCACGGTGAAGTTAAATAAAACATTAAACTGCTTACATTTGAGAGATGGGACTCCAAATTTGAGAGAAATTTCCTTGGGGTCAACCATCTTGATTTACTGTATTAAATTATGTAAATAAATTAACCTGGAGAGACCAGCACAGTGCAATCTGATTGGTGGTGAACTTGAAATTTAATACATGGGAACAAAGAAAAAATAACCGCATGGGTCAAAAGTAAAACTTTTGTTGCACCAAACAAAAACAAAACAAAAAATAACCGCTTGCATTTTAAGACTCTGTGCTGCCACAGGCAGCCCAAGTAATTAATGTGGTATACAGTTTTTGTACTGCAGCAACAAGCAGTATAAATCCAGTATACTTTATTTGTACTGCAAGTTGGAGTATATTATCTTGCTAAAAGTATGCAGTACAGTTGCAGTACACGCATTAATTCTATAGTATACTTCATTTGTACTGCAAGTTGGAAGGGTCGTCTTGCAGTATATTTATTTGCAGTATACTTCTAGTATACTTCATTTGTACTGCAAGTTGGAAGGATTGTCTTGCAGTATATTTGCAGTTTGCAGTATACTTTTAGTGTTCTGCAGATTAACAAAGTACAAAAATAATATACTTTTAGTATAATTATACTTAAAGTATACTTATAAATTAGTACACCTTGATTTTGGTAAGGGCATGCACACTTTCTTTCTATGTCATTCTTTACTTCTTCACTCCTTGTAGTTTATCGGTATATATAATTATAAATAGTTAGTGGTTCATGAATATTCATGATGATTAAGAAATATTGATCACTAGAGTTGGAAATCTGATCAAACACTAGTGCATTTGGAACTGGTGTTTCATTGGATGCGAAGATGCATCCACCTGACGAAGCTTCAAACAATGGATTGACAAGGTTTCAAGATGTATGCATGTGACCAAATACAGTCCCTCCATTGGATGAATATCTCCTGAATTACTAATGTGTTTGAGATCTCTATCTCTCACGAGTGAATGAGTCAGATATCAAGTTGAGTGGCACAGTGAGGTACATTCCATACATTGTAACTTTAAGTGTTTGTATATTATTCTGTTTATTTTAGAAACAATACAATGCAGTTGAGCACAATATTATTGAATCAATTTTATTGTGCAATTACATGTAGGCGAGAAAATTGTTTGAGGCAGTATCCACACATAAAATTATCATATTTTTACGTGTACATTCAGATGTGATATTTATTAATGGTGGAAATCCTTGTAAAATAATGTAGTTTAGAGAATAAATTGTAATTAAAAATAGGAAATAATAATTTCAAGTACACATTCGCTATTTACCCAAGTTAACATTTACAAAGACACCTTTGTTTGTCACTAACTACAATGTATTAATATAGCCCTATATATAGGTGAGTGAAAACTCATCATTTATTTGTGAGCCCTAAGCCACAAATTAGTTTTGCGACTTAGCCCTAAAAACCCTAAATGAGTGACTTAATAGCTCTAAACACCTAAATTAATGACTTGCTCTAAATGCCCTAAATTAGTGACTATAGCTCTAAACACTCTAAATTAGTGAGCAGCTGTTATTGATGGTTAGGGTGTTTTTAAATGACAGGGTTAGGGTTTGGATTAGTTCACATGACTATATTGAAGAAGCCGGGTTATAGTTGGTGTTGTTTAGTGACTAGCTCTAAAAACCCTAAATTAGTGACAAGCTCTAAACACCCTCAATTAGTGAGCACCCCGTTGTTAATGGTTAGGGTGTTTTTTAAATGTAAGGTTAGGGTTTGGATTAGTTCACATGGCTATCGAAGAAGGACTATTGTCTGTTGTTTAGTGACTTAATTAGCCCTAAAAGCCCTAAATTAGTAACAAGCTCTAAACACCCCAAATTAGTGACTTAAGCTCTATAAACATCCTATATCAGTGAGCAATTGGGTTTACTGAGGTTAGGTTTTTTAGGCGACCATTGTGCATGTGCAAGGTATAGCCTAATGTCATACTGTAAGCAGGGGACTGACCAGCTGGCTGGCTGGTGTACAATTAATTGCCATCGACCAATATTACAAAAGATGACTTAGTGGGGGTAGACTAGAGTGGGTTAAGGAAACTCCAGAAATACAGACATGGAACTCTTTAAAGGAATGTTTTTCGTTGAATGAGGGAAAAGTTAAAGATAGAATTGATGCATTTCAAAGTTTATTCTAGTATGTTCGGTGCTTGCCATTTCTCAAAGCGTATTGCAAATTAAGCCCAAAACTGACCCAAGAGCGAGAATCATGTAAATAAATTTCTCTTGTCAAGGGCACCCAACGAAGTTTTCGGTTAAAAAGCTGTTCGGGAGAGTAAGTTAGCCTAAAACTTTCGGATATGAAAAAATTGTCCCTAGAAAATTGTTTTCTGAAATACTGGCTAGAAAATTTGTTTTCAATCCCTAGAAAATAATAGAAGAAAAGGGAGACTAAAAGGTTTCCCCTAAAATATTCGTACGTCCCAATTCGTCTGATCAATAGAGTCAGAACAACACATTTTCATTCCCTAAGAATTGCCTAAAGGAAAAAAGAATCCCTAAAAGATTCGTGCCTCCACAAAACTTTGCAACATGAAGTTACTTGGGCTAGAAAATTCTTGTTTCTGTTCTAGACTACTAACAAATTCGTAGGCCGGGAATATTTTGCCATAGAATTTTCGGTTGATGCGATTTCCACCTAGAAAATCCGAACAGCTAATATAGCTTTGTAGAATACGTCAAAAGACATAGTAGGCGCCTTAAAATGGCTAGATGAGCTGCATACAACTGGTTTCAAACGAATTTCAAAAAGTACTCGTTGGGTGCCCTTGTCTTGTAATGGACAATGACTGTAATGAATTGGTAGTGCAAAGAGATAAGTTCCTATGTGAACGAGACGGCCTGGACAGCTGTTATGATAATTAGGGTTATATAAATTGTCAAGAGATGGGCAGTCAGTTATTGTGGTTCTGGCTTATGACTTGTATTACTATGTTAATATTTTGACTGTGATATTCGGTTGTTCTTCCGAATAGCTTTGTCTTCGAGATCTAGCAAAAGAAGTATTCGTCCCTGGCTCAGTGTAGCTGCATATGTTTCTCTGCGATCGGCCGTTCGAGTCCTGTACAATCTCGTAGGTGAACCAGCACTTTCCTACCTCTCATAACATGTACAACTCGAAGCTGTAGCTTGACAAGTTCAAATGGACTCAACCCTCAAAAAGAGAAAGGGGATTAATTGCTGGAGCTTTCTATGAATTACAGGAGGTTTTAGACGAAGAAATTGAGGAATCTAGCAATGATCAGGACAAGTTTTCTGACGAATTTTGAAGCAAGACATCGAAGGAACCGAAAAGCACACAAAACTCACTCTGCAGACCTACATGTACAGGGCTCACGTCCTGGGAGATCGAAATTACTCTTCGTGAGAGGGAAAAACGGCATCAGCATGGCGTATTGCTTCATGAAAACTTTATAGAGCATATTTTAGTTTAATAGAAACAGAAAGGAATAAGTTCACTCGCTAGTATTTGGTAGGAATAATTTACAGAGTATGATGCCATTCCACTGCATGCATAATTATCATTATCAATGTGTTGGAGTTATGCACCTATCAATGTTAAGCCCGAGAGGGGGGGGCAATTATAAGGGGTGGGGATTTGACATTTTCCCCCATTCTGTGGCCGTCTTTCTGGTACAGTCTTGAGGTTGGCAAGCCTCTAAAATTTGCGAGCTGAGAGCATGCAGTTTCGTTAGGAACTGGCAACTTGCCAGCATTGTATTCCAGTGTCAGTCTCGAGCACATTTAATGACAGCAATATTTAAACTGTTTCCATCATTGAAGAAGAAAACTCGGAAACACTTTGCTAAGGTACTGGGTATTTTGCAGAATAAAATAAGTTAAATATGCAAGTTTATAAAGTGTAATTCGCTTGCGATCATGTTCCTTTGTTTGCTCTAAATAAAATACAGCTTTGAAGTGATTTCTCCCTCAAGAAACCTAATGAATGGAAAACATAAGAGCAAGAGAGCAAGAGATCTTGGTTTGCTGGATTTAATGAGTTTAAATAAACTGTTAACATTATATTTTGAGTCCAAATGTACCACGGTTCGAAATTCCCTGAGTCATGTTTACATGAAGGCTCCTTGGAAAATCAGGATCGTATATAATTGATTTGGACCACTGATCGATCGGATCACAGATTTTCATGTGTTAGGGTATCTACATTGTATAATGGTCACCTACATGTATGTATGCAATCTCGGACCAATTTTTTAAATATTGGGTTAGAGTTTGGATTAGTTCACATGACTATATATATATTAAAGAAGGGTAGGGTACTCCGGTCTGCAGTTGCCCCAATATTTTTGTTACTCTTTGACTTTATTGTACTTAATGAAAAATAAGTCTCTTTCAGGGAAATAATCGTGAAGTACAGTTCACTCATGTTTTTGTTCATGTAATTATACATAGGCAATTGCAAAAATGTATAAGATTCACATTTGTCAATGTTAGGGACAATTATGGTCCTTGCTGATGAACTGGTTTTACTATTCTTGTACTCAGTTTTTGTTGGGCATGAGAATGGCACAATGCAACAAAACTGACACTGACAGTTGATAACTTTTAGAGTTTACATGTAATACCCGCCCGAGACTGATTTCATTCACTGCCATTTTTGGCACTTTTTCTTGTCCTTCCTGCACTATATAATTATCTAGATCTGTTGAGCCACTTGAAATATATACTCTTGCAGTAAGTACATTTGGAATACTAAATCAGGTTGACTGCAGAGCCACTTGAAATATATACTCTTGCAGATGTACATTTGGAATACTTAATCAGGTTGACTGCAGAGCCACAGAGCCACTTGAAATATATGCTCTTGCAGTAAGTACATTTGGAATACTAAATCAGGTTGACTGCAGAGCCACTTGAAATATATACTCTTGCAGTAAGTACATTTGGAATACTAAATCAGGTTGACTGCAGAGCCACTTGAAATATATACTCTTGCAGTAAGTACATTTGGAATACTAAATCAGGTTGACTGCAGAGCCACTTGAAATATATACTCTTGCAGTAAGTACATTTGGAATACTAAATCAGGTTGACTGCAGAGCCACTTGAAATATATACTCTTGCAGTAAGTACATTTGGAATACTTAATCAGGTTGACTGCAGAACCACAGAGCCACTTGAAATATATACTCTTGCAGTAAGTACATTTGGAATACTTAATCAGGTTGACTGCAGAGCCACAGAGCCACTTGAAATATATGCTCTTGCAGTAAGTACATTTGGAATACTAAATCAGGTTGACTGCAGAGCCACTTGAAATATATACTCTTGCAGTAAGTACATTTGGAATACTAAATCAGGTTGACTGCAGAGCCACTTGAGATATACACTCTTGCAGTAAGTACATTTGGAATACTTAATCAGGTTGACTGCAGAGCCACGGAGCCACTTGAAATAAATTATATGCTCTTGCAGTAAGTACATTTGGAATACTTAATCAGGTTGAATGCAGAGCCACTTCAAATATTTTCTATGGTAGTCGGACATTTTGTATAATCAGTAAGTCTGACTTAAGGTGAGCCTAATGAAGTTAGAGCTGCTTTGGTTTAAACTCTGATCTAGACTTAGGACTGGCATATCGATTTTAGGCTTGGCATAGGACCAGTGGTTAGCATAACACACCATGGAGCCACAGAGCCAGTGTTTTTAGGAAATACCTTCAAAATTGGTGTTGTACGTATTCTGCACTAGCTACTCGCTCCATAATAATAATTATTTTCCCACACTATTTGTTGTTACACTGTACATTTATTTCTACAATCGGTCTCCAGTCGTTAATTGGCTTTATACTAATTTTGATGTGTAATTAATTGGTCATTAAAGTCCAACTACGATCATATTTTGATAATTTTTCGTATTCGTAAAGTGAAGTTGCAATATTTTTTCCTATCCACACTGTTTTTTGATATGACGATGGGAAGCCTTATTTTCGGGGGTCAGAGCTAATTTCCAGCGGCCGTGTCGTCATTTTCTCAACACAACAACATGCAGGGCTATGCTTCACACAATTTTTTACATGAACTTGTTAGTAAAGTGCATGTTTATACTATTTTTTCCAAAAAGGAAAGGAAAGGACGTTTTCATTGGAAATATGCATTTACAAGAGCGAACCACTGGTTGAAAATCGCGAAGTACATGTATTTGGAACACACTTTGGTAATGGCGGGTGTGATTTTGACAGTAAACCCTCTGCAAAATTTGGTCCTTTGGTAATATTTTTCACTGATTTGGATATTTTCGACACTGTAGTTTTGGAAGACAATTAAAGTAGAAAAGAAAATGGATGAATTTCGTCATAGTGGCACTTTATATTAAGTCATCACTGTCATGACTTCGTTTGGACTTTATTTTCAGTAGTTCCAAAATACAGCATGTCAGGCACTGGAGCTGGTCATCATGTGGTAATCATGCCCACAATAGCCACATTCACTGGTTTACTCCCACCAAGGAGCATTCCATCTTCATCATCAGGTCAGTATATATACTGGTATGCTAGTTTAAAGAGCAGATTTCATATGAGTGGAAAAATTACAGCTTGTCTGTAGCATTACCGTAACTGTGCTGTAACTTACTGTTGTACCGTAACTGTAACGGCTGGGGCCTGCCCTCTTATTGTCCATTTGTTACATACATTGTACGTTGTAAAGGTCCCAGTCTGGCCATTTGAAGAGTTGATTTTAATAAACTGAGAATGCAGCAACCAGGCAATCGTTGGAATTGTATTTTCTTTATTGGTGGTGTACTGAATTGACATAGAAACTGAAACACAGATAAGTATAACTAACTAAATACATTTATAACAATACAGCTTTATGTATACTGAACACAATACAAGGATAAATTCCTGCACTAAACCTGCTCAATTCTATAGGAATCATACCAAATAATCATTCATTACGGTAACGTAATATTACAATTTGATAAAACAATGCTGTCGCATAACTCTTTCCTCCTTTGTAGGGTTTATCTTGTACAACTTGACTTTGCCAAATACATACCGTATTTCCTCGATTAAGCGCCCTGGGCACTTATTTCAAATTTTGTTGCCAAGGGGGGCGCTTAATCGAGGGGGGGGGGGGTGCTTAATCGAGGGGGCGCTTAATGGCTCACAGAAACTGGAAATTGGTCTTGTCGTCCCCGGCTGTTTCACAGCATTTACCCAAAGCGTTGAAATGGGAAGAAGGCTGAAGAACTAGCTACTTCGGGTACAAGAGCTATGCAAGCACATGGACTTAATAATCATGGACTGTGAGCTGGAAGAAAAGAAACTAATTTCCCTTATCAGCCAAACATAACTTTAATAGGGTACTACACATAGGAACATGCCGTAACTTTGTAATAAAACGCAAGTTGTATGCCATCTCTCTAACTGTGCCATATTTATTGGGGGAGGGGAGGGGGGGCACTTATTTCAAATTTTGTTGCCAAAGGGGGCGCTTAATCGAGGGGGGACGCTTAATCAAGGGTGGGTGCTTAATCGAGGAAATTCGGTACTTTGATTCTGTGCACGAGTAATAAAAACTACTGGCATTGTTTGGTAATATGATTCAGGCTAAATGCCATTACATGACATGACAGAACGACACAAATAAATGTATTATCTTACAGTAACTCTGTAATTTGATTGGTTCAGAAAGACAAAAACAATAGGGAAACCATTTCAAAGTCACGGCATGCTGCACAGCAACCCTGTCATAGTCAGTGCTATAGTTTGTCCCACCATAATTATGAAATTTGCTCTACTGTAGAATCTCATGTACATGTAGAAGGTCTGTGTGCAAAATGTGCGTAAGTGACTCTTGATCACATTCTAAATTCTCCCTTAGAAAACATTTCGTTAGAAAACAAAGAAATTGAAGGAGAATTAAAAATGTTATCAGGAGTCATTTATGCATGCCCTTTTTGCACACATCCCTTTGTATGTAGTCCCCTATATAGATAATCACCCCCATGTATAATCCCCCCCATTTCCAATCCATGCCCATTACCAGGACAAGACAAGACAATCCTGTGAATAGAACAATTATTGGTTTGAGCTCCAGTACTTTTACAACGTTTTTCTAAATGTTATTTGGAAGTTCTGGTTAATAAATTTTGCTATATAACGGCTTTGCTTTTCAGTGGCGTAATTAGTTCTAAAAAAGAGTAGTATACAGAATGCCGGTTCTGGCCCACATTGCATTTTTTTTTTTTTTCATCTAATGGACATCCTCACTTCGTTCGGGGTCCATTAGCTGAAAAAAAAAAAAAAAAATCCAATGTGGGCCAGAACACGGCATTATGGATTCTACTAGAGTTTATTTATCGTATTTATACATTATATTAAGAGACCGGTTTCTGACACATTTTTCCGGATTAGAGCAGTTTTGTTGTACTATTTTTTTGTTGTATTTTTACATTTTAACACCCTATTAGAGAAACATGTTTATAAGGTATTATTTACTACTATAGTTCATTTATTGTATTTATACACCATATTTAAGGATTGTAGGTATAAGGTATTATATCAAGGCTCGAACACTTGGTTTATAGTGCACTTATTACATTTCGACACCCTATTAGAGGAACGTAGTTATAAGGTATTATACCATGTATAATCATAGCTGAGGAGAAAGAGAAGTATATAGTATATCACATCAAGCTTTATACGATATAAGCTACCTATTAGAGAAAGAGAAGTATATATAATATATCACATCAAGATGGGTAAGCATATCATCCTTGATGAACCAATCCCAAAAACGGAAAAAAGACGTTTACAACAACCAATACTCCCAGAAAAATATGTACCACAACCAATACCTAAACCACGTAGAAAACGTAAAGCTATACTTGTAGGATTCGATCCCATACATACACCTTCCAAGAAGGTCAAAACAATCAATAATGTTGAAACAATCAAAGATCTCAAAATCGAACCAATCAAGGATCCTGATATACTAATATTTATCCGAGTACGCCCTTTAAAGAATTATTTACGAGGATGGAAGATGAATGTTCCCGATGATAATCCTCTAGGAGCGGATCCAGCTGTTTTCCTTGCCAGTGTGCGTAAACAAACTACCGAAAAGTTTAAGGAAGAGCTCCAAGACCATAGTACCTGTAAGGCCCAATTAGCTTTAAACATAACTTTCGTACTTGATAAACCTGATGGTTACGTATACGAGACAGCTACCTTTTATAGCAAACAATCTGTTTTGATCAATGATGCTGGTATCCGTGGGGTAATAGTAGAAGCGCATGCTCAGATATACAACCAAATTGAGAAGTGGATCAGTCGTGGATCAAATTGGGTCATAGATAGAGTCAATATTCTATGGTTAAACATCGCTCGATATCAACCACTACGTACGTGGAGGTTCATATTTACCACTGCCTGAAGAAATAGCGAACAAGAAAGCTGTGATCAATGTAAACAACAAAGACGATCACTGTGCACTTTGGTCGATATGTGCAGCAATGTTTCCAGTTAATAAGCATCCTCAAAGGACGTCAAAGTATCGAATATATAGATATGGTGAAATCCAATGGGGTGGACTCACCAACACCAATCTCACAAATACCACTTATTGAGAAGCAAAACAACATTTCTATTAATGTATATGGGTGGGACCCAAAGGAAAAGTGCTTAATCATACATCATATCTCAAAGAAGACTTTTTCGAAGTACATCCATCTACTACTAATAGAAGACCCAAAGAGCGGTAAACAACACTATTGCTGGATAAAGGACTTCAACAAACTACTATTCGATCAAACAAAACATGATCACAAGCAGCACTTCTGTGAACGATGTCTACATGGATATACCACAGAAACTCTACTTGAGAATCACATTCCAGAGTGTAATGCATGGCGTTAATGACAAAGCCATACGCATTGAAATGCCTACCAATAAGAACAACAAAGTCTCATTCCAGAATATACACAAGCAACTCAAAGTAACCTATATTATCTATGCAGATTTCGAGGCATTAACCACTAAGATCGAAGGACCTGCTCAAGATCCAAATAAGAGCAACACACTTAAAACAGAAGAACACATTCCTTGTGGATTTTGCTATATAGTTGTACGTTCCGACGGTTATAGCGAACCACCAGTACTATATAGAGGCAGGGATACTATCGAACGTTTTCTACGATGTATGCAAGAGGAAGAGGCGAAGATCAAAGCCCAAAAGGCTAAACCACTATGCATGTCATGGAAAAACTATAAGGCTTATAATAGCGCAACGATTTGTCATATCTGTCAGAAGCCATTGGTTGGTGATATAGAGTACGCGATCATTGCCACATCACAGGTGAGTTTCGAGGTGCCGCACACAATACCTGTAATCTAAAATTACGTGCTTTTCCTACTATCCCAGTCGTATTCCATAATCTTCGTGGATATGATTCTCACCTAATAATGCAATCCATATCCATAACATCAGGTAAGATTTCTTGTATTCCAAACAATATGGAGAAATATATTTCATTCTCACTTGGTAACCTACGATTCATTGATAGCTTTCAATTTCTACCATCATCTCTTAGTACATTGGTATCAAGTTCAGAATCAGACACTTTTCAACAAATTGTAAAATATACATCTAATCAAGAGAAAGCCAATCTATTAACTCGTAAAGGAGTATATCCATATGAGTACATGGATTCGTGGGATAGATTTGCAGAGACTTCTCTACCACCGAAAGATGCGTTCTATAGTAAACTAACTCTAGAGGATATATCCGATGAAGATTACGAACATGCAATAAAAGTTTGGAATGTATTTGATTGTAAGACCTTGGGTGATTATCATGATCTTTATCTACAAACTGATGTACTTCTTCTAGCAGATGTGTTCGAGGACTTTCGTACAACATGTATGCAAAACTATGGATTAGATCCCGCACATTATTATACGAGTCCAGGACTTTCATGGGACGCTTTATTAAAGATAACTGGAGTGAAACTCGAACTATTAACTGACTATGACATGTATCTATTCATCGAGAGAGGTCTACGTGGTGGTATATCCATGGTATCACAACGTTATGCCAAAGCAAATAACCAAAGTATACCCGATTTCGATCCCAATAAGCCATATAGCTACATACTATATCTTGATGCTAATAATCTATATGGTTGGGCCATGAGTCAATATCTACCAACAGGAGGATTTGAGTGGTATACACCAACAGAAGAACAAATAACCAATCACGCAATGGATTCAGATAAAGGTTACATCCTTGAAGTTGATCTCGAATATCCTCGAGAACTTCACGATACGCACAACGACTATCCACTAGCTCCCGAGAGAATTCAGGTGAATAAAGATTTGTTCTCAGAGTATCAGGCCAATCTATTTGAGGAACTATATAAAGGTAATGGATCTTTGAAAGTAGAAAAACTTGTACCTAATCTATATAACAAAGAACGATATGTGCTCCACTACCGCAACCTACAATTGTATCTATCTCTTGGTATGCGTTTGAAAAAGATCCATAAGGCACTACGATTCGACCAATCACCGTGGATGGAACCATATATACAAATAAATACAGAATTACGAAAACAAGCGAAGAGCGTCTTCAAGCAGGATCTATACAAACTGATGAACAATAGCGTATTTGGAAAAACAATGGAGAATCTACGTAAACGTGTAGATATCCAATTAGTGCGTGCATCAGAAGGAAACAAACTACAACGTCTATTGAATAAACCTAGTTATGCTCGATCCACAATTTTTGATGACGATCTTGCCGCGGTACATAACTACAAAAGTAAGCTATTGCTGAACCGCCCCATATACGTTGGAATGTCAATTCTAGATCTATCAAAGCATCTGATGTATGACTTCTACTACAACGAGATCAAGAAGCAATATGGGCAACGCTGTAATCTACTTTATACCGATACTGACAGTCTATTACTACACTTTAAAACTGAAGATATCTATGCAGACATGGCAACTCATAAACATCTATATGATACTAGTAACTACAGCAAAGACCATCCGCTGTATAGTATCGCCAACAAGAAAGTACTTGGTAAAATGAAAGACGAATGTGGAGGTATTCCAATAGTCGAATATGTTGGACTACGATCGAAGCTCTATTCTATATTGAAAGTAGATGGTGGTGAGATTCGTAAAGCCAAAGGCACCAAGAAGGCAGTAGTGAAACATCGTATTCGTCATGATCAATATGAAGAGTGCTTGATGGATAAGAAAGTATTCAAACACGGAATGAATATGCTTCGAAGTGAAGGTCATAAGATGTATGGTATGCATATGAACAAAGTATCTCTATCACCATTCGATAGTAAGAGATGGATTTCAGCAAACGGAATAGATACAACAGCCTATGGTCATGGAGACGTTTTTCCAGAGGATGAAGAATTAGACGGTTTTATTAGCAATATACTATCAAACGTAGTTGATACACTATCCTACAACCGTAAAAACGCTATTACAGAGGATGAAGACATGGACGACTTTATTTGTGAGTTGCTTCTATCTTAGAATACCTTTTGGTGGTAGTTCTGTATCTGGTGGTATCACTTGTATCTCTTCACGAACAAACCCTCGCTTTGGTGCATCTTTTCCTAAATAGTATAGAACTGGTTGATTTGATGATACCACATTTCGAGAAATATAGTATGTCTGTAAACTCCATACAGGATCAGTCGCTCGTTTAGTTCCACCTTCTAAAACGTCAAATGGTAGTCGCTTTTCATCCAATCCAATAGTTCGAGAATACGTAGGAGTCTTTACGTTTACTTGTTGTGTTTCTATAGAATTTGAAGGCTCCTTACCTGTTAGTCGAGTAACTTCATGGTTCATAGCCTTGATAACATCAGGAAGCCTCAATACCCATTCTCTACTACGCGCATCCGATCCTTCAGATGTAAGTACCATCTCTTTTGCATATTGATATCCAAATAATCTTTCAGCCAGCGTTCTATTTGCTCTTTCAACGAAGCTTTGTGATCTATGGTTACCAGCCTCACCTCGTTGTACTTTAGTACCATGTAGTTCTAATGTTTCAGACATACGTCCCATGAATTCCCTACCAGGATCGACTTGCAGAGTTTTTGGCCATTCTATAATGGACTACGCTTGTATATTCGTTCGAAAGCTGCAGACACTTCACCACTATCTTTCGATGCTAATGGCTCAGATTCTTTATATCGAGAAGCAACGTCGATTACGACTAAAGCATACTTATATAGTTTCCTTCCACGACTAGGTCTATCATGAGGTAGAAATATCAAATCAGCTTGATGAACCTCATTTGGTTTCGATACAGTCCAATGTGGTCGTGGTATATAACGCGGTGGTGGTAGGTATATTTGCCATAGTGCTTGTTTCTCTAACCAAATCTTAGCTGTATCTTCCGATACCTTTGCTGCTACTGATAGCTTACCAACTGCAGCGTAACCTTTCCAGTATCCCTCAGGACCATAGAAGATATTAGCAAGGCGAGAATCCATCCGATATCTATACGTAACGACTAGACTCCAATACGAAGACAAAAAAAGAAGGATAAAGACTTATCTAGCTGACAAGTTCTTATCCTTCTTTTTTTTGCGTATATTCACTGTATTATCCTAACGAAGTTTGATGTCACGTCCTAGTATCAAACCGAATATGGCCCCACCATACTCTTTAGGAAAGCGAGCAACATGTGCGGTTACTGGCTCATCTGAGCAAAGCACAATATTATGAAAACTTAAGAATTCTTCAGTACTACTCATTTGCAATTCTAGATTCGTAATGTGGACTCTCTGTTCGGTATCGAGCTCGGTGTCTACTAACTTTCCTTCTGGATTTAACTCGAGCATAAGCGAATCGGTACAATATGAAGAGGTAGATTTTGGGGCTAATATATAGCGTTAGTGGTGATAGAGTCCTTACTTCCTTTAATCCTTACGCTGACGACTTCCATGATTCCTTCTCTGATACATATATATGTACATATCTTTAAATGGAAGTAGAACCAACTTTACAACGATCTAATAATATTCTAGTAAGTAATCTAGTAATCTCCTAGTGATTTCCTAGTGATTTCCTAGTAATCTTCTAGTAATTTCCTAGTAATCTAGTAAGTGATCTAGTAATCTTCTAGCAATCTTCTAGTAATCATGTCGAGCGTAAAAAAGCTCGTTTTTTTAAAGCATAGCTATAACCAACGACTAGCAGCATAACCAGCAACTAGCATTCCACCTCCGACATAGACCAACTCACCCGTCTTTTGTTCACTAGAGGGTTGATAGTAGTCTGATAAAATAGGTTCGTGTTCATTCTCGTGTGCCGCTTCGAATAACGCAAAGGCCTTATCATCGGTGTGGAAACCTTTAGAATCCTCGTACTTCGTATTCGCTCGTTCTCTATTAAAGTCGGCTATTTTTTCACGGTTTTCGCGGAAGGTAATAGCGTCCTTTTGTAGCTTCTCTATTTTCCTATCGTGTTTTTCTCGTTCTATAGAAAGTTCATTGGAATCCGACCCACTAAGGAATTTGGCTAGGTAGTTTCCCCCTATGAAGGCCGACGCGTTTAGGACCGCCCCAACGATAATCGCAATTAATGCGCTAGCCATCAAAAAATGGTGGGTATGTACTTTTCGTCCTCGAAATATTGCTTAGCGGCTAGACTACCAGCTAATACAGCTATCCACTTTACGTTATTCAAGATAGAAACGGAAGGATCGTTAAGCATAGGTTCTTTAGCCACTTTTTTTGCAATCCACCCAATGCCTGTAGCGAGTCCAGTAATTATAGCGGCATCGGTCACTGTTTTCATCAATTTCTTCTCCACCATTGCTATATCATATACGCATACAACCTATGATCCTAGTCTTCAAATGTTACTCCATATCCGGCAACGTCGCCTTCGTAGTCTTTACAGGACTCGCGGTCGTATCGTGCTAACGTTTTTAGAAGTGTCATCTCTATATCTTCTGTATTGATAGTATGCACCAACTAATGCAGCACCCATACCAATAACTGCGATAGTAGTATTGGTAGACACATTTTTCATCCAACTTTCATCTACGTTGATTTCTTTAGATAATTCACTTTCACGTGTAATCTCTCTCTTTTGAGCCGCTCTAGCAAGTTTATTACTTAGTGCTAATGCTTTCCCAGCAGCAACTCTCTTTGGATCTTTTACTTTAGTTGGTGTTGTTTTCGGTGGATTCGCAGTTATCTGATCCGTCTGTTCCTCCATCTTGATTCGATATAGTAATTACTTGCGAAGGTTAAATAGGAGTACCAGGAATGACTATGTGATCAGCTACATGGAACAAAACACTAGCTAGAGCTACAAATCGACCTGCTTTAAGTGCTAATCGACCGGCCGTAACAGAAATCTCATGGCGGACTATTTGGTTTTCTTGTAGATCCTTTAACAGTGCTTTTTGATTATCTAGTGGAACTAAGTATGCGATTGCACGAGAAGCTTGACGTAGTACACCATCTACTACTTGTCCTGTTATTTGCTTTGCTACTTTGTTAATATATAAGCAACTTATCAATTACATCGAAAAACAAGATATTCTTTTTCACTTCCAATTTGGTTTTCGGAAAGGCCGTTCGACTGCCCAAGCAATAACTGAAATTACCGATAAACTTAGAAAAGCCATAGACAATAACATGTACACTTGTGGCGTGTTCTTGGATTTCTCTAAAGCCTTCGACACTGTAAACCACGAAATACTTCTCAGAAAACTGGAATCATATGGAATTAGGGGACTTCTCTTAAATTTATTTAATAGTTACCTCACCAATCGAAAACAGTATGTTGCGTTGGGAAATATTGAATCTCCCAGGCAAACAATGATTTCTGGAATTCCTCAGGGTAGCACGCTAGGACCTTTATTATTTTTAATTTACATAAATGATTTGCCCAATTGCACTGAAAATCTAACATTTAAGATATTTGCAGATGATACAAATGTATTTGCTTCTGCAAGTGACTTAAAAACCCTCGAAACCCTAATGAACTCTGAACTAGAAAAAGTCAAGGAATGGTGTGACGCAAACAAATTATCGATAAATATGTCCAAAACAAACTTTATGATAATTAAATCAGCTAGAAAGAGAGATATGAATATTAGAATACAGTTTAAAAATAAAGACGGATCGTGCCATCCTTTGGACCGTAAAGATCACATTAAATACCTAGGGGTCATGATTGACGACACAATATCGTGGAAATATCACATCTCGTATATTTGCTCAAAAATTTCTAAAAGTATTGGGATTTTATCCAAATTAAGGCACTATCTCTCTATTAAACAACTAAAACAGCTTTATTATAACCTTATATACCCTTTTATATCCTATGCAATACTGGCCTGGGGCAGCGCTTACAAAACTCATATTCAAAAAGTACAAATAAAACAAAACAAAGTTGTAAGATTAATATTTTTTGCAATATCTTATGGGAAAAATACTGAAAGTGCCCTCCCCTTGCTAAATCTATTAGACATTTTAACAGTAAATAATGTTTATTGCCTATATGCCCTGAAATTCGCCTACCAGTGGCATAAAGGACTGTTGCCAAATATATTTAATAATTTATTTCAATATGCAAGTAATGTACATAATTACAATACCAGATATGCAGCTAAGCGAAACCTATATAAGTCACGTGTGAAAACAAATACTGGTAAACAAATGATTTCTTTCTTAGCAATTGACTTTTGGAAAGAACTCCCTGATCAGCTTAAGGACTTAAAAGAATTTTCTTTCTCCAAAGAGTTAAAACAATATTTACTATCACAACAATACTTAAAATAACTAGTTTGCTTATATGTTTCTTGTTATAAACTCTCCTTCATTTTCTAAAATTAATCAGTTAATTTCTTAAAATATTCCCTTTTGGTTTCCTTACCTCTATTTACATAACATAAAAATAAACTGGAGGCTAACCTGTAAACCTTGCGGTTAATTTAGCCTCCAGGCTCAAACGTTACTATAATTATTTAATATTATACTACCTGTAAATATTACGTTTTTGTATATTATTTGTTAAACAAAATATGTAGTTATGAGATTAAAAACACTATCTATCTATCTACTATGTAAACGTTTTACGTCCTTCTCAGATAGTTTAGTTATATCTACTAGGGAGAAATTCTGTCCTAGACATTTTTTCGTTGTACCCAGTACAGCTAGAGTCTTGAGTTCTTCCCGACATTCTTCGATATCCTCCAATTCTGTTGGAAATTCCAATTTGGTTGTAGGACAAGTAATAGCGCACTCATCTTTCAGTTCTCTGACGTATCCATCCAGTTCTTTGGTGTATTCATCCATGATAATATGTTATAGGTGCGGGTAGCTCTAATACTACTGAAAAAGGATGTCGCAAACAAAAACATATGCGAGCAAACTTGTGAGATCGAAGTATCGTTCGTAATTCATTACATTCTTAATTGTGAGCCTCCGTAATCTTCAAATATCTTCTTTCCATCTATAACCGATGCCGTATGAAATGCTACTACGATAGCTACGTTCTCACGAAAAGGTTTACATATACTTGTTAATTGTTGGGATAGTACCCAAATAGATAGTCCTATATGTCGAGCAGAGAATGCTAAATCTACTAGTTTGTCAGTTCTTCGTTTTACATCTTTTGATGCGGCACAATCATCAAGAATCAATAATGTATTGGTACCTGACCAAAAGGTTGCACAAATATTCAATGTGGTATCGATAGCATTCTGAGGTGGAGATATAACATAAAAATGCGGATCTCGATTGGCAAATCCATGATATGTTTTGTTGTGGGAATACGTAGGACAAATTAATACTATATAATCGAACTTACCACGAAATGCTCCACGAAGCTGTTCTATGAGAAATGCAGTCTTTCCGCAGTTTGTTGGACCTACTATGAGTGCATTGAATGGTATGTGTTCTACCAGAGAATCCATTAGTATGTTATACTCTGTAGTGATCTGTTCAATATCGTGAGTTGAGCATCTGCAAGAACGTATATATGCATGTTTACGGTTCCACTACCTTCTGCCGGTCTATGTATACGAATGTCGATGTCTTTTCCACTGCCTGTTTGCGCCATACCATCACCATGCATGAACAGAGGAATATTTTGCTGTACGACAATCAACTATGATGGCGAATTTGTTGTTGTGGAATTTGGTAGGAGTCATAGAAGTAGTGGATGTGGCAAACCATCCTTTAGCGGCCTCCCAGAAATCTGGCGGTAGCATACCTCCCGGAAAGAATCTGTTTGGAACCCCATTAACATCTACCTCTATCTTCGAAATACCAGGATTTGAGAATGCTTCGCTATCTCGCGTACCAGCGGTAGATGGATTTATGAATAGTAGAAGTAGCCCAGCAAAGGATCGTCGTGGGACATTGATGTTCTGAGATATTAAAGTATCTGATGCCTTTTTGATATGTACTATCTTGAAGTGAACAGCGTGGGTGTATAGAAAAGCAATACCCGATTCATATGAGTTAAGTGATTGCTTAGCTAGAGTCTCATTGTCGATTGCTTCATATTCTAACTGGATGTTGTTAAGTTTATATGTACCTATCTTCGTACTGTCCGATCCAACCACTATTTCGATGACAGGTGATAGAGTCAATTCAAATGAAATAGTGTCTTCTAGAGCGTGAGGGTATAGTACTCCCTGTTGCGTTAGAATATCAACGTCTAACGGAATTCTATACTTCGAGCCATATGCAGCTAATAGAGCGTTTTCTCCAACGTTTGAAGTACTTGCGTCTCCAGCCTTTGAACGTAGCTTGTTCGTATTATCTGATTGGATACATTGTTGTACTCTATCTTCTCTCTCCTGCGTAGATAGGTATATGTCGGAATACGTTTGTAGGAGATCTGATCGAGAAATGTCTTCTACTATTTCAGATCCTATTTTACAAACTCGACGTATAACCAAGCAACGCCCAACGTTGGCTACTACGCGATTATTGACATGTCCACCAGACAATACGATATCACCTAATAGTGCTAAGCTACCAGGTACTAATACTATGTTTTCTCCTAATGTTGGTACTTCCACATAGAGTGTCTCTCCTGGGTTAGCAGATGATGGATTAAAAGTTTTTCTATATAAGGTTCGTGGAGCTTTGAGTGCTCGAGGTTCTCTTAATGCTCGTGTAGGAATTAACTTTGATGATATCATATTGAATATATCAAGATATATAGTTAACTTCAATATGGATGATAGAGATGTTATCAACGAGGAAAATGCTGGTGGAGACGAAGCAGGTGAAGACTATGAGGATGAGGATACTATCGATGCAGAGGAATGGAATGCAACATTTCCAGACGATACAACTACGGGACCAAGAGAAATGATACCCATGGAGGACAGACGTGACTACAGCAAAGAAGGCGCTAGACCGAAGAATAAGGATTCCCTCTACTCTGATTCGGAAACTATAAAACTTTCGAGACTTCAGGAGATTCTGAAAGTTCTTATAGATGAGAAAGCTCCAAAATATACCAATCGGAACATAGTCTTCAAACAAGGTTTATCGGAAGGTGCAAAACAGGAGCTATTCGAGCTCGTCTGGGAACGCTATCATGATGTAGGAATTCGGGGTATTCTTGAGATAGCAACCATGTCCGACAAAAGAATCGCCATACGCGAGTTTGGAAGCGATAAGAATCCTATACCTTTGACCAGATCTGATGGTGAGTTATATAGGAAGATGGGGAAAGATCTTAAGATGGTTCTAGGGCCTACGCAAGAAGAGGCGGCGCAAGAAGTCATCAAGGCTGAGGATCAGATCAATGAACGGCTAAAACAAGGTGAAGCTATACTCCAAGACCCTACAACAACCGAGGCTCAGAAGGAAACGATCATTAAAGAAATAGGAACTAACAAAACAAAAATGGAAGTACTAGGACAAATAGAAGAAGCCATAATAGAACGTATGCCACTACGGGACCGTATAAAGGCTATTTTCAAGAAGTATGGGGTTGGTATAGTTAGCGTACTGGCCGTAACAGGTGTCATAGTTGGTGCAATAGTTACCGCGTTGACTAAGGCTGTTCCAGTGCTACCGAGTTTGCCTAATACTATTAAAGTGCCTATAACCCCAAATTTGAAGTATTTTTAATAAATTCTTTACATCCTTCTTATCAATAATTCGAAGAGAAAAAAAGGAAAAAAGTAAGAGTTCGACCTTATTTCTGGGGTCAAACATTGTAAAACAACCCGATTTGGGCACCCTGTCCCAAATGGCCGTCAGCTGGAGTCTGGAAGTAGCCTGGGAACGAAACCGGAATGCAACGTCATAGTAGTGAGAGAAAGCGAACAACCAAGACAGTAAAAACAGAGCGAACCGAGCTAATAGCTCGATTTGAAATGCCAAACAGATGTGTATTTGGGGGCTGTAGGAATGAGCAAGACTCAAAAAAGGATAGCTCTAACACAAGGTCCCGTTTTTAAGCGATGATCGGCCAGAAGCAAAGAAGAGAAGACGCCAGTGGTTGAGGTTCGTGCGAACAAAGCGAGCGAAGTGGGAACCGACGAAGAATTCCAGCGTTTGTTTGGTTCACTCCAAGCCGGAAGACTTTATAAGATTTTCTTTAGTCCTGGACTCTACGCCAAGACTGAAGTCGGTTGAATATGGAGTTGTTCCTATTCCATCAGTCCATGCCATCGAAACCGATAAGCCATTCTCCGATTTTGGTAAGTGCTTTTGACATTAACTTTTGTATTTAGTTTGCATGGCAATACAGATTTATACAGTAGCCTCCTAGTCCTATAAGCCGTTATGTAGCGCTTCCGTTCACTCCATTCTCCGGAATGGAGTGAAATGGAAGCGCTACAAAACGGCTACTATACGAGGCTAGCAATACAGTGGAACCTGCATGTATAAAGAAGTTCCTAGGGAAAGGAAGAAAACTTCATTATGACTGGGTTCCACGTACTGAACATTGTTTTCACCACAAGTGTATTAAACTAAGAGTGCATGTTATATCGTTATTTAGTATGAGGGAAATAACCGTGAATAAATCAGACAACTTTCTTTAGATGACACCTGCACCTATGGACAGGACACCATGCTTAAGCCAAGGGCAGAAGCAACCCAGAAGAGACAACAAAGGATGACTGTTATAGATGTTCCCCCTTCAGCTCCAGGTAATTCAAATTGTTTTGTATAAAATATTTTTTTGCACAAAAGAAACTATTCAAATTCTGAAAATATTCAAACAAAATCGAGTCTGTGCTAATCACACCTTCCGTGTTTGTCCTCCAATAACACCTAGTCTTGCTCAAGCAGTGCATATACACCTACATGTATCAAACTGTTGGACATGTAATATAAAGGTATACTGCTTGTTTAGTCTTTAGAGACTAAACAAAATATTAAAATACCAGCTGGAAACGTATAATATTACACTGTAAGTTTGTATTTAAAACGAAACCAGTGCTTTATTTACCATAAACCAATATATATATATACCCATAACTAACTTAATAATAATTGTTATTTTTGTATTTTAGTGACAGAAGTTCCAGTTCCACTTGCTGTAAGGCCAGAAATTCCAGTTCCACCTGCTGTAAGGCCCACAAAAACCAACTGAAGGCAAAACCCATTGCTCAGTGTGCAAGAAACCTATTAAATTTAAATTAATAAATTTTTAATCTCTAAATTATATATAGTTTCTTTTTTTGAATTTATTTGTGGAACTCTGTAAACTAGCTTGTAGCTAAGTATGTCCTCCTCGTTAAATAAAGTATTGTATTGTGTAAACCTATGAAAGAGCATAAAGGTGTTGTTGATTGTCCAAAGAACAACCCTTGTCCCCTTATAAGTACAGAGTGAACCAGAAATGTCTACCAGCTATCTCAGTGATTTGATATTTTATCAATGGACAATCTAGGTAGCAATATATTATACTGTCAACTTCCATAGGCTAATCACTCCTGTGACCAGCTCAGTGAAATCGATTGCCCTATTTCATTGGCATGACATCAAAACAAATAGATGAAAGCCGCCATTCTTATTATATTGGGAAAATTAGCCAATTTGAAGGAAGGCAACTATGGCAGAACAGCTTTATTTTGTATGTCTGTTGTTAAAGACGAGTGTTTTGACCCCCTAAGATGGCAGCTGTGTCTATCATGTGACACCATAATTAAATAGGGCAATTGAATTTGAGGCTTAAAGGGGCTATGTCACGGTACTATGCATGTATGGAGTCAGTGTTCGATTGGTGGGTTAAAACAGTTCAACCCCCTCCTTCAATGCTGGATTGAAAGTATGTTCATTATTTTACTTGAATAATGTATATTTACACAGTTTATTAGTCATTTTTGAATATTTGCTTTGATTTTTACCATCCCACACGTGCACGAGGTTCGTCAGTTCATATGAGAATCTCTGATAATGAGTGTGTCCGGCCCGGACATCTAATGTAATGGTCTCTCACCATGACACAGTTTCTTTTAGGTTAGGCCAGAGCATTGAAAACATGTCCATCTTGTAAAAGGGGTTATTCAGATTTTACTGTTTTCCAATTTACTACTCAAACATTTAAATTTTAATATTATAATACTATTTTCAAAATTTGTGTAAAATTATAGAAAGGAACACAGGGTGCAATGCAAATGCTTTCCAATAGCCCAGGGCTAGTAGTTTCGCTTGTCAGGGTAGTGATTCCTGTTCACAGGTTGCCTGAATGGACATATGGACATATATGGACATACATGTAGGTTAATAGCCCACATTCGATTTCTGCTTCACTTCTCACACACAAAAGTTCTGGGGCATAATTAAATTCATTATTGTTATTTCATTAATCACTGCACATTATTCTCCAGAGCCGTGTACATGTATTGAATCATTTGTATGTGACCAGTGAAGCATTTATCAAAAGTGGCCAATGGCACTGAAAGTTTGACTGTTCATTGTTGTTCTCCTTAAAGTTTATATAAGTTATGAAGTACTTTCATCTTCATCTTCTTCAAATCAGTGAAGGTTTCTTTCCCAGCATTGAATTTTGTCCTGATTGTGTCACATGTACATGCTAGTAGAGGAATTCTATTGTTGCCCAGATAACGTAGACTAACTGGATGTACTCTCTGTATGAGACAACTCGTAGAAATCTGTAAATAAAGAAGTTTATATGTTAGTACCAATTGTTTGATACAGTTGAAGCCCTTTGTGAAACTGCCCTTGTAGGTGACCAGCTCCCCTCGGAGACCACTCTTGTGCTCTGTAGTAACCAGCCACTCTCATAAGTGACCACCGCGCGTACCACCACCTTTGGAATTTTTCTTTGTTTTTAAACTCTTGTAAGTAACCACTCCAGAGACATGATCCCAGACTGTGCAATGAGTCAACTAAATATAAATATGCACTAGCATTTTGCAACAATATTCTTATTATATCTGACATTCATGCTGTTACAGTAGAGTAGTACAGTATTGTATACTGTGATATCAGTCGCACTATATATGTATCCCCATGGGTGTGGTGTGTGCAAGCTCTCATAAGCGAGCAACTACTCCTGATTCCAGTTCTGACTAGTTATGAGCACCTTTTCCTGATTCCCAGTGTGGTTGCTTACGAGAGCTACTATTTTTAATTAACATGCACGATAGATCAAAATACTCTGATAAACCTTCCACTTTCCTGGTCAGACTAAACACGGAACTGTGTTCATTGATTTCAATTCATACCTTGGTCATTATTGAGCATTATTAATGCCTGGTATAAATCTTTCCTTACATATTAGTATGTAGTGTTGGATCTAGGATGTGCCATTGTGGGATGTTTCCCGCTAAAACATATATAGTTGGTGCATGTTTCTCAATTGAGAGGGCCAATATGGTGCACACTGAATTTCCACGAACTGTAAAATATTATCAAAAAAGTAAATTCCGAAAAGGGTAAATATAAGAGGAATTACGATATTAGGATACGATAGGCAACTAGTTCCTGTAAAAACGATATTAGGAAACTGTTTATCGTATCTTCATTTATAGCGATTCTTACAAGTACATGTAAATAAAGGCTTATATGATTGTTGCGATTGCAAGGATCACTGGATTCTTTTGCGGCCACGGGAAGCCCATGAAGGGCTATGATAACTTATTTTAATTTTGGACAGTTTAACTCACCAGCTTTTCCTTGCTTCGAGGCCTTCCACTGAACCGATTCTGGAGGTCTCCGTCTGTACTCTTATAACCCATTCTTCATCGGCGAGTGGCTCACCGCGCCGTCCGCTCTCTTCGCCGGCAGATTCTTCTGCTTCAAGCTCATAGTTGATAAAATTTAGCTCGGAATTGTCCGATGAACAACTGTCTTCAGATTCGGAGCCTGACGAAGACATTTTGTCAAAAAGTCCAGCAGAAAATTACAGAACTTACGACGCAAATAAGAAAGAACGAACCAAAAGTTATATGAGAGAAGCCTTTATCACGTGACATGGCTCCCTACTATGACGTACCTAGTCCCAGACCCCACCAAGTCGCTAAGATGACGGTAAAAGTTCACGGCTCTCAACTTTGAAAAGCCGTAAAAAAAAGAGAAATGCTTTAAAACCATTATTTTTTTCGGGAAGTTGCATAGAATACTTCTAAGTTTGATCTGAAAGCGTAACTTTTTTGGGGTTATAGGCACTTTAAAGATGCCGTTAAAGCCGCCGCTAAAGCGTTAAAAACAGCAGGAAAAAAGTTTGGTGAGATGCTACCTGCGATGATTGGACCAATTGTTAGCTTCATATTTAGTATGGCTGGTGATGTCGTAGGATTCCTAGCGAATAATGTTTGGTTGTTAATCGTAGCAGTGGTGGTATTCGTAATAGAGCAATACAAACGACGTTAACGAAACAACGCCCATGCAGTTCCAGCTGCGGCAATGGTTATCAATGTTAGATTGGTCTCGTGTTGTGTAATGGGCTTCGGTGTGTGATATACTGCGGTTGGCTTTGGTGTATGATCTACTGTAGTGGTACTATGGGTGGAAGGTGTAACTTGTTGTTTTACGCTATGTGGTAATTGTTTCTTCGATGGAAGCCCTTCCATATGTGTATTAGAATCTTTTTTTCTATCGAGGTTGATATGGTCGTTTATACCAAAGTAGATGCCTGACGCGCTTGCTATTTGCAGTTTATTGTTATAACCATTTATAATCTCCGTGTTGATAATCATGCGGCTAGGTATTAACAGACACCCCTTTGCGACCGCTAGATCGAGACGAACCTTTGTCTTCTGTATGGCATCTTGATATCTCAATATACTATTAAGATTCGATTCCCGGATGGTAGCATACAACTTATTAAGACAGTCATTTTGAATATTGATGGCTGTGGCTGCCGATCCTACGATTGGTAAGCGATAGGTAGCTTGAGGCGCTAAGACACAATACACGTAAGCTATTATAGACATATTGATTCGGGCTAACCCCGCTCTTGTCAATCCCTTGCCCTTCTGAGGAACGAACCAATTGTGTTGCTTTTTAGCCATATCATTATGATAGAACCGCACTGGAATATCTAGTGGGCCGTTAGTATCAAACCCCCACGACTTATCAATAAATCTTGCTCGACGTAAAGCGAAGTTAAAGTTAGTAACTCCGAACTCTGTCCTGATCCTATCATACGCAACGGAATCCCACGGCTCGTTATTGTTCTTATTAAATAAAGATTCTCTGGGAAGGGGGATTCCCAATTCGTATAGCAATCTACTGGTCGTGAAGTACACATGAAATCGATAAAAGCTTCGAGTGTGTTGTCAATGATTGGCGCGTCATCTGAAAGATGATCATCAAACGACACTCCGCAGCCTGCAGTCGCGCACCAAAGGGCAAAGCATAACTGTTGTTGCCAATGTCTCATTGGTTTAGCATCTAACCATTCTTGTGCTTGTTTGGATTTATCATCTTTATCATCGTCGTCGTTATCGTTAATTGTGTCGGTAGGAAAATCAAATCCAAGCTCTTGTAAGATATTTTTCGGTTTCAATTTGAAGAACTGGTCTATTGCTACGTAGATCTTTAGAGATTGCATAAAAGGGTCTATGTCTTTGGCGTTGATATCCCAGGGAGTTGCTGGAATTGGATATTTCTCTTCAGTCCTTCTGAATGTAAGTGGAAAACCCACAACTGTCACATGTTTTTTTATTATCCCACGTAACGCTTCGCGTAGATGATTTCGGACATCTACTGGTATGAGACCACTTATATTCCAATGCTGCCCACCATCGCAAAACATGATTCTAGTCTCGTATGTAGACTCATCATGTATGTCGGATGCCGTTGTCCTAGCTGAGAACTTATCGAAGTCCGCGTGAGGATAATTTTTCTTAAAGGACGCGAAAGCCTTTGCATTGCGAGGTGCGATATAGTCACCCCAATCACCGTCGAAATGAACTTTATGAGACATAGCGTTGCCCACATGTAGTGCGGCGTCAATGCGTTTTTGTATGTCTGGCTTATTATGATAACTCTCCAAACTATAAGCGATACCTAGACGTTCTTGACCTTTGCCTTTGAATATGACGTATGAATAACTCTCCCCATTGAACTCGGAGGCTTGAGCGCTAAATTGAGAATAGTCAGCGTGTGGATATTTCTTCTTAAACTCTTCCCATATAGACATATTAAAGATATCACAAGTATGATGCATACAGTTGGTATCTTCAATATGTAAAATGGTTATCTTACATGTCACCACCACATCGTCTGACCATACTGTCTACTTCGATAACCCTATTGTTATCAATAATATTTCGCTACTCAAAGCCACATTTGAGAACAGTTGGTTTAACCTAGCAGAGAAGGGCTCATTCAGGTGGGACATCGACGATGGGATAATGTTCCCACAGGATGTTAACGTAGGGCACTACATTTTAGGTCAAATCATAGGCGCCTTTAGACCAGCAGAGATTGCAGGTCGCGTGAACTTTGAGGCCAATAGCGCCTTTGATTATAACACCATACGCGTTAAGAAACCAATCAAGGTTAATAAAAGTTTATACGGACTACTGGGTATCTTTGGTGGAAAAAAAGAGGATAATGAGTTTCTACTAGACCCTGGTAGTTACATAATTCGGGTCGACAATAACTACACAATATATGTCTATTGCGATGTGGTGGATTCTGACTTCTCACTTATAAATGGAAATCGATCAAACGTCTTAGCTAGCATAGAGACCCGAGGCACTTGGCTTGCAAAAAACACATACTCTATAAAGAATCCCCAATCCATGCGAGCTCTAGGTACGGCACGAAACAACCTTCGCCTGACAATTCGCGATGAGGAAGGAAATATTATAGACTTCCGTGGTCGAACCATACGATACGTATTGAAGATTGAATAAGTTAAGACATATACGTATACATACGATGGACGGTGATTCAATTCAACTACTTCCAACGGCACCAAATATTTATCCGTCGCTCAATGGAGATAATGTTCGACTGAAAACAGTCAGAGATACGCTTTCGGATATCGAAATTCAAGAAAAACACTACGAAGGCGTTCGTAAGAAATATGCGCGTTCTCAAGGAATAGTTCATGGTATCGCAGTGGTAACAGAAGGTCTATCTGTGATTTTATCTGGGTCTGGATTGGGAATAGCTTTAACTGGCCTCGGAATAGTGATTGCATGGTTTACCACTTGGCGTTATTGGTGGCTTATGTGGATTAATTTCAGCATCTACGACCATTGGAGCTAAAAAATTAGGAATAAAAGTATCTAAACATGAGAAAACAACTATGTTAGCTAAAGCGAAAATTAATACGATTCGTGATCTAGTATCGAAAGCCTTGCGTGATGAAAATATATCTGATTCTGAATACAGTCTCATCCTCGCTGAAGCAGATAAATACGAGATTATGAGGTCTGAAATTCGCCGCGAGACTCCAGGACAAATAAGCGAAAAAAACGTGGAACAAATTCGCTCCGAAGTGCGAAAGGAAATACGAGAAAAACTTGGCAGTCTAGTGGGATAAAAATAGATATCTACTATAAAAGAAACCAGCGTGGATTTTATTTAAACTTCACTAAAAGCAAAATCGTATAAATTACCGTGTTGTTTTGGTTCGTATGCTAATTTCGAGACAACGCGTGGGTGACGCTAATTAACATACGACAGTTGCTTAAAACATAAGTAGAATATTTTATCACCAAATATCTCGTCTAGCACACATGGCCTCACGGTTCTGCGCTAGGTATGTGATCGAAAAGGTGGAGCCGATCATATACCTGGGGTTCGAATCCTACGGGCCATGTCTGGTAGATCGGCTTGTGCGATGGAAAAAGCTCCACCACATCACACAAGTCGTAGCGCGTCTGTCGATGTGGCAGAAGTAGTAGTAAATGTGGTATAATGTCAATACTGGGTCGGGTGCTTGGGTGAAGCTCAAGGGATTTTAAAAGGGACCCACGGGTGCCGGTTGTGCCGGTTGTGCCTCAACCAGTTAGTACAGGATCCAAATAACAGTAGAACGAATACAGCAGACCAAATACAGCAGACCAAATGCCGGGCCCGGCAATAAAGCAAAAACCTCTCTAGGAACGAAAAGGCGAAGGAAGGAAAAAGGAGAAAGTGGTTCCTAGAGAGGTTCTGGCAAAGTCCAGTTTTGCTTTTTGGTTTTATATCGTTTTTTTCGTTATCAGATGTTTTTCTTGTGACCTTAAACTAAATTCTTAAATGGGTATGTATTTGTGCTTGTCATTCTAAAGAATTAGCTGTTTTGGGTTTATATTAAATGAGTTTTTAAAACAATTAGATAATTGATGGGTCTATGATATATACCACTAGTATGGATGATCTTCTTAGATTTCTTGATTCTGAAATTTATGCTAACCTATCCTATCATGTATCAAACCTATCATTCCACAGTTAAATCCTGAGGGAACGTGTCATGAATGTCTATGTCAAATGAAAGTGGTAGTAATCGAATTCGTATGTCCCACATGTGGTCTCGTTTCTGATGTTGAATCATGTAAAGAAACTACTAACATTACTACTCGGTTGTTTATAGTAGGTCCAGATAGCTTTCAGTATCAACATGATCTAGACCGTACAAGTCCAAAGAAAAAGGATAACCAAGAATTACAACAACAAACGATTATGCGAGAATTACAGGTATATAACACTGTTTATAAACAAAATTATACCATCTCGTTTCCCACAAACGTATTAGGAATCGTAGCCGGCACATTCATTCAAGTAAAAAAAGTTCGTGCTAAACGTGGTTATACTAAGAGAACTATTTTAGCTGCTATTCTTTACCATGCGTGTATACAATGTAATTTTATTCGTTCTAAGAGCGAGGTTGCCAATTTCATGCAACTAAACAACAAATGTATCTATCGTGGAAATGACTTTCTACAATCGTTACGTGCCGATAATAAAATCGATATAAATTTGAATGTTGATCGCATAGTTCCACATATCACAACGACATTTGCTAAACTCGACCCACAGGGAGTACTTAAAAATATCCAACAAATAGTCTATGAGATCGTTTATAAGGCAATAGAAAACAATATAGGTACCAATTCCATACTTCGAACTAAAGTAATTGGGGTAAGCTACGAAGTGCTACGACGTTCAGGATCATATGTATCTCTTATCGATGTTATTAAACGATGTGCATGGTACACATAAGGGTTCGATTACGCGTTTTATTGATGAGTTGCTTTCTTACAATTCACACTTTGAGTCTATCTATATGAGACATGGCCTAACTAGTGATATAGTTTGATTCATAATTTTTCCTATTTTATGACACATCTTAATCATTTTTAAAAAGAACGCTCTCCGACCTCATACCCATTCAGAATTTAGTTTAAAACCATAAGAAGAAAAAAAGAAAAAAAAAAGAATGAAGAGAGGTGGTATACACAGTTTCTCTTCATTCTTTTTTTCTTTTTTTTCTTTTATTATAATCTACTGGACTATCTTAAGGTTCTCAAGGTTCTCCAATTCGAAGTTCTCCGATTCTACCAATACATCTG
Source organism: Actinernus sp. WN-2022 (assembly GCA_030867875.1). NCBI lineage: Eukaryota > Metazoa > Cnidaria > Anthozoa > Actiniaria > Actinernidae > Actinernus > Actinernus sp. WN-2022. Next base: position 365,398 of record JAOWCC010001263.1, read on the forward strand.
GAAGGCAATCCTTAGTATCTTTCATATCTTTCATATCTTTCATATCTTTCATATCTTTCATATCTTTCATATCTTTCATATCTTTCATATCTTTCATATCTTTCATATCGCGGACTTTCTTATTGCGAATGATACGACGCTCTGGTGCTCCACACTTCGCACAAAGTCCATAACTTGTACGACAACCGCGACCACACTTCGAACATGGAACGAATATGGCGACCCCTCTTAGTATCTGATAGTTGTGTTGATAGCAGTACTCTGATTTTTTAGAACTCTTCCTTACGCATTTCGTATCCTTACCACGCATCAACCAATCGCAAGTTGTTATCTCAGTCATTATGTGATATATACATGTACCTTATAATAGCGTATCTATAATTGCTGTTTTGATTGTGACAACAAATTGTATAATACCTTATAGCCACAATCCTCTAATAGGTGTTAAAATGTAATAAATTCACTATAAACCAAGTGTTCGAGCCTTGATATAATACCTTATACCTACAATCCTTAAATATGGTGTATAAATACAATAAATGAACTATAGTAGTAAATAATACCTTATAAACATGTTTCTCTAATAGGGTGTTAAAATGTAAAAATACAACAAAAAAATAGTACAACAAAACTGCTCTAATCCGGAAAAATGTGTCAGAAACCGGTCTCTTAATATAATGTATAAATACGATAAATAAACTCTAGTAGAATCCATAATGCCGTGTTCTGGCCCACATTGCATTTTTTTTTTCCATCTAATGGACCCCAAACGAAGTGAGGGCCGAACGAAGTGAGGATGTCCATTAGATGAAAAAAAAAAAAAAATGCAATGTGGGCCAGAACCGGCATTCTGTATACTACTAAAAGAGACTCTTTTTTTCACGCTAATTGTTTAAGAAGATTCTCGATTTTCTGTGTACATCCTAACAGAAAGTGTTTTTCATCTTCTGTGGAAGAATGACAATTGGGGCATTTTCTTAGTTCTGGGCTAACATGTTTTATTGTAGTGGATCCCATGTATAATCCCCCTGTAGATAACACCCTCCCTCATGGGTAATCCCCCTATGAAACAGATTTTGGAACTTGTAGGAAATAATTGCCAGTTATTTACATGGGTGTGGTACTGTTTTATGGTTTGTTATTACACTGCACATGGGCTGCCTGTGGGCATGCAGGCCCAAGTCATGTTTTTGTCTTGTTTTTCCTTCAACAAGAATTTCAGGAATCTCGTTTATTTGTTGCCATATTAGCCAATTACGGTAGATTGCATTGGCCACGTGAAGAATTTTCACTGTCAACCAATCAGATTGCACTGTTAACATGAACAGTGTGCTTGCAATCCATGCTGTGCGCCAACTCGCTGTTCTGTATTTTAGTGTTTTTCAATAATCAAAATCTTTCCCATCATGTGTGTTTGGCAGATTATATTTTACAGAATTTAAAGATATATTAGGCTTGTGACTAGTATTTTTCGCATGTTTGAGTTGTTTTGAAGGTTATTTTGTATTGATGGCCTGGTTGGTGGCAAACCTTATAATAATAGATAACTACTGAATTGATCATGCTGCACATATGCATCACTTTTTATAAACATATTAAGCTATGAGGCAACCTCTTACTATAAGCCGATGGTTTCACGAGGTCTCCTTGCCATAATATTACATGTTACTCCATTGTATTTGTGTTTTCTTTTTCTGTGGCAAAAAAAGTAATAAATAAATAATAACAATAATAATAATTTAATAATAATAATAATCTATATTTATGGTGGGTAACAAATACAGCATATAAAGGGCTGGTTTCTAATTTGGCCCACAAAATAATATAAATATACAGTTACATAATAAATAAAACAGAAAATAACAGACTGAAATAACCAAACTATTAATAATACCAAACTAACATAGACAAGTTCAAACTAATTAATACTGACTCAACTACAATAAGCTACTAATTCACAAGAATAATGTAAAAAAAACACCTAGTACACAAAGAATAATAAATGGCAGTCAAACAAATAACAATAATCATAAGGGATATGGTAGTAAAAACTGTATAATCTTAGTAACGAAATATAAATTATATATAAATTATATAGCTACATAATAATTTGGAAAACCAGAGGAAGATAACCTAAGTTATGATACAAAACAAACAGATACAGCCAAAAACTGGCTGATGAGCTTAGCTACTAGTAAGAAGAAGAAAAGAGAACCAATTGAAGGGGTGAGCACGAAAACGACGTATGTGACTATAGACCGATTACAGCATCATTGGTTACCATTGTCAAGGCCGAACTGGAGGTCAACCACAATCAAAACAACAGTCAAACCAGGTCAAACAGTGAATATACCGAGCTTAAATGCAGCGAGAAAAAGCACCGTTTATTTCTCAGAAATGTCATCTAAAAGTTTTTACCCGGCTATTTTAAAGGTTTACAACCTTAAGAGTATCGAGAAAGATATCTAACGAAGCTGAAGTACGTACATGTACATGTACAATGTAGATGGACAGGATCCATACGAGATTCCGAGGGCAGTGTGGAAAGGCGATCTTTAGAGTTGCCTACAAACATGTCAGAATATATCTGCTGTTTAAGGAAAGCCCGTATACACAGGACCAGCTCATGAACTATAAAAGCCTTCAATGATACTATAACTTTGCAAATGGCTGGGTCAGGGAAGTCTTGAGCAACTAATTTGGCCTTGGAGAAAGCTGCAGTCAGTTTCAACAGCCCAAATGAAGAGAAGCTTCGTGGGGCCAAACGATGTGACTCGCTCAAAGGATTCTGGGATCGCTCTGCTGCGTATGTACCCAAGGCCAGCCATACAGTCACAGTGAGCTGCCAAATCTCAGACATTCTTTTGGATTGGTTAACCTGCAGAAGAGATAATGTTTTTATTTCGTTTGATTGTCGATCAGATTTCACGTTCGCTAGATCGAGTAAACAATGACGCGACGATCGTCACGCACATACTTACCTTCGCTATCATCAGACGTTTGTCGCCAAATTATTTACTCAATATTGCCCTGACCTAGTCATTTGCTGATTTCTGGTAGCACTGAAGGCTTTTTTAGTTCACGAGCTGGTCCTGTGTATACATGCAGGCTTTCTTTAAACAGCAGATACATTCCGACATCTGTAGGTATTAAACGCTAGGCCAAGTCTCCAGATCGTCTCTGCTTTCAGAATCTTGTATGGAGCCTGTCCATCTACGTACTTAATAAATAATAAAATAAAATAAATTTATATTGCGCGAGTTCCATTGGAAGATGCTCACATGCGCATTACAAATGCCTATAGGCTTACGTGCTAATCCTAACTAAGTAGTATGTATAGTATGTCTAAATCTATCATTTATGCTAATAAAAAATGAATATATACAGTATATAAATATAGACGTGTTGTATAACAATGGTAATACGATACTGTTAAGACTATGGTTGATATGCTTTGCCAAAAAGATAGGTTTTTAGCAACTTCTTAAAAGTCGTAACACTAGAAGCATTACGAATTTTAGCGGGCAAGACATTCCACAGTGGATGCCGCTACCGCAAAAGAGCGGTCACCCAATGTGATCAATGTTCTCATTCTTGGTCGCTCTAGCAGACCTTAGATATCTTTTTCGAGACTCTTTAGGTTGTAAACCTATAAAATAGCCCGTTAAAAAACGTTTGGATGACATTTCTAAGAAGTAAACGGTGCTTTTTTTCGCTGCATTAGCTCGGTGTATTCACTGTGTTTGACTGTTGTTTTGATTGTGGTTGACCTCCAGTTCGGCCTTGACAACGGTAACCAATGATGCTGTAACCGGTCTATTTGAAAATCTTGAAAGTCAACTTCGCTTTTTGATTAAGGAAACCTGTAATTTCTCCTCTAGAATGTTAGGATATCACTTGAAATCTCAAAGAAATGAAATAGTGCTCAATTTAAGCAAGTCATCAAGACATTTCCACAGCAAAAATATTTATTAATTGTTTTGCTATTCTATTTGTGGGGTGGAGTGGGGGAGAGAGGTCTAGAACAACATTGTCGCGCACGTGCTCATTCACTGTAGTTTCGGCGGGAAATAGCTTACCGCTTACAAACTGAATCTCGAACGGACTTTCGCTCTCTCAGAAGTCAGACGCCAAGCTGGAGAGATGGCTGAAACAGTGGAGATTCTTGTCGGAATGGCGAACTAACTTCTCGAAAAAGCGAATCTGTGTAAAGTGCGTTGAACATCCTAAAGTTGCCGCTTAGCTCATGGTCGAAGAACTGTTGGACTAAAAGGCGATTCGTTATCGCTGGAGATTTACACTGCAGAGTCGCCTCTTCCGGCAATTCAATTCAATTTTATTTACACTGTTCATACATGTAAGCACTAGTTACATACAATTAGACGTACGGTAAACATACAGCATAGTAAAGAAAAGGAAATAATATACAGAGGTTGTAAAAGGTAAGTGTGCGGCAGCCAAAGTAGCATAAGCTTTCGAGTTGGAGCTGCCGTAATGTTTGTGTAGTAATCAGACTTAGCTCAAATAGTAAATGTTAATAAATGTTGGAGCAACAAAGAAAAAAAAGAAAAAGAAAGTTGGAGGAGGAAAAAGAAGAATAAAGAAAAACTGGCAGGTACTGGAGTAAAGGGATAAAGGATTTTCTGTCTACTAATCGGTAATTTTTGGCATTGTTTTTTAAACGAATTAATAAAAAGATAAAGATTTTAGGGGTAAAGGTATGGTTTCCCAAATTTCTGAGGCAAAGTATTTGAAAGTGAATTTACCATAGTTGATTCTAACGTTTGGCCTATAAAAGTTGTCATTGGCTGCATATCTTGTACATGTATTGTAAGAATGTATATCAGATACAGGTACCAGGAGCAAACTGTTAATATGTTGGAGCTAAGAAGGCCATTTCGGTAAGTTTCGTGGTCTGAGCTTTCCAAAGATAGTCGTGTCGGGCCTGGTTAGTACTTCGCCTGGGGACTTAAGACGAAACCCTATCGGATGGCATTTCGCTGTCGAAAATTTTGCTGTGTACCTACAAAGGTAAACCGAAGGGAATCGGGTCTTATTCTTAACCGTGTTAGCTATGGGGATTAAGCTCGCGATGATTTCAGAAAGATTATAGTTTCAAACAGCAAAGCGACTAAACTCTGTCGGCCATGCAATAAATCCGCTTTCCAATCAAAATAACAGAAAGTGTGAAAACGTAAGTACTTAAATAACGTTTCTTTGTGAAGTGTACTATAGTGTGAAGATAATTTTTAATGAATGAAAGGGATTTGAAAAATAAATACGGCAATGAAAGACCAGGTAAAATAAACAAACAAAATCAGCCAAACGGTCTTAATGAAAGACTTGAAAAAACCACACAGAATCCAAAACAAAATTACCACAGACACTGATAAGCAATTTTTGACAATGCTCTCTGGTAAACGATATCGGAATATTAAAAACTAGCAGGGACCCGCGGAACTTACAATAAATCAACAAATATGATATAATAACATAGTCTAGCCGGCTGACCAGCTACTGAGTACTGACACAATTACAATGCAATGCCAATGGCGCCAGATTGTGTACTGGATGTTTTAGCATGTTGATGTTTTCGAAGTTGTATTTTGATAAAAAAGCAATAATATCTTACGCCGGAGTTACGGATCTCAGTTAATTTCTCAAACCGATGAACACAATTGTACCTATTCACTAGCCTATTGTCGAAAAGTGCCAAAACTGACGGTCACCTGAGGCAGCTCGAGTGATGACATGAATTCGTGTGACGAAAACAAATATGGTCGCCGAAATAGCATTGATCGAAGCAGGAAAATGGAATAAAGCCAAGTTATTTGAATGTCTGGTTGTATAGTGACTGAATTTCTGGTCTGAAGAGCCTACGATAGTTGGGCGAGGAAACAGTTGTTTTTTATATCTAAGAACACGGGAAACTACAAAGAACAGACATGGACAAAATATCTTGCTCTTCGACACACCATAGAGTTGTAAGATAAAAAAATGAACAGCCTTTTCCACGGACAACATTTCTAACTGTGTTTGAATACCTGGTCTTACCTCATTCGGTCGTTTGACTTCGGCCGCTTCGCCTGGTGATAGGTTTTCCCTTAAACAGATTCCCGTAAACTCTATTGCTTGCTCGCATCCAGGTTTTTCCTAAAACAGATTCCCGTAAACTCGATGGCTTGCTCGCCCAACTAAGCGTAGAACTTGAGAAAATCCATTTCTTTTTAACATTTCCTCAAAACCAAGACAGAGATCAACTTTTCGCATGATTTGTTGTCTTCGTTGGGACTTGGCCGTCACTTTTTGGCGCCATTTTCGGACGCGCGCGTGCATCCATATTAGGATATCGATCGAGGGAGCCTGAGAAAGAGCGTTACACAAACGTATTATTATATAAGAAGCGGTAGGAGAGGCGAGAAAAAGCGAAAATATATTTATTTTTCAAATCCTTCTTTCTATAATCAACATTTTCACATTATACGACCTTCATAAAATTTGATAGGCAACTAGTTCCTGTAAAAACTAGTGTTGGTCTGCGTATATAATCAACTAAAGTCGATTGAGTACATGTTTCCTCAGCGGTAATCATGCACTCGACACTATATAAACCGTTTCCCCACCCACAATTCCCTCTTTTGCTCTGACGAAGGGCTTACGCTCGAAACGTCAGCTGCTACTCGCTATCCACGGTGGTTAACATACCTCAATCGACTTTAGTTGATTACATACCAGTCTTCATGTGTATTAACTGCTTATTAACCGAGCAAGCGAGGTTAATAAGGTGTTTATTATATGGCATTATTTCGTATTTTTAGATGATTTTTTTATCACTTCCGCTTAACGGTTGATATTACTTCCGGAAAGCGCGCGCGTGAACTCAATTTCCCGCTCTTTTCAATTTCTCGAAAAAAGAACCAAAAATCAAATTCAACCAAAACTCAATTTTAATGCATCTGTTTACTTGATTTTTCTTTTTCAAATTGCCGGTCCGAATACGCAAAAAGACGGACCGTGGTCCGAATACGCAAAAAGACGGACCGCGCGTCGACCAATCAGAATGCAGGAAATCGCAAAGCCATATAATAATTTCTCCTATTTCCTCCGACAATGGCCATTTTTGGGACTTGGCTGAATACTCCATGCAGTGAGCTTCGGACTGTGTGGAGCACACGCCAGGAAACCATTTCGCGGCAAACCGAAGAGCCAATAGAAATCAAGCTAAAATTAGACCGAGATTCGACAACTTTCACTTGAAGTTGAACGGCTAGCTCGTGGCGTTCACAACAGTTTGTTTTCCGACATCAAGAATACTTTTTTAAGGATGAAAACTGACCTGCATTTCAATTATAGTTGCAGTGAGGTTCAATCACAACTTTAACAGGAACCCGAAAGCATTATCGAAAATCACTGGACTTCTTGAGTGGCCGTACTTTTCTTCGTGTTTTTAGAAGCCATGCTCTCGCTGGAAGCAGCCATTTCAGCTTCTGTATCTTTAACAACTTTATTCTTTCGATCTATCAACATGCAGTGGAAAGAGCTCGGCTACATCGGAGAGTCTAATATAAGTTTGCTTTCCCATTCATCGGCAATTCATCACTGTGTTGGCGGCGCCGTACGCTTGCCGTTACTTTTTTACCGGTACAAATGATTAATTATCCCTTAATTTCTCTAGGTTCAAGTACCGTTAGGCGCCTTTCGAATCCTGAACGATTCCTTCAAAATTATCAGATTGAGATTCTTATCAAGTATTATTTTCTTTCACACGATAAACCAAGCTTTTCATTTTCCAGCGACAAATTTAAACCGCTATAGCTTGTTCCGACTTTTGAACACTTTACTTCATTCCATCATGAAAACCTTTCAGGTAAACCACGAGTAAAACTTACAAACATGTGTAAGTATTAAAACTATCAGGTGGCCGGTGGACAGGCATAAAACTAGCCTGAGAAAACAGCCGACTCATGTTGCCCGAGTCGGCTGTTTTCTCAGCCTAACAAAAACCGGAAGTCAAAATCGTGTCTGCTGCTGCGAGCATAACAACGGTGTTGCATAGCAACGAAATATGTCAATGGGCCCTTAATATACTCAACTGAGTTTTAAGTGTCGTATGGTAATTTTATGATAAGTTCTCTATTAAGCGCATCTAGAGAACAACTGTGAATTTCTGACCCACAGACAAATGTTATGTCTCAAATATGTTATCTTATTCTTCGTTTTCACGTGACGTCACATAATTATGCACAACGGAAGTAAAAAGTTCTGGTGGATAAACAAGCCGTCGCCTGGTGGATCGTACAAAGCGCTGGGTCACGGATCATCGATATTCTTTGTCCTTTTAAGTGTTTTTTCAATGGGCTATCTTTGTGCAGTTAAAGACTGTGGGCACAATAGCATCAGGCACCAAGGCGAGTATCGTTTTTACAGATTTCCAGGCATCAAAACGAAGCAAGGAGAGGCAATTCGCAAGCTTTGCATAGAGCGAAGACGAGTGTGGCTTGCTCGGATTTTCAGGAGCGACCTAAACGAAAAATCCATTGAAAACACTCGTGTTTGTAGCGATCATTTTATAAAAGGTTAGTCATACAAATAACATTGAGAAAAAGATATCTGCTGCTTGAATGTGATAATTTTTCTTAGGAATTACGGCCGGAATGTTCGCCTTACTCCACGACCTCCACGTGGGTTCGCGCCGCTTGTCGTAAACATGTCAATCGTAAATTTCACTTTGATATCAGTTCTGTATTCTTTGCTTAGGTGTACCAGCTCATTTAAAATCTACGACAGACCCCGATTGGGCACCATTGGTTTGTATGACCAAGTAGTTCACAATATCGAAATACCCAACACTTGGATAGTCTGTGATATCCTCACTGCAATCTGCCTTTTTTAACGTGTAGGGGTCGAAACCACAGATCTTTACTTTTTCTCGATATCTGGCTTTTGTAGGACCCGTCAAAGTTGAATAATACTCGGAAAATGTGTGAGAAACGCTAGAATTCACAGACGCGGACGCCATTTTGTCGCTTTGTTCATCCACCAGAAGAATCGGTGGTGTGACGTAATTGGTTTTTTGTCACGTGGTTGCAAACGAAGAATACTTGTGAAGAAATGCAAGTTTACAATCAACTTTTAATTAGATCATTAGATCAAACAGCCAGTCACATTTCCTACAATAAAAAAATACAACTGTAACAATGCAAACAAGTTCGACCTTTCGAGTTTCGTTGTCGTCGAACCAACTGCTCCCGTGATAGCTTTATTGCCAAGCCAAGGGCAGGTCACAGTGGATATAAAACATATTTCTAGACATCTGGCTGTTAAAAGGTTTGGCAACAACTAACCTTCAGGGAGAATATTCAAATCCAAAGGTCACTCACTGGCTATATAAACTTAGTAAATGTTGTCCAATATTCAAAAAAAGCTATGATAGGTGGCTCCAAACCTCCATTTATAAAGCCCACGCTAAAGTGACAGAAGAAATCCTACAAGTGAGAAATTAAGCTCTTTCTCCATCACAATAACATGCACAGACTCAGTACTTTGAGAAAGTGCTGATTCAAGCTTTCATCAGACAATTATGTCCTCCAGCACTCTATAAATGGGGGGAAATGTGTAAAAAATAAGCCTTAATTCTGAGTGTTTCCTCTTAAACAAACTCACTATATATAAGTACTGTGTTCGTTGGAAAAGCTGCTGACGCGAGCAACATGGAGGACTAAAAAGTATGAGCCCTCAGTATTATAGGTCAGTTAAAAGTTCCACGGCAACAATGACTACAGTTACCTTTTTTTTTTTGGGGGGGGGGGGGGGGGGGAGGGGTTCTTTTCAGTGTAGAAATATCTAAAAATCAGTTTCAAAAACTCAGGGCTTAGAAGGTTAAAGTGGCCCCGGTTACAGTACGTAAAATGTGCAATTCTGACACACTGTTTTTGAGTGTAAATTAAAACATTTAGCTGTCATGTTAATTTTTTTTTTGATAAACTAGGCGGTTATGTTTGTCAGTAGCATTGCAGAATGCAGCGAGCCTTTGCATTTTTTTCTGCTATTGATATATGAATCATGATCAAGCCCAAGATGCATGAGAAGTGAAAAGAAGAAAATTGCTCCTACTTCAAAATCCACCACAGTCTAGGCAGTAAAAATCAACCGTGAGTCGAGTGTATTGTGTCCAAAACAGTTAATGTAGTGGGAGTGTGTGAGGAGTAAAAGCAGGCCCCCATCAGCTTTAAGCTGTAATACTCAGCCTGCTATAACAAATAAAATATATATTGTTTTACTGCAAAGAAGGAACCGCTTGGCTGCTGCTGTTTGTTGTTTTAATTTCCATAGGGAAATCCAAAGGGATTTGATTGAGAAAAGGTGCTTTAGAAATGGAGGCATTAAGTAATGGTCCAGATAAGAACTGTAGTGGAATCCATTGTTCTGCGGCAATGAGCCTCCCCCACATACGATTTTGCTTGAATATGCCTTAAGTGCTTTAGGAGGTATCTACAGTCCAAACTACATCTCGAAAAAAAAGTATTTTTTATGCTATTGGCTCTTTTTACTGTGAAAACGCAGAGAAGCCACCATCCAGCCAATCGGATATAGAGAAAACAAAGGATTTTTCAATCGCAAATTTGAGAACCTTCCCCACATACGATATTCTTCGAAATTAAACCATAATTAGTTTGATCAAAAATAAATTCAAACCACAAAAAAATATGGAATAAAAATGCATTATTTCGATGGGTTTCTATTGAATTTATAAGTATCAACCAATGAAATTACGAGAAAGAATAATAGAAAATTAACACCTTTTAACATTCCTTGCCGTAGACACTACAGTTCTTATCTGGACCATTACTTAAATGCAATAGGCGGTTTGCAGCTATTACGTCAGTTGACTACAACTACCAGACTTATTTGCGCTGATTATTTTGTTCTTCTAATTTGGACCATTGTCTTGATATTCTCAGAGGATATCTGAATGAGGAAAAGAATTCGAAAAGGATACTGGTAGTTCTATTCAACTGACGTAATTGTGCAAACCTGGGATCGAGAACAAAGCAGAGGTCAACCCCTCCTGCGCCTCTAGAAATACCCCTTATTGCTGATCGTACTTGGAGATGAATTTGTACTTTATATTGACTCATACAATAGGTGACAGTAGTTTCAGCCTTGAAGACAAAGAGAAGAGATGGCTTGTTGTTGGTATTTGTCTAAACAAGCTTCTACTGCCAGCATTACGGCAATACCTTGACCCTGAGATGATGAAACACTACCATACTATGAAAGCAGCCTTCAAAATTCATAGCCAGAAATATCCTGTACAGTTACCAAAGGATAAGACGTTTCAGTTGAACTATGGCAGTATCAACAGCAATGACACCAACCACAAGAAGAAGGTAGCTCATTATGACTATAATGTGACGTCTTCTATCGACTTGGCCAAGCTCTACTTAAAGCCTAATATGGCTAAACTCTCAGGTAACTAGTTATTCTATTGTTAAACATTATTTATTGCTTGCGAGGAGCATGTATCCTAATCAGTAGTGTCGGTGTTCTGCATACACAGGCAGCCCACGTCATTCCCAGGCAAGAGATTCGAGATTTTTGGTGTCGTTCTGTCACTACAACTCGTCATACACTATTTTATGTTAGCGGCAAACTCGCAATCTTATTGGCTACGGAGGCAATCGTCTATCGACAACTTTGTGTTGAACAATAACGACAAATAGTGTTTTTGTCTCAGGACTTTTGGCTATTATAGTTCACCACAAAATTTTGGCGCACACTCATTGGCGATCATGTGACGCGATAGTTGTCGTCCGAATATGCTATCAGGCGTTATAGTTCACCACAAAATTTTCGCGCGCGCTCATTGGCTGAAAGAGATCACGTGACGTGATAGTTGTCGTCCGCGGATGCAAACTATCAGGCGTTATAGTTCACCACAAAATGTTGGCGCGCGCTCATTGGCTGAAAGCGATCACGTGACGTGATAGTTGTCGTCCGCGGATGCAAACTATCAGGTGATAGTGCCCGCTGAGAGCTGAAGACAATTTTGTGATGAACAATAACGACAAATAGACTGTGTTTGTCTCGGAACTATCGGCTGATAGTTTCCCTTGGAAATTTGATGTTCTTAAAACTAGCATATAAGCCCTCGAACTTCGTTCTCGGGCTTATATTTGTTTTCAGAACATCAAATTTCCGCGGGCAACTATCAGCCGATAGTTCCTCGACGGACACAGTCTATTTGTATAATAGTGCCCGCTGAAAGCGGAAGACAATTTTGTGTTGAACAATAACGACAAATAGACTGTGTTTGTCTCGGAACTATCGGCTGATAGTTTCCCTTGGAAATTGGATGTTCTTAAAACTAGCATATAAGCCCTCGAACTTCGTTCTCGGGCTTATATTTGTTTTAAGAACATCAAATTTCCGCGGGCAACTATCAGCCGATAGTTCCTCGACGGACACAGTCTATTTGCATAATAGTGCCCGCTGAGAGCGGAATACAATTTTGTGATGAACAATAACGACAAATAGTGTGTGTTTGTCTCGGAACTATCGGCTGATAGTTTCCCTTGCAAATTTGATGTTCGTAAAACTAACGCATAAGCCTCCTCCTCCTTCTCCTCCTTCTCCTCCTCTTCTTCTTCCTCCTTTTCTCCTTTTTCCTCTTCTTTTTCCTCTTCTTCTTCCTCTTCTTCTTCCTCCTCCTCCTCTTCCTCTTACAAGTCGAAACCGCAAACGATAATCAAACATGATACACATGCCAGATACAGTGGCCACTTGACTTTTAAGACACCAACACAAGTTAAATGCGTTCTCATCAATCTAGTTGCTGCCGCAGCGATCGAGCAAGGCAGCAGTACTAATTTGTGTAGTGGAGCCGTTTTTTTTGGCGCATTGCCAGAGCAGTGCATTGTGGTCATGCTCAAGTACACAGAAACGATATGCACAGATCAAACAAAGTGAATTTTGGTCATGCGCAAGGACACAGACACGATATGCGCGGTCTTCCGCACATGACTTTCTTTTCAAGTTTGGGCGTGAAGGTGTGTATATTTTTACTGCTTTTATTTTGCATTTTCACGTGAATTTGGCCCTTATTCGTATTTAGAATCTGTTGTTGTTGCCATCCTATAGCGAGTTAAAATAAATTGTTATCGCCTTCGTTTGTATTTTTATCAAAATACCTTGAGTGCTCCTTACTGATTAGTCACAATTCCTTCAGAGCTTCTTCCTAGTCTTGTGTGTTGATGTGAAGTTTACTAACCCACAAAATATATTTTGTAATTTGATGTTCATGCTAAGTTGACGACTCCACGCGTCACTGGAATGGTTTAGTCATATATTTTGATAGTTTGGAGTGGAGATAATGACTATTTTCCAAAGAGCAAGATCTCTCTTAACAACATGAATAGCAACGAATAATTTTCTTCTATTACCTTCGATAAAGTTAAATCAATATAGTTACAATTTAATAAGCGGGGTTCACAACACATGAATGAGAATATCTCAATAATAGTGTATTTCCGTTGTTCACACTTCATCGGAGTCCAATATATGCATGCTTATTTCCGGGGAACAGCATTTTTTTTGCTGGGAATCCTAAGGAAATGTCGGGAATTGGAAGATTCAGGGAATTTACCGGGAATTACTGATAATTATATTATCAGAACAAACTGAAAATAAATCCGGATAACTTCTGAGAAAACACCGACGCCACAGCTCAAACAGGCTTCAGGCAAAATAGCCCCAAAGCTATAGCTACACAATAGATTCATTTAACGCACATCGCACCTTGACATTTTTGTTATCCAGTAGGTTTTCTTCTAATACGTACATTTCCTTAACTGAGCGGCAGCGTTCACTACCTATTAGAGGGGTATAGAATGGTCCCTCAAAAAATCGCGAGTTTCGGCAAAATTCAAGCAAGTCTCAAAATCTCGGCGTCTCAAAAACACATAGCACTACAGCATACCACTTTACAACACATTCGTTTCAAAAAATAGTCTAGGAGTTTGAAACAAGGGTCTCGGCGAGTCTCGGATTTGACCATTCTATACCCCGTATTAGGTATACTTAGTTATAATATAGGAGAAAACGAAAAATTAATACCGAAGTTTGCAGGAGCATAATGAACCTGCTCCCCCTACCCCCTCACGGGCGCCGTAGGATACAGGAGCAGAGTCTCTGCAGAGTCCCACCAATACCAGTCCACCCGTATGAAGTCTTCCATGTGGGAGGTATTTAATAGATGGACAAGAAAGTTGTTTGCTATCAATCCGATGTGATCTCAAGTTGACATTAGTTTTTATAAAGTGGATCTTTTCTAGTATTGGTGCGAATAATGTACAATATGATAGTTTTTATATCTAGTTTTATATTTTATCTGTACTGTAATGCGCAGGTGATCATATTCATATGAAACCTGCGCAATATAAGCTATTAAATTATTATCATGATGATATCGAAGAAATGAATAATTAAAATGAGAGTTTTAAGTTAATGGCGAGGAGAGAAAGCTCAAATCAGAATACTAGTGTCGACCTATAAATAACTAGCCTGCTATGCAGACGTATTTTTTCACTGTCATAAATTCGAAGAAAAAAGTAACGTCTGCTTACCCGAGCGCTTAATTAGTTTCCAATATGCAAGCAGACGGCAGCACGTTTGTTTTATTTTTCTGCCCAATCAAAGCCATTGTTACAATTTTAGTGAATTGGCGCGCCAGTGAACACTCTCCTATGATTGGTCAATGGCAAATGTATTGTCTGAATTCCTTTTAAATGTAACATTACGTCACTTTCCAGGATATGGAAGGTAAAATCTGATTGGTCCATAACACAATGAGGTGTGCATATTGGAAACTAATTAAGCGCTCGGGTAAGCAGACGTTACTTTTTTCTTCGAATTTATGAGAGTGAAAAAATACGTCTGCATAGCAGGCTAATAAATAACGAGCGATCGAAGAAACGCTGCCTTCGAGTCACAACGGACTTAATGTCATCTCCATTTAATGGCGAATTACAAACGGACACAATAAGTACTGCTGAAACCTTAAATGAGCATTTTTCAATCATCAAGACTCGTGAATGCCTTTTGTCGCACGAAACCTGATCAGTGAAACCAGAACAAAGCTGATCCTTGACAAGCCTATTATTTTTTATTTACAAGGGTAAATGGACTAATTGACTGGAATTTTAATTTTGTCTATTCTAAAGATATCCATTCTCTCGTTATATGAACAATATTTGTAAGCCCTTATCTCGACACTCCTGGGGTCAACAACGTATCGTCTATCATGGCACCTGAGGACATTAGAAATTTATCTGATATTTTAAAATTTAAACGTGCTATTATTTTTAATATTACAGTATAGGTTATATTTTCTAGGCAATCTATGTCAACATTTTCTATTTTATCCTTAATTTTATATTAATTATTTTTAATTTATCTTATGTTTAAGTAATGGTCCAGATAAAAACTGTAGTAGAATCCATTGTTCTGCGGCAATGAGCTTCCCCCACATACGATTTTGCTTGAATATGCCTTAAGTGCTTTAGGAGGTATGTACAGTCTAAACTACATCTCGAAAATAAAGTATTTGTTATGCTATTGGCTCTTTTTTCTGTGAAAACGCAGAGAAGCCATCATCCAGCCAATCGGATATAGAGAAAACAAAGGATTTTTAAATCACAAATTTGAGAACTTTCCCCACACACGATATTCTTCGAAATTAAACCATAGTTAGTTTGATCAAAAATAAATTCAAACCACAAAAAAATATCGAATGAAAATGCATTATTTCGATGGGTTTCTATTGAATTTATAAGTATCAACCAATGAAATTACGAGAAAGAATAATAGAAAATTAACACCTTTTAACATTCCTTGCCGTAGACACTACAGTTCTTATCTGGACCATTACTTAAAGGGATACCCGAGTCCAAAACTCGTATGGGCTCAAAATGATCTTTAAACTTTCCTGAACACTGAAATCGCAAGATTTGATGACGTCAGATCATGGTTAGAAAACAAAGGGTGGTTACTCAGCGCTCGGTTCTGTCTTCGAATGTCACTACGGTTTTTAGTAGAAATTAAAAAGAGTGGCAGCTCATTTCATGCTTAAACCCGGGAATGAGGACGGACAGGATCCCGAAGGTGACTTTCATGGCTGTAGAACCCGGATAGAGAAGAATCTGAAGGCGCCCTACGGGAGATGAATCGGATGACCGAAATTTAAAAAGAAAAACCGCGTTTGACTTAGGGACGGACCCATAGTATCCCAGACCTTATTTTTTGGGCATATCCTAACAGTTTAAGCTATTCAATAATCATTTACCTAAAAGTTCTCCAAAGTTCTCCAAAGTTCTCCATATTTTGTGCCTTTTCTGGGGCCTTAGATTGTGGTCATTTTGTTGGCAACAACGCGCGAAATTAATGCACTTGTCATCGGCTTCCCTGATTTGGGGGGGGGGGGGACCCCGGGCAAATGTGGGGACGTTGCTAATTTTGTATTGCAATACCCTAGGCCCCTATATTTCAGCAAAGTCCCCAGTACAAGTTGGGAAAGGCAAGCTCCCAACAGGAGTTAACCCACGCAACGAATGTGTTAAACTGACCAATCAATCAATCAATCAATCAAACTTTATTGCTCTTACAATGACATGTATACAATATAAAAAAGAAAAATAACTAATATATATATACAATGTGATGGGCAATACAGATTAAATAATATTTGAGCCTGGAGGCTAAATAAACTGTGAAGTTCTCGAGTTAGCCTCCAGCCTTGTTAATTAGCAATTATAATAGGAGAAAGGAAATCGGGAAGGAAATTTAGAAACTAGTTTAGATTACTGGGAAAACTCTAAGAATTTGAATATTAATTACAAAAATATAAATAATAATTTGAGCAATTATAGATAGTTATTTTGAGTATTGGTCTGACAATAAATACTGTTTTATGCTTTTTGAGAAAGAAAATACATTTGAATTTTTGAGGTGGTCTGGGAGATTCGCCAAAGGTCAATTGCCATGAATGAAATCATTTGTTTTCCTATGTTTGTTCTCACGCCTGATTTATGTAAATTTTGTTTGGCTGAGAAAAATGGCTGCCGCTAATTTGCATAATATCGATATTCAATATTTTCTGAAGAATTAACTGGCCTATATGAAAGAGCGAGTTCATGTTAGCAACATGTAGTTCTTTGATAACAGAAGAATATATCCTTACAAAGCAATCAACGTTTGAAACTCTGAAGAAACATGAAAACGAGGCTAGTCAGTCCTGACGTCCTGAATCTCATACAAAACTCTCTTATTTTGAACCTCGGTAACTTCGCAACACTTGGTGCTATGCTCCTTAAATTTTACAAACGTACTCATTTCTGCATGCTCTCTGAAGTGACAGTGTTTATTTTAGTACCAACATTTCATTACAACCAAAGCTTGGTGACACCATTTTTCGAATGGGTCTATAAGACCCATTCGAAAAATGGTGTCACCAAGCTTTGGTTGTAATGAAATGTTGGAGGTAATTGACCTTTGTGCCAGAGGTGAACAAATTTTAATGCATGGAGATGGTAAACATTGTGAACTGTGAGTATATCTAAGATATTTAGCAGTGGGAGAGCACTTTCAGTATTTCTACTATACAATGTGGCAAAAAATATTAATCTTGCGACATGGTTTTGCTTTGTTTGTACTTTTTGTAAATTGGTTTTATAAGCGCTGCCCCAAGCTAATATCGCATATGAGATGTATGGATAAATAAGATTGTAATAAATTTGCTTTAGTTGCGTCAATGATAAATAGTGCCTCAGCTTGGATATAATGCTTGTGTTTTGTGAAATACGCGAAGATACATATGATATATGGTATTTCCAACACATTGTATCGTCAATCATGACTCCTAGATATTTTATGTGGTCTTTTCTTTTCAAGGAGTGGCACGATCCATCAGAGCTCAATATTTTGATATCAATATTCATGTCCCTTTTCTTAGCTGACTTTATGATCATAAAATTAGTTTTCGATAGATTAATAGATAACTTATATATGTCACACCATTCTTTGACCTTTTTTAATTCAGAGTTCATTAAATTTTCTAGGCTTTTTAAATCTTTAGCCGATGCAAATACATTTGTATCGTCCACAAATATTTTGAATGTTAGGGCATCAGAACAATTCGGTATATCGTTGATGTAAATTAAAAATAAAAGTGGTCCTAGAGAGCTACCTTGAGGGATGCCACAGATCATTGTTTGTTTGGGGGAGTCGACATTTCCTAGAGACACATACTGCTGCCTGTTCGTTAAATAACTTTTGAACCATTTTAAGGGTAGGCCTCTAATGCCATAGGATTCTAGTTTATTTAGTAGTATTCCATGGTTAACAGTGTCGAATGCTTTCGAAAAATCTAAGAACACTCCACAAGTATACAAGTTATTATCAATCACTTTTCTTAGGTTATCTGCAATTTCTGTTATAGCCTGGGATGTCGAGCGGCCTTTGCGAAATCCAAATTGGAATTCAAAGAGAATTTCTTGTTTTTCAATGTAATTAATAAGTTGCTTGTATATTAGTTTTTCAAACATTAGAGTAAAGGCTGATAAAGTCGAAATAGGACGAAAATTGGCTGGATTAGTAATTTCCCCTCCTTTATCGACAGGCGTTACCTTAGAAATTTTGAGGATATCCGGTACAATTCCTTGAAGAAGGGATTGATTGAAAATTATTGTTAGTGCTTCATATATATGTTCACGGGTAAGTTTAATGCATGATGGGGGGATACCAATTGATGACTTATTTAGTTTAAGTCCCATAAAATTAAAGAAGTTTTAAAAATCGGTCGTTGGCAAGTCTGTCAATTTCTCGTTTGTACACATCTAGCTATTATAAAGTGTACAGTGTAAGTTATTAATGCAAGCTCCTATTGGGAAATATATTTTAATTTTTATTTGATTAAAGCTATTAAATTTCAAGACTAAAACCATTCAAAGTGACCCTTTCTCCTCAAACATATGTACAATAATTAAATAGTAATAATTAAATAACAAATAAAATGATGATAATAATAATACTAATGATAATACTCTACTAATAATAATTAAATGAGTTACAAGGAAACCATTAAATTCAACAGACTATTGATGAAATACTGAATAGCAGTTATATGGGCAACAAGAAAAGAGTTCCTACCTCAGAAGATAAGAACACTGAAGGTCCTGAAGAGCAAGAAAATTTATCGGATCCTATTGTACATAAAAATGAAAGTGAAATAGGAGTGGAAAACCATACAGAAGTATTGGAAAATCTTGAGGTTCAAGATGCAAATAAGGATTCACCTGATGTGTTACATGCAATTAAACACATGCAAAACCATTCCTTACCAGCAATGGTAGATGCCATTATGCAATTTCCGCTGGACATAAATGAAGATGTTTTGAATGAACACTCATACTTTTCTTTGGGCCTTGATCCTCATGAACATTCATGCTCAGAATCAGATTCAAGTAGTGCCTACAGTGATGATGACAATGATTCCCAATATGAATTGTTGTCCAATTCAGATTTTGAAGTGGAAGATAGGGAAGCTGATCAGTTTAATTCATCTCCATTTACTTTCCCAATGCTTCCTGTACAACATATCGATGACAATGAGTATCTACCCTCATCACAATCTTCACAGTCCACTGAACAGAGTGAAATCATTGAAAACCAAAAGTTCCCAACTGGGCACAGGATTTTGTTATTATATGAAGAGAATCTGCAACAGCTGCTGAAGTTTTGCCCCAAATGTGGATCCCCTATAAGTCAAGATGATAAATTAGAAGTACAAAATGAAGGCTCCCAGTATTCTGTTCGGTTAAGTTGCTTAAGTGGATGTGATTTTACCTGGCATTTTCAGCCCTGCATTCCAGATGTTAAAGGTGAAGGAAATCTAGTGTTAACAGCTGGATTATATTTTAGTGGCATACAGTTTTCAAAATTTGAACAGTTTGCAACTGCTGTCAATCTCAAATCAATCAAAGAAGATACTTTCTACACTTTAAGAGAAAAGTATGTTTTCCCTGTAATTGATAGACACTGGGAAAAGGAACAAAACAAAGTAATTGAGGAGTTGAAAGGGAGAGGTAAGCCTGTCACACTAGCAGGGGATGGTCGCTGTGACTCTCCTGGTCACTGCTAAGTATGGGACCTACAGCATGTTAGATGTTGAAACTAAGAAGATAGTAGACTTCAAGGTAGTTTCAGTTTGTGAGGTTAAGAATTCTAATGCCATGGAGAAGAAGGGGTTTATAGAAACATTAGATTTTATTGAAGGAAAAGGGGTTCCAGTAGCAGGTGTTTCAACTGATTCACATCCTCAAATTAGGAAGTACATGAGAGAGGAAAAGAAAAACAAAAAGCATCACATAGATCCATGGCATACATGTAAGAATGTGACAAAAATGTTGAGCACAACTTCAAAGAAGAAAGGGTGTAACAAGCTTGGGCCTTGGATTCCATCAATATCAAACCACTTTTGGTGGAGTGTAGAAACATGTGGAGAGGATGCAGGAGTTTTGAAAGAGAAATGGACATCCATTACAAACCATGTGGCAAACAGGCATACCTTTCCTGGCAATCAACAGTTCAAAGAATGCAGCCATGGAGAGCTTGATGCTGAGGAGTTGCGACGCAAAAAGTGGCTAGAACCTGGTTCCCCACCGCACAACGAGCTGGTTAAAATAATACATGCAACAAGGTTGTTGAACACCCTTCCGCAGTTAACTGAATGTGTACATACTACTGCACTTGAGACGTACCACTCACTTTACCTGAAGTACCTTCCAAAGCACACACACTATTCGCACAAGGCTATGGTGGAAGGAACCAAACTTGTTGTATTGGACCACAATCACAATGTTGCGAGGGAACAGGTTTGTTCACTATAATACCATGTTTTTGTACATATATGTATAATTTTATGTATATGCCAGAGATACTACATATATATAATTTGCAAGAGATATTATCAACTGTTGAATGTTAACTAGATGATGTTTAAATCTTAATTGGTTGTTTTCCTTTGCTGTTTTGTACTGTAATCATGTAATTCAGATATACATGTATAAACGTTTTAGAGAATTTTTATACAATATACCAATATTTCAGGCAACAATTCAGACTGCAGAGAGACAAGGGGAACTAAGGTACAGATTGGCCTGGAGTAAAATCACCAAACGCTATGATGCTGAGCCAGTATATGTCAAGAAGACATACCAGTACCTTCAGCACATGATTACAGATACTATCCAGGATGCTAAGGAGGGGAATACATTGCCTAAAGAACCCCAGGGATTTCGGCATGTCATGGCCCCAGCAGTAAGACCCCCTAAGCATGATATCATTCAACAAAGACTCCATCTGTCAAGATTCAAGGACAAAAAAGATGACAGCATCACTTTAAAATCTAATTAATGCATGTGATTTGAATAAGAGTTCTATATCAGGGGTCGGTCATTACTTATAGGGTGGTAGGGGGTGGATGATTTTCTAATTTTAAACTTCAAAATACATGTGACATTACCTCCTCTGAACTGTTTTTTTTAATCATAACCCCTCCTTCAGATGTTTCCAAAAATTGGAAGCCAAATTAATTCACAACGTCTTCTGCTAATATCACATAATTATACAGAACCCCTCCTTCAGTAGCCTCCTCCACAGCCGTGTCCAGTGTTCAGTCTCCCCCTCCACCTCCCACGTCTGCTCATAAGAGCCATACATTCCATTCTCACCAATTAGCCAATCGGAGTGCAGGCTTCCCAAATCTAGAAGCCTGACCTTGATCGCGGCTCATATTTCGCGCCATTTGAATCAAAGATGGCCGCCGAGTTCGAGCGTGCGTTTGGAAAAGTGTGTGAAAAGTTTAATATAATCGAGTTAAATCAACATCAGAGGAAAGCTATCACCAAGACTGCCAAGGAGAAGGTTGATATCTTTGTAAACCTACCAACCGGCTTTGGAAAATCACTAATTTACCAAGCTTTACCTATAATCTTTGATGACATTTCTGGGAATTCGGGTCATATTGTTATTGTGGTTTCTCCGCTTGTGAGCTTGATGAACTTTCAAGTCGCTTTCCTGAGAAGTATAGGGGTCCCTTCAGTTAGTTTAAGTGATATCAATGAAGAGGAAGAAAACGATGTCAAGAAAGGGAACTTCTCAATCGTATATGGAACTCCCGAATCATGGATCAAGAACGAGCGATGGCGGAAGATGTTGTCAAACAACACCTACTCGTCGAAGCTGTCTGCTATTGCGGTCGACGAAGCTCACGTAATAAGACAGTGGTAAGGAAGTTTTCAAGTTTCAAACAATTTTAAATTGCTTATTAGCCGCTGGAATTAGCAATCTCTGCTTTGGAATCGTTATCCCTGCATTAATTGTCTCTCAAACAGCATTCAACGCCACATCTTCAAGACTCCAATTGAAAATGTTCTACATAATTCGTACATGTATATAAATTGAGAAACACTAGTAAAAGATTAAGGTACTGGCTTGCACAGTAGATAGGGAGAATACGTTGTTTTACCGTTCTAAAAAAATTTATCTTCCATTGTTTCTCAACAGGACATTCAACATTCAATCATACATTTTAGTTTCCAGTTTTAACTTGTCAAAAAGTATAAATTTTGCCACTTAACTTTGACAACATTTGTACATTAAGTGTATGAAAACTGATAATCTATAAATGTGGCTGCTCATTATATTATACTTTATAGTAAGCTTACTACAGATCTCGAGCATACAATTCATATTAATTTCAGATATGAAATATAGAAATTATTTTACATTGGTATTGGGTTTTGTTCATACGTACAAACACATTGTATTGTGCAGTGTTTTCTAGCTACATGTAGTACATACAGTGGAATCCCTAACTCAAATTATCTAGGGTAAATTTCAGTGGAGTTTGGAGTTATTGAGGGTTCAAGTTATTGGGAGTAAAATGACAGTGTTATAGTGAACAAAATCAAAGGGAAACAACTTTTGGTTCATGTTATCGGGAGGTTCGAGTTATCAGGATTCCACTGTAATTCATATTAATAATATATTACTGACTGCAAGTAACAACTCATGCTCTTTGAGTCTTCAGTTTTACTTATTGTACCAATTTTTTCAGGGGCACATCCAATAACACAAGCAAGGCAGTATTCCGGGAGTGTTATTCTCGCCTCCATGAACTTAGATCCCTTGCTCCATCGGTACAAATGCTGGCTCTCACAGCCACAGCAACAGCTGATACCAAGAAGTGCATCAAAGACATACTGATGATGGTAGACCCATATGTTATTTCTGAAAGTTCAAACAAGACCAACATCACATACTCGGTTGTCTACATGCCAAAAGATACTTCACTGGATAAATATTTTCAGTGGTTGAGTGATGAACTCTCAGACCTCGGGACCAACACACCTCGCACTATTATTTACTGTCAGACCATCAAGCAATGTGCACTTATTTATGCTACACTGAAGGGAATGCTTGGCCCAAGATTATTCACAGGTGAAGAGAAAAATAGAAGAAATATAACATTGGAGATGCTACATTCCTGCACACCAGCACAAAATAAGGAAGCAATCCTAAAAGCATTCCAGGACAAAGATTTTGGAATTAGAGTTCTTGTGGCCACCATTGCCTTTGGTATGGGGATTGATTGTAAGGGAGTTTGTCGTACAATCCATTTTGGGCCATCAAAGAACATTGAGGCTTACATCCAAGAAAGTGGACGAGCAGGAAGGGACAATCATCAAAGTGTTGCCTTCATTCTTTATCAGGGATTACTTTTAAGCCATGTTGAACGTAACATCAAGGAGTATGTGAAAACAAACGACTGCAGACGTAAGAATCTTATGAGTCATTTTGACATATCAGAAGCAGAGTCACCAGAGCCAATGCACTTGTGCTGTGATAACTGTGCCTTAGAGTGCGAGTGTGAGGCATCTGATTGCGGGAAGATTTGTAGCTATCCTGGGACTGAAGAGCCAGAAGAAACAACCGATTCAGTTTGTACTCCAACAAGGGAAGTAAAAGCTGAGCAAAAGCAAGCTGTATCTTCCAGTTTGACTGTGTATCATAAGTCACTGGTGAATGGTCTGATTCGTAAGTCAGCTTATGGACAGTTAAAAACTTCAACAAATTTACAGTTTATACTTGGTTTTTCAGAATTGCAAATTGCACAAGTTTTAGATAACTGTCACAGGATTTTTTCCCTTGAAGATGTGTCTAATTATGTGGAAATATGGGACACTAAGCATGCCTTCAAAATACTTACCATTATGAGTGAAACATTCCATGACATGGATTTGCCAGAAAGCCCCAACTGCCAAAGTGAAGACAGTGATGGCTATGATGACACACATGACTTTGATTGTAATAATGCTGGTGACTGGAATATGCTGCTAGATGATGATGAGCTCTTTGATATAGCTGCAGATAATTTATCTTTATCCCTACTAGACTTTTCAATGAATCTGTCCAATGATAGGTCAACAGATGTTGTGGATATTCCAAGAGCTGCTGTTGGTGCTCTTGAACACCTGACCCTTTGAGCAGAGTATTATTTTGAACTGTATGTACATTTTTGTACTCTGGTATAAAACAGTAATCTTGTTCAAATTAACATTTACTGGTGGATAGTACACACACTTTTTATTAGCTATTTCCTAGGTACCGGTACTTTGGATACAATGTACATTAATTGCCTTTTGGTTGGAAATTTGCAAACAAAGTGCGCCATGCAACACTTGGGGACCTGATGTGTATATACATGTACATGTAGAAACAAAGAGGTTAGTGATAAGTTGTTATTGTCAGTTACCAAAATGTGCAGTTCAATGAAATACCAAATCCCATCAAGTAAGAGAAGTCTCACATACAGTACAGCCTTGTCTAGTGCTCAGTTCCCCACTTATTTGTAAAATAATTCTAACAATTAAAATTATAGAGTCTTTGTTAGGGGTTTAAATAAGAATGGGGAATTATATCCCTCTGTAATAGAAACATTTAGCATATACCAAACCAGTGGATAGTCCTTTCCACACACTCTGATTGGCTCCTGTATCTCGGAACATCCTTGGATAGTCACTGTTTTGCGTTCGCAAGTGCTTTTTGCCACAGAAACTCTACATAAAATAGGATTTTAAAGGTTTTTCTTGTTAAATTTATTCCTGGGTTTGTTAGGTTTGGTATATGGCTAAAACAACTATTCCCCTCAGTGTCGGTGACTAGCGCTGTATATTTACAGAGACACTATGCGTCTTGGCTCAGTAAATATTCAGCACTAGTCACCCCCACTTTGGGGAAACAAATAATATGGGAACAGCCAAGCAAAAAGGGACCACATGACATATGTTGTCAACTTTGAATTTTAACAATCTTTTGTAGCTGAATATTGTACTTTGTTAGAATGGAAAACATTTGATTTGCTAAAAAAAAATGTATTAAGTGGTAAAATCATAATAATGAATAATGCCCATATTTATATATCACCACAGTCTCATGGCACTTTACAAATTCATACCGACATCCTGTCAGTGAAGTTAGACTGCTTATACAGAGCTGATAGCTGCCACGCAGTTTACATTTTTTAGTGTGTGGTTAGTACAATGGCCAGGCTTCTGTACTGGATGACAATCCCCTGCTCTTTTCGAGTAGCACAGCAGGTTCCTTCACGTCCCCTTCAAATGCCAATTACAAGTAGAAGGAGACAAGGCCAGCGGCTTATAATTTATATGTCCCTGCCAAAGGATGCGGCCGGGATTCGAAACCCCAACCCAACCTCCCACACTCTAGACAGTGCTCTACCAACTGAGCTGGAGGGATAACTCTGGATCATTAAATTCATATGTCCAAATATTTAGTATAAAACATTTGTATTTATAAATATTTCCCCTTCGAAATGAACAAATACGTCATAAGGTCCTTCTTTGCTTGGCATAGCCTGAGAAAACAGCCACATTTTTTCCACCACAAAAATGATGTTTGACAACTGATCCGGGAAATTCCATATTAAAGATCTGTGTAATAAGTTTTGAAATACTAAGTTTTTTTTATACCTGTACACATGTATAGTATACAGAAAATAAAATATTTGTGATTCATTGATTCACAAATCATATTTTCTGTTTTCCTTGTTATATTCCTACATGTATAATGCATTTATGGCACATGATCAAAACATGTTACAAAAATACTCTTACACTTACACAGTGAGTCTGCCAGAAATTTAAAAATTAAGTGACCATTTAAAATCCAGGTTTCATTTCCTTGACAACATAATTGGGCTTTTTAGGAACCAGCCAGAGTTATACCATAACCACTCTTTAAAACAAAACAGTTACTTACTGCAGCAACACTAAAAATAAATGTCTATACAATAGTATTTAAGCTACCTTGCCCTGATACCAAGAAGAACATTTTTCTTATGTCCATTAATCCATTTAAACATGGAAGACATGTCCAAGTTACAGAGCCTGTCTCTTTCAAACTCTTGATAGTGGTTGTAGTGACGAAGATCATGTTTGCTGTAGACATCATTATGTACTGCACGATTGACCAATTGCTCAAGGTCTCTGTCAGTGAAACTATGGGTATGCCTTCCTGAACTCCTAACCCTCACAACACACTGATCAATATTATCGGTGATCTTCCTGGCACCAGCTTCTGCATGGCAGATGCGAGCCACAGCCTTTTCAGTGACATTTGGTCCTAGATTCTTGATGGCTTGTTTTAAGAACCTGTTGCTATGCTCAACATCAAGATCCAGTGCAATATTTCGTCCCTTCCCTCCCTTGGTGTTGACTGTTCTGTTATGGATAAATCTTACAATGTCTCTCGGAGAAAGAATGGCATTAACTAGGAAAGACTGATATAGGCACTCAAGAGCATACTTGGTGCTGTGCTGACCATCAGCTCTGCAGTACAGAAGGAGATACTTGTACTGCCTCATAACTCTTATTCCATCTCCTTCACTGACGGCATCTAAGAAGTTGAGAAAGAATAGGCCATCATCAAGTAAGGCACAATTATAGTTGTACATATCATCCTCAGAACTCTTCTTGGGGGTAGTTTCTGGTCTGGATGGGGTAGGAACTGACTCACTGGGAATTTCTGGTGGTGGATTATGAGACAACTCGTGTGTTTGTCTGCTTTTCCCATCATACTTAAATGACTGCAGGCAACCATTGAACCTGCAGGGGAACCTTCCATCAGCAGTAAGCACCTGGGAATCTATTAGATCCTGTTTTTCTTGAGTGGTAATAATACTATCAATTGCTCTGTCGAGTGAGCCATTCTCAAGAACAAACATGTCCACAATCAGTGCTGATACCTTATGTAGATATTGCAACTTGCAGAGTTTGGTTTGCTCAGACAGGTTTGCAGGCAGGGGGCATCTAGATGGTTCACCAGACTTGCTTTGAAACCCAAGCACCGTCATTGCTGCAGTTATGACCCTTGACTTAATTACCAAATTAAAAAAATCTCTGTCTGCCCGATATGCTGCACTTGGGTCTCCCTTTACATTTCTGCGGTTAATCAGTGTTCTGTCTGAATACAAGGTGCAGCAGTCACCTTCTGATTTGCCAGAGAAGAAACGTTGGTATATTTGCTGTTGAGAAAAAATGGGATATATGTTATATAATAAAGCTACAGTGATAATAATATTTATTGAAGGAGAAAGGGTTAATACATTTATGTAATTATAAATGTAGTCAAACTCCTATTAAGCAGCCACCCTCAGAGAATAGCCAAGTGGCCACTTAATAGAGGTTTACAAGAAAGAAGCATTTGGTGTTTCTGCTATAAAACTGTATCTTCTAAGGATTAGCATTTTATAATGACTGCTGTAAGTAGATGATATAATTTGACACCAATGCATGAAATGTATAATGCTGAATGTATTGAGTGTTTATACTTCAGTTTCAAATAAGAGTGAAGAAAAGTCAAACTCAACTTTTTCTGGCTGCTTAATAGGATATAAAAACAATGAAAATCACTCATGGGACTTCAATAAGTGGCCGTTGAATAGAGGGGGGGGGGGGGCTAAGTGAAACCCCTTGGAGGGGGTATGGATATAATGTATGGATCTACATGTACATATTACTGAAAATGATACAGTGTAATATCACTGAGATCAATAATTTGAGTTTAGTTGTTCCATTACTGGTATGCATCTACATAAAAAACATTACAGTGGAATCTCGATTACTTAAATCCCCAACTACAATAACTCGAGCCTCTAGATAAGATTGTTTCCCTTGGCTTAATATCAATTGAAAAGTGATTAATTTTACCTCTGATAACTCAAACCTCTCGATAAATTGAACTGTTTAATTTCCTTTTCCTTGAAGGTTCCAGTTATCAGGATTCCACTGTAGTTGGTCTGAAACTGAACCACACTTACACTTAGAATCTTTACTCCAGCATGCCAGTTACCAAGTTGCAAATTTATGCCTTCAAGTCTATCTTCAGGGGTATAACCATTCGACACTGAGGCAATAACATTGATGGCTCTTTCCACTGTTAATTGATCCCCACAAAAAAGCTGGCCATCATATGCACCATTGGCAGTTTTGGGAAGGTAACCATGGAATTGATATAGTATTGCTAGCATGTCTTCATTTATGTATTCATTTCTGAAGATTACACCCAGGGGAACCTAAAAACAAAATGAGATTTGACGAGTAAAAATTAAGTACAAATTATGCAATTAATATATGACAATAAAAATATTTATTATTCAATAATGCAGTGTTTTGTAGTATATTTGTCAGTGCCATCAGTGACAAGTATGTTATGACTGTATACATATACACCTAATTCAAATGTAGGTTGCTGTTGTTCATAGGGCATAGTGAAACTGCAATTAGCCTGCATAGCAAGTGTTTGTATTTTTTTGCATGTTTTCCCATCGTTTTTAGCTCATTTTCATGATTTTCCTAATAATTTTATATGGCCACATGGGAATGAGGCAAGATCTATTTCCCAATCACAAAAACGAGCCAAATGTGAGCAACAAAATGAAAATACACACAAATGCACTAGACTGCAATGGATTGTTGGTGTTTTTAGTTGATTTGCAATTCAGCACATGACACTATGTGTCAAACTTTGATTAAAATAATCATTCTTAGTAAAAACCACACCAG
Source organism: Actinernus sp. WN-2022 (assembly GCA_030867875.1). Lineage (NCBI taxonomy): Eukaryota > Metazoa > Cnidaria > Anthozoa > Actiniaria > Actinernidae > Actinernus > Actinernus sp. WN-2022. The sequence continues at coordinate 394,599 of JAOWCC010001263.1, forward strand.
TGAATATCACTTTTCGCATGCTATGATTGGCTACTCAAACAGTGAATATGATTTCATATTCACCTCCGAGCGAAGCAGCGATCACCTCGTGCAAGTTTTTGTCCATTTAACAGAAAATAAAATAAATAACTATTTGGTGCTGGCTATTCACCTGAAGTGTGGTATAAACTAAAACAATTATTCACCTCAGTGTTGGTGAATAGTGGTGGATATTTTTAATTAGGTGTACAATGTATATAGTTGCTAGTAAGTGTATTTCTGCAGTTCACAAAGCAGAAATATTTTATGTACCTTTGTTGACTTTTGTGAGATTTCTCTGGTGTATGTGTGTGGAATGTGTTGGATGCAGACATCCTTCAGTGGAACAAAGCAGTTGAAGTAGTCAACTAGAATCCTCGAAACGAGAACAATGTAGTTAAATCTCTGCCTTTGCTGGTCAATTAGGGATGGCAGGAAGGTGATGTTCGGCACTTCAGAAAGTTCTTTCATCTGAACATTACTTGCAAGGCCATTACCTGATACTCTACTGACAACCATCTTATGGTTTACCCAGTGAATGTCCTGGTTTTGGTTCAACATTGTCATGTTTTTTCTTGGAATAACCATGTCAATGTTGTCAAATGCAATTGTAAATCCAGGTTGGCAGGCTTCTCTCTGAATTGGATTTGTCTCATCAGGGTTTGTAGTGCTTTCTTCTAAGGTCTTGTTCTCCTTTGTTATTGTATCTCTTATTGTCATCAGTTTGATGTCATACTCTTCCCCAAGAGTATCCAACTTTGACAGGGCACATTGGTTTGAACATGTCAATTTCATTTTGCTGAATCTTGTAAGGTTTGCCTATTTAGTGAAAAAAATAATTATAATTAATCTTGGATAAATGAAGCATGCAAGGGACTGGTCATTATTTGTAGTAGGTTTTTTAAATACTAGATTTGAATTGTGGCTGGCCCAAAAAAATGTGACCCTTGAGTTTCCTTTGTCTAAAAAATAATGACCCTCCCCTTGGATATGCCAATAAACATAATTATAACTCCATCAATTCAATAAAACAAGTAACACTTGCATTTTACAATATATATTTATTGTAAAATTGTACATGTTCAAACAGAGATTTTTGCTATTGTTCTGATTTTCAAGAGAGCAGTTAATTGGAATAAATGACATAAAAATAAAATACTTATCATCTAGGTATGTCATAAAAAAGGACTGCAGAAGTGCAGATCGAAAGGTCATTGCCAAATACAATTTTTTATTCGGGCAATTAAATTGAAATAATTCTGACACGAAGTCTTCATAATTGATAAATTCAAATAATTAAGTTGCCTTTACCTCAGTCGATCCTGTCTTTAGGAGAATACCCAGTGCGCTGGCAGTCGCGTTCATGTGAGAGTTCCTCTGCTTCAATAGAATTGATCCAGCAAGTGCTACACTTGGTAACCATTGCGCGTCTTTAACGCTATGCGAAACAGCAACTGTCATGAGAAACGCAAAGAAGATCGGCGCTCTGTTCTCCCATTCCTCGCAAACTGACTGCATGCTGTAGTTTGTCAAGTCTTGCTTTGTATTTTTTCTCAAGAGGGATGGTTTCTTTCGGGAGCAAAGTCCGCTCACTTCCGTAGAGAGAGAACGAAGCACGTTCTCAATAACAAATCCAGAGATCGCTTCACATTTCAGGACTGCTTTAGCAATTCTCTGTGGAGGACCATGAACTAAAGCTTTTCCAAGAGCTTCAAAGTCTGTAGTAAGCGTTTTGTTCACTTTCTTTGAAGGATAGTCAACTGACACTGACACTAAATTAGTGCCTATAGGGATCGTGGCCAAACTGCAAGGCGCGACAACAGGAGCTCTTAATCTTATGCCACGAAGAGGAGTAGAAGTCGCGGCAGGAAATTGGATCGGGAACGCATTGTACACGAGTTGATAAGGTTCTTGTAGCTGACAAGGGGACATCAGCGATCCAACTCGATTGCTGTAAGAAGTAGAAGTGGTAGAGAAATCTAACGCTTTCGCTGTGCCATGAGTTTGACAGTCGTTTAGTTTATGTCTACTTGACATATTTTGGGACACCTGTTTCGAGAAGCTTTCCGTGTCGTCTTCTTTCCGCATTCGTTTTACCCTCATTCGGCCAGCTTTATCAAAATCATCCTTGATCTCCTGCCTTATAGTTTCTAAACTATTCTCGACTTTTTCAAACCGTTGTAAACGCTTGTAGCACGGATTTACGCAGATAAATAACTCATTTGCGGAGTACAGACTCGCATCGATGTCGGCCGCTTTCCTCAGTAGACCCTGGACTTCTAACCGAAGCTTTCCCAAAAACTCTAACTCTCTCCTTCTTTGGTGGCATACTATTACATCCAAAGCATCTCTGATCACCGTCGACAAGTTTTTTCGGAGTTCCAGCCATCACATGAGTGCTTTTAGCCGTTTACATACTTAGAGAACTTGGAATATTACCGAAGCAATGAGCCGTACAGCTACAAAGTGAATTTCCCGGGAATTCGTTTTGTTTACAAATTCTCCACTTCCGTGATTGGCTCTTTAAAACAAAGGGAATGGAATGTATGGCTCTTATGAGCAAATGTGGGAGGTGGAGGGGGAGACTGAACACTGGACACGGCTGTGGAGGAGGCTACTCCTTCAGCAGTCCTCAAAATTTCTTAACCCCTTCTTAAACTCACCCACCCCCTACCACCCTATAAATAATGACCGACAACAACCCATTGACTAATGTTAAGTATTAAACAATTACCACAATTAATTAACATAAACCTAAGGGATCTCAACAGAATTGCATCTTAAACTATGATGAAGTAGTCTATCAATTCCAATCCTGCTCATCCCCTCCCCATATATTTATGGGGCATTTTGCATTTTGAAATCAGAGCATTGAAAATGCCCTACTGTGGGGTCAGCTCAGCTAAACAAGTGCAAATCTCTTATAAACATTGATGTAAGAGTAGCTAACTTTGACTCTATTTGACAAATGCTCCACCCCATAGACTAAAACGTTGTCAAATCTTCCACAAATGCCGGGGGGCAGCAGGCAAGGAATTAAAAGAGACAATTTTGAAGCCCGCAGAGTTCTAAAATCAGCCTAGTCACCCATTTGTACTTTCTAATATCTGAATTTTGGTATGTGGAATAGCAGTTAATGAAGCATTCTTCAGCATATTCAGAAAAATTCAGTTGTCCAACTAAATAAGTTCCTTTATGATTCTGGTATGTTCTGAATGCTTGAGAACTTAAATCCAGTATATATCCCATCTTCAGCTGGAAATGTACAGCGAATGTGGTGGACAACACATGCAGGAACAACTTTTCTTACACCTCTTCCTATGAATCCAATAGGTAAACTGGGTATAGGCCAACCATCGATTCGTTCTACAACATTTAACAAAGTTTAATAACAGAAAACTTTAGCACAATAAAGACTTTTGTTCTGAAATTTAATGTCTGAGATTTATTGTTTTGCTACAACAATTATCGTTTAACTGCTTTAGCGAAAAAGGGTGTGACTGGTGATTAATTAAGCTAATGTTTTGTACTTTCCTACTTACCAACTATTTCCGTTCGGTAAATTTAGAAAAGATAATAGCCATTACAAGGCAAACAGCTCATGTGCAACTGTAAATCTTATTTGATGTTCATAAAGAAACAAACAATGGATGCAACCATCTTACTTGTTTGGCAGCTCACGTGGTAAATTGCTAAAGTTATCCCGTCCCTGAACTGCATGTTTCAGTCGTAGAAGTGCGGTCCTCAGTACCGCTTTGGACAAACAAACTTCTGAAAAATCACAGTGTTCAGTGATGCACTTTATGGGTGCCTGATCATCCAATCCTATAAGAGATGCAGCTGTAGGAATCTCCATACAACATAAACATTCCGTTGGAGAAGTTAGTGTTGTTGTGTTACATTTTCCACATTTACACCATTGAAGGTTTCCTAAGCGTCCAATATCTTCTGTTTCATTGTTGGACTCTCCAGATTCATCATAATCGGTGCTGTCATCGCTCTGGGAATACTCGGGCTCAAAACTATAAGGAGTCACTGCTTCCATGTCAATACCGTCCGCCATCTTGGAAAGCTGTGCAACACTTTGACGTCACAATCTCCCAGCATTCCGTGCGCCAAAGAAAATGGCGGCCCCCGGGAAGCTTGAATCGCAAAACAACCAAAATAAATCGCTTGGCATTCGTAAAATCGACAGACTTGTCAATTTTAAACCCTCAAAGTGGATTAAGGTAACATTCATGTTTTATTTAAGAGCAATAGTATTTTATAGCCGAGATTCCCTTTAACATTATCGTCACTTACAAGACTTTGGAAATCCGTGTCCGCTACGTCTTTCAAAAATAAGTCATCGTTAAAATTCGAAAAATCTCTAAAATATCGTAAATCGTCTGTCACGGGTAGCTTATTCGCGACCGTGCAGAATATAGGAAGGTGGTCAGAGATATTAGCTAAACAAATATCTGCTTTTAATACTTTTTGTGGAATGTTGGTGTAAATATGATCTATTAAAGTCGAGGTATGATCAGTGATTCGTGTCGCCTTTGTAATAATTGGCAGGAAACCTAAATCTAGAATCATGTCAAGGAAATCAGATGTTTGGTTATCAACGTTGTATTTTAGGAAGCAAGAAAATTTCTTGTCCTTTACTGTTTAAGTACTCAAGCTTAACTTTTAAGATTTCGAGAAAATGTTTACGGTCATTATGTGGGTGTCGGTAAATGCAGCCAATTATAATATTCTTTTGTCTTTTTCGTATGATCTCAATCCAACAGGATTCTACACCTTCCGCAGTTAGGTCAAGGTCATGCCTTCTCACAAATTCCAATTCTTTCGTAAGATAAAGGCCAACACCTCCAGCCAATGTTTTAGAGTTTGTATGCAAAAACGAATATCCTGGTATGCTAATGTTTAGGCTGTTTGTCTCTTTCAGTTTAGTTTCTGAGATAGCAATAATATCTGGTGATTCCTTCGATGTGAGAAGGATATATTCTAACATTGAGAGGTTTTTAGATAAACTGCGCATATTGCAATGCAAAATTGAGAATCCATTTTGTCGAGTTGCCTTATAAAATAAAGATCCAGTTTGTTTAATAGAATAATATTTTGATTCTATGTAATTCTCGAATTCTTCAGCTTGTTTATCTGGGCATTCAATGATATCTTGGAAAAGGTCTTTCGAGTCAAATATAGAGGTGGGGGAGGAGTAAACCTACGAATGAAGTCACCTAGCGAGACACTGTCTTGCACCCAGACCAACATGGGTTTCAAAGAGGTCTGTCATGTGAGACTCAGTTAACAGTGACAGTAAATGGGTAGACGGACGTCATATTCTTGGATTTTTCCAACGCATTTGACAGTGTCCCTCACGTTAAACTCATGGCCAAACTGGAGCATTATGCAGTAAGGGAGAAGTTGCTCCAATGGATGCAGTCTTTCTTGATCGGTCGCAGGCAACGTGCAATTGTAAATGGACCTTCATCGTCGTGGTCTGCTGACACTTCCAGAGTCCCGCAACGTACAGTGCTCGGACCTCTACTCTTCATCTTATATATCAATGACATCCCTCCCGGTTTAAGATCTTCAGTAAAGCTCTTTGTGGACAACAGTGTCCTTTATAGACCCATTACATCATACGAGGACTACCTCCACCTACAAAGCGACTTACGTGCTTTAGAGGTCTGTAGTAACACGTGGCAAAACAGATTCGAACCTACAAAGCGCTACAAGCTCTCCATCACCCTCAAGAAAAACTAATTATAATTATAACAAGAGCCCATCTGGGCTTTCACTCGGGCCACATGAGATTGAAGATGAAATACACTTTCATTTGAAATCCTCTTAGTAATAACCAAAGGGAATAATTATTAGCAGTCTTTAGGAGTGGCCGGTAGCGCGGTGACTTTCATTCTCTGCTCCCCTAGTATATATATACATGTATGTAATTTAATATTTTTGTTTTCTCGTATGTAAATTAAAGTAGTTGATCTTTTATTGAAAACACTACTTATTCATGTGTGTATGTATGTTCAGACTACTATCGTGCAGCTAGCTAGAGTCTTGAGATATCTGTCAGCAACTCGCAGCTAGTTAATAAATTAGTACTGTTCAGACCTAGTAACTTAGTAGGTTTTACTTTTTGTTTTTCCGTTCCAGTCGTAAACAGTCCGAGTTTGACCAAAGTGAAACGATCGAGCTGCTCGCGTCCGTAGATATATATTTCTTCGTTTGCACTTTTGACATGATATAATTCTTCAAATGGCACCATTGTTTTATTTCTTATGTTTAATAATACAGTTCTCAGCTGTAAATAAAATAGAACATTCTATGGAAGATTTCTTGTCCTAAAGTTTGGAAACGTAACACATGCATTTGACGCTAGAAAGTTCAGTACTCGCAAGGTCAGTTTGCACTATCGGCTGTTATGGAATGGAAACATACTTTCACAGCTTAATATGTATGTCGATTGGTCAGAAGGATATCTTGTTTAAATGCTACGGTCCTTTCGGCATCAGGAATTTTTTAAACGGGAGTTTTCGTACAGTATTTCAAGCTATGCTGTAGTGCGAGTTCAGTTACGCCACAAATGTCGGTGAAACTAATACCGTGTTCATTATTATCGGTTTTCTCTATGGGTTCTCATGTATTCAATAATTACTTCTGGAGCTTCATATTTGATTTCCTCTTTCAGTTTTTCCCTTTAGTTTGGACATTAGGGATATATCCTTGGAGATTTCGTACAGTTTAGCGACCGTTGTGTCGAAAGTAGAAACGTTCGTTTGTCATGAAAGTGCGTAAACAAACTGTCACAAGCGGTTTCATAGCAGCTCGATGTTTGACTCCCATATAGTCGATGATAACGTATATAGCTTCATATGTACGTCGATTTCTCACAAGGATTTCCTCTTTCAGTTTTCCTCTCTCTTTGCTGGCAGTTCATGCTTCTTGTTCGGGTAGTTGCCCCACTGAGCCGTAACCACAAAACGAGCACAGCATTTCAGTTGGCATACACTGCGTACATCTGCTTAACTAATTAGATTTGTAAAAATCTTAGCGGATCATGTAAATATTCCGCTTGGCTCAAATATGAGGGTTTCTGCCGTCAAAGTTAATTTTTTGTTTCAGTTTTCCCCATATTAGCAGACTTGTATAATGTCTCGAGCTCTCCGAATCCAGTAGAAAGACTCTGGTTATTCTGTCGTAAAACATGGACCTGACCCAAATTTAGGTTGTATTGCATCATTGCCCACGATGGAATAGATTTCTGACAATGACTATTTGAAATTGATATCTCCTTGTCTCGCCTAGTCTGAGCTTTGAATTTTCTTATCTGAGCGCGCCTGAGGAAATCTAACCTTTGTTTGCGTGACCAGCATAGTGCAATCTGATTGGTTCGAATTTGACCTTTAACGCATGCGCAGAAGCCGTCTGACACTAATTTAAAAAAATAATAATAACCACTTGCATTTTCAGACTCGGCGCTGCCACAGGCAGCCCGAGTAATAAACGATCTATCTGTCTAAACGCAAAGATTAAGCATAAATGTTGTAAACATCATTGAATTTCCAGTCGAGGCTCAGCCGTACTATAGATCAAATAGAACCCAATACTGCCATAATTATAGACACATTTCTGCCTCTGTCAACGCTTATAAATACTCTTATGTCAGAACAATACCAGATTAGAATGCTCTACTCAGCTACACCGTACAGGCATCTTCATTTAACCAGTTCAAGGAACTCATTTAATATACAGTAGCTTTTTGTCGCTTGAGTGTTTTGTTATTTGTTTGATTGTTTATTTAGTTGTTTAGCATATCGCTGCACTAAATGCGAGTATCGGCATTAGGCTTGCCTGTATAGATACTTAACAAACTGAAACTGAAAGTTCTAATAAAAAAAATCATTACTGTAACTCTAAGCCCATGCAAAATTATGTTCTTTGAAATAAAAAGTATAAACTAATGAAAGAAGCAGCCAACAAATCTCTAGTTTGACAGATGGCCTATTTTATGTACAAAACTCAGGTTTAACGCACAATCTTTTCAACACCTTCGAAAGGAGTCATCTTTGATTAAAGGCGCGACTCGTTCCCATCATTACGCGATGTGCCTCATATACATACAGCTAGCCCACAATTAAAATATTTCCATGAAAAATACTGCAAGCAAAGTCCCCACATTCTCCCCCACCCCAAGGGCACGGATTTGTTGCGAAGTCCCTACAAAGTCCTCAATTCCCCTACCTACAGCCCGGGGTTCCCTCACGCCTGGCATAAATTACCTCAAAATCGATCACTAAAAGCGAACCAAAAATATATAAACCAGCACATCTTGTTTAATTCGATGTCAAATTTAACGAAATTTTCGTATGTTAATATTAAAATGTAATAACATCTTTAGGATCAAACACATTTGTATATTGACGTTAGTGTGACGTCATAACGAACGACTCCTTTTAAGGTCAAATTGTGCGTTACCTACACGTTTGAAATAACTGAAGCATGTTATCACAACAACATAAATGTGTGTTTTTGATTGCCGCAATTTTAAAGTCTCTACGATAAATATTTGCTGAGTTATTAAGAACTGAAGTTTCCTGTGACGTCACATTTTCTGACGTAATGGGTCTGACATCAGTCATGCTTTCTAAATTGAAGAAACATAAAAAGACCATATTGCAGCGATTCAGTGTACAGTAAGTACAGTTCCTCTTTAAAACCCGAAAAATACTCGAATAGTTATTTTTAAAAGACATTTTCAAAAATATATGACGTCATAATGACGTTTCCTCTTTTTCACTGTGAATTTTAAAGTATTTCCTCTCAAAAATTGAAAATTCTAAAAACATACGGTTGTGGGTACCGATTTACTCTTTTGATTCCTAGATTGTCGTAAACAAATATTTTAAACTCTAAAAGATGAATGAAGAAGTTATTTTGTAAATGGTTCTGTATTGAATATTTCCCAAAATTCAAAATTTCATAACTTTTCTCCCTCTTAACCAATCGAACTCGGGTTTTCTGTTTCTTTGTAGTCGACATGATGGGAAATCGAAAATATAAAATTTACTGATGTTAAAGGTAATTGAAAACATCGAGAAACCTATTATAAATGGATATATGACGTAACTGTGACGTCATCAAAATGTCTACGGTAGTTCAAAGCATCTGATTTCGTTTAGGTCATCGGTCTTCATCCTCTCACAAAAAATCAATCTTCTACGTTGGAAACTTTTGAAAATATAGCAAAGTGATAGATTTTAGGGTCATTTGTGCCAAGCGTGCCTACCCCCCCCCCTCCCCCCAAACCACCTCGTGGAAGCCGATGACTACGGTGGCCCAAAAGGGTCAAACACAAATGAATTTCACAAAACACAAATCAATATCCCAAAACACAAATCAATATCGCAAAACACAAATCGGTATCCCAAAACACAAATCAAAACTCCAAAACACAAATCAAAATTCCAAAACACGAACCAATTTCCCAAAACACAAATCGAAATTCCCAAAACACAAATCGATTTCCCAAAACACAAATCAAAATTCCTAAAACACAAATCGAATTTCCCAAAACAGAAATCAAAATTCGCAAAACAAAAATCGAATATCGATCGAGAAAGTCTGGGAACAGATCGTACAGGAACGCCTGCGGGTGTGTGCCGCGGAGACCTCAAAACCCTGACCCTATCCCAGACCTAAAAATGCCGTTTACCATACCCTATCCCAGACCCAAACCATAGATTCATACTCAATTACACTTCGAAAGCCGTTGTTTTGTTTTAATATGATATTTTAAGCTGTAGTGTGGTCGATAAAGCGGTAAGCATGGCGTCAACGACAAGTATATCAAAATCCATACCTTTCCCAGACCAAAACCGTAAAAAGGATACCCTATCCAAGACCTCGATCGGCAGCTCAAAAACCATACCCTATCCCGCGGCACATACCCGTATAGCCCCGGGTGTAGAAGTTCCCTTCGATTGCTTCTTTCTCAGTGACGTTGAAGTCTGATAAAAGAGCTCTATACGAAGGTATACTAGTGCCGAGCTTAGAGCCGCAGTTAGGACAATATTGGAAATCTTCTCCTTGATCACCACAGTTTTGGCAAAACATTTTGCAAGAGTTTCAATTCTGGTAAATTTACAGCAGGCGTTCCGGTATTTTGGGTTAGTTCCCAGGCCTTCGATTTTCGATTTGTGTTTTGGGAAATTGATTTGTGTTTTGAGAAATTGGTTCGTGTTTTCGAATTTTGATTTGTGTTTTGGAATTTTGATTTGTGTTTTGGGAAATTGATTTGTGTTTTGGGAATTTCGATTTGTGTTTTGGGAAATTGGTTCGTGTTTTGAAATGTTGATTTGTGTTTTGGAATTTTGATTTGTGTTTTGAGATACTGATTTGTGTTTTGGGATATTGATTTGTGTTTTGAGATACTGATTTGTGTTTTGGGATATTGATTTGTGTTTTGGGAAATTCATTTGTGTTTGACCCTTTTGGGCCACCGTAGATGACAATTGCATAAGACATTGTTTACAATCAACGACAATAGACACCGATATGAAAGTGTCAAATAATTTAATTGAGCGTAGTTTTTGTCTTGAATAGCGACTGATGCATGCTGGCTTGAGGTGAATTTCTAACAATGTTGTTGGCTGCCACTCAATTAATGCACGTTTTACAGGGAATCCTTTATCTCTGGTTTGCTTTGTTTTTGTTTTTCAAATCGTGGCCTTTATTTAGTTTTAGCCGGTGAATTCTAATTCTTCAAGCTGAGATATTTTTCAGGGATCACTGGCTCGAGCTCACAGAAAATAAACTTAACTCGAAAAGGTAGACTGAATGAATACTTGTTTATTGGATCAACTTATTTCAATTTTAATTTACTGCTAGGTGTTCCTGTGTGTGTTAAATAGGGTAACTGTAAATAGAAACATTACACCAGATTCGATCAAACTCTTAATGTCCGTGAATCGTGCCATTGCGTTACAATTTAATACATGTACACTGATGTAAAAAACCTCTCCCTGACAAAAAGTCAACAAACTGTTTAATGCATTTAGAAGTCTTACCTTAATATCGCAACTTCAACTTGATTTGACACGAAGAAGCACAGGACTCTGTAAAGTCTGAAAACATTGTCCTCACTTTTCTTTGCCATCGACAGAAACTCTTCAATAAAACTTAAATAGACAGCTCTACAACGGAGTTCGACACACGAAAGTGAAGGCTGACAAAAAGAAAATTTCTGACGAAATACAGGTTATATAAACCAGGTCACACTACTTAAAAACATTATATTTGGCTTTGCCGTTTTCTCGTCCAGAAGCATTCATCCATGACGCCTGACGGATCGATATGCAATGTGCACAGGCTGCTCGGTGAAAGCGAGTGATGACGTCACGAGAAAAACAATATAAGGCAAAACACAATGCATGCTGGGAATCCTCCTCTGGGACGGACCCGTTATAGGAGTTCGGTGGTCATGGAAAGCGTGGATATTTGCAGCTGTTGTAAGAGATTATAGGACGACTTCAGATTACTATTATTTTTTCTTTGTAATTTTAGAATGGGATTATGTTTCGCGCATACACTGTAAATTTCTGAAATTTATTAAAGAAGTTAAATAAGGATGACTGGGGATTTGAAAATGAAGTAAACGAAAGCACAGGCAGCCCAAGCTCAAAGTTTGATATTATTTGACCGTTGAAATCAAGAGCTCTTGTACGAAGGTTCAAACATCCAGAATATCTGGTATTTTATCGCACTAAATGGCAAATGAATAACACAATGAATTTGCTTTGATAAAGATTATGTTGTTTGTGTCTTGGATTTGGGAGCCGATTTGTCTAAACTTTCACAGTTGCATTTCAATGAAAACGTAAAGCAGCATGAGGTTATAAACTCAAGATCAACAATTATTAATCACTGCCAGGCGCCATTTACGTAAATTTAAACCAACTACCTTTGAAAACAGCAAAATAAATTAAATGTAGTTACTTACCAAAATTGAATAAACATTTAGGACATTAAGAGTACGTTTCCTGCATGCAAAGAACAGCATAAATGCCCCGGGCATATGTCACGACAACATGTCAAAAGGCGTGGCATAGCCGGAAGTCACGTGATACTAAACGAAGGGGAAATGGATGATCCTGAAAATTGTGGTGTTATCAGTAAGTGTTATCCATATGCTACCCTAGGCTTAGCTGTTTTTCATTATTGAGGATTAATAGTTTTGCTGTCTTCAGAAACTCGATATCGTCCTAAATTATCCGATCCATCTATAATTTGATTCATGGGCTCAGGTAATGTGCTAGAAATTACGCCTATATATACCTCTTTCAGGAAACTAATAAACTATCAAGAGCATTAGTAAGTTGGACTAAAAGCTAGCTTGTCGTTCTCGCTTTGTTTGACGTACGCTGTTTAGTACGGTTAGTCGCACCACCATAGACTGGAACGAGACTGCTGAAAAGGTTATCCAGGCCACGGAAGTCGGAAGTCAGTCTCGGCTTTCATTCACACATTTTGTCGTTAGTTCACGTTCGTCGGGACAAATAGATAAAAAACAATGATTCAGCTTTCAAACAATGTCAAAGTTGATTTGAAAAACCGAAACAAGTTGATCAATGCTGACCTTTTCCTCTAACCATGTGGGTCCGAGACACGCATTAACGCATAACGTTATAGATTTATTTCACACTGTTTTCATCACATAATATATTACAAAATAGGGAATATGACATTAGCACAAACTTGTTTGAAAGTTGATAGATAAATGTTCAGTAGAGAGCTTTAGAGTGTTTCTGTGCAGTCGCCTAGGCTTGCTTAGTCTAAAGAGGAAACTGTTTCATTTTGATAGTGACGACAAGCGACACATGATCAGGCAGAAAGAAAAGCATATTTCACATATCACAGCCATCTGGCTATCAGACCGTTTGTTGTTTTATGAACTAAATGGGCTTCCGTAGACTACATGTCTCGACTCACGATATTATATATATATCCCCGTGTAAGATAATTTTTGAAAAAGCTTATTTGGCCATTTGGCCATTTGGATGTCCATGTGGAAAACTAATTTAAATTATATCTCTCGTTTATAACATGTTGACAATCTTCAGACCACGGGGCTATTAATAAAAGCCAGTTGACAGATTAGAAAATTAACACATGTTACTTTGTTGTGGTTAGGCACTGTCATGCATGCATCAAATGTTCCTAGTTAATTAGATGCAAAACTGATGAAGTGAGAAGATATTTATCGAAAGGACGATAAGCGCATAAACTGGACTAAAATACATTTTTATCCATTTTATTAATCCAATAGTCTGGCACTTGTTAAATTTAAAGCACAGGAAAGAAGCCAGTTGATATAGTCACTCGCACTATAAACAATCGATGATAAATATTCCACTACGAATTATCATTGTTTCCGGCGGCAAACTGACCTCAAACCAAAAAAAAAACGCAGGAGTTCAGGCTGCGCGCAGCCTCTAGTTTTTCTTCTTCTGTGGTCTACAGAAAAAACATATACTGACCTGTATTGCTAACCATGTGGGTCGGAGACGCTTTGATCGAGAAACCAGTAGGCATGCGCATTAACGTTATAGATCTATTTCACACTGTTCATATCACATAATAATTACAAAAGAGTGAATACGACCTTAGCACAAACATGTTTGCTAGTTGATAAATGTTCGGTATGGATGGGATGGGAATGTCAGGTCGATTTAGTTTTTTGTCCAGTGTTCTTAGTCAGGAGACATTTAAAAAAAATGTTGGGGGTTGGGGAGCTACACTATAAGCGACCATTCATTATTTATGCCTGGCCTGGGGGGGGGGGGGGGGGGGGGGGCTGGCAAGAAAGAGGGGGTCCATTATAATTTATAGAGAGGGTTCACTGAAACTAGTTTGGATTAGAAGGGGGATCTGTCAATGCTTTTGTAATTAGTTCAATCTCCGCTTGGCTGCTGCACCGCTTTGTAGCAATATTGCAAAGGGTCTGTTACAGTACAATCCTGCAAGGCATGCTGGGTCATTAAAAAAAATTGTTAATAGGCCAAAATATAAAACTGTGATGTTTATAATTATCAAATGATGTTATGTTTTGTTTTGATGCAGCATACGGAGAAAACCTTTTTTGTAGGCATAAATAATGAATGGTCCCTTACAGGTTCTATGAAAAATAGATCCTAGAGGTAAAAAAAATTAAAGTCATTTCAACAATAATTTGTGATCTGATCCGATCGATCCCTGTTCTGACCCACTGCAATTAGCTAAGGCCCCTTCATGAAGTCATTGATCTCCGTGAATTTGAACCTTCAGACATACATTTGCACTCAAAATAGTCTTACGATTTTACATGTATTTTAACTTGTTAAATCCACCAAACTAAGATCAATAACGAAGGGCTGTGTGCAACAAGGCCATATGTGGCTCCTGGTCACGTTATAAATTCGTCCTTTGAAAACAACACCAAAATGAAGAGGACGACGCTTATCAAACACCGATAGTGACTTGTGTAACAAAGTTTAACATATATCCAGTTTAGTTATGAATTAATATTCTCTAGTCCGCACAGGTCGAACATGCAGACGTATGAGGTCGTGCGAACTAGACCTTTCCAAAAAAAAACGCCGGAGTTCAGGCTGCACGCAGCCTCTTGTTCAGTTTGTATAATGAGAAATCAACTCAAAGCTGCATTTATCCTGGATTTTTTTAGATCAAACAAGGAACACGCATAAGGCACTAAAACAAATTATACATGAACTTGTATAAGCTGCTTTTAAACTAGAATTTTAGATATTTCTGTCTTTGTGCTCATGATGAAACTGCTCTCACAAATTTTAGGGTATTATAATCACTTGCTATCAAAGACCGCAAGAGAATGAAGGACACAATGAAAAACGAATGAAGATTTACAATTCATCCGGCAATAACAACTCGTGTTCTACAACTTACAATGGTTTCTCCACTCGGCCTCGGGGAAAATTTATCCCCGGTCAACATGTTGAACACTTCATGGCGAAGACGTAACATAACAATGGCAATGTCAAAGAAGTCGATCTGATTGGTTGGCGGTGAAATATCGCGACAAGGAAAAAATAGACATGGCGGAAATATGACTCAGCTATAGTCATTTAACGTGCCTATAAACCTAGATTATTTAGCATTAAAATCGATTCTACATCACGTAAATAAGTGAATAGTAAAATATTTCTTGGTTTGATTGTTGCATCTATGAGTTATAGAAGTTTCTATTTCCAATATGCTAATTTGTGTGATGTCACAGGAGGCCTCATTTATTATACAAAACATGCTGGCAGAGATAAACGTGTAGTGATTTTACCAAATATTTTGTATAAATCAGAAATATTTTCATTCACAAGGAGAAAGAAATGACCTTTTGTTGGCCTCCTGTAACATCACATAATTAGGATATTGGAAATACAAACCTATATAACTCAGACGCAATACTTACATTTACTAATTTTGTATGAAATTCAGTGGGGCACATGCATACCATATTTTTTAAATGCTTGTAAATGTTCTACAATGAAAAGAGAGACAAACTGTTCCGTTTATCCACCAAACTGCCATAGTATCACCAGTTCAACTGATTTTTTTTAATCGGTCAATTATTTCTAGGCTACTGCATCGGTTAGCTAGCTAAAGCGGTAACACAAGCTTTACATAATTGTTTGCCTACATGGCTCAAAAGCACTACACACTCCTGTGCACACCAGATCAGAAAAAAATTATGCTCTTTTATCGCACGCATTTCATGATAGGTTGCTTCTAGTTCATTAAATACTTTTCATTTCAATAAATGGTTTGCACTCAATCCCGAGATTCAAATGACAAAGAGCATGGCGGTCATGTTGGTGTACAGAACAAAAGAAGCTAACGAAGGATCTATTGTTAACTGTACACCAACATGGCGGCTATGACGTCACGTGCAAAGGGTCTGTAGGCAATATGACGACGTGAGTGGACTACAAATACCAGAACCCTTTTGAAATTATTATTTTTTATTCATATTTTCAAACTCCCGAAAATACCAAGACAATGGTCTAGATTAGGGAACAATAGAATCCGCACAAAGATTTTTAGTAGTTGTAGTCAGATGGCATCATAGTGCAAATTGCCTATATTTAGTTGTGTATTCGAGTGAAACGAAGTAACTAGCGAAATTTTGGATCTCAAGCCATGATCAATTATATACAAATCTTGAGGTATCCAGGTAAAATATTATGCAGTGAGCATAATATACCTGCGAGAAACAAACGCTAGTTTAGTGAGCAACTTATTATCGAATTATTAGAAACCAAACGGTGTTTATTTTGTATATGGATTAGAATAAACAATAATTCATTAGCTTTACATGTAATAGAGAATATTTCGTATGAGTGGGACAAACTACGGCATGCATGGTTACTGTACGGCTTGCCGTGACTTTGAAATGGTTTCCCTATTGGTTTTGTCTGCTGATCCAATCAAATTACAGAGTTATGGTACGGCACGTTACTGTACGGCATGCCGTGACATTGAAATGGTTCCGTATTGTTTTTGTCCTGCTGATCCAATCAAATTACAGGGTTACGGTATAGTAATTTCGTAGTTTGCCCCACTCATACGAAATCTGCTCTATTGTTGTTTATATTAGGTTTTGATAACTCTTGTGACATGTCTGCCGCTCTGGGAATCCTCGCTGCTGCAAGCGTGTTTTCTCCCAACATTCAAAAGAATGCCACGGACGTTCGTCAGGATGTGCGTAATGAATGGGGGCACTGCAACTTCGATAAATGGAATGAAGTCAAGTTTGCCAGGTGTTTCCAGCTGATGGAAACCTTTCTGAGGAACTTAACCCTGAGTCATAGAGAAGAGAAAAGGCTCACCGATGAACTGGCTGACTGGGAAGCAAAAGGTGAGTGCAAACTCATAGCTCAACACCCAAACTAATTGCTGATTACTCGGGCTGCCTGTGGCCAGGCCCGAGTCAAGTTTTCCAAGTGTTCCTTCCTTCCCTTTATTTTTCGTGTCGCGAAATTTCGCGGTTAACCAATCAGATTGCACTAATATGCATGTAAACACATGTGGCTGCCATGTCACATGTCTCGCGGCGACCATTTTCTCTAGCTCTGCGAATGTGAAGCGAGGAGTGACGATTTTGGTTCTGTTTCTGCTAAATAATCCACGGAAGCTGAACGAAAATGCTAGTATTTCTGCATCTGAGTGTCATCGGATTGCAGTGTTGTATTGTTGACATTGTTGAAATTACCAATTCACACACCGAGGAGGTCAAATGAGTTTAGCCTTTAGGTGAGTGATTTTGATTGTGGACTGTTTGATACTCAAATATACTTCATTGTATTGTACAGTACCATACAACTGGGAAGTCTTGACTAAGCCAGTCAAACCAATGCTGAGGTTTACAAGACTTATCTTGAAGAGATGGGATTTGCTGGGCATTTCTCTCCCTGTCCCATCTGAAAGGGTTAGAGTGGGTGTCGGAATTGCTTGCATATTGCCTATTAAAAGCAAATCGTAAAATAATTACACGATGTAAACAGTCTAGAATAAATAGGCAAATATAATCCCTCAAGCACAACCGATCCGTGGTCCAATCTGCTTTTATAGTATTTCAGAAATAATTTGAGTTTCAATATGTTTTGAAGTGATTGCTCACATGTGCATTCACTTGTATACTAATTACAGTCATGCAAGAACAGACAATGTTTATCTTAATTAGTGACATTATTTATTTAATTAAAATCTAAATCATGTTTTACATTTGTTTCGAATTTTTAATTACAAGGAGGGCCACACATTTATCTGTGTATATACTAGTGAGTGTTACCCTCTTGGAATAAAGTTTTCATTTTATGTCCCAACGCAACCGATATTTTATTAAACGTTGGACTGGTCAAACATTATCAGGGAGAGGTGGGGGTGGAGAATGAAATCAAAAAGTCTAAAAATACATACAGTCAATCTCGAAAACGTTGTCCAAAACCATATAGATGTAGATATATAAATTGAATATATAAAAAGCGGCAAAAACTAACAATATACTTCCTGTAGAAGGATCCCGCTGGATTCACAGCTAGTTGTACGGTATATTATATGAAGAATTTACAATAGTACAACTGGCAACTTCTCACAGTTCCATATATCAAAAAACGTCATCAGTCTTCATCAGTTAAAAATTTAAAACAATCAATTTTAAAAAGATTTTGATTTTTTAATTTTTAACTGATTATATAAACAATAAAAATAATAATAATATATTTCTATGCACAATAACTGGTTTACTAACGTCTAAAAGTAAAGGCTGAGGAGGATAGTTTGTTGCAAAACGATTCATATGAGTTTGAACCCCTTATGCTCTCTGGTACCTTATTCCATATTTGAGCTCCGCTATAGCTAAAGCTCTTTAAAAAAATTCTATTCTAGGTCTAGGAATAAAAAGCTTAATTGAGGATCCCTTTAGATTGTAATCCGTTTTTGAGTTTAAATTTTGAAAAATATTACACAGTCTTTGGGACGCTAATTCGTGAATCGTTTTGTACATGAGTCTGGCCTTCATTTCTGCCTTTCGCTCGTCTAAAGATGTCCACCCAAGCGTGTTTAGAGTCGGCTTCATTTCTGAATTTCATGATAACTCTGGCCGACCTGTTTTGAATCTATTAACGGACTTCACTACATTAGTATGTTGAGGAATTGTGATTTTATATTTATAAAATGAACTTTGCAAATGACTTAGCACAGCTTTCGTTAGCATTCGGTCAATGAAAGATATATTCGGTAAGGGACTGAATATATAAGAACCATGTCCACAAGGAGCTGAACTAGCTCCATTAGAAAACAAATAGACTTTACAAACAATTAATTATATCACCAACTACGTTACGTGAATCACTGTATAAAGCTTACAAGAATAAGCTCAATCATTTAAGATTTAAGATTCATTTATTTTGCACTATTTTTCCTTTTTTTAAATAAAATATACAAATATGTAGGAAAAAGGAATGATAATATAAGCTATTAAATTTAATGAGCTAGGTAAGATGTGCGTAGTGGTCAAAGTAGTCGCTAGGCTTTCGAGTTGATCACTACCATAGGTATAATAGTAGAGGGGAAAAAAGAATTATATAAATATGAAAAAGTGCAGAGGAGAAATTGAGGAAAACGATTCCAGAGGAATTATACAAAAGAAATAAGAAAAAGAGCAGAGGAAAAGGGTGTTGGTAATACGAAAGGAAATATTGCTATAATTAGTTTACATATAAATAATTTCATGAATATAATAATGCTAATGTTTCTCAAGTTTCATAATTTCTTGAATATAATAATCCTAATACTAATGTTGATATTTATTCTAATACTAATACTAATTCTAATACTAAGTACTGTAACAATACTAATACTGTAAATAATACGAGCAGAGGAAAAGGGTGCTAATAATACGAAGGAAATATTGCTATAATTAGTTGACATATAAATAATTTCATAAATATAATAATAATCTTAATGTTAATGTTTCTCAAGTTTCATAATTTCATGAATATAATAATCTAATGCTAATTTTGATACTTATATTAATTCTAATACTAATTCTATTACTATTACTAAGTACTATAACAATACTAACACTGTAAATAAGTTTCCCAAGAATGAAGTAGTAGACATATATGCCAACTTTATGAAAATAATATTAATATTATAGCTGGCTGTCAAGTAGGAACAGTTTGTATTCTTTTTTAAAGCCACTATGTGATAGGTTTTTAATTTTCAGAGGGATTTTTCCCATATTCTTGATGCAAGGGTCTTGAATCTTGATAAGCCATAGTTTGTCATAGAAGCAATTACCATTGCCAAGCGATCATAATTATTATGATAATAGATTAGAAAGCGCCAAAAACGACCTCAAATTAACCTGGAAGCTGATAAACGAAGTCATAGACAAACGAAAGAGCAAGCCGTTCTTGCCCTCGTCATTTAAATCTGACTGCAAGATAATAAATAGTTTTCTTTTAGTCATTAGCACTATTGTTGTTGTCCTTTGGGACCTTCACGGGTCGTATATAAACCACTCCTTGTCATAATCACACCACTTGACGTCGCAACCAGCCTTCGTTTTGACCTCTTTTGAAATTTCAATTTACATTTATTTGTTACTTACGTAAATTGACAGGCAATTATTGCATGGTCCTTACTAGAAGGATTTTGTCTAGCCTTAATGTTCAGTGTTACCGTTTAGATCCAACTTTGTCTTCCACTGTAATTTAGTACCTGTAATCTCCAAAAGATGGTGCTGCAGCATTGGGTTGGAGAACATGTTCCAAAACATTTTCCCTGCGTGGGTTTTAACTGGTTTTCGTGTCCGGCTCAGCACGTTAGTTTTTTCTGTATATACACGTGGCTTTTAATGTATTCATGACTTGACACAATTGTAATTATTTATTCTAGCTACCTTAGCCAATAAACGACTGCTGGGCGACTCCCTCCATACCTGCCTCGTTGTGCTGTATATAATAGAAATGTTTTCTATTCGGCTGAGCGCAGCGAAAGAGAATAGAACTGATACTTTGGAGATCGCTGATAGATTTTGCAAATATTTTACCAATATTGTTCCAAGTCTAGCAAGTAAAATACCCGAGGTAAATTCTTCTTTTCGTTCATTCCTAGTTGACAATGACAATACACCGATCATATTAAAACCAACCAATATAACTGAATTAAAAGATATATGTAGGACGTTCAAATCGGGAAAAGCCCCCGGTTATGATAATATCCCAATGCATGTGATTAAAAATTCCTTTGACCTCATCTCTGAACTTTTGACGAATATCATCAATTTTTCTTTACCTAAAGGAATTTTCCCGGTTAAGTTAAAAATTGCCAAAGTCATCCCTATTTATAAAGCTGAAGATCCTGATTTATTTGTAAATTATAGACCGATTTCCTTGTTATCAAACTTCTCGAAAAGGTTATGTATAACCGCCTAATTGAATTTGCAGAGCGGGATGAAATTCTTTATTGCTATCAGTTTGGTTTTCGAAGAAATCACTCGACGTCACTCACGTTAACTCACCTAGTTAATAATATTACGTCGGCCATTGATCAAAACGAAATTTTTGGATCTTTCAAAGGCTTTTGACACGCTAGACCATCAAATTTTGTTTGCCAAGTTGGAACATTATGGTATCCGTGGTTTAGTTCTGCAGTGGATCAAAAGCTATTTCCTATGCCGAAAACAATTTGTTCAATTTAATCAAACTTGTTCCTCGGTGCAAACTATTAAATGTGGTGTACCTCACGGTCTACTTTAGGTCCCCTATTTTTTATTCTGTGTATTAATGATATTCCCAATGCCTCAAAATTGACAGAGTCTTTGCTTTTTGCAGATGACACTAGCATTTTTTATTCTCATTCAGATCCCAACCTTTTAGAGCTCGTGCTAAACGAGGCATTGTATAATTTTGACGTTTGGATGAAATGCAATAAGCTCTCCGTTAATATCAAGAAAACTAATTACATCATTTTTAAAGCAAGACCGAAGAAAATTACCAACAAAATTTCCCTTTACCTTGGTAATCACTTACTCAAACAAGAAAATGTAATAAAATTCTTAGGTGTGTATATCGATGAACACCTTAATTGGAAACAGCACATCAGTCATGTTTGCAAAAAAATCTCCAAGTCAGTTGGTATAATATATAGGTCTCGCTTTTATTTATCTGCTAAAACAAAATTAACTCTGTATTATATATTAGTATACCCTTATATTAGTTACTGTAACATACATTGTAGCTTGGTCATCCACGTATGTAACTAATCTAAATAGAATATTTAATTTACAAAAGTGTGCTGTGCGAGCCATGACCAATTCAGATTACCGAGCTCACTCTGCTCCTTTATTTGCTCAGTTAGATATACTAGACATTTTTAAAGTCAACTCATTTCATGTAGCAAAGCTAATGTTTTGTTATCATAATCAGTTGTTGCCTTCGACTTTCCTCAATTTATTCGTAACTAGCAGTCAAGTACATAACTACAATGCTAGATCAATATCCAATTATCGATCTCATGCCTGTCGTACTAATCTTAAACAGTTTACAATTTTATACCAAGGTCCTAAAATTTGGAATTCCCTGCCAACGTATATCACAGGTTCAACCAGTTTTCCTAGTTTTAAGAAAAAAATGAATGATTTCTTACTCAAATAGATGATTACTGAATCGATCATGCCGCACATATGCATCACTTGTTATAAACTTATTAAGCTACGAGGTGACCTCTTACTATAAGCCTGATGGTTTCTCGAGGTCTTCTCGCCAGACATTACATTCTACTGTATCTGTAATTCCTATTTCTGTGGCAAATAAAAAATAAACTAATCTCATAGACGGCCTTAATTTCTCAACCTCCAAAAAGGTAATAACAAAAGAGAAAAGAATGTCTGCTTGCAGGAGAATTATTACATAACAAGACGTCTATTTTCACTGATTCCCAATCAGTATATCAGTCAGCATTAAGATTTCTAGCAATGCAATAAATGACTCATCTATATTCTTATGTTCACCCTTACATTTGCAGTAGCTTCATGCACCCGTTGGGTACCAATATTTTATCTCGTCAGACTGCAGGACTAATTAACAATTATTCACTGAAGTGGAGGTGAATAATTGTTTCAGTATATACCACACTGCAGATGAATAGCCAGCACCAAATGGTAAAACGTTTCAAATCATGGGCATCAAATTATGGAATAGCATACCTGTTAACATAAGAAAAAAAGACACCATTGGCTCCTTTAAATCCGCTTTAAAACGATATTTATTGTCATAAATTTATGTCATATTTTACTAGATTTTATCGTATTGAACTTGACTTGTAAATAATTATATATTAAGCTTTTAAACC
Source organism: Actinernus sp. WN-2022 (assembly GCA_030867875.1). Taxonomy (NCBI): domain Eukaryota; kingdom Metazoa; phylum Cnidaria; class Anthozoa; order Actiniaria; family Actinernidae; genus Actinernus; species Actinernus sp. WN-2022. Next base: position 417,543 of record JAOWCC010001263.1, read on the forward strand.
TTCCCATCTTTTTAACTTAGATATGAATTGTAAATAGTTTTAAGTAGTTTTATTGTAGCTTATTTAACTTATTGTAATTTATTGTAATTTAAATTGAGGGCCACTAGTTCATCAGTGTTAACTGTCACGTGCTACCCTCGTTAAATAAAGTTGTTATTATTATTATTATATAAATAGTTATTTTATTTTCTGTCAAATGGACAAACTCGCGCGAGGTGATCGCTGCTTCGCTCGGAGGTGAATATGAAATCATATTCACTGTTTGAGTAGCCAATCAGAGTGCGTGAAAGGTGATATTCACTGGTGTGGTATATACTAATACAAAATACACAGCTGAGAGATGTATTTTTCTGTCATCTTTCTCATTACTCCAACAGGTCTTCAGTTGTGCATGGGTACCCTCGTCGATGCTGACTTAATGAAGCTCGTTAAGAATGAGGTAGCCAACCTGTCAATGGAGATAGAACTTATACAGCAGAATAATGAAGAAGAAGCCCATCGAGTCACCAGTGAGCTGCAAAAGGTACAAGACGCTATTCACAAGTACGAAACAGAACTTGTCAAGGTAAAAGAGCAGGTAGTGTCTCTGGAATTATCACGCGATCAGCATAGTCAGCAACTGGAAGATCTTTCTGGTGCATGCGCTAATCTGTCTACTGGTGTAGGTTCCTTGAAGTCACGTCAAGACGACATCGAAATCGAAGTTTCGGGTATGAAAAAAAATGAACAGGATTTAATAGATGAAGTGAGTGAAGCACGAGCAAGTCGAGAAAAACTTTCTGGAAGAATTGAAAGTGTCGAAGAAAAGCAAGAAGACCTGGAAGGGAGAGTTGGGGCCCTAGAGATAGTGATGAATCCAATAAGAAGTTCTCAATCTATAAACACTTTTCAGATTCCTGATAAAATTCCATGTTTTTGTGGCCGGGCTGGAGAACTGAAAGCATTGGCGAAGCCCTTGGAAGTTACAGCCATTTCCTGTAGTTTTTCGGTTATCTGTGGTCTTGGAGGCACAGGTAAAACATCCCTTGCTATAGAACACGTCTGGATAAATAGGGATGCGTACAGTGGAGGCGTATTCTGGATATCTGGTGAAAGCCAACGCTTGTTCCAAATCTCAATAACCGAGATGGCCCGTCAGATAGGGACACACGCCGACGATTTGACTCAGACTGTGTCAGACACTTTACATTGGCTCCAGACGAGGGGGAAGTACTGGTGTCTTGTAATCGATAACTTGGATGAATTGGACCTTTCAGAGGATATGCTGAAGCTTCTGCATGGTCACTGGAAGCGAGAGGCTTCTGGCCACATCATTATCACCACAAGGAGAGAGAGGCAACTTGTAAGAGAGGAAATTCACGATGTTGAACAGGAGGGTTGCATCGAGCTAACAAATCTATCCGAATCCGAGAGTGTGTCATTCATGAAAATAAGAACCGAGAGAACTGGAAATGAGGAAGATTCTGTGACTGTAGAATTGGTGCGCGAGTTAGGCTGCCTTCCTTTAGCTCTTGATCAAGCTGCAGCCTACATTCGTTGTTCGAAGTGCACATTCACTGATTACAAAAATCAGTATCGTACGCAGAAATTGAGGCTCCTGAAAAAACGGAAAGCCCATTACCCTGCCCAAAACACCTCACGAGATCGCATATCTGTGCAAACAACATGGGAACTCAACTTTGAATACGTATCTCTCCTTTCAGAGGACATGGAACTCAGCAGAGCAGCGTCTCGTGTCATGGAAGTGTCTGCATTTCTTTCCCCAGATGACATTCCTCATGAGATCATTAACGAAGGCTTACCTCGAGTAACAGACGGCCATCTGCGAGTGACTGAAGTGTTGACGCTGTTGACCAACTTCTCGCTGTTTCAACGGTTCACCAATAGTTCGTACAGCGTCCATCGACTTGTACAGGAAGTCATTCGTAGTAGAATCAAGAAGGGTGATCTAAAGGAGGTTCTACTTAACGCCACCCGAATGCTTAATTTTGCATTTTCTCAAACCAAAACACCATTTGATGTCTGCCAGAATTTCGAAGGTGAAGCAGTTTTCAGTGAAGCCAACCCTCCCTCTTTACATCTCTGGGGCAACCTTGGTGCTCACGCATGTGTTTTACAAGACCATCTGCTTCAATATTCACAGAAAGACCAGTCATTCAAGGAATCCCTTCTGTACACGGTTGAGGCAGCGAGGTTGCTCAATGAGGCTTCAGTGTTTTTAAGCGTTTGTCAGGAAAAAATCAAAGCCCAAGAACTACAACACCTAAAGCTAGAGCTTTTGGTTCATATCGCCGAGCCTTCAGTAGAACACCATATTGACTACCTCAAATACTTTGAGATTCCATTGAAAAATAAAGACTACAAGCTGATTTCGCATTGTATGGCAAAGAAGGAAATGGAAATTCCCCAAGATACAGTGGTGGGCGGACCAGTAAATGAAAGACTTTTGCAAGAGAAAGCTGACTGCATTCGAGAGGAGGGCAACACAGCTGTAAAGAAGAATGATTTTAAGAAAGCGTTGGATCTCTACACAGAGGCCATAAACATTGTTCAAACTGACCATCGCTTGTTCAGCAATCGAGCTTTGTGTCTTTTAAAGCTTGGCCAACCATCAAAGGCTTTGGAGGATTGCGAAAAGTGCTTGAGACTTGAAAGATTGTATAGCAAAGCATTGCAGCGAAAGGCCTGGGCATTGCACGAACTTGCTAATCAACAAACAGACAACAAACATATTAAAGGAAGGTCTTTAGCTGCTGCTGCTCTTGCTGTACACATTGACCCTACTGTTCGTGAAACTCCACACTTCAAACTAATGTTCCCTAATCTGCATTTTTACGAAGTAAAGAACCCCTTACTTCTTCCTGGACTTTTGCTAAAATGTGCTCCAGAAACAACGCTGCTACTTCATAATGGAGATTACAAGCTACAAGAAGTGATTTATAGAAACGGTTTTCAAATTGTAGGCCTTGGATCCCAAGTCTCACTGAAATTTGAAAATCGTTGTACCTTAATTCTCGCCAATTACTGCTTTGAGAATATTATTTTAATTAAGGGGAGCGGAGCTATAGTCTGTTCTATGTTTGGATCGTTAACCTTAATAAGTTGTACTATTTCTAGTGGTTTCGTAGGCTGTGAAGACTTTCCAGAATGCAACGGAGGACCTGGATGTGTGGCTGGTAAACCATGTGAGAGGACAGGCATGTTTGGCGATTGTAGATCGGGAATATCCGGTAAAGCAGGCTGTACAGGTATTCAAACTGTAGGGGGAAGCAGTGGTTACTTAGAGGATTGTGACATTCGTGATTGTGGAGGTGGAGGTGCAATAAGCCAAGGCTGTGGTACCTTCATGACGGTAAAATCGTGCCGAGTGCACAAGAACCACAAAGCAGGCCTGGAAGCCCTAGAGGGTGGACGTCTCATTGTTACTGATAGTAACATTTTTGGAAACGGTTATTATGGAGTCTTGATTGGCCCTTCCGCTGGTACCTGTGAGATCGTTAATAACAGAATCTTTGAAAACTACGGCGATGGAATCTTCGTATTAGATAGCTTAGAGCACGAATTAGTAATTTGTGGTAACCGTATTTATCATAACCGCTCTTTTGGCATTTATTTGGATCGCTGTCAAGTGAAAATAGCGCGGAATGAGATCTTCGAGAACGGATTTTGGGCTATTCATGCAAAGACCCTGACCACAGCTTACATAGAACACAACGAAATTTACAGTAACAAATGTGGTGCCATTAATATTGACATTAACTTTTCTGGTCGCATTGTTATCACGTCAAATAATGTGAGGGACCACAGCGGCCCATGGCTAGAAGCCCCTTCGCCCGCTAGGTCTTTCCCTGGGTCTGTCGATTTAAGGAGAGAGGATGGTTCGTTGCTTCTTCCGCCAGGGGAGACCAAGTTCTACTCAACTCCACCAGTTGTCAACAATAACGAACTGAAGAACAACAAAGTGGGACTATTTCATCCAAAAGAAAGAGCCAAATCAGTTGAACGAGAGTGCGCCTTCTGTCGCAGTTCTGCTAACCTTCGAAGATGTTCTAAGTGTAATGTTGCAGCATACTGCGGACGTAGCTGTCAAGAGAAACACTGGCCAAAACATAAAGCCTTGTGTGCTGTTATGGCAGGGCGATACTCTGTGACAGTCACGCCTATATCGTATTCTAACATGGTATCTGGCATAACACTTCGAGGATTTGGTTCACACCTGAAAGGTATTGGAAAGGGTCCGAAGCCTGACCCGAAAAGGAACAAACGGTTTATCGTGAAAGTACAAACAAGGCACCTTAATTGGCATCCACTCCAGCTGCTGACAGTTTATGATCGGAGTCTCGATATTGATTGCTACATTCAAAGTCCCGCAATCTTCCATGTGATTATGGAATGCGGAGTTCATGGAGAACTACACAAATTTACGAGCAAGAAGGCGTTTTTTTGGACAGTGTTTGCAGAGGCTGGTAAGAAGCTCACCGTCTTCTTGGATGAGCTGGCACCATACCAGGAATGGTAATATGGTCTTCAACGTGAAGTGCTGTGCATCAAGACAGAAAGCAACGATTTTATTCTCATTGGAAAAAACCGATACTAAAATAGGAAGAAACTTCACACGGTCCAGTGTATCTGCAAAGGCTTGTTACGACATACTTGGTATTAATCACGGACTTGTGTATAACTTTTTAAGTACTCTTTCAAACACGAATTGTAGTATTTTATCAGGGGTTCCAAATATTGAGAAAACAACTGAAACCCGGCGAGAGGCGTAACCTCGAGGGTTTTATTGTTTCCGAAATATTTGGAATCCCCTGATGAAACACGAATGAGTGTTTGAAATGACCTCTCGTGCGAATGGCTACAAACCGTACATTTAGGGAAGAGGTCAAAACAATGGTACTTTTACGGAACCCAATTTCGAACAAGGGTTTGACCGGGTTTCAAGACCCATGCATGTGACCAAATACAGTCCCTCCATTGGATGAATATATCACGAATTATTAATGAGTTTGAGAAGTAATATATACAACACTGTCAGCCGTGTTTTATCACATATCCAAACACTGAGAACTGAACTTGAAAAACGACGCGAAGCGGAGCCGGTTTTTTAAACTCAGTTCAAGGTGTTTCGATATGTGATAAAACACGGCTGACAGTGTTGTATATGGCTTCTCCAACGAATTTACCATATGTGTTTCATCACATATCCAAACTCCTTCACGCTTGTGATCTACTTTGTAATATTCTCATTAATTATTCATGAGTTTGAGAACCCTGTTTCTAGTGCTTAGAAAAGAAGCAAGGTAGCAGAAAGAGACAAGCAGAAAAAAGTGTTTGAAAATTTGTTGTTCCCTTTGAATGAAAATCGGCCATCAATGTTATTAGCCTGGTACATTAAAGAAAAAGTCATTATTACTCCTAAGAAGGCGAGAAAATACACCGCTGTCCTTCCCAGCAAGCACCCGAAAGCTGCCATACGCGACCACGTGACCCTGGTCCAGTACCACCACCTTGTCATAATCCATGATGGTGTTGAGTCTGTGTGCGATGGTCGGCACTGTACAGCAGGCTACCGTGTGTCGAATCACCCGTTGATTGAGCCGATCAGTCTACATTAGCGGTGGCTTCATCACTAATACCTTACATCTATGTAGCAATGCTTACGCAAGACACAACAGTTGCTGCTCACTCACGCTAAAGTTAGATCCACATTCCCCAACCTGATCCTGAAGTTGACTGGACAGTCGTTCGACCCCAGCCTTTAATTGTACTTCTCCAATGCTGTCAAGATTTTCTGGTTAGTAAAGCGATGGAAAGGATCCAAATTCGTTCTCGGACTTACACCAACAAACCTGGGTTGTGTGTTATGACCGCAATGGCCCTGTGTGCTGAGAGAATATCAAGGATACCCATATCCACACCGCCAGTGAGCACCTGCCCTGTAGGGTTCGGCATACGGAACAGGGCGGCTACTATTGAAGATTTGCTGGCCCTTGTCCGACCAGTAATGCCGACTTTCTCTTTGGCTTCCACTTCGATATTGATGTAATTGAGGACACGGCTTCCACCCTCAAAGTAAACCAACAACATCACGCAGAGTCAGAGCACTTTTTCGGGCCAGTTCTCTGGCGGTACAGTCTGTCTGCTGTAGCCTGGCTCCGAAGGTAGTTGTGTGTACGACGTAACCCGTTCCATTGACGTCATATCATTCTCCACTTCAGAGCACTGCCGAACACCATACTGGGTGGCGTGTAGTGACTCCATAGCAAACGTCAAAGACATACCTTCTGAATATCCTGACTTTAGAGGAATAAATATCACTCCGGTTATTGCACGCTTGTTTGAGAAAACAGTATACCAGAGGTTTTGTAAGGGAATTTTTGAGGAACACATTGATACAAAAACAGTTTGCATATCGCACCGGCGGAAACTGCACAGATGCCCTCTTGAGAATACAACATGACTCACTCAAAGCTCTTGATGAGCCAAACTGTACTGCCGTGAGAGTCTTTGCAATGGATTTTTCTAAAGCGTTTGATAATGTTAAGCTCAATTTATTGGCTCAAAAACAAGTCTTTACCACTCAACCTTTTATAATCAATTGGTACATTAACTTTCTTAAAGACAGAAAACGACTTTCTTTTAGAGGAATATACTATGATTGGAGAAGCGTTAATAAGGGAACAACCCAAGGAAGTGTTAGTGGTCTTTATCTATATTTAGCTTTTTTATTAACGACTTAGATATTAGCTGTGAAAGGTCCAGTATAACTAAATATACAGATGACTCCCATCATTGTTAAGTTTATAAACATTGTAATGATACTGCTTAGATGCCATTAGTGAATTTATGGACTGGACTAGTGGTAATGTATTGTAATATGTCTAAATGTAAAGAACTCACACTGAAGAAGAAATCCTCAACGAGCTAAGCTTAATGATGCTAATATTATTAGCAAAGTGTTTGTACATTTTAAGATGTCCCAGGGAAGAGGGATTTTGTCAGCAAGAAATAGATTAGCTTTTTAACGCTATTGTACTTCCTAAAATTGCTTACGGTTTATCGGTCTATGCTTCTTCTACACCGGAACTGGTCACAATTCAGAATTTCCTCACACGTTGTCATAAGCGCAGATACACTTCCACTCTTATATGTATAAGTTCACTTTTAGAAACTACTGACCGATCTATTTGTAAGAAGATTAATACGTTACGTTTGCATCACCTCTAAGTGAACTCTTGCCGCGTGTTAAGGACTCTTCTGTTAGACTGCGTAAGAGAGAATGCCAAGAATATATACAGAACGATTTAAAAATAGTTTATTCAATAGGTGTATTTTTAACTCATGGATATTGCGTTAGCAATCCAAGAGTTATTGGTTATGGGGGGAAATCATGTCACTCACTCACTCGCTCGCTACGGTGTTAACAAATCGATATTATCGATTACCTCATCTGACGCCTCATTATTCAATCGATATTTCCTGAGCCCGCGTGCCTTAAATGTTCGCACCCGGATCTCCATCGAAACTTAATAGCGTGAGTTTCTATATAGGTCATGTGGACATCCGTCTAACACATGTGGGATGTGTGTTAGAGTTTCATCACCAACTTCAACGAACCCGTTATTACTCGGACCGCGTAAGCGGGCTCGAGTTTGAAAATGTGCTGTGTGTTATTTTGATATTTATTCATTTTTCCGGCGTCGAAAGTGGGAGGTTGCTTCCTGCTAGCAGAGGTCTCTCTCTGTCTTGGTAAAATGGAAGGCGAGGGAGAGACCTCTGCCGACATCCGACGCTTTCTCTGTCGCGCATGCGTGAAGTTTCCTTGGCAACAAGTGACTAGATCTCACGTGTACTTATGAGCGCACGAAACAACTGTAACAAACAGCTGACGCGTACAGCTATTTCCGGTAAAACGTGTTTTCGAAACTGGGTTGACTCGTCCATGAATGTGGACGGCAAGCGTCGGATGTCGGCAGAGGTCTCTCCCTCGCCTTCCATTTTACCAAGACAGAGAGAGACCTCTGCTAGCAGGGAAGGAGGTTGCATAAGAGATTCATAACCGTGCTATCGATATGGCGGCGGGATGGATTAGTTTCAGTGAATACCGCGCCGATACGTCAGAGGCTTCGATACCCTATCAGACTTCGATATTTGATTTACCTTTTAATTACTTTGTACTCATATTAGTCTTATAAAGGAACTTTCATTGACCCCGAAAATACATGAATCTTGATAATTAATGTGCTGTAATTCTCTAAAGAGGAAAACGTGATACATTCAGACGACGACGATTGAACGTCTGCGGATCTGCCCAAGCAGGTCTAATAATACAGTTACAACAATGGCTCGAAATACGGTAAGTGTGACCTTTGGAAGTGTCACGTTTCGAAAATTGTATTTATCCAACCGTCAATCAAATGCCGGTCTGCCCCCAATGAAAACAAAGCAAACTTGCGTGCTGGCTTGTAATTATATATTATGTTTTGCGACGTTTTGATCGAAATGTTCCTGCATACGTATGAGATTTGTAGGAGGATGTTTGGATGTAGATTGTTTATCAAAATAGCGCAATAAAATGGTGTCTTAATCTTTTCCTTGGCTGTGTCTGTACACAATTTCAGTGAATTTCAGTGAATTAGAGTGAATTTTAATTTAACTACTTTTATTACCGAGCCTTTTTTCTGTCGGCGCAAGATTTTATCGGTTGACCCCTTCCATATATGTAACATAATGTCACGCTATTGATATCAAGTTGTAGAAAATTCTTTATAAACCAGACATTCCGTATTTGTATTTCTCACTGAGCGTATTACACCACAGGCAGCCCAAGCTAATGATTTTTACAAGGAATGTATGGGAATTTTTAGAAAAAATCTAAAACTTTTCTATAAATAATTATAGAATACCCCGCAATTTGGAGTATTAATAATTCATTTTCTCTAACTTTCATACAAACCTAAAAACCTAACCCTGAAATAAATAAAAAACCTAACCGTTTTTGACCAAAAGTCATTGAACGACTCTAACTGCACAATAATAACAAATTATCGCGCGAGCGCCGATAATGTTCCAATGGGCCTTTTGCAGCTAGGCATTCACGTGATTGTACAGGAATGTACTGGATGGCAAACAATATTTTAAAACTTCATTTATTTAGAAGCCTTGTACGAGATCGGTATTGTTATTAGCAAAACCTGCTTGCAAACAACTCGTTCTCAAGGTTAAAATCAATTATTATCATTATTTGTCAAATCGCTTTAAAATAATGATAATCATTATTCTAAGACAAACCCTAACCATCGGACGAGTTCACGGGTAAACGACGGGTTCTCACTCACCTAGAGTTGGGTTCACAGGTAAACAAGAAGAGAAGGTAAACGAGAGATTTTTTTTGAGCGCTCCTACTCGGGCTCGAACTCGTAACCGTGTGCGTGTAGTGCTTGGTAGTACAGACGTCGTGACCACTACATTAAGCGCCGTTCGGAATTTGACAATTGTTTATCTTTATCCATGACTGGTTTTAAGAATAATGATTATTATTGTTTTGAAGTGATTTGACAATTAAGCATTGTTTTAACCTCGAGGTTGTGTTGTTGTAAATGCTATCTTTCACTTCCAATCGCTTGTCGATCTTTCTAAAACAGCGTTTTTAAAAATGGCTTGCTGTCGAGCATCCATGGCAATGCCTTTCCCATGGGGATCACGAGCTCATTCATTCGTTAACGAAGTATTATACCAACACGTGACTGTATTATACCAGCACGTGACTGTTATCTGCAAAAGGCCTATGGGCTTTTATCGCACGGCGGCCATGTTGAGTCCCAGGAGAATAAAAATATTTGTTTTCGTCCGGTAAACTCGTTCTGAAACCAACCAGTGCGAGGCTACCGGGGCCAAAACTATTGTTTTATCCAAGATGGCCGAACTGTGATAACAGCCCATTTCGCGCTCTGGCTCAAACCCTTGCACACAATAACAACTCTTTTTGAAAATCATTATGTAGCTTGTTTCCCTGGTTTATTGATGCGAAAATATGAGATATATTCCTCAGAATGAACAAAGAAAAGCGAACCATGTGAAAAATAATTTTAATTGCTGCTATTAAAATGCTGTACTCTTAGCAATAGCAAAAATAATGATGGATAGTGCCCAGATTCTACAAATCCATCCACGAGTTCACCATTGGTGCCTATGTTTAAGTATAAGTTAGCTTTTTAAATTTTACATGAAAATCTTTTCATTAGATTGTTTTCCTTTTTACTAACTATATTTTATAACTATTGATATGTACTTTATCATTAGGAGTAAAGACATTATTATTATTATGCTACGCAAGGTAATTAGATGCGGTGGTGGTGACTTTAATGTCGCAATTTGATGCATACAGTACACCGTCCTGAGACATTAACATTATTACATTCACTTTGAAAATACGTAAATAAAGACATCTTTCACATACAAATACAGACGGACAGCCATCTGTCGACTCGCCGAGTGGATCAGAAACGCTGTCTCGGTGTTTAAGTCCTGATAGCTATAGACAAGATTCATAGAAATGAGCTTAGCCGTACAAGGAATGCAGAAAGGTGCTAATTGTAGTATCGTTTCAATCGTCCACCTCGCTGGCTTTTAAAACATCAAAATCTATCAAATCATTTAAAGGTTGATTAGTCATCAGAATGAAAAACAGAAAATTATACCGTGGTGAAAGCAAATTGCATTCTTGTTTCAGCTAACTACCCCTTAATTGTTAGAGACGTACCTTGTATGCAAACTGTTCCAAGTTTTTCAAACAAATTAACAATTAATTTTATTATATGTAATTTCTTATGGTTCCAGTACAAATTATGCAGATTTGTAACCATTAGGCAAATGAAAAAAGAGATTTACATGTAAACAGTTTCCACTGTTAAAATATAGGTTTAACTTTTGTTGGAAATTATATTGCACCCTGTGTTATGTTACCTACTGGTTGGATATAAACAGAAGATTCTGTTGCATTTAGAAAACATTAAGCAAATACTTTAAAAACAAATTTCCTAGCCAGTATTTCAGAAAACAATTTTCTAGGGACAATTTTTTCAAATCCGAACGTTTTGGGCTAACTTACTCTCCCGAACAGCTTTTTAACCGAAAACTTCGTTGGGTGCCCTTGGTTTTCTAGGCGGGAAGAAGCAAACTGTCTAGACCAGCCGGAATGCTATTGTTTTGAGAATGGGCCTTTTGCAGTAATGCAATCCGGACGTGGTTGTACTGGGTGGCAACAAATAAATCTTAATTCATACATTTAAAGGCACTTGTACGAGGTCGGTAGTGTTATTAGCAAAACCTGTTTGTAAATGCTATTTTACACCTCAATCGATTGTCGATCTTTCTAAAACAGCGTTTCCCATCCAGCTTCCACGGCAACGCCTTTTCCATGGGGATGACGAGCTCAATGAATTCGTTAACGAAGTATTGTACCAACACGTGACTGTTTCCTGCAAAAGATACTTCTAAACCTGTACTACACTCAAGTCTATCCCTATATACACTATGGAAATATTTTATGGGAAATATTTTATGGGAAATATTTTATGGGCAAGTACTTCCAAGAATTTTGTTGCTTCAAAAGAAAGTTATTAGAATTATCTCTAAAGTTGGATATAGAGATCATACATCTGAACTCTTCAAGGAATTTAAGCTTCTTCTCTACAAATAGTATATGATTTTCATTGATAAGGTAGCGCCTCTATGACATGCACAGTAAGATAAGATACAAATACAATAACCTATTTGTGACGTCGAAATATGCCCTGATATTTCGTCCGCGGACATTATCTGAGACGAGAAGAGAACACTTCCCGAGAGCGAAGCTCGAGGGAAACTGTGAGCTTCGTGGATCAGATAATGTCCAAGGACAAATATCAGGGCATATTTCGACGCCACAATGTAGGTTATTGTTGTTATCATCCTTCAAATATTTTCTTTGACTCGCGCTTATACGCTCACAGGGAGTGTATTCGCTGATATTTCCGGCTCGCGGAGAGAAAATATCGGGTCACGTGATGCATTCAACCAATCACGCGCGAAAGAAAATATTTGATGCGTAAAAAGAGAAGACATTTTGGTGCCTGACCTCTGGGCACAGCGATTAAACTCGTGGAAACTGGAAAAGGATGGGACTACTGGTGTTTATATCTCCCATTCTCAGAAATACATAGTTGCAAAGGAATCAGGGTCGAATAATGACCTAGAAAAATGTAATCAAAACTGGAACACGTGAATAAAAAGCAAAGTTGTTGTAAACACAAATGGCAAACGGCATCTAACCGCAGGCTTACAGTGACGGGAAACGCCACGTGCGGCGGCCATCTTGGAATAAAACCATTGTTCATGCCCGTCCAGCCTCGGTTGAACACGTTTTAGAACGAGGCTGGACGGGCATGAACAATGGTTTTATTCAAGATGGTCACCGCGTGAGAAAGGGCTATTGGGCTACATGAAAGAATGAAGGGTGGGATAATGGGTACAGGGAGATGAAAAGAGTAGGTGAAACAGAATAACGCCGACACAAACTTTATAGGTAATCCTATACATGATATAAGATGAGTGCAACAATATGGGGGAGGCTATACCTACATACTTAAAGGGGCTATGTCATGGTACTGCGCATGTATTGGATACAAACAGTTAAACTTCCCTCCCTCAATGCTTGCTTGAAAGTATTTTCAATATTTTCCCGGAGACTGTTTATATACACTGTTTGTTAGTCATTTATGCATATTTGCTTTCATTTTAAGCATCCCACATGGCCGAGAGGTTCGTCCGGCCCGGGAAAACGGCCCGGAAAAACGGCCCGGAAAAACGAATGTAAATAGCTCTTTCCGGCCCGGAAAAACGAATATAAAGTCTTAACGTGACACAGCCCCTTTGACGGGACTGTGTCATGGTGCGAGTCCTTTACATTAGATGTCAGTAGTATAGGGCGCATGGCATGGAATTGAATTGTCATATGAACTAACCCAGTAAACAAAAGACTTCCATCTCAGTATGAATTTGCCTACGACTAATCCCCCACACAAAAGACCAAACGTGCCCACTATTGTTCTACATAGCGTACCTTGAAATTCGCACAGAACTACATCTTCCACATAAAATCTATCTCCGTAAAATAATTTATCAAAGATTATTTCAACCAAAATAACGTGCTTACCGGATTTGTCTTCGCTGGGCCGTTTCTTGCTGTTTGTGGAGGACTTGGCAGGCGGTCTTTTGTTGGGCCCGGCAGGCGCCATATTGTGGAAATATTCCCCACAGGTATTGCGCGGTTTTCATGGACTTTTGCTTCTCATGGTGTTTTAAATTATCCCAACGACCAAACTTCTTCTCACTTATGTGTCAGTTGATGGCTTTTCATGTCCCCGAGAAAACACTTTACACACATCTCGCATTCGTGTTTCGATTTTTGACTGGGGGAACGTTGTCCTCGGCAGCTCTCTTTTGCCATGCTCCCGTCTGTCGTACTGCTACACAAATACACAAAATTTAGTTAATTAGATAATCGTCAGCTGAGTTTGTAGTTTAGAAATATTCTGAACTATTATATTTATTTTATAACTGATGGCTGCTTTCGTAAAGCGAAATAATTTTTGTTGGAATGATTTCCTAAAAGGTTTGATCTCAAAGTTACCTTTGCTTTTTCCCCGCTCAGGAAACAAATAGACAAAATTTAGTTAGAATGCTATCGCGTAAGAACAGGACTAGACCATCAACTTACCGAGTAAAAGTCATTCCAAGGCTCGAGCATCTCGGGAGGAATGTCAGAACCGCTTCCAACTCGCCTTCCCAGTCCCAAGGCTCTAAAACTTCCAACGGGACTTCATCCTCGGTAAGACCCTTTGAAGAACAAAGCAAATATCATGACAACTACAAAGCAATAGTTACAAGAACATTGAAGAAATTGCTTACCTCAAAGTTAATTTCCCAGTCAGGCCATGGTTCTATCAATTCGACGGGAGATTGTACCGCAAAAACCTCTGGTGGGATTCCACTTACACCTTCTGGTATACTGTACAAGAATCAAAACCAGTAACGTAATTAGAAATCAACTCAAGATATTACCAATAAGACGTAAAATTGTTTATTTATACACATGCTCACCTGGAAGTCAACTGATGTAAGTTCCATGCAGCAAATGATCGAAGGCCTCCTGAATCAAAGTTTGGGAATCACAGTCCATGTTTAAAATATAGACAGTAAAACGCAGTATCACTGAACGAAGCTCAAGTTACAGTGATGCGTTAGTACAAGTGAGCGTCGCTTTATGGCCGCTCCAAACAATAGGATCCCGAAACAGAAGCATGACCTCATCCAAAGGAACAATAAATAATGAAATCCTCCGCATTTAATGTATTCCTCCGCAACTGAAAACAATAGATAATGAAATCCTCCGCATTTAATGTATTCCTCCGCAATTAATTTATCCACCACCCCTTTAATGAGATACCGCACCACTTTGTTCATGCGGAAAGACAATAGATCCGTGACGTCATCTGAATTAATGAGAACGCCTCAAATATTAACATAACGCCTTAAAAATTAGCATAACGCCTTAAAGAAGAGGCTAATTCAATACGCCCTATACTACTGATGTTCGCGCCGGACACGGTCCTTATCAGCGATTCTCATATGAACTGACGAACCTCGCGCACATGTGGGATGGTAAAAATCAAAGCAAATATTCAAAAATGACTAACAAACTGTGTAAATATACAGTTTTCAAGTAAAATATTGAAAATACTTGCAATCAAGCATCGGAGGGGAGTTTAACTGTTTGTAATCAATCAGGAACAGCCACCGATCGAACACTGACTCCATACATGCATAGTACCATGACATAGCCCCTTTATTATCTAATACATAGAGATTATAGCTTCCTGGAATACTAGCTGTGATGCCACGTTTTAAGCACTATGTTGTACACACCAGCATAGAAGCGGCCGGGTGGTAAATTAACTAGTAAATAACTAGTAGGAATACCAATTCAAGAAAACAATATGGTAATTCTACTAAGGCATGAAACGTAAGACTAGGCGCAAGATCCGAAAAACCCACAAGTCCCATTACAGAGGCTGAAACTGTAGGAGAGTTGAGTCCTTGGAAGGAAATTGGATGACATCACGATCTCCCTTGGTACCCAGTCTGAAAGAAGTAGAACTGGAACCAAAACTTTCTAGGGCATAAATCCGGCACCACGATAGTGTAAGCAAATTCTTGCGATGTAAGGAATCTAATGAGGGGACCAACGAGGATACAGGGCAGAAACACGTAGACATGACGAAAATGTGTAATAACCTGGGCAAAGACGTTTACTCCCGAAACTTGCCGAGTAGGGTAAAGGGAGAAGAAACTGAGATTACGTACTGAGTGGTCCTGTTGCACGTTGACAGGAATTGCCATGAGGTCGATGGTATGGGGCCCGTACACCTGTTAAACACGATGCCACGTACTTGGACTCAACTTACAGTACAGGTCAGAAGAAATCTGAGACAGATAGTCAGCAGGATTTTCCCGTGAGGGAATGTAGTAGAGGTGAAGTAAAACATTTGCTGCCAGAGTTAGGTGAAGTATAATCTCAAGGACTCGATTGAGATCTTCGTTCTTAGAATTGGACTCATCAGAAAAGATCACCCTGAAATGCGTTTCTTCTTTCCAAGGGAGAACCCCATCCCAGGCGTCTAAAAAATGCTAATGCTTAATCTCATCCCTCAAAACAGCTGATATAGGAATACCCCTAGGTGACTGGGATTCTTTTGACATGGCTTTGCGCTCTATTCTGGAATATAGTCTAGCAGCAGGCATAACGAGGACGAAGGAATTAGTCTTCCCAGCAAATTTCTGGAGCAATTTGAGGGAGACTAACTATTGACTAAGAATATCTTCCCTCGAAAGGGTGAATCTATGTTTCTTATCCAAGGGCAGAAGAAAAGCAGTTTTGCAAGAGACAATAACGTACCCCAGAAAAATGAGAGCTTGGGAAGGGGATAAGGACGACTTCTGAAGTCCAATGAAGTATATCCGTGGTCAATAAGTGTAGAGCACGCTACCAAAGAGGCTGCCTGTGCCAAAGCTAAGCTAGACCAGTTGAATGACTTGCGATTGCCCTTGATAAGCAGTTGCCCGAAGTCGCGGTCGTTGATACTAGTGGCCGCCAATCCAATGGAATGTTAAAGATAGGCACTAGATTTCCAGCCTAACGGGAGGGAGTTGTACACGAAGTACCAGTTCTACCATTGGGGGCCAAAGAACGTAGAACTGGCTGTGGAGAGTAAAACGTTATCGTACCCGCTCTTATCATCACATGTGGACTGACAGCTGTCTTTATCAACATAACTGGGTAGGTCAGTGATAAGATCCAGGGAAAGGGGGAGATACTTGATACATAAATTAAGAAATCATCTGACATTTGCTCTAAGAGCATACAAGCTCATCTAGAGAGCTCATGTTAAATAAATTACAATGATATAGCCGCATTACAGGTCAGACGGTAATAATAATAATTGTAGGAGTTAAGTACACAAATATAACAATTAGCAATAATAATTACTAACAATAATAATCAAAAGCGGTTCGATTGGACAATAAATGACTGTACGCATACAAAGAGATTTACATTGGTATTAATCAATCCCTGAAACACCGTTAAGGAACCAGATGCGGACAGCCATTTAGGTCCAATTATATGTACAGCCGAGGCAAATAAAGTGTTACGCAGAGCAGCAAAAGTGTCACATTTAAGAAAATAATGTTTAGTGTTTACAATAGGAGCACCACCACTAGTGCATGCAGGTGATGATATGCCTTTCTTTGTGAAGAAGTCGTAATTTAAAGCACTATTACTTAATCTTAAACGAGTATGACTTAATCGCTCATCGTGGCACATCCGAGGTTTAGACGGTTCTACAGTGATGGGCATTCCAAGATGGAACGGCGTAACTTCTCCTACTTAACCCTACCCAAAACTGATAAGGACCCATTTGAAACACGATCCAGTATTGTCCGTGAAATGAAATCCTCAAAACTAGAACAAAATCTCATTGGTGGGGGGACACACTTGTGGTGGGGAGGGGCTGTCGTAGACTTTCCCCTGAAAGGAGCCCGTAAAGTGTACGAAGAATTCCGATACGACTATGCCTCCTTTCAAGTACTGTAATATCTCGTGGCGCTTGGCATATCCCGTCAGTACGATGTTATTCTATTCCGACAAATATTCATGAAGATGCCCAGGGAGGAAATGGTTAGGATCTCTAAAGCTAAGAATATCAGGGGATGCAAAGCAACCATTTCTAAAGACGGAAGTGGTCCGGTCCAGTTGGTTGCTTTGTCCCTTCCAATCGCACCACACGATTTCACGTCTGGTCTTGTTCAACGTGTTGCATAATTGCACATTAAACAGAAGTTGGGATGTCTAATGAAAAAGGAAGGCTATGCATGAATAACGGATGGCGGAAAAAAAACGAACATGCTAATGGCAGGGGAGAGGCACCAACCAGGCCGAACCAGAGACTCCGTCGACGACCCTGATTGCCCCACATTTTGTAAAAACGAAGCCCGATTGCCCGACCCTGACAGCCCAAATTAAGTCCAAACCCAGACCCATGCAATATACATTACGTCATAAACAGGAGTACCCACCTCAACCCCTCCCCGGGCCTTGGTGGCGTGAGTGGCCTTGGTAGTGTTCGAAAGAAACGACCGAAAAAATGAAGAATAGCCGGAAAGCAGTTGAGGCTAGTACGGTTTATTTCTAGTTTTCACTTCATTATTGTGGTTTGCCTATGCTCAGGGGCTCTTTTTTCCCTTCCATTTTCCTTCTTCCCCTCCCCCCGATTCCCTACTGACTCGAGTGGTGGATAACTATCGATTGACCTTCAGTCGAAAACAGAACTTCTCAGAACAACAAACTAGGCCGTCAAGTGTTGCTATGGACCTTTTTATTGTTTAGTAGTGCGTGTGTTTCTTTTGAAGTGCCTCAAGCGGCCCTCTAGAGTTCCGAATCGTCCATAAAATCGCCAAAGTCTTCCCCTACCCTGGTTACCAGAGGCTCGAGATTTGCGAGTCTCGAAGCGACGGAGTCTCCGACCAGGTCCACTCGGTTACGTCGGTCACTGTGGCCTCTGGAACCAGGGTACGGTTCCCCATATGTATGACGAGGAATCTGTCCGACTAGTCAAGGTTGAACGAAGGTGGACATACACTGGTGATGTTAGATTTCACACACGTTCAGTCAACAGAAATGGCTTAAAATTAATTGACGTAAATGGAATCAAAATATTGGGAAAATTATTCCAAGAGCCTAAAAAAAACGAGAAAACAGATGACCGTTCAAAGAAAAGGTCCTCGGTATAGTTATAGAATATTCCGCCACTTCCCGCAAGTATCACCTGAAATTCTCCATTATATTTGCAGGTGTAGAAAATGGTAAGGGTTTTTATTTTTTTAGAAGGTTCGTATGAAAAAAAGATAAAATGAATTATAAATATTAATAAACCGAATGGCGGGGTATATTCTATAGTTGCTCCATTTTATTATATTTTTGGTATATATATTTTGTAATTCGTAGTGTTTGTACCTTCATTATAAGTTATTTATTTATACATTTTTTTAATTTAAACTTATTTTTTCTCGACATTTTTTTCTTTACTGTTGTTATATACATGTATTATACCTAAGGTACTAATAAAGAGTTGTTGTTGTTGTAGTCCTGGTACCAACTCAGAAATGTACATAATTTGTTGTTATAATTGTTATAGCCGGTAGTAGTAATAGTAGTAGTATTTTATTTATACACGTAAAGACATAATGAGCACAAAGCTCGTTAAAACGCGTACGTGTTGAAGTTGCAGAGTAAGATATGTAAGAAGAAGCCGGCATTACATGGAATCAGGTAAATCCTACGATAATACTAATGTCTATAACTAATGCTTTATAAGCTTAAATCCTAAGATAACACTAAATATCTATAAATAATAGACAATAAATTCCATCGTAACGGTAACCTCCTTTGCATCCTTTATTATTTTACGTCCCTTCTCTCGGCCTCCCTCCGTGAAAGGAACGACACAGTTGATGTCTACAAATAATGATTTTAAGGTGACAAATACGTAGTCAGCTGTAACTCCTCCATAACAAAGACTGTTGTTGTTGTTGTTGAAAAAAGCAAAAAGATTGCATGTCATGTTAACAAACAATTTATTGCTGCTCAGCGTGTTTAATGGTAGCCTGTACACAGACCTCCGTAATCCCTTCAAAGGAAGGAAAAGGTGGTCTGTACTACGGATGAGTTAATCGTGTTCCGACATAATTTTGCATAAATTACATATCGATTTCCATTGGCCGAGAAACACTAGACGGTACACATTGTAGATTTCAGATTGTTCATTTCCTATTGTTAACGGCAATGCAAGGACGCGCTGGGAAGCGTGGGAAATAAAATAAATTCCCTTCTTCGATAGCCTATATACACAGACCTTCGTAATCCATTCAAAGGAAGGGATTTGGATATCTTTCTATCCTCGAGGAAGTGGAAGATTGGATGGATTCGTGAGTTTGAGAACCACGTGAACTCGAGGTTTGAGAAGTCGCGCTCATAAGCAACTCGCCTGACCGCCGAGGCTATTGATATTGCTTCTGGTTGATCGTCTCCCACGCAAAATGAGCTCTTGAACATGGACTTTCTTTTCGTTTTGAATAACTAGACGATATCTGAAGAAGAATTTCGTTTGTTCCCTGCAAATTATTTCTGCATATATGTTGAGGCCGACTTTTTACTTGAAATTCGAGAGAAATAATTTATTCCCAGACTTGAAATGCAGCAGTTCCATGAACGATATTCTTATCATTTTTTTCTCGATATTAACCGAGTACTGGACACAAAATGACATAGCAATTCGTCTTAATACAATTCCAAACTAGAGTGAATCGAGCTCGGATTTTCCTACGGAGCCAGAACTAAGGTCAACATAACCGCTAAGCCAATCAGCACCCGCTATGAGGCACCAGCCAATCAGCGACTGGTTACAGCATTCCTGTAACTATCCACGTGACCTAGAACACGATTAACTCATCCGTAGTACAGACCACCTTTTCCTTCCTTTGAAGGGATTACGGAGGTCTGTGTACAGGCTAGTTTAATGGCTAACTGAACTGGCTTATTTTGTTAGTTACGCACGTCGTCATACGCGCACACCCTATTTGACACAGGGTTCCCACAGCTACTTTCACGACAAGGAATGGCTACCAAGCTACCGACCAAGCAACAAAAATGGCGTCCATGTTGGCAAGGCGAGATATCCGGAGCCTTTAATTCCCATAACTTAAAGTAAATCCACTACATCTGCGAAAACATGATCCCGTGATTCAAGTTTATTGATGGTAGCGCCTTTTCAGCGAGAATGTCGTAGGACTGGATTGAGCGTGGAATGTTGTCGCATCACACACAGAGTTCCATTCCCATGGGCATGGATTGGACTTTCAAAGAGTTCGAGATTCAACCTTCACTCTGGCGACTTATTGAAGAGTTTGTAGCTGAGAGCGAAAGAAACGAAGTTAAAGAGGTACTGGGAGAGGGTTTGGTGGATGAAACGGTGGAACTTTACAACGAGGTACATTAATTGTTGTTGGTGTCAAATTTACGAGTTTTCATTTTCATGCACGTCTCGTCGTCTGTCTGACTCAATTAGTTACTCATCTATTAGTTTTGCAATTTTGTCTCTTGTTTGTCTCTCCGTCTTGTTTGTTTTCAATTTCATGCACGTCTGTCTGACTCAATTAGTTACTCATCTATTAGTTTTATAGTTTTGTCTCTTCTTGTTTGTTTTCAATTTCATGCACGTCTGTCTGACTCGATTAGTTACTATTATATATTAGTTTTATAGTTTTGTCTCTCTGTCTTGTTTGTTTTCAGTTTCATGCACGTATGTCTGTCTGACTGATGACTCGATTAGTTACTCATCTATTAGTTTTGTCTCTTGTTTGTCTCTCTGTCTTGTTTGTTTTCAATTTCATGCACGTCTGTCTGACTCAATTACATGTAGTTTAACTCATCTATTAGTTTTATAGTTTCGTTTCTTGTTTGTCTCTGTCTTGTTTGTTTTCAATTTCATGCACGTCTGTCTGACTCAATTACATGTAGTTACACAAAACTATTAGTTTTATAGTTTCGTTTCTTGTTTGTCTCTCTGTCTTGTTTGTTTTCAATTTCATGCACGTCTGTCTAACTCGATTAGTTACTATGATCTATTAGTTTTATAGGTTTGTCTCTTGTTTGTTTCTCTGTCTTGTTTGTTTTCAATTTCATGCACGTACGTCTGTCTGACTCGATTAGTTACTCATCTATTAGTTTTGTTTCTTGTTTGTCTCTCTGTCTTGTTTGTTTTCAATTTCATGCACATCTGTCTGACTCGATTAGTTACTCATCTATTAGTTTTATAGTTTTGTCTCTTGTTTGTCTCTCTGTCTTGTTTGTTTTCAATTTCATGCACGTCTGTCTGACTCGATTAGTTTCTCATCTACATTGTATTAGTTTTATAGTTTTGTCTCTTGTTTGTCTCTCTGTCTTCCCGTCATAATAATGATAATAAATTTTATTACATACTCCCCTCGGGGCTTTTCAGTATCTAATCACAATCATCGATCAACCCTGTACTAAAAATCAATAATAATTATATATATAAGACCATTTAAAAATATTACTAATAATTAAAAATTTAAGTGTTAATATGTACAGTCAATTCAATTTGATTAAAACTTCTCCCAAAGCAAACACTTAGTTTGTGCTTAAATTTTGTGATTTCATTACAGTCCTTCATATCGTCTGACATAACGTTCCATAATGTGACGGCTCTGTAAAGGAAGGTCCGCTGACCAGAAGCTGATCTAAACATGTACATCGGAATGTTCAACTTATCACTATTTCTGGTAACCAAGGAATGCACTTCAGATATTTTCTTAAATTTGTTACACATGTATCAGGGGGCTAAATCCTTGATGCACTTAAATGCCATAATGGTATCCCTGTACTTAATAGTAAGACGAACCGGTAGCCAATTTAACTTGCGCAATACTGGAGAAATGTGTTTATACTTTTTAGTACCAGTTATGATGCGGGCACTAGCAATGCAGCTTAGCTAGGTTTTTTTAGAGGTATACCTACTTGCCCACACAGAAGAACAGTAAAATAATTTACTGAAAACCAAAGCATTGATTATAGTGATAAGGGTATGCCTGTCTAAAATATGCTTAATTCTATTAATCTGACGCAGGCTACCAGTACACAAGGAAACTACATTAGTCACATGTTCATCGTAGGGGGGATCATAGGGGGATCATTTCTGTGTCGTTTTTTTGTCGGGAAATAATCTGACAAACTAAAAAAATACAAAAGCTTATAATTACCTGATAATAAAAAAACCCTAACCGGTCAGTAAACCTATGCTTTCTAGCTACATGTAATTGGTGATCAGAGTTCACAAGTAAACAAGAAAAGATAAACGAGAGAACAAATATTATCGCCACCTACTGGGACTCAAACCCTTGACTCCCTATCGGTTTATTGGGTTTGATGACGTACCAACACGAACTGACATCAAAATCCTCTCCCCTATACAATGTACAATGTAGCTTGACACATTTTTGTTTGTTTTCAATTTCATGCATGTCTGTCTGACTCGATTAGTTACTCATCTATTACATGTAGTTTTTAATTGTCTCTTAATTGTTTGTCTCTCTGTGACTTGTTTGTTTTAAATTTCATGCAGTCTCACTAACTCGATTAGTTACTAATCTGTTATGTCTCTGCATGTGTTTCTTACCTTTTCCTAGTTTACAGATTTGACACCATTACTTTTTCATCTTTCGTCCTTTAATCATAGAAGTATATTTACTTTTAACAGTCTCGTATAGAGTACAGATACATAATTTGTGATTAACGCTTAAATCCAAGCTTAATTAGTTTGATGGCAGAATTCAAACCTAAAAATTTCTGGCTTGTGAAATTTGTAAAACCATCATTGTAGCAAAAATGTTAGTTTATGTGTTTCATGTTTCTGTTTCGTCAGGTTTCTTTCATGTAGGGGGATGGGGGATGCAGGTTGGCGCAGTGGTAAAACACTCGCCTCTCACCGCTGCGGTCCCGGGTTCGATTCTCGGCTCCGGCACTGTATGTGAGTTAATTATTGGTTTGTTGTTGATTCCTTATCTGCATTCGTGGATTTTTCTCCGGCTTCCCCCCGGTTTTCCTCCCACTATAAAAATCAACCGTGAGTCGAGTGTAGTGTGTCCAAAACAGTTAATGTAGTGGGGAGTGTGCGAGGAGTAAAAGCAGGCCCCCATCAGCTTTAAGCTGTAATACTCAGCCTGCTATAACAAATAGAATATATATTTTTTATTTTATGTCTACTAGTTATTGACTATTACTGTTTTTAGATGTTTACTGATAATTACATGTAGGTAACAGTATGGATTTATATTGACTGCATTTCAACCAATAAAGCTACCGGTATATCCTATAATAAGATATGAACTTAAATGGTGGGAAATTAGACATTAGGCCTTTAATTGATATGCTATTATGTTTGATGAAAGTGAACCCTGGAAATTAGATCAGTTTTCAATTGAGTGTCAAAAGCAGTACAGAATTGCTTTGGTTTTGGTTTTACGACACTCAATTGAAGGGCTGTGTGCAACAAGGGTGTATGTCAGGGCTCGAAATTAAGAAAAAAAAGGAGGCACAACTTTACGCCCAGCTTAAAAATTTTAGGCGTAATTCTCCAAAATTTAGCCGTAAATGTTAAAGTTTGACAGCTCCTATCTATAGGTTTTATCATGCAAAACAACTTGTTTCGCGCGGGAAAATAGTTTACATTACAGGAGCTGTCAAACTTTGACATTTTGCAGTTAAAAGTTCAGACTTCACACGCCAAACGTCACCGCGTAATTAGTAAACTATGCATTTCAAACTTGAAACAACAGACAAAAAAGTTTACACTAAATGCTTGCTTGCAAATGGTAGTATTTTTTTCAAAAAAATCAGATCGTTTTAGAGATTTGGAAATAAGACTTGTCTTCCAATAATTTTTACCTTTGTAAGAGGATCTAGGCGTAAAATTACGCCTAAGTGGAAAACGTTAGGCATAAAACGAAAAAATCTAGGCGTATTTACGCCCGTATCGGGCGCAATTTCGAGCCCTGTATGTGTCTCTTGATCACATTCTAAATTCTCCTTCAAATTCTGTGTATTTAGAATGTGATGAAGAGTCACTATATATGGCATTGTTGCACATGGCCCTTCAATTGAAAACTGCTCTAAAACACTGTTGTTGTTAGTGTCTTAATACATTTTATTAGTACTGCTGTATTTTCTTTAATCTACTAATAATTAAATGATTCCAGGCAGCCTCACTATTGGAGATCTGGCAAGAATATCACGAAGAAACAGATAAAGAAGAAAGAGGTGTGTGTTCTTGTCTGTGTACATAATATAATGTCCTGTATATGTTGTGGTTCAAATATTACCTCTGGTACAAATATATTTGAACCAGTACAATTTTTTTGAACCAGTACAAATTTTTGGAACCAGTAAAAAAAAAATCCACCCACCCCTCCCCTACAAAATAGTTCTTGTCAACCCTCTCTTCCCTCTAATTTCTACCCTCCCTTCCCCAGTCCCATCCTCCTTTTCCGGCGTCCCCCCTGAGACACTAACCTCGCCCGGTCGGGCTTAACTTGAGACAGTATTACGAGGAACGCCTGGTAGATGATAGTCCAGTCGATTAACGCACTGCGCCACAGAAGCGCTTGTTGATTTTTACACCACCATTTATTCTATAGGTGACTAATCGTCGAACACAGTCTCTCTACTTATGCTAATTTGTTTCCAGTCTCTTAATTTTATTCACACATGCGCACTGCTAACAAAATCGGACTTGGAAATAAAATTACATGGACGACAACACGGTCTGTATAATATTTAACAGCATTTGTATGGTATTTTTTAGTTTTCCATGTACAACGTAAATCTTGAATAAAACTCGACAAAAACCTATACAGTGTCTTCTTGTGTTCCTTAACTATGTCTGTGCCATGTTACAGCGAATTTCAGCTTGGGCTACTTGTGGGAAAATTATGCTGGAAATTTTAAACTAACTAAAACCCTACCCTGAACCATAAAAAAACCCTAACTGGTCAGTAAACAAGATCTTACCCACCTAGAGCTAGGGTTCTCAAGAAAAACTCGCAAACTCAACCTCCCTCTACGCCCGTGTGAAATCGTTTGCCGAAACTGAACAAACTGTGTCAACCGAGCCGACTTTTACAGAATAATCACAGCTGCGGCTGAGCTAAAAAAAAGCATTTGAACTGATAAAAAAATGGTACTGGTTCAAAAAAATGGTACTGGTTCAAAAAAATGGTACTGGTTCAAAAAATTTGTACTGGTTCAAATTTTTTGAACCAAAGATATAATTGAACCACAACATATACATTGTACTTCATTAATACTTATTACAGTCTTACATTAAAGTGCCACTACAACGAAAATTTACCATTACGATTTGCCACTTTTTCAGCATCGATAGGTCAATCAGTGTTAGAAATATCCGAAATAGTTAACAATTATTCACCGAAGTGGAGGTGAATAGTGGTGGATATTTACCGAGCCGCTTCGACGAGGTAAATATCCACCACTACTCACCGACACTGAGGTGAATAATTATTGTTTTAGTATAATTATACCACACATTAGTGAATAGCCAGCACCAAATAGTTATTTTATTTTCTGTCAAATGGACATAAACTCACGCGAGGTGATCGCTGCTTCGCTCAGAGGTGAATATGAAATCATATTCACTGTTTGAGTAGCCAATCAGAGTGCGCGGTATATACTAATAAAAAATATTCCCAAATGGGCAAGTTAAACCACAAAATTTTAGGAGAGTTTACCGGTAAAATTCTGTCTGCCAAAAGTTGGTGACTGAAATTTAACACTTTGGATTACTGTTCAAAAATGCATGTAATTTTGCTCTGGAAAACTTTGGTTTTGAATAATTTAAGGATAATGTTTTCTCAATGATTTTACATGGCAATTTTTAATTCTTGAGAATTCATTTCACACTTGGAAATTCCAATTATGAAAAGCAAAGAATAATTTATTACTCCTTTTTTTTTAATACAGAGCACAAATGTGGGTACCATAATGGTGGGCCAGTTGCATAGGAATTATAAACAGTTGTGTTTGGCCTCCCACATCGGGTCATTACACTTATGACCATCTGTTTGGGAGAACAACCTTAGAATATTAGTGCTAAATGTGGGATGGATTGTTCGCAATTAATAATACATTTGTTGTTGTTATTGTAAATGTTAGTCTTGTTTTATTGAGCTGAGGTTCTCCATGTGGGTCTTTATACTGATTTTCACTAGACTGTAAAAGTGAGGGGTCTATATATAGATTCATGGTGAAGCCCCTGGGTTTATAAGGAATGACTGGGAGGGTCTTTATACAGACTTCACTAGACTGTAGAAGTGAGGGGTCTCTATAAAGATTCACTGTTGAGACCTCAATCATTTCTTCAACCATATATCTTCAATATGTACATCTAGGTGGACAGACCCTGCTCAGAGTTGTTTACGGGTATAAAGGAGCACGCATGTGACTGATTTGCTTCATCTGATTGGACAACATGTTCATTAATTATGCATGCATTTTTAAGTTTTCTTAAATAACTTGTGTTTTTCTTCATCTAGAATATGCCCTCAATAGGCATCTAAACAGACTACCAGAGCCACCACTGCTAAGGGAAAACCTCAAGAAAGAAATCCAAATGTTTGTTGTGATGCTGCAGCAACGAGCTGAAGAAGAGGGCAGGTAGGCAGGACATACATGACTTGTATCAACTGTATGGTTAAGATCTTACATGTATGTCTGACCAAAACCTAGCCTGCTTGCAGGCTCTGGTTGATTTTGGGTTCCTGTGGTGGGAGGGAGGAGGGGGAATGGGGAGAAAGAGAAAGGAGAGCCTTTTTTAAAAAATTCACCCCCATGATGTCACTCCCAGTGCATTACACTTTTCACAAAGTGAAAAGATTTTGCCAATATTCTGTTGTAAATGTACCCTAGCATTGAACCCCATGTATTTCTACTGCATGTTTGATAATAAAAGCATGACAAAAAGAGAGAAAACAGCAGAAAAATGACTGCAATTTGAGTGAAAAGTTTTCAGTTTTAGCTCACACTCATTGCTTACAACATAATTCACACCATTTTCGAACAAAGTGTGCATGTCCCTTCTAGATTCAACCAATCAGATTGGAGAACTATTCCCGTTCATGGACGAATGGGAATTTCAAAAATACGGTCTTGTCGCAGGCCCTCCCTACTTTCTCCCCCTTCCCCCTCCTCTCTCCCACCACAGGAACCCCAAATCAACCAGAGTCCTAAATCAACCACAGCCTGTAAGCAGATTCCACTCTTTCTGATTAGCTCTTTGTCATGATCAATAAGAGTTGAGACAATGATGATGACCTGATATGTAATGAAAAGTACAGTTTATAGTTGTTCTCCTTAAGTTTGGTGGAAAGATAAAACAAAACAAAGTGCACATGCATTTTCCATGCATGGTCTCTACTCTTATTGATCAGGTTAATCCATAAAATGTCCAAACCATTGCAGTAGAACAATTCACTATGCTTGATGTTCTGCTTGAGTTTGAAAATTTTATTGTGTGGTCGATGACCAATCAGAAAACAAGCCATAGAAAAATATAGGAAAGTTTTAAATCTGAACATGGTGAATAGTAAGTTACAACGTAGGTTGACAGCTGAATGTAAATTCTAACTAAGTTTAATGTCAGCATGATTTTGTTTCAGGAAAGTTTCTTCAGTTCTTACAGAGCATGACTCTAGTATTGTGGACTATGTGCTAGAGATACCAGGCAAGTGGAAAAATTATTTTAGATTGCTTCAATAACTGATTCTTATATAGGCTCAATTACCAGCTGTTTGTATGAGCCCACATTCCTCCCCCACCCCAATGGCTGGATCACTGGTCTCCCCTATTGTATTCTAAGCCAGTGAGGGCATTACCTGCACGAATCTTGCAGGCAAGTATGTGATTGGTCTGTTAGGTCATGAATGTGCTAGACGATTGGCATAAGGAAGTCAGTTCGAAAATGGCAAAGAGAGATTTTATTAATAGAGGTTTTAAGTCTTTTTCAAGCTAGAAAATTTTAAAGATTCATAAGAAAAGGCAATCAGAAATCTCTTGAATGGTAGAGTTGTTTTTGTTATCCAGCCCATTGCATTAGGAAAGTAATTACTGTAAACACCCATGTATAAGCCACACCCGTAGATAAGCCACACCCCAAGTTTTGAAGCTTGAATTTAGGAAAAAAAACTTTTTCATGAACGCTTGTATTTAGGAAAAAAAACTTGTATTTAGGAAAAAAAACTTTTTTTTCATAAACGCTTGTACTTGATGCCAAACTTCTTCCGCTTTCCTTTAATTGCTAGAGCAAGGTTTTCTGGCGAAACTATACTTGCACGAGTTATAGGTCTGAGGTCCACCATCTTGGATTTTCATTAACTAGTGCCAATCCCCCATGTGTAAAATTGTGAAGAATGCCTGGTTGTTTAGATGCCTGCTTTGACAAGTGCTGCGAATTAGCGTGTTTTGGAAGGTAAATAAGCTTAATCACGTTTAAATATTCATGAAATTCTAATATATTAGGTCTAAGGTGGGTCTTAGAAGAGTTTTTGCTTTAATTCTTTCAAACTGCGTGTTTTTTTTCAATGATTATGCTTAAATTGCTATAAAAATTACACAATCAGATGCGATTTGAACCTGATTGTAATAATTTTTTATACGCACCGTCGCATAATAAAAGCTTCATGCAGGTTCATGATATGTAAATATATGTTAATGTTGGGTCACTCTCCTTTCTAGGTGTTCCCGTAGATAAGGCGCACCCCCGATTTTGAACGAAAATTTTGGGTGAAAAGGTGCGGCTTATCTACGGGTGTTTACGGTAATTTTCCAGTCTTTTCCACTTGTCCACGATAAGATTTGCACATCATCCAGTCCCAGCATTTCTTTAGTAATTTCGCCCTTAATATGCTGATGCAATATACCAAGTGGCATTTCTCAATTCCATTGAAATAGATACTGCATTTAATTATTGGAGAAGAGCAGACCGATGAAGGAGCAAAGAAGAAAGTAGAAATGGGCCACTTTCAACTACAGTCATGTTTGGTCTGGGGTTTCATATAGTGGTTCACCCAAGTCCTTCTTTAAGCTATTAAGAGTGGCCATCTGTAACTTCGCCTAAAGTGTGTAGGATGAAAAAAAATGAAATTCCTCAAACTTTCTCAGAATAATGGCCTGTGTGAGTGATTCATATAAATATAACTTTTAGTTGAATCTGAAAATGGCAAAGAGAGATTTTATTAATAGAGGTTTTAAGTCTTTTTCAAGCTAGAAAATTTTAAAGATTCATAAGAAAAGGCAATCAGAAATCTCTTGAATGGTAGAGTTGTTTTTGTTATCCAGCCCATTGCATTAGGAAAGTAATTACTGTAAACACCCATGTATAAGCCACACCCGTAGATAAGCCACACCCCAAGTTTTGAAGCTTGAATTTAGGGAAAAAAACTTTTTCATGAACGCTTGTATTTAGGAAAAAAAACTTGTATTTAGGAAAAAAAACTTTTTTTTCATAAACGCTTGTACTTGATGCCAAACTTCTTCCGCTTTCCTTTAATTGCTAGAGCAAGGTTTTCTGGCAAAACTATACTTGCACGAGTTATAGGTCTGAGGTCCACCATCTTGGATTTTCATTAACTAGTGCCAATCCCCCACGTGTAAAATTGTGAAGAATGCCTGGTTGTTTAGATGCCTGCTTTGACAAGTGCTGCGAATTAGCGTGTTTTGGAAGGTAAATAAGCTTAATCACGTTTAAATATTCATGAAATTCTAATATATTAGGTCTAAGGTGGGTCTTAGAAGAGTTTTTGCTTTAATTCTTTCAAACTGCGTGTTTTTTTCAATGATTATGCTTAAATTGCTATAAAAATTACACAATCAGATGCGATTTGAACCTGATTGTAATAATTTTTTATACGCACCGTCGCATAATAAAAGCTTCATGCAGGTTCATGATATGTAAATATATGTTAATGTTGGGTATCCTTTCTAGGTGTTCCCGTAGATAAGGCGCACCCCCGATTTTGAACGAAAATTTTGGGTGAAAAGGTGCGGCTTATCTACGGGTGTTTACGGTAATTTTCCAGTCTTTTCCACTTGTCCACGATAAGATTTGCACATCATCCAGTCCCAGCATTTCTTTAGTAATTTCGCCCTTAATATGCTGATGCAATATACCAAGTGGCATTTCTCAATTCCATTGAAATAGATACTGCATTTAATTATTGGAGAAGAGCAGACCGATGAAGGAGCAAAGAAGAAAGTAGAAATGGGCCACTTTCAACTACAGTCATGTTTGGTCTGGGGTTTCATATAGTGGTTCACCCAAGTCCTTCTTTAAGCTATTAAGAGTGGCCATCTGTAACTTCGCCTAAAGTGTGTAGGATGAAAAAAAATGAAATTCCTCAAACTTTCTCAGAATAATGGCCTGGGTGAGTGATTAATATAAATATAACTTTTAGTAGAATCTGATTTTTATTTTAGCCAAACGGCGACAAAATCGGTTTTACGGCTCTCAGACCGGTTTTTAGGAGCTCGATACCACACATCGTTAACGGCTCGCCTAAAAATGAAAATTGAAATTTATAGCAATACTGTGCAGCTAAATACAAAGAATAGATAATGATTTCTCTTTGCATGGGTTGTTTATTTAATTTTTCATTATTTTGTTAATTTTAGACATTTTCGGTATGCAAAATAATGACCAAATTGAGTAGCCAAAATCTCCAATGATACATGACCTGGCTATATTAGAGTATAACCTAGGAAAAGAGCAATGTTTCTTTTTCAAATACATGCAATAAAATTTTGGGCAATTAAAACTACGAACTTTCAGGGCACCAAACGCAAGTGGCACCGACATAAGAATACTCTCTTTTCTTGCAGAGTTCGAATGCACAGAATCTAAGATGAACAGACGAAAAAAGTATTATATCAACTTCTATCGGGTTACATTTAATACTTAGGAAGCCTGAGAACTTTCAGATAGATTATATATCGGTTTCTACCAATTATGTATACAATCAGTGGCTTTTAGCGGTATTTTTGCGATGACATATTGTTGAATCTTTACTCGTGCCGGCGTGCCGACAACTTTCAATTGATTATAGCCTACTTTATGAGACTTCTAAGTCAATCCGAATGATCTACACTTGAACTATTCACTGTTAGGAATGTTAAAAAGTAATTGTAATGGCTTAATATGTACCTTTCATGTGGTTTCGTAGAGCATCGGTAGTATAAACAGAGGTTGTCAAATGCAAGACTGCCATAGTTCAACTGTCAACAGCGGAGATTGCATTACACACAGGAAGCCCGCTTTATCAGGGAATATGAACGCGTAATATGCATAAGTCCATAACTATGGACTTCTGGTTTACGTTCCGATCCGGGGAACTAGTCATATTTTATATAGGATGTCAGTATCATTATAAGTTATACCATGGCATGAGGGGTATTAGTGATTTAAATTGCCCCGAGAGCCGAGGGAAGATTTGTAAAAGTCCCGAGGCCGCTTTTTTTTGTTGTACCATGATCGCCGAGGAACGGAACAAATCTCTGAGAAGTTTAGTTTTCTCTGCCGAAACTAAAGACGTCGCAGTCGAGTTGCTTTCAAAAACGTTTTGTTTAATGCTTGACTGAGCGCCATTGATTAAACGACCCTGGCTTCCCCTGGGGAAAAGCGTGTTGTTTTTTAGAAGAATAACACTAAAATACAATGTAATTATGCGGTTGACTAAATATTCAAAGAGCATGAATGGATTTTAATTACGTCACGTTTATGGTTTTAAGTATCCCACATGGAAGAAGCGGGTTTGAGAAATTAAGAGAAGAATATGCAGATTGAAATAGGTCATCCCACATGGATTACATTGAAGGTTATGATGAAGACAGGTCAGTTTGGATTCAGTCTTTTTCATCCGGGAGCGTAGGGCTAGTCGTGCCAGAGGGGAGCAGGAGTTGATGCTTTTGATCTTCTCACTTCCAGCCTGCATTCTCTTCTAATTTTCCCTCATTACGCATGCAGGGGAAATTTAGAAATATGCATTGTCTCGAAATTTCCCGGCAGGAAATTTCGAGACTTAAATTTCCCAGCGGGAAATTTCGAAACAATGCATATTTCTAAATATCCCTGCCATCAGGGAAAATTAGTGGTTTAAATGTGCCTCGGAGAACAAAAGAATCCGAGGCTACCATGGTATAACTGGATTTGTTTTTAATTTTTGTCTTTGAGTTTGGCCGCCAATTGAAATCAACGTAACCTTATCTCCTCAGGGGGGAGACGGGGGTACTCATGTTATGCTCTCTTGACTCTCTTGGTATGACCAGTTGGCGAGCCCGACCGATTAATTCGCAACCCGAGTACGGTTCTGAAGCAAAAATGTAGCAATCTGTTAGACTTTTTTCTCAACATTTTGGAAAAAGTGTTTTATAGCTACTTTCCGCACACCTGGTCAGGTTCTGGAGCCAACGCAGGCCGCATAATAATCTCTCGGGGTTTCTAAAACAATATATTCAATCTTTTCACCCAGTGGCCATCTTGGATTAAAAGCGAGAAAATCAGTTTTGTTTTTAGCAACGCTATAACCTATATTAGAACGAGTTTAGCCAAGCAAAAACCTTGCATTGCAGGATCCAATATGGCCACCGGGTGAAAAAACGTGAATGCAACCGCATTATTTATGATGCGGTTTCCTCGAGTTTAGTTTCCGCTTGCCTATCACAAGCATAATTTTATGATTAATGGTGTTGCAGCCATGGCCATGTAACTTGACCAAACAAGAGAAGTTAATGTATCTAATGTATACATGTAGCGTTGACCGCGCATCCTGTCCCAGGGTGGGGCATTTACCAGCAAATAAAAGTTGGGATGGTGAATATCCCACGTTCGATATATGCTTCACTTGTCACGCACAAAGGTTTCAATATGTGGCTCCGGGGTAAATTACATATATTATATTATTATTTAGTATATACCACACCAGTGAATATCACTTTTCGCGCGCTCTGATTGGCTACTCAAACAGTGAATATAATTTCAAATTCACCTCTGAGCGAACCTGAACGATCACCTCATGGCAGTTTTTGGCCATTTGAGAGAAAATAAAATACGGTAACTATTTGGTGCTGGCTATTTGCCTGCAGTGTGGTATATACTAAAACAATTATTCACCTCGGTGTCGGTGAATGTGGTGGATATTTACCTCGCCGAAGCGGCTCCACTTCGGTAAATAATTGTTTATTATTTTAACAAAGAATACATTTAATTAAATTACCCTGGAGCCTCATCATACTGAAACCTTTGTGTGTGATGATTGGAGCATATTATCGGAAAGTGGTGTATTCGTGAAAGAGAGTCAAGGTTGCGAATTTCACATCAATATTTATTAGAGATTTGTACTCGTTCCTAAGCCCCACGGTGAGGTATTTGCAATGCTCTGATTCTAAAAAGTCAAATGCTCCACAAATGCAGGGGGTGGGGTTGGGGGGTGTGGCAGGTTTGGAATTGCTAGAGACATAACGAGGCATAATTTATTAAAGCCCGGTTTTCCATAGGATCGTTACGATCGCAGTGATCGCAGTGACCGCAGTGATCAAAGCGGTCATAGATAGCGATCGTAACAATCTACATATCGAAACCGGTCTATAGTTCTATCCTGCCGATTGTACAATCCATGGAGCCCGTGGGAGGAGGACTGCATGACGGTTATGATTTCCGGGTACAAGTTTTTCACAAAGAGACAGGTTATAGATGACTCGGAATAATAAAACATAAATCCGGGTTCGTTTTCACAATAACTTGGAAAATCGGGTTTTGGAACTATAAATAATTTTCTCTGAAAACCGGGTCTGGACCCCATGGTGGCACATACGTACGTACCCGTATTGTGACGAATATCTTGTTCACATATCACTGATTTATTTAGCATAGTGACCGGATTTCGAATGTACCATGGCCAGTTAAGCCACCATATTGCATGCATTGTCGATGCCATCATATAAAATGTCTCTAAAATTAAACTACATCTGAATGCAACGGTTATAAAACAGACTGAATGAATCAAGTTGTGACAGCTCCTGAGTTCGTACCCGACTAGTTATTCTTCATCAATAGTAGATGCATTACTTTGCTATTAAAGGGACGCTTATTTATGTTTAGACTCTGCCAAAATGGTAAAGATAGCAGCAAAGGCTAAATCGTCCGATGTCTACAGACATTCTTCTGAGTCTTAAACGGATTACTACTGTGGTCAACTTCATTCTTATTTTGTCCCCTTAAATTATTTTAATTCGAATTCAATAAAAAGGATACAGTCATGACCACATAACGGATTCCCGTGCCCTACCAATGGGTATACCGTACAGTTATGGTGTCAGTTATTTCTAGCCAACACAGCTAATTTTTAACACCACTCTACCATTTAATTATTTTTTGCAAGTGCTACCCTTCCCCCATCTGGGATATTTCCATGCCTGGTACTAAAACAGCTGATTGATAGTAAACTTGTTGAATTTGATAATCTCTCGCGAATCCAAAAGACTCAATATTGATGGAAACTTGCAAGAATATTGACTTACATTGTAGGTAAGGTACCAAAGAACTACATTTATGATTGGTAAATGAGAGATGGCATACAGTAGCGGATCCAGGGAGTGGGTTCCCCCTTACTCCTGGATATCACTTGGAAATGAATAGCTAAATACACATTTGAATGTATGCTACTCAGACATGAAAAATTATCATAGAGATATCATATGAAACCTGTTACAGATTGTAAGTATGGTTCTCTAGTATGACACTATTATTTTGCACCCCTCTATGAGTTGCTTAACCCACCTTTTACAAAATCCTGGATCCGCCCCTGAATGAGTTGTCTTCTTCATCAGTAGTGGATGACACTAGATCAGCTAAAAAAAAAAGTAAAACGATTACCCCAAGCGCTTAGATAGAACAAGAACAGAATACTAAGTCTAAGCGCCTGCGGATACTTTTTTGCGGTCTTTTTGGGCAGAACTTGAACATAAATCAACATCTCTAGTCAACATCCTGCAGTTCTCTGGTCTCACAAAATAATGACCCTCCTCTTAGATAAGCCTATAAATATATATAACCTATACATATCAAAATCATTGCACACAGAAGAGGACATTTGCTATTGGTCATCGCTTTGAAGTAAATGCGATTTTATTTGAGAGAGAGAACAACTTCAGTTGCATTACAAGTTTATAATGTGGCTTACCTGTTGATACCGGAACTATACGAAGCAGAATTCTCTGCTTTCGTTTGAATGCTCCAAATTCTCTCCTACTGCAGCTCCCGCCATACCAAAGGTCACAAGAAAAATAGTACGAAATCATGACGAAATGGAACTTTAACAGTGATTTGTACCACTCTAAACTTGAGAAACCTCAATGTTCTATACACCAGAATACTGCCAATTTATTCTTCTGTCTGAATTCAGTGGTAGGTAGTCAGTTCAGATATGCGTATTCAAGCTAAACCCAGTTTTCCTCTGCTTGATAGTTCCTAAACCAGTAACGCCTTGTAAAAATTCACTTTACTCGCGAAAGCAAATTC
The DNA here is from genome assembly GCA_030867875.1 of Actinernus sp. WN-2022. Lineage (NCBI taxonomy): Eukaryota > Metazoa > Cnidaria > Anthozoa > Actiniaria > Actinernidae > Actinernus > Actinernus sp. WN-2022. Next base: position 453,362 of record JAOWCC010001263.1, read on the forward strand.
AAATTTGTACGGTTGAAATCTTAATATAATCACTCCAAACAGTTACCAGTTGCAGATTAGATGTAACTTTGATTTGAAGGTAAGTACTTACCTTCAAATCAAAGTTACATCTAATCTGCAACTGGTAACTGTTTGGAGTGATTATATTAAGATTTCAACCGTACAAATTTGACGTGGAAGTCATATATCATTTTATTTGTTTTATAAGGCAAAATAGCTCCCAAATCCATGTATTTTTGAGTGAAATGACTGGGCCGATACCGGAAGTGAGTCACCGGTTATCGATATGTAGGCTTTTGTATGCAATAGTAAGTAAGTAAGTAAGTAAATATTTTATTTAAACACGGTCGTTCTATCAGTCTAATACAACACTGTTTTCCATAAAAGCCGTGTGTAAAAATATTACAATATTTCAATAAAGAATATATTATGATATAAAATGATGATATAAAAAGGATAAAATGCTCAATTTACAGGGCATCAAAGAAGCAGTGGGGTAATTTGTTCAGCTTATTTCTAAAATTAGTAATTGATTTGGAAAGTCGCAACTCTTCAGGTAACGAATTCCAGACAAAAGCTCCTTTGTAGCCGAAACGCTTTTTCCCATAGTTTGTTTTTGGGAGAGGCAACTGTAATTTCGTTGTCGAACCTCTTGTATTATATGGCGTCACAACTTTAGAAAATTTATTAATTAAATATTTAGGCGCTTGATTATTGTACACTTTGTACATTTCGATAGCCAATAGCTTACTTCGGCGAGTAGATAGTCTGTCCCATTCTAATTTTTCAAGAAGAGGGCCAGCACTATCATCGAAGTTTGAATTTGTAATTATTCTGGCTGCTCGATTTTGAAGTTTTTGTAATTTTTTGGAAAGCTCAGTGCCCAGTCCATCCCAGACTATGCTGCAGTAATCAAAATTTGGTTGGATAAGCGTTTTATACATAGTTTCAAGGGAGGACATTGGGACAAAGGGCTTTATCCGTTTAAGCGCGCCAATCGCACCTGCGATTTTACTTGAAATCTTCTCGACATGGTTTTCCCAAGTAAGTGATTCGTCAATATATACCCCTAGTGACTTTGCCGAGGCTATTCTAGGGACGACTTCACCTGAAATCTGTAATGTTGGGCAAATCATATGGGAGGATCTTTGTCGTGAGCCTAATAGTAGATATTCCGTTTTTGTCGTGTTTAAACTTAACCTATTGGATCTGAGCCACTCACAAACGCAATGACTTTGATATGAAGAGCATATAAAAATTTGACCACCCCCTAAATGGGAGCATAAAAAATCGTGACCCTCCCTACAAATCTAGTAGCTCCCCCCCCCCCCCCCCCCCCCCCCCCCCCACCGCTAAATAATGTATGTTCCTTTATAGCGATCGTAGTGGTAACATGGAATCTACATGTATACTCTCCAGTGGTCATAGTGATTACGATCACCAGGATAGAACTATTGTTGTACACGATAGCTCGGTTCAGTTCCATTTGATAGCAATGTATAATCGCTACGATTGACAAGTACTTTTTTCAGCGGTCGCTGCGATCGGAGAAACGGGCATATGGGATATAATTTAGCATGGGGAGTGTCATACTTTTTCTAACCCCCTAAAATAGAGGATCATAAAAAATGTGCAACTGAAAAAGGGTTGGCTGTAGGGGGAAGGGCAAAATATTTCATACTTATTGTCCGGGTAGGGTTATATATTTTGACTTTTTCATTTCCTTCAGCCATAACTTATGGTACGGACCTCGTACTCAGATAATGAGAGGTAGATACTTGTGACTTCCGGCACTCTTTTTCTTCAACATTTCGGAAAAAGAGGTTATGACAGTTTTATAGCTACTTTCCACACACCTGGCCGACGCCGCACAAGTACCCTCCATCTCCCTGCCATTGTAACATTTCAATTGACCTATATCACTATGACGTCATATCAAAACAATCTATTGTTTAAACGCTAAGGATCACGGTCGTGGGAGGGGGACAAAACAGGGACAAAACAGCAACAACACAAAGGAAATCGCTATCAAATGCATTTTGAAGAACGTAGAATAGCGGTAACAGCCACCAAATACGGTAAATATTGTGGGATAAACATTGATACAACTGTTATATTTATATGAATCACTCACCCAGGCCATTATTTTGAGAAAGTTTGAGGAATTTCATTTTTTCCTATAGTTCCCTCGAATCCCTGAAATATACCACAGCAACACTTTGCGGTGATGGGTCCAGGCCCATTTTTTTTCATCCTACACACTTTAGGCGATATTTACAGACGGCCGCTCTTAATTACTGTAGCCTAATGAAACCAATCGTTGAGCTTAAAGTCAAAGGGTGTCATTGGCATTTTAAGTTTACTTATAAAGCTTGATACAGTTTCTCTGAAGTCTGAGATTTTCATTTGCAACACTGCCAGACTTTATGCAGTGATATTCCTCGAGATTGGCACAACAAAAATATCAAACTTACCATCACCATCTTATTTAACCTTTGATGGTAATTAGCATAACTATTGGATGTGACGTCACAGACAAGCTAATTAAAGCTGAGCATTGATCCAGCCGTTTGTTGGGAGGAGGATCTTAACCAGACTCGCACAGTGGGTGGGAATAGAGCCTAGCTAGCTAATTCTCCAATCATGATGATAATTAAGTATGAAATACATGTACACATGTCATGCATTCTAGTGTTTTTGAAGTATATAGTGTTGCACAAAATTAAAGATAATTTAACTAAAACTTAAGGATCAGCAAAGAGGTCCACAAGTGCATCAAGTAGACCTCCGACTGCTAGCAGCTCACGTGACGGCCGTCAGACACCAATGAGAGCCACTCCCAGTAGCGATGGAAGCAGGTACTAACACTATAGATACATTGCTGATTGATTTAGCTTTAAAGTAGTACTAATGAGCACTTGATATACCATTATTCAGAGCTCAAAATTAACGCTTCCAAAGACAAAATTCTAGTAGTGAGAATGAGTTGATCTTCCTTTAAAGTACAAATGCACCCATTTTTCTCTCATTAAATAAACCAGCTGATTCAGAAACAGAACATGGACCAAATGTCAAATAATCTACATTTGTGTAAGTTGGAGGTTCAGTGCCCAGGGCTGCATAAAGCATGCAGTGCTTGAGAGCTCAGCTGCCAGGTAACCCTGGCAACTAAGCAAGACCGAGGACGAGCTGAGCAAGAACTGTCCACAGCCCGGAGCATGAAGAGTGTCATGAATGCAAAATAATTGTAGAGCTTGAACCACTAGCAAGCCGAGGAGCTGCTGCAAACAAACAGTCACATCCAATTAGACCAATTAACTGATGCATGCAGCAAGGGGGCTTAAGGCAATGGCCACAGCCTTGGAAGGAACTAGGCATATAGCTAACCCAAACCAAGCGACCCCAGACCATTCGCTGGGAATGGCCCCAGCCCCCAAAGCATGAATGCCGAACCTTCTGCTTTGGTGCTTTAATGAGCAGAGCCAAGGGCTAGGAAATGGTCATGGGCTTCAGAGGAAATAGGCATCTAGCTAGCCCGAACCAAACGATCCCAGACCATTCGCAGTGAATGGCCCTAGCCCCCAACCTGAATTCAGACACCTGCTTTAGTGCTGCAGGATGAATGATGCAATGGGCTAGTGGTTGCGTTGTAGAGGAGTGCTAGGCAATCCGAACCACCAACCAATGACCGACCCAGGAAACATCCCTTCCTAGTCCCTAGGACGTTACAGCACTGAGTTGATAACTTTAAGGACCCAAGCTGTCCAACCAGCAGTTACCAGAGTGAAACAAGTTGTATGTGGGAAAACAACACATTCACAGCCACACAATACTGGATGAGTGGGGCATCCCGGTTCGAACCACTCCACACCTAAAAACAGCTACCACTAAAGCCATGACAGTAGAAAGCAGCAGACGGCACAGCAGTACAACAACATAGAATTACTGGAACACTCCAGTTGTCCAGCCCAACCAATATTTACTAACATATTAATGCCATGGCTGCAGCAGCTGAGGAGCAACTGCAGCCAAATCTTCTTGGGCTAAGCGAATATAAGACTGATAGGCATCGCTGGACCATCGTCCAAGGATTTTGATCAGAGACTCTGATAACCCAGCCAACGAAGCAGCTGAAGCCACACCAATGCAGAAGCTGTGAGAAGAGTAACAGCCCGTGATATTTGCATCCGACAATGCCTTGTTTAATTGGCAGATCAATTTCCTTTTTGTGAGGGAGGGACTCGTCCTGAAGCAGGAATAAAGGACCTGGGGTTGGACCTCTCAGCTGCAAGTATGACAACATAGCATCCACTGCACTGACTGGAGTATAGGTCCGACCGACCACAATGGTTTAACCCTGACGAGATGGGTCCATTTTTTATGTTTTAATGTGCATCTAGGCATCTATCACCACATCATCCACAGTAAGATGAAGTTGAAAGATTCTGCAGTTGGCGATGTGAACTCAATGCAGTGGAGGAAGCCAAAGAAAGCCAAACAGGAAGCTGCCCAGAATATGGTGTCATCCTGGGTAGGCCAACTCAGCACCAAACATAGAGTAGCCAAAATAGCTGGAGTTATAGGGGGCCTAGTGTCCCAGGGTGGACCCTGAATCTTCCGAGCACCACAAACCACCCATTGCAGACATAAACAGTTAACCAGAAGATCAGAAAATCCAAGGTATATGTGCAGAGAGTGCACTGCACTGCAGTATTATTACCTGGATGGTTGATGAAGATAGCTTATTTCCTGCCATAAAGGCCACAAAACTAATATAAGACAGTCCTTGGACACCGGATGGCAGAAAGTAAACATTTGGCCAGAATGCTGACAAAATGAAAGGAAGGTATGGCCAGGTAGGATAACCTTAAGCAATGATGCAGTACTAGGCCAATCGAAGACTGTAATTCTTTGAGGGTGCAAGATTGACGTAAAAAACAAAATGGACTTCGGAGCGGACCCAAGTCAACTTCTCTTGAGGTGTAGCCTGGCTTCCAAGAGATTGTAGTCAAGACAAATGCCCCAAAAGCACATATTTTATGTTTTATCATTATTATTGTACATGTAAGTATTAGTTTGCCAGGTGAAGAGCCATCTGGTGGAGATATTGCCAATAAATCATTATCATCATTATCGTTATTATTATTATTATTATTATTATGTTGTGGCTTCAAGTGGCTTTACATTTTTCACAGATTTCAAGAAAAACACTATTGAATATCAAAATCATAGTTGAAAAAGTTGGCAGGTCAAATCTATGCTCGTTTGAGTAACTGGGACCACATATTTTTTTATTTGACCTAAAGAACTTGTTTTAAATGAAAACATGATGAAAAATGATTTACTTGATTGGAATAATTAACTACTTTTTTAAGGTGTACTTCATCAATGAGTGACCATTTGGAGTCAATGAATGACAAGCTGAATGCATTGGAGATTGACAGAATAACTGATCATTTAAGGTAGGCATACAGTAATATGAAATGTCAAAATAATAAAATGAACATAACATCTAGTAATACAATACTGGATTAAAAAATAATATTGCAAATATTGCTAATTACAACTTTACTGTTTTCTTCACAGAGGGCTGTTATTAGAAGAGAAAGAGAGACTTGCAGATGATATTGCCTTTCTACAGGTAATTATTATGATCATCAGCTTAGGTGAATAAGAATAATATTTTCCAAACACATTCAGTGGGTTTTAGATTTTGTCCAAAATCTAAGATTTTTCGCAAAAATTGTCAATTTTTTAAGTCTTTCCTTTTTTGAAATTCTTGCTTCAACTTAATCCTAACATGTTATGAACCTATCTGGGGATTGTTAAAGATCATTTGAAGGGCTTGTGCAATAAGAGCAAGGAGTGTCAAATTGTCACTTACACCCATTTTGCATATGGCCCTTTGATTGATAGATTTGGTTTTGACAACTTTAGGAATCTTTGCTGGAGGAGTCAGACTATAGACAGCAAGTTTTGTCATCGCCAGACCCTGAACCATCGCTGAAAGGTAAGAAAAACCTCCACAGCACTGTTACAGTATGATTGAAATTGGATAGGAGTCTAAAATGTATTCACAAGACTTAATGCCAAGGACAGAAACAAACCCAGTCTGAAAAGCTTCAGGAGTAGGATCAGGAAGAATAACAGCACAATTGATAGAAAGCAGTTGTGTAAATTGACACCTGTGCCATTCTAAAGATTACAATGTGCTGACTGTAGAAAAGGGGATGGAATTTTATTTATTTTTGGCTTAAATTTTAATTATGTTTTTTTAATTCTTAGTGGTTGGATAAAAAGTGAGTAGTTTTTGCTTAGGTATGTGGTGGGTAAGGGAGGGAGTAGTTTCAGCTTAGGGTATGTGGGGAGGGAGTAGTTTTAGCTTAGGATATGTGGTGGTGTGGGAGGGAATAGTTTTAGCTTAGATTATGGGAAGGAGTAGTTTTAGCTTAGGGTATGTGTTGGTTATGGGAGGGAGTAGTTTTAGCTTTGGATATGAGGTAAGTATGGGAGGGAGTAGTTTTAGCTGAGGATATGTGGTGGTGTGGGAGGGAATAGGTTTACATGTAGCTTAGGGTATGGGAGGGAGTAGTTTTAGCGTAGGGTATGTGTTGGGTATGGGAGGGAGTTGTTTTAGCTTACGGTATGTGTTGGGTATGGGAGGGAGTTGTTTTAGCGTAGGGTATGTGTTGGGTATGGGAGGGAGTTGTTTTAGCGTAGGGTATGTGTTGGGTATGGGAGGGAGTTGTTTTAGCGTAGGGTATGTGGTAGGTATGGGAAGCCAGTTGTCCCAGCTTGTCCCAGGAAGAGAACAAATCAACACTCTATGGCAGAAAATAACATTAATTTTCTTATGACACAAAAGAACACACCAGTGCGGTATGACATTTCTAACTGACACCAATTTTGCAAGGACAACTGGCTTGTTACCAGACCTCTTTCCATACGGGCTTGAGATATAAATAAGGTGCTTATAATATCTGGTATTTTACTGTTCTGCATTGTTAAGAAACTACCTGCTGCTCTATGTGATCTGTAATTAGCTGTTACTTTGCATCTTCTTGAATCCAGATATTGAGTATGCAAATGTGTGAATGGCATTGTTAATTGGCACTGTATTAATGTGCGAGATTAATTAATTAATCTGCTATCATTTTCTTTATATTTTTAGATTTGCGAGAATTAGGAACAAAGCTAGAGAAAGAACTTTTGAATAACAGTAAAACAGTGATTGCCAAGTAAGTGAACTGCAGTAACCAGTACAGTCAGTTCTAACACACTTTTAGCCCATTGACACTTGATGCCAAACAGGAACCCTTGCTGTGTGACCACTGGAACTGGGTACACTTAAACAATGACAACCAATGTTCAATGAATATGACCTCGTAGAATCATTTTAGAAAGAACTTACAGTGTACATAGTAAACTACTAAAACAGAATGTTATTTTAGACCATTTTAACACTTCTAGAACATACTAGTTTGGCATCATTAAAGTGCAAGTAGCGCCATAAAACAACATGAACTCTTTTTGCCCCAAATTATATTTCTGATATACTTCAGAAATTGCGGGATTGATTCATCTTGTGATGTCACAATGAAAACCTACATGATTTTATTGTAGTAGTTTTCTCTTGGGAGGGAGTTGATTCATCTTATGACGTCACAGGATCCATGAAAAATAACCTAAATTAGGGATTAAATGCCAGAAATGTTACAAACTTTGCAAGATTAATATATTTTTCTGAGAAATATACACAATAATACAATATAATTTTTATTTTTTTGACGTGATACTTGCACTTTAAGTATATGTATTGATATTTTTACTGTATATACATATGACTATTTGTTTGCTAGCCTGTGTACAGCTGCTGCTCATCCTAAAAAGTTAGGAGAGCGTTAGTTCGTTGATCGTGTTCCAGATCACGTGGATCTTCCCAGAAAACTGGGAAACGAAATCAATATAACGCTGCGGTTTCCTGTTGTTGAAAAAATATGGGCATCAATCTTGTATCAGGACATGCAGAACTTTAGAGGAACTGATAACTATAAGACACCCTGGCCCGTGATTATCAAATCACCTACAATAATATTGCATTGGAATATTAGCAGGATGTGGCTGCATTAAGTAATAGGCTTATTATAATTACTCACAACATAAACAAGGTAAGGTATTTTTATTGAAAATGCATTGTGCTCAGTTGGTGTACACGAGCGTAACAAAAAATATATTTTCTCAAACTTTATACATTCTATAACCCTAGGACTTAATTGAATAAAAGTTCAATCTAGGTGCACAGGAAAACGAGCAAAGAACATTCGAAAATGGTTTTATTTTTAAGAAACAAAACAAATTTGTTGGAATTCTATCGAAATTATTTTTTAATTTTCCGCCCGATTTTTACTCACCATCACGACAAATTTCGATCGTTTTAAGAAATATTGGAGAAGAAAAGTTACAAATGTACTTTGAGGTGAAATTCACTTGAACTTTGTGGTTTTCTTGTACTTCATACTTTCTTAAAAATAAATATCAGTCAATGTCTTTAAAAAATAATTTGTTCGATGCATTCATTGTGCCTTTTTTGCCTTCGAACGCGCTTTCACGCACTTTTTCCATCGCACCAATCGAGTTATTTTTACATCACGCAAATCGTGCAAATCGCGCCGGGCCGTTAGTAGAAATTAGTGTTATTGTAGGCTGACATAATTGTCTGTAAAATACAGTAAATACAAAACACAGCGGCTTTTTTGCTTATGTATTTCATAAACTCTTACGAAAATCTGCGCAATTTGCAATGGAGATTTGTGGAAGGCGCGATTGGCGCATTGAAATTGAGAGGGCTTGTTACGCCTTTTTTAGAACGATTGATATTTTTTTCTCTGCGCCAGGTTCTTCCCTCTTTCAAAGATAAAGATCCGCATAGTATCCATGAGTTAAAAAGAAACCGTGTAAATAATTTATTTTAAGGCGATATGGTGGTGATTTTATCGATATTTCTGAATGAACACCGTAATGCGATACGGGTAATTATGTCTTCCGTTCGTCCAATGTAAATATCACTACAATAACTATATCTAGACCCATTATAGCCTGCTAACAGCCCTTTATATGGGTGTTTTTTTGCTAATTTGTTTCGGATTGGATTACCTGTGGCGCACCGTCAAAATGGGGCGAGGAGAAAGGAAAGTAGGGTGGAGGGGAAGGGGAGAAAAAGAAATAAGACCCTCACCCCCTCCTTACCTTTTCTTCTCGCCCCAGTTTGACCGCGCGCCACAGGTAACCCAATCCAAAACAAATTAGCAAACAAACACCCATAAGAGGTGCTAGCAGGCTAGATCCATTAGTAATTGGTTTTCAAAATCATTACTATTATTATTAATATCAACCATTATCTACCATATTATTTACAATTATCATCCTCTTGTTATTTTCTATCTGATTGTAATTGTTCTGTATTTATCTTAGTTTTTCTTAGCCCAATGTAAGAGGGCCATTATGTAAACTACCTGGTAACCGGTAATACCAATACATAAAGATTCTACTAATAGTGCAGAACGTATACAAAACATTCCAACTTTCGTAAGTTGAGTTAATCAGTGTCAAGCACAATACAGTAGCATTTCAACTTGCTTTGTTTTCATTCTGCAATGTGATTGTTTTCATTCTACAGTGTGATTGGTTCTCATTGTCTAAGTGACACCAGTTACAGTAGTCACACAGCAGTAAATTGCAACAGCCATTAATACCTTTAAGATATTTATTTTTCTGATTTATTCCAGATCTCGAAAACACAAGAGAGTGGAATTCAAGCCAATTTCCTTAGATGAATCATTGCTCAACAGTAATAAGAACAGAACACAATTATCTAGAAAGGCTGTACCACCAGTACCTAAGCCGCCGACATCCCCCCCAGCTAGCCAACGCCAGACTGCCTTGCAAATGAGAGGCTACACAGTAACATCTAGCAGTGTCAAAGGTCGACAGTTTACCCCATCACCACCAGAGTCAGCCAAGAGTCGACATGACATACCATCTCCACCCAGCTCTGCTAAACCACTTGTACAAAAGCCAGGCTCGGCGTCACGGCGTTTTCGTAAGATGGTTGTTGGTTCTAGGGACTCCACCAGTAGCAAGGAAGTGATAAAAATTTGCCATTTTCGTGCCATTGTTTTAATGTTGATAAAAGTCCAGGTTAAGGTTGAGTGTGTGCGTCATGAGGTTATATGTTATTATCTTTGTTGCCATGGCGATACCTATTGACGGGCATAGGGTAAGATATCTCCTTCTTTTATAAGGCTGACGTCTGAAGCCAGAGCCGAACGTTTGAAATTGTTGTACATTGGGCCAACACTGTTGGTTCCAACATTATGCTGGGCCAACAATATTTTGTCCAGTGAAAGTTTGTTTTCGATCAAACATTTTGCCCAACAAGAATTGTTGGTCCAACATTGTCCAACATGGGATGCTAAACAGTCTAACATTGCTTGTCCAACATGGGGTGCTAAACAGTCTATCATTGTTGGTCCAACATGGTATACTAAACATTCTACCGTTGTTGGTCCAACATAGGATACTAAACAGTCTATCATTGTTGGTCCAACATGGGATTTCGTGTGTTTATTGGACTCGTGGACTGACATGTTTAGCATCATATTTTTTCTACATTTTCTAGCTATTTTATTTCGGTATGAGCCCTAAATATCCCTTGTGTGATACATGTATTTTATAATTTATGAAAGGTTTCTGGCACCCTAGTTGCCTATTCAAGCCAACGTTTTTAAGTACAAATGTTAATTTATTTTGTTCTCTAAGATGGCTTGAATGATTTTGAAAGGTGGCTTTTTAATGTTTTTGGTCAAACATTATAATCATTTGTACTTAGTGTATATAGTGAAGACCTATTCATTAACCTACAGCATACTGTCTTTAAAACACTGTTGAAATTAAAGATTTACAACTGCTTATAAATAATTGTAAAAAGAAAATAAATATCTGGTTTTGACATGTAGTTTTCCTTTGATGCAATAGATCAAAAACGAGTTCAAGTGTTTTATCAGGGATTTCAAATAGAGTAGACAGTAAGCCAATACTGTGGTTCGTTTCGAGCGGTCCCCAACAATACAAAACACCCTAACCTTTAGAACGAGCAGTACTTACTTGTTTTTAAAGTGCATATAAGTCCTAGCCAGTTATCTTTGATATCGATTGTACATCAAGTGAATAGTCCAACGGTAGAATATTTCTTGATTTGGGTGTTGAGTCTACGAGATATAAAGGTTTATATTTCCAATATGCTAATGATGTGATGTCATCACCGACATCACTTATTATACAAAAGCATGCTGGTAGAAACAAATTACCTATTTTTAAATTTTAAGTTATTTGAAGCTTATCAAAGCGATTTTACCAAAAACAAAATCTAAATTAGAAAATAGCCAAATAGCTTAATTCACAAGCACAAAGAAATTCAGCAAATGTCGGTGATGACATCACATCATTAGCATATTGGAAATATAAACCTTTATATCTCGTAGACGCAACACCCAAATCAAGAAATATTCTACCGTTGGACTATCCACTTCATGTACAATCGATATCAAAGATAACTGGCTATGGTTCGTATGCACTTTAAGTAATGATCCAGATAAGAACTATAGTAGAATCCATTGCTATTGGCTCTTTTTTTCTGTGAAAACTCAGAGAAGCCACCATCCAGCCAATCGGAAAAGATAAAGATTTTTCAATCGCAAATTTGAGAACTTTCCCCACACACGATGTTCTTCGAAATTAAACCATATTAGTTTGATCAAAAATAAATTCAAACCACAAAAAAGTATCAACCAATGAAATTACCCTTTATCATTATGACGTCACAGAATCGACTTGAAAAATAGAGTTTTGAACTAAATCTGCTCTGCTGAGGAACATTTAACTTCGAATTGTCTGGTTTCCAGATAGCAGCTGTATCAATGTTTATCCCACAATATTACCTTATTTGGTGGCTGTTACCGCTATTCTACGTTCTACAAAATGCATTTGATAGCGATTTCGGCAATCCCTTTATGTAGGACGACACGAATTTTTACCAAAAATACAATAGAATACAACACAATACAATTCAATACAACAATAGAACGCAGCACAATACAATACAATTTGGTAGCAATTCGTGTCGTCCTAAATGAAGGGATGACCGCGATTTCCTTTGTGTTGTTGCTGTTTTGTCCCCCTCCCACGACCGTGATCCTTAGCGTTTAAACAATAGATTGTTTTGATTTGACGTCATAATGATATAGGTCAATTACGAGAAAGAATAATAGAAAATTAACACCTTTTAACTTTCTTTGCCGTAGAGCACTACAGTTCTAATCTGGACCATTACATATGATTTAAAACCTCTACCGCGATTTTCTAACGGATTTAAAGTTTTTCGCACGCATCTTTTTCGGTACGGTGCGGTACGGTATTGCGTTCGGCACGAGTGAACAAGGAGCGCCGTTAAAACCGAGCATAATGTTAGATCAATTACAAGCAAACGTAATGATAAAACTATTTAAAAACCGGGGTTGCAAGAATTCCAAAATGTCTACTGTCCTCAAACACACTTCGAAATGTTTCATTATTGAATTTTGGGCAAAATATTTGACACCAGATTCTCCACAACCACTGTCTGCCCTAATTACCATGCAGCGTGCAAATGGAATGGGAACTCCTCTTATTATACTTCTTCTTTACCATTTGTTTTAAATGTTTCTAAACTTTTTTTTAAATGTCGGGAATAGCACGAAAACAGGTAAATTTACCATCCTAGACTGACGAAGTGAGTTAATAAATAAGCGTATGTACAAAACACACCGTACTCGATCCCACCTTCGGAAAAAAGGAAAATGCACCTAACCCTCTGAACAAAGTCAAGCTGCGCAGGAACGGGTTCCAGTGGCATATGCATAATAGGTATTGCCTGTTTGTTGCCCCATTTCAGACCACGTGACTTTTCCCTTGAGTAATGCGTTTTTGTTTTTTGTATCCCAAGAGAAAATGTACCAATTTCTATAATTGGAAAACAAAGCACTGAATCCTCTGGAGAACTATCACGTGGTCTGAAATGGGGCAACAAACAGGCAAGCTGAAAGGGTCTATTGTAATGATGGTACACGATTTCCCATTCAGAAATTCCGGTTGGGAATTTTGGACTACCTTTTGAGAAGTCCATTAATTTCGGATTTTTTTCACGGGAGGAACCGAAAAAACGTTTACCAGTTACATTCCAACCGAAATTTCCGGAATTTCCATGTACATGGTAAACAACCATTGTAACTGACTTGCTTGCCATCCATCTTTTCCATACAACAACCGCACCCTAAACTTCACTGGCCATTCGCTCATACATCTTACTATGCACACACGACACCAATCCTTGATGGTCGTGCTTGGAATCATCCTATCGCTCTGATTCTACTCAAGAATGGGATATGTGGCCTTTTCCACCACACGTAGACGTACGCACTTGGCTATGTACTTAGATTATTCAAGTGATTGTTAATAAGTCATCGGACAAGTCAAGTTTATTTGCTTTCATGCAAAGCACCTCTCTAACATTACAGACGTATATAAGTTAAAATACGTAAAACTAATTTTAAAAATGGTGGGAGGGTCCCTTAGCCAGCGTTCATGTTGACGATAGAGTTATTAAACTGAACAACATGTCACGTTTTTTGAAGATGCGTTGATATAATCTACTATAATCGTTACTACACCGCTGAACGAAACAACGTTCACCAAGTTATATATTGCTCGCCCAAACACTGAAAATATAAAAAGCATCACCTATGATAGAGCGCTCTTTAAGTCGGCATCATGCAAAGACATTAGTCTTCTTAAAAAGCTTCTTAAGAGCACCACTCCTTGAAAATTAACTTGACTACAGTTATTTTTACGGCATAAGGAAGAAAACTAATAGTTTTTAATGACAGTACGGTACAGTCGATAATTCATATGGAGAACAATTATTATGTTTATCACTTGATGTAAACAGAGTATTTATTAGTTTATTTATTCTTAGACGAATGCACGGCTTCGATCTGTGAAAATCAGTTATTGTTGATATAATTCCATGGGTAAATAAACGCCTTTTAAGGTATTCATTCATTCAATCATTCATTCACTTAATTGCAAAGCCGCTTGTTTCTCTTCACATTTCATCAACCGGCAAAACAATGCTTAAAGTCGATTTGGGGACAAAACCTTCAGATTAGATGCTGTTCGAGTCCAGGTGTCATTTCGACGATATGCATTTCTGAGTAGCCTGCGTTGCGGCTCTGGAGTATCAGAGCGCAGCGAGCGGAGATTAGCGGGATTGGGGCGAGAAAAAAAAGAGGGGGGACGGGGTGGGGAGGAGATGACGCAGGCTAATTTCTGAGCAATGGACCTTATTCACACGACGGCCATGTTGAGTCCCAGGAGAATAAAATCCTTTGTTTTCTTCCGTCTAACCTCGTTCTAAAACTGCTCAGTATGAGGCTACGCGTGAGAAATTTATTGTTTTTAGCCAACATGGCGCCGTGTGATAATGAACAATTACTCACCGAATTGGAGGTGAATAGTCAGCACCAAATAGTTATTTTATTTTCTGTCAAATGGACAAAAACTCATTACGAGGTGATCGCTACTATACGCTCGGAGGTGAATAGCAAAGGAAGTCACATCCGGAGTAGCCAATCAGAGCACGCTTGGCACAAATGACCCTAAAATCGATCACTTTGCTATATTTTCAAAAGTTACCAACGTAGAAGATTGAATTTTTGTGGGAGGATGAAGACCGATGACCAAATCAAAATTCGATGATTTGAACTACCGTAGATATCTTGATGACGTCACAGTTACGTCATGTATCCATTTATAATAGGTTTCTCGATGTTTTCAGTTACCTTTAACATCAGTAAATTTTATATTTTCGATTTACCATTATGTTGACAACAAAGAAACCGAAAACCCGAGTTCGATTGGTTAAGAGGGAGAAAAGGTTTTGAATTTTGGTAATTTTCCCGCCAAAAATATACAATTATAGAACCATTTACAAAATAACTTCTTCATTCATCTTTTAGAGTTAAAAATATTTGTTTACGACAATCTAGCAATCAAAAGAGTAAATCGGTACCCACAACCGTATGTTTTTATAATTTTCAATTTTTGAGAGGAAATACTTTAAAAAGAGGATACGTCATACATTTTTGAAAACGTCTTAAAAATAACTATTCGAGTATTTTTCGGGATATAAAGGGGAAATGTACTTACTGTACACTGAATAGCCGCAATATGGTCTTTTTTATGTTTCTTCAATTTAGAAAGCATGAGTAATGTCAGACCCATGACGTCAGAAAATGTGACGTCACAGGAATCTTCTTAATAACTCGGCATATATTTATCGTAGAGATTTTAAAATTGCGGCAATCAAAATCACATTTATATATTTTTGTCTCGCTTCGTAGTGATCGATTTTGCGGTAAGTTATGCCATGCGTGGAGCGCGCGAAAAGCACTACTAAAAGCGAATATCTCTGCCTCTCAAGACTTACAATTTAGAACTGAATGAAAGTTCATATTCCACTTGATAACAGCACACAAGGCAGCGACGCTCGCAGGTGTTTTAGGTTTTGTCCACCTACCTGTTCTATGGCTAATCAGTATGGGCACCAAGTCTGAAGGGTGATAAAATTATTCTATATTTATTGGCTATATTAAATTTTAAGTAAGGTTCATACGAAAAATTCATTTATATTAATTTTATTCTTAATTAACGTATAACCGCTTTCAATCAAATACCACATCTGTTAGAACACACAAGTAATTAGTGATTTTATTATTGTGTTTGAGCATCGTGGCTAGGTGTGGTAGTGCATTTTCTCAATGGCCCTTTTCCAGGAATACAATCAAGTGCTTGTACTACATAGCCAAAAATCTTAAATCATACTGATTTAAAGGAACTCGTACAAGATCGGTAGTAGTATTAGCAAAACCTTTTGTAAATGCTATTCTCCACTTCCAATCGATTGTCGATCTTATACTAAAACAATGAACATTTTAATAGCTTGCCATCCAGCATCTATGGCAACGCCTTTCCCATGGGGATCACGAGCTCAATTCATTCGTTAACGAAGTATTATATCAGCTCGTGCCTGTTTCCTGCAAAACCGCCTATTCATCCCTCACTTCGGCTCCGTCTGGTCCACCACACCAGATGGCCTTATAATTTATACTACGTGAGCAGGTCAAAACACATGCCCCAGATAGAGACCCATTCTTGTCAACAGACACAGCTGTCAGTGCAGGGTACCACCCCCATCCCCCATCTTTGACCATCTATTTTCCATTCTGGGGGCCTAGTGGTAATTTTAACACAGAAAATGAAATGATAACGTAAGACGAAACATGCAGTACATTTAATTCTAGATTATGCGATAATTAAGAATAAATTATTTTTAATATTGAGTTTTCTCTCCAGAGGAGATGGCTGGCAGCAGCCCCCCCCCCCCCCCCCCCCCCCCCACACCCCAAAATGGGTCCGTCGAGAGGCCGGCATATGTGTTGACCTGCTCCCTAAAGTTTCATTATTCTCTCGATCAGAGCAAGAGAACCAGTAACACTGAGTTGATCTTAAATAGAGAACTTAGAAACTCGGAAACTGGCCAATAATTAGGTGGCACTTTAAGATACAGCGGAAATCGCAAAGAAATATGGTCATTCCAATTTTTTACAGAGAAACGTTTATGTGGCGAGTGGAGCACAACGTCTCGCGCATATCATATCTGGAACAGGATATCTTTTTGTCATTTTGCCTGGAACAGGGTATGTTTTCGTTGTTTCTAGTCTGGAACATTTGGGGGGAGGGGGGAGGGGGGGGGGGAGGGGGAGGTGGGGTTGCGCAAATCCCCAAAAAATATCGAGCGAGCACTAGCTGGTCTCATACGCATTTACAAATTAAATTAATAAAGGCAAAGAAATAAGCCAGGGAAGACTGGTTAGTTGTTATGAACAATTTCCACAGGAAACCCAATACAGATCTGAAGATCACACAGACTGGTTACCAGGACTCAGTCAACATATGTAAATTATCCAAGAGACAACAGATAAACTGATGGGACGATCGATCGCAAAAAGTCACATGCACTCATAAATCGAAACCAAAACCTTAACCACAAAATTTACCATGTCAGTAACTATATATTTCGGAAAGAGGTTATCTGGTAAACGATGAGTTCTCACTGGCCTAGTGGATATAGGGTTATAGGATCATGTGTACTGTACCAAGCTGTACGCAATGTTGGCATGTTCCCTTCGCATGTTCCCTTCTGTAACTTAGCATGTTCCCTAATGTAACTCCATGATTCATGATTTTTTAATATTGTGCTGGCGTGTGTTAGTTGAAATTGACAAAAAGATGGTGGGTGTTAGTTTGAAAGTCTAATGATTGCAAATAATCATTAATCATAAGGTAAGTATTTTCGGTATATCCCAACACCATGCGGATGATATGCTCTAGATATTTGTATGGGAAGCCCCCATAGTTCCCTAGAATGTCTAGTAACACATGTGAGGGATACATGTTGCTGCTCTGACAAAGAGCTAATGCTCGGAACGTCAGCTTCTACCTGTCCGTTGGTGCAGACCCTACACTGTCAACTACCGGTAGTTTTAATCCGTTACAATTGTAATCGTCAATGTGACCCTGACAGTTATAGAGATCTTGAATGGACTGATGATGAGACCTACGCCGCGAGCGGCGAGGACGACATGGACGTTGCTAGCAACGCAAGTGATGTGAGTGATGAGAAAGATGCATACAGCAGATGCGAGCGACGAGGAAGACGCAGGCGATACAAGCTTCGGGGAAATCGCAGGCGATGCAAGTGCCAAGGGCAACATGGGCGAAGAAGAAGACGATGATAGAGGCGCGTGAAGTGAGTTAGAAGAGGATTGCAGCAAGAGGAAGGCGCAAACAGCAATGCGACAACAGAGAAGATACTTGAAGAATTGAAGACCTGGTTACAAGGTATTGATGGTGGCTGTAGAGAGCCCAAGACAGCCAGGCAGTATGTCTCACAAATCCTAGCCATAATAAACGCTGTTGATCCAAAGCATACTAGTGTTTCTTCAGTGCTTAATGTCAAAGGTCTCCGCGATAAATGGCTATCGCCGCTAGAGAAGAATAGAAAACCAGGGACCTGTAAGTCATATCTTGGTTCTCTGTCAAAGTTTCTCCGTTTTTTAATCGTTCACAACCCGAATGACATCGTAACATGTCAAGATGACGCTCGGAAAGTCAAGGAGCAGGTTATGGAGTGGATGAGTTCCTATAATGGACCTATTGCAGAACGAAGATGGGAGAAGCAGTTGGAGGATCTTGAAAAACTGATTACGCCAAAGGATATTCAAGCCTTCGACAAATCGGATCAATCCCGGAGTGCAGTTACAACACTTGTCCAATGTGTTGATCGTGCAAAGGCCAAATTGCCGCCAACACTGACAGAGTACTGTCAAGTTCGAGGCTTGTTACAAGCATTTGTATCAACAATGCTTGTCGCGCTGGTCCATTATCAAGTATGACACTCGGCGAACTGAAGAAAGTAAGAATGGAGGACAATCAAATTGTCGTCACCGTGCTTAAACAAAAGACCCAGAAAGCCCACGGTCCAGCACCTTTGGTTTTTAGCAAACCTCTCTATAACTGGGTGTGCAACCGCATTTAGGAAGGCCGCCGTCTCTGAGGTCCACGATAAGCACGGCCACCTTAAGAATTGATGAGCCACAATCCTAAAACAGCAGAAAAGTTCTACCTGATCAGGCAGAAGCAGAAAAACGCCGCTAAGACCTCAGAATCCTTGCAGAAGATATTCCACGGAGAAACAAAGCAAGGCCTCGAGGAGACTAATGAAATGCCACCAGATGTGGAGCTTGAAACAGTACAAACAGTGAAGGCAAGACGCCTTGTTTGGAAGGAAGAGGAAGAAGACGCAGTTCGCGAGCTTTTTAGAAAGAATATAGAGGACAACAGCATCTCCATAGAGGAAACAAGGTTAAAGATAAAAGAGCATTCTCTTCTGAAGCACATCAAAGCCGAAAAAGTGCGCGACAAAGTACGATCCTTCTTTGTTGGAGGTGCAGAAGAAATTATTCAGCTCCCGAACGAGAAAGAAACTATAAGTCAAAGAGTAGATCGTCTGGACCAAGATGACGAATTAGCATCTTCAATTTCCCTCTTTACAAGGAGTTCCCGCAAAGGTAGTACCTTTTCAGATGTCCAAACAGAGACACTGGTGACCCTCTTCGAAGACCTTGTTAAGTCAACAGCAATGATCGTAAATACATCTGTAATGAAACGCATTGGTGAAGATCCTGATGCGAAGGCTAAACTTGGAGAGTTCAAACCTCTACAAATTTGTGACAAGATTCGAACGGAGCGTCGAAGGTACAGGAAGTTATCCTAAAGTACTACACAGCCAGAACATTCTGTTTAATGATTATCAGACCCTCAGGAGAACTATTCATAAAGTTAACGATGCATGAATAGAGTCAAAGGGTTTTTATTTAAGGAAATCGTTGTTGTATGCCGTTCATGGATTCTAAGTCGCATAACAATTCTGCGTGCATGTTGTTAAAATACCTGCAGTTTGCTTTTTCAATGAACATTTAGCGAATTACTTAACTAATGTAAGAACAGTGAAAAAGCTATACCAACCGTTGGAGAAGAACTTTGTTGAAATTATGTTTGTTTATTAACTCACGTTTACGTTCAGTTTTGTTGCCAATTATTCTTGCTGTAATATTGCAATGAAATAAAAAAAAACTGAACCTTATATTATTATGTTCTTATATGAAATATTATCAATAATTAGGCCAATGCCATTTTTGCGAATCGCTTTAAAGTCCAACCGTGTAAATTTACAATTAAGTTGCTTTACACATCTCATAATATAAAAAGAAAATCAGTATGTGTCAATATTCAGTTTCATATATTGTGCAAAAATGTCGCATAGAGAAAAAAAACATACCGGACTATTCTTCTTCTTTAACATTATTTGGAAAATGGTTTGCCTGTTAATATAACGAGAAATCATTCAAAATAAAGGTTTTTACCTTGGTTGCTTATTAATTTGCTTAATTTCCTGTAAAGAACGGTGGAAAATAATAATTATAATAATAAAGATTTTCGGTCGTTTTCACGCCTCGTTCCCTTTTGTAACCCGACAAAATATACCGCCGAAGGCACAATATCGAAAAGTATGAAACAAACCTATTATTACCAGCACTGCCTTATGGCGTACTTTCCAAAACTGAAGTCCGAAATTCAAGCAAAAAAAGTGAGGATGAGACCCCTGATTTTTTCCTCTCGGATGCGGTAAGTGTTCCCTTTTGTAACATTTAAGCAATTTCACACCATTCAGGGAAAAAATCACAGCACCTACAAAAGCAAACATTTCTGTCTGATTTGAAGGGGTTCTACACATAATGAATTGCTTATGCATACAGCAAAATTTGGTGGTTAACCGTGGTTTTATGGAAACGTTAGAGTGAATTGCAGCAAACCCGATAGAAATCGTAAAAATGCACTTTTTGTGTTGCACGCAAGTTTCTGTTTCCCTTTACTAAAAACCGCATAACTCAGCTAAACGTCAATTAATTACTTTAAAACTTGGACTGTACTTGTCTCAACTCATATGCTATAACGTCCGAAAAAATCACAAAGATACAATTAAGCAAACTGTTGTAATGACATGTTTTCTTCGATAACCTAATGTTTTGCACTTTTTATGTTTTTTCGTAACCGTACTCGACCATGCAGAGCATGCGAGTAACCTCAAAAAAATCGTCTGTTTTTAAACCGAAATCAAAACCTGTGTGGAAGTTTGAGGGCAAGAGAACACTTGTAGGCGACGTTCTATCCCGCGGATATCACATATTTAGGATTTCCAAGGCTAAAAGCTGGCCAAAACCACGACCATGTTCCCTATTGTAACATTTCGAGCTTATTTTGCGTCCTAGTCAGTCACACGAAAAGTATTTTTCTTCATATTAGTTAGGATAATAGTTGCCCACAAATGCCTTGCAAACACTGTGTTTTGGTTAGCTCTAGTTATTGTATATGGCGTAAGGCTAACTTTGAAAAAATGTTACAATAGGGACTAAAGATGAATCTAAGAATGAATGAATGAATGAATGAATGAATGAATGAATGAATGAATGAATGAAGGAACGAACGAACGAACGAACATAAATAGAAGTTTTAGGGAACAAGGGAAAAAAATCCATTTTTTTAAATGGGAAAATTGACTGTTTCCCTGGAAACAATTTTGGGAACAAGGGAACAAAAGATAATTTATTCGTTTTATTCCACCTATTAACTATGCCCTGAGCAAGGAATGGCAGTCAAAGTCCTCACCACAGCTCCCCCCCTTGGACTTAACATTGATAAGTAAGTAGAACAATAGATGACGGGTATTATGCACGGATGGTGTAATTTGCAGCTCGGCGGCTCGACGGCTCGACGGCTTTGACGGCTTGACGGAATAACATTTTTAAGGTTACCGGATACCTTCAGGGTGCGTTTCCAGTCTAAATTATTGTAACATCGTAGATAAATCATCCACGTATCATTTTAAAGCTAATAAAATTGGCTACAAGAATAATAAAAAAAAAATTCTTTGAAAATCTCGAATTTTCCGCGATCCCATTTCTCCGATCTAGTGTTGCTTTCAGAAGCTCCGACTCCGAAAATATTTTAAAGTTTTAAAATCTGTTTGCTTTGTCGCATTTCAGAGGAATCGTATTACAAAACGATGTCGGGGAATTTCTAAATTCGATTTAGTTAAAAAGTTATCATGCTCTTCGTGAAAAGGCGAAAACATAGTCCGAGTAGATATGCGAGAAACGCCGTCAAGCGCTCTCTTTTTAGAATTTCCCAATTTATTCGCTGACACCCTTTTGCAGCTGCGCTATCAATTGACATTTTGTGAAAATGTCACACAAATCGAATAAATTCCTCTTGAGTGGGATATTTTTTTAAACTCTATTTTGGTTGAAAATCGAAAGCGTTGAAAAATCGTGCGTGAATCTGAAGCCCCGCCTCTCCAACAATTAGCGACATTTCTCATCACAATTCAACTATATCTGTCAAGATTTCCCGCCAATGTTGATTTCCGATTAAAGCTACGCGCCGCATCGAGAAAATGTTAAATATATATAGCCAGTTGTTCTAGTTCTCTTCAGTGTGACTTGAAAAATGGGAAAGACAAAAAGACCTGGAGGGGCAATTGCAAAGCCAAGATGAACACCTAGAGCGCCTCGAATGCCAGCATAGTTACTAGCAATCTCGTACCCAGATCCCATTTGTTTCTTACTGCGCATGCTCGACGAAAAAAAGGCTCTTGGAAACAAATATTCTCTCGGCTGGCTCCTATCAATTTCTTCTTTATGTTCAGATGTGGACCACTCGGTCTGAAAGTGAAAATACTAACCCTTGTCGTTGCGAAGACTCGTAGTCGTATGCATTGTTTGGCCTTGTTTTGCTTTTATTTTATCTTTGTTTTCCAAGCTAATAAGGGCATCCTGCTTGCTTTTTGGAAGACACATGGCCAACAACCGATGGAATTATGGAATCGTGTGTGGAAAAACTTTTCTCAATAAACAAAAACATGAATTTAATATGCGCTAGCTTTCCCCACACGGTCATTACGGGCGAGTGAGCACTTGTCATGTGTTTATTGATCTGCTGTCGATCAAACAGAACCTTTTACTTCCGGTTAAAAACTTCCTTTTGGTATTTCTCCGTCAATATATTTTTTTTAACGGAGTTTTTGGTATATGAGACGTTACTACTAAAACTACATTTCTGTATCCATCTTTTTTGGTTTTGAAGGTATCCGGTAACCTTAACTCGTGGATGCACGCATTTGCAGGAACAGGAGGTATTTAGGCTTTTGTACATTTGGCCAGATAAAAAAAAATACTTGTTTAGCGTCCACCCGTTTCAATTTTTCCAGGTAGGGAGAGAGGTTTTTTTTTTTTTTTCTATGTGAATCTTATTATGTCTTGACTAGACATTATTCACTCACCTCGTGTTCATGACCTCGTGTTGTAGAAACAAAATGGCGTCGATGTTAAAATATTTAATGCGCCGGCGCATATTTTAAGTGGTACATGTAGGGGTCTGGGTACAAGAATTGGTGTTCGCGGGCGCATTTACACTTTCTAAAGTTTTTTTATGAAAATTTAAAAAAAAAAAAAAATTATAGAGGTCGGGGACATTTCTCAGGTCGGGCGGGGACGCTAAACAAGCAATTTTTTTTATCTGGCCTTATGCTTTTATTTTTCACTCAAATTAGCATAGCATAATTAACAAAAGCCTAGAGGTATTGGGGTTAGGTGGATCAGTTTTCATTTCCAAATGCCATATCCTTTTCCGAATGGCCCAGTATCCTTTTCGATGTGTGTCAGCAAAATTCGTACCATGTTCGGAATATGTTCGGGATATGAGATTTTTATGGCTAACTCGCTTAATATTACTGGCAGGTGGCTGAAACATGGACAGAAATGGTAGTGGGTCCCTATCAATCACTTAGTGATGATGACATAACGATGACGTCATTGGTCACGAGATTTTTAGTGAATGCCAAAATAGTTCACCGACCATCCACGAGTTGCCCTTAGAGGCCCTATGTTTGATCAGAGCGTTGCGAAGGTCAGCCCTAAGCTAGCTGTGCAAATCTCTTTAATATAAACAGTGAAGTAAAATGCAACGAGTTTGGTATTATAATTTCGGATTTGGCCGTGCCATTTCCATTTTGCACTACTAGATCCTCTTCGGAGAGATCCACATTGCTATTGCGCTTGTTCACATCTCAAGCTCCCATACGTGTAGCGTGGTGGCTGGGGTTTAAAGCAGCTTTCGAGCTCGCCGCTAGAGTAACCAGATTCTGAGGCCTATGATCTAAAGTGAGGCTGACGGTCTTGGGGGCTATGCCATGCTGATGAGTCCTAACAAGGACGAAACAGCTGTACATGGTTGCCACTCTACCGGTAATAAGATGTGAGCATGCGTATTAGACGCTAGCTACGTCATAGCGTGTGTTGTGTAGTGCCATGCAACGAGTTTAAGTAAAATTCACTATTTTGACTTTGCCAAATCCCCCCCCCCCCCTGACGTTCCTTTCACTGGTATATGACCCTGCGGAATGGGGGGATAAATAGACATAAATATCATTATCAATGTTGCCGTTCATGATATTATCAGTTTATTTCATGGATAACTTATATCTAAAGAATAACAAGTTTACTGACAATAAATGTTTACCACGGCTCTGAAATAGTCCAACACCGGCGTTTATCATTATAATCACAATATGGGCTCCTTCCACAATCCTTTACGGAATAAGAACATATTCTGGGATATAATTCTGGCTATTACATTGTAATCTGTTTTCAGGAGCAAAAAAAATCGGCAGGTGTTATTTACTAAAACAATCGAGTAACGTAGTAATCTCAGTCGACTTCTCAAGCAGTCACGGTAGAATCTGCTGTCATAATGATAACGCACCATTAGTCTTCGATTTCCATGCACAAGGAATGGTGAAATGAGAACTTTACTGAAGGTTATTACTATGTCTGATATAGTGTACCGCAGTGTTTGTTTCCCGCATTATCGCAAGTTGGACTATTTTAAAATTCCCGCCCATTTTTTGCATGCAATACTACCTGATAATTACTGTTACTAAATACCTAATACATAGTTAATACCTATGATGTGAACAAAATCCATCCAATTAGAATTGAAATGAATTGGTGACGGTGGTCTTTCCAAACTTTTTTAACAATGTAGTTAAATAACACAAAGATAATTTCTACATTTGCCGCCGGCAGGAAAAAGTTGAAAATTGAAGCAAAATTCTTTGATTAATAACACAACAAAAGTCAACTACTAAATTTTACTTCACTGTTTATGATTTGTACTTGTTACAAAGCCTCACGGTAGGGAATTTGCATAGCTTAGGGGTGGAAAATAAAATGTTATTTCGCCGTTCCAGGATTCCGTCGAGCCGTCGAGCCGTCGAGCCGTCGAGCCGTCGAGCCGCAAATTACAACATCCGGTATTATGCACGCAATGTGTCCAAGGTTAATTTTAGTTGGATGCGCGGAAGACCCTGGGAACGAGGTATCACATGTTGTATGACGTCACGGCGGTGGTGTGACGCAACTAAGATGGCGGCTGGTGTTGTGTACGAGGAGGGAGTAAAAACTCCTTCATTTAGCAGCTGAATTATTCCACCTTGAATGAGTACTGCCTCTATGTCATCATCCCCAAATGGTGGACAGTATGGTGGCAGGAAATGGAGGTCACCCTCAGTTTATAATGGGTGGGAGTGTGGAGAATATCAACGACAACAACTACCTACATTTACACCAATCCTTGTATAGTGACGAGGATCGTATATTCACCCGGGTAGATTCCGACGAAATTATATATTCTCCTCGTGTTAAACGAGCTAAACTAGTAGGCAAGTATTTGATGGGGGATATGCTTGGAGAAGGCTCGTACGGTAAGGTAAAAGAAATGTTGGACTGCGAGAACCTTAGACGATGCGCTGTCAAAATTTTGAAAAAACGACGGTTACGTAGAATACCGAATGGGGAACAGAATGTTCAAAGGTACATTTGACATCTAGATCTTATTTGTTAGGGTATTTCCTGGTGATGTGTTAGGGAATTTGTATTCCTTTGTACTCTTGAAGTTGAGTGTGGCCATCGGATCTAAAAATTGTCGTTTATTTTTAACAACATATCACTGACAATTATTTATAATATCACAATCTATTTATTAATACAGGGAAATCCAGTTACTGAAGCGTTTAAACCATAAAAACGTGATCCGACTTTACGATGTGATCTACAACGACGAAAAACAAAAAATATATCCTTTTGTCCAGTAGTACATGTATATATATATATAGTCATAGACAGATCAGTAAGAACCGAAGCAATATCCTGTGGGAGGTACATGTATTCGTTTTGAGAGTTCATTTAGAATGCCATAAATTTGTGGTAGCTTGAGTGGAGATATACAGTAGACTAATATTTAACTGTTTAATAAGCGTAATTTGATAAAATGAATCCGATAAAATAATACCTTTTAGGGAACCCTGCCTTCAAGATCGCATAGAATGACTATTGAATGATTTTGGCAGTTGTAGTTCAGAGTTCCTGAGTTGAATGTTTGAAATAATTTGTAATTCTGTTTGGGTGTGTAGACTAGCTAAGCTTGTAAAATAACATTTTCTTAATATTTCCTCTGTAATGGGAAAAAGAAATTTAATCTGCAGCAACTGCAGAATACAACACCACTTGACTAATTAATAATTCATTTTCCCAAATTTTCCTACAAACCTTCTAAGACCTAACCCCCCAAAAAAAAAACCTAACCATTTTAAACCCCAAATCATTCATAGAATGAGTCTAAATACACCAAGGCCCGGTTGTTCGAAGCAAGGTTAAATTGCTAACCCGGGGTTGAACTGTACAGATTACAATTACAGATTTAGCACTAACTTAGGGTTAAAGTTATTTACCTTGCTTCGAACAACCCGGCCCTGAACTATAAATTTAGTGAAGTTTTCAAGTGATCTTTTTAAGTGGCACTGCAGTGGCATTGTATTCTGCAGTTTAGCCCCAGATTTTATTCCAGGGGTAGTCTTCATATACAGTACTCCTAATCATCAGACATTTTTATGAAAACATTTGATTTTGAATGTATGCTTTGTATTACAATTTTTCATGCCATGTTATAGGCTAGAAGCTTGAGATATTTCCAATGTATCTAGTGCTTCTTTTTTATTCATTCTGTAGGTACTATAATTCATCTATAGAATGCAAACACCTGGAACTCTGGTGCATCTATTGGTTCAGTGTAATCAATAGTTTTAACCTCCTGAGATTTCTCTCTGAGATAATATTGCTATAATAATGATTTTCAATGTAACTAATTTACAGAAATTTCAATGTATGAAGACGTAATGTGATATGTAATAAAATCCTTTGTGATTATGTAAAGTGTAGGACCCCTGGAGCATTTCCTATCTAGTTAATCTACTGATAAAAGCTATTTTGCTATAATTTGTAACATTTGTGGTTCAGTTGCTATGGGTGCTTCACACTTTCTTTACTTCAATGATCATAAAAACAGCATTTCATTGTATGCATTTGTGTGAAGGGAAGGGTTTTCAGTAAGAATCAGCAGAGGATAATATTCACTGTCTACTCTGGATAGTGTGCTGACTACTTTCCCCATGCAAAGTAAGGATCTCTATTGAAAGGACTAATATTGATTGCCGGAGGCTTTGAAGTTAAAATAATTATCTACTTCACAGAATGTGCCAGGCCAGCTATGTCAACATTTATTGAAAACCCTGAAGAACATTTCATTAAACCCTGATGTACCACTTTCAAAAACATATGCCTTTAGTTAAGGTCTGTCAAACCCAGTGAGGTTTTGATATATTCAGGTTGCTCATACACATTTTATCAACTTTGAATTTAAAAAAATACCACCATACAAAATAATGATTAACTTTCAGAAATATCTTTTTTACCAGACCACAAATTGATTAATCATTCCACATCCAAATGGTTTTTAAGTGTTACTTTTCCTATATCAAATGCATTTCAGTTCAGCCAAAATGTCAATTAGATGGAGTGTAATTAATTACTGGTTGTCTTTTTCCACCTGTCTAACCATTCAAATTCACACCAGTGGCTGTTGTATTTGACTAATTGCTGTCATGTTTATGTCAACTCTTCTCATTCATTTTGAATTTTATAGATATTATTGCTTTGAGAAATATATTCAGTATACATGTATGTTGTATTTTAAATATTATCAGGGTTGTCAGTAGAAGCCAGTAACTGCATGGTTGCCTGTTTTGCCTACATTTCCCTTCATTTACAGGGCTCAGAATTAATGGTCGCAAAATGCTAGCAGATCTTTTTATTTAATTGCGAGTGTAAAGAAATGTCACTAGCAAATTTCTGCAAGTCAATCTTCCTTTAAGGTATAACTTGAAGTCTGAAAACCTTGAACAAAAGTGGCATATCTATAAGAGTGTTGAGCTTTATTCTTGCCAGATGCATGATTGAAAGTAAATTATATAAAGTGCCATTTTATTTTGCCATTACCCTCTGGATTTTTGCTAGACAAGTGGATTTAGAAGTTAAGTTCTCGCCCTGAGTTATGCCATTTGAAACCTATTCTAAGACTTGTAACCGCCTGTAAAATACTGCATTGCCTCTTGTTTTGATTTCTACTGATAACATACCCTAATATTATTATTACTCAGTTCACTAACTGATAAGAACTCAGAGCCAAAGAAATGGGTCTTGATAAATTGATAAGCCCCTTGGCATCATGTATTTTTTATCTTGTTGGAAATATGAGGCAGCTAATAAAAAAATATAAATAGGCAATATCCTTGTAATGTTTTCATATTATAGCCTTTGAGTAGTGAGACTACGGCAAATTACCCCCAAAATATTTCACATGTACCTGATCATTTGTTGAGCAACAATCTGAATTCAATGCAGTTTTAAAAAAATATGTTTATTATAATGATGAATATACTATTATATTATTATGATACAAATTCTCTTCAGTTTTGTTTTTCATTTAAAAAATAAGTAGTTCAGGTTGTAATAATTATTATTTAAGTAGTTTCATGGATGTTAATGGTCCTTAACTTTGGATACGTATATGATAATGGAGTACTGTGTTGGAGAGTTACAGGAAATGCTAGAGAGTGTTGAGGATCACAAATTCCCTTTGTCCCAAGCACATGGGTAAGTGTTGAAGGCAATCTTAATTTAATTTGCATGTACCAGTAAATATTTACAAACTTAAGGTATTTCTTCTACATACAACTTACTGTACTTTGAAGTTGTTGACCTGATGCACCTAATCAGACTGAGAAAAAACATAACCAATCATAACCAATCATAACCAAAACTATAAGAGTATTCAATTATTATTGTACTTACAGTACCGACCAGAACTTACCTCCAGTTAAATGTTTGCTCGGGATTGCTTTAGGGAATGCAAAGTGAACGCAGGGTTCGCTTCAAGCGAACCATTATACTGGTTCGCTCGGGTTGGCTCGTATTTGCTCAATCAAACCCTGCCCTACAAAAAAGCGAACCCGAGCAAACCCTGAAAAAGCGAACCCGAGCGAACCCTGCAAACTCTGAGCAAAGCGAATGTATATTTTAGTGAACACGAAATCTAGCAGAAGGAACTAATCTTAGGAATATTTTGGAAGGACTATTTAGATGAGAAAGCAAAATTATTACCCACAGAAACGGCCGATAATTATAATATTGTTCGCTTCATTCAGGCCGTGCCGTTTGAGAATTAGGCCAAAGTGGCCATTCGATAATTAAGCCAAAGTGGGCTTTATTTCAGTCATAAAGGTGTCTATTTTTTGAAAATCAACTTCTGCAAAATTAAAAACAAATTACCATCAGAGAATTCTAAGGGAATTCTGTTTCTGGAATCGAATGGTGCGGCGATGATCGGAATAAAATTTTAATTAGTCTGAGAGTAAACACAGCCATTTCAGTTCCCTCAAATGTTTATAATGCTGCTCAATAACAGGTTTCTGACACTATTTTCACCGATGAGAGCACAGTCGAAGCTCACTGCTACACGATGAAGAAATTTAGAGACGTAAAAATAATGGAGAAGCGAATAGATAAAAGTTCAAGCATTAAAACGAAAACATCCTTTGAAGAAAGCCGACCTGGGAACGGAAGTCATGTCATGTTTGGCCTCGCTTTCATGCCGTGATCACATTCAAAGTCTTCGCAAGGTCGTAAATGATTTGAGTTTATACTGTATAAAACAATAATAAAACCACTCTAAATCGTCTAAGAGGTGCTTCAAGGTGTCAAAAGATAAGATGGGAAGGAAAAGATGCTGAAAGAGAGGCGAAAGTTTGCAAAGTTAAGTCTTTGTTTTGACATTTATTTTAATGTGTTGTCAGCACGTGCTTGGATGCAAAACTCCCGGACAGAACTCCAGACATTTTGGTTAAGGTTACCGGATACCTTCAAAACGAAAAAGATGGGTAAATTTTTTTTCGCACAGAAATGTAGTTTTAGTAGTAGTGTCTCATATACCCAAAACTCTGTTCAATAAAAATAAATGTTGATGGAGAAATACCAAAAGGAAGTTTTTAATCGGAAGTAAAAGGTTCCGTTTGATTGCATGACAGCAGATCAATAAACACATGACAATTAAGTGCTCACTCGCCTGTAATGATGGTGTGGGGAAAGCTAGCGCATATTAAATTTATTTCATATACCAATGTTTACGTTTATTGAGAAAACTTTTTCCACACACGATTCCATAATTCCATTGGTTGTTGGCCTTACATGTATGTCTTACAAAAGGCAAGCAGGATGCCCTTAGCTTGGAAAGTAAAGAAAAAAAGAATTAATTAGCAAAACAAGGCCAAACAATGCATACGACTACAAAGCCAAATAGGAGTCTTCGCAAAACCCGACAAGGGTTTGTATTTTCACTTTCAGACAGAGTGCCAAGTGGTCCACATCTGAACATAAAGAAGAATTGATACAATGTAGGAGCCAGCCGAGAGAATATTTGTTTCCAAGAAAGCTTAGATGGAAACATAAAGTCTGACAGTGACTCTGAATCGCTTGAAACCAACACCACAATCTTGCTATTGCCGTGCTGTTTCAGGCCCCTGCAAATTGCTGTCTCCTCTACTAACTATGCTGGCATTCAAGGCGTCTCTATACAGGCCTTCTGATATTTCGCGCGGGTGCGGGCCCGCGAAATTTAGGTAAATCCGCGAAATCCCGCGAAATTCACTAAAGTCCGCGAAATCCCGCGTAATTTGCCAGAATTTTGCAAAAAGTCCGTGAAATCGCGCGGAATTTGCCAGGAATTTTGCAAAATACATACCATTGAACTACAATAAACGCTTGTCACAGTTATTGAGGTCATTTTTATGCCATAAAGTCCAAATGTGTCGGGAAATTGCCTTCAAAACCGATTCAAAATCAATCGAGTACGTTGCCGCGACAAAAAACTGCAAGGCGTTCCAAGTGTAATACCGCGGAGAACTGGGCGCTAAAAGCGATACTGCAAGGCGTTCCAAGATAGAACTGATTTAAAACTCAGCAATGTAGTATTTCTCAAGTATGTAGTCTTTACCGCATGCGGCGGCTTTAAAGTTTCAAAAGTATGGAGAAGTTTCTGACCAAAAAGAAGGACAGCCACACTGCCCTGAAGACCAAAGCATATGATCGGTTACGAAGCTATCCCAAAGGAACTCTTCACGTCGACGATGGCCTCCTATTCTGCTCAACGTGCAACGCTGTGTTGGACCACACGAGGAAGTCGACTATTGACAAACACTTCGAATCAGTGACACACGTTCAAAGATCGAGAAGCGATAAAAGCAAAGCCGCTGGCATGATGTTTTTGAAAACTGCGTGTAGTCATTTTCGGCTGAAGCGGCAATTTTTACATTTGTAGAGCAACGACTGTTTCTGCTGAATATAGATTGCATTCGTTTCCCGTAAAATTAACTTTTTACACGCAAAATGTGTATCACAAAAGTGCCAATATTCTATACTATAGATATGTTCGCAAAAATAGCAAAAGAACGGCGAGAAAAGTTTATTTTCGCGAAATTAAGCACCGAAATTTTCCGCGAAATTCCCGCGAAATCGCCGATTTTCCCCGCGAAATTCCCGCGAAATACACCTTAAAATCCCGCGAAATTCGTTTTTTTTCCCGCGAAATATCAGAAGGCCAGTCTATAGGTGTTCACCTTGGCTTTGTCCCTCAAAGTCTCAGTTTTGTCTTTCCCATTTTTCAAGTCACACAAGAAAACTAGAACAACCAGCTATATTAACATTTTCTCGATGCGGCGCATACATGTAGCTTTGATCGGAAATCAACATTGGCGGGAAATCTTGACAGATACAAAATGTAGTTGAACTGTGATGAGAAATGATTGGCCAAGAGCTCGCTAATTGTTGGAGAGGTGGGGCTTCAGATTCACGCACAACAGACGGCTAGTTTTTTAAAGTGCTATTTTATACGCTATCGATTTTCAACCAAAATAGAGTTTTAAAAACCCTCCCACTCGAGGAATTTATTCGATTTGTTTGAAATTTTCACAAAATATCAATTGATATCTCAGCTGCAAAACCTGTGTCGGGGAGAGAGCCCTTGACGGCGTTTCCCGCATATCTACTCTGATTATTTTTTGCCTTTTCACGGAGAGCATGATAACTTTTGAACTAAATCGAATTTTGAAATTCCCCAACATGGTTTTGTAATGCGATTCATCTGAAATGCGACAAAGCAAACAGATTTTAAAACTTTAAAATATTTTCAGAGTCGGAGCTTCTAAAAGCCATCTCACTAGATCGGAGAAACGGGATGGCGAAAAATTCGAGATTTTCAAAGAACTCAACTTTTAAATGTAGTCTTGTAGCCAATTTTATAAATTATTTAGCTTTAAAACGATACATGGATCATTTATCTAAGATGTTTCCTCGAGGTGCTACATAATTTAGACTGGAAACACACCCTGAAGGTATCCGGTAACTTACTAAACATTTTGAGCTACATGTAGATCAAAATGTTAAAAAGAACCTAGAAAATATCTTCGACCACTAGTCCTTTTTTAGTGCAAGTTTTAACTCCTGTGATTCGTGTCTTTGGCTACATCAAAGTTCACTCACAGTTTGCTCGAGGGTTTGCTCGAGCAAACCCTTGAGGGTCTGCTCTCGGGTTCGCTCGGAGGGTCTGCTCTCGGCTTCGCTCTCGGGTTCGCTTTGTTCACAGGGTTCGGTGGGGTTCGCCTAGAGCGAATGCAAGCAAACATTGAGCAAACCCTTGAGCGCACCCTGGGTTTGCTTGAAAGCGAACCCGAACTCGGATGCACTTGAGGTAAGTTCTGGTCGGTACTGTACAATACTATTTTCAGAATGAGTGGCTGTGTTGTATAATCAGTAGATCTACACAGATCCAAGCCACATGCGAAAATATGTGGATTCAATACAGCACAGCCAATTCTGTATAAAATTACTTCATAAACCCTCCTAAAACCTAATCCAATTTTTTTTAAATTTCCTGAAATTGTGTGAAAAGTGTAAAAATTAAGATAGTTTCATACATTGTACTTTTCCGTTGTTGTTTGCGTCACAGCCATACCTTGCCAGTGTGCAAAAAAACAGGTCCCATGTAATTGTGACACACTATAGCATAGTGTGTTGTTGGTTATCATAGACTGATTAATAAAATAGTGTCTTATTAGTGTTACATACATGATGTTTATTTTAAAATCACTTTGTCTACAGTGTATATAGATCTGTTGTGGTTCAGTTTTAACCCCTGGTTCAATGCATATAAGTTTATAAATACTATATAAAATTATGAGCTGAAATTACAATGTAGGTATACGACTGGAGTTTTCTCCCATTTGAAAGTTTGATGAAAGTTTGATTTTCTTCCAAAAAACGTTTGTTCGAAGTTCTACATTTGTAGCTGTTAAACTCGGGATTCAGTGTATCTGCGAGTGCAGTTTATCTGTGAGTGTTTACGGTAGCTTATAGTTAGTATTCTGTATCATTAATTTTGATAACTATAATTAGAGCTATAACTACAATAATTATTTTTTGTGTTGGATTTATAAGGACATCAATGTGACTTGTGTTTAGATTGGTTAATTAGCGCCTTATGCATTTAATATTAAACCACAACCACATCAGCAATGTTTTGCTTGCGCAGGCACAGTGATTCATTTTGCCATTGGCCTTTGGCAATTTGCCAAAATATTTTCCAAATATTTGAAGACATCGTAGTCAATTAAGCCGAATTGTCCGAAAGAAATTTCTGTAAATGTACATGCAATAAAATAATTGTTTTTGTTCAAGAAATTATAAATCATGTACACAAACTTTAACATGCAAAGAAAAATTGGTGTGCCCTCACCCAGATTACCTTAAAGTGCAGGGAAATGCATCAAAATATAAAATAAAATTGGCCAGTCGATTTTGCCTCCAACTATAAGCTGTATGTACTGGGCCACCCAAGCCTCTAAATGTCCTAAACCAAACACCTCTCATGGGACAAATGTCCCAAACAATATTTTTTTTAGCAGAAACACTGCAGGCATTTATAACATGACTTTCTGAAAAATGGGCAACAAATGTTAGCAAGAAGGCTGTGTGGCACAGGGAAGACTAGGTACATGTACTTGCTCTTTATTGGCTCAATACAAGTCCATACTTTTTTGGGGAATTTTTTCAGCTGTTGCATTGTCTGTACAAGAGTCAGGCTACACATGCCATTTTCACAGTGCACCAGGGATGCAACAGTCGTGTTGCCTGTGCAGGAAAAACATAATTTCTATTTAATAGTAGCTGTGGCTAACAGTATGGACGCTCGAACTGTGAACAGTCATTGCTTTTTTCCACCCTTTTTTAGGAACAGTCAATCACAGGCGTGATACGAAACAATGGTTCAAACGTTTTCGTAAACCTTTGTTACGATAGGATGGCATTGCAGAAATGTAGATTTCATTGTTTTCAGAGACGTCGCTCATTGGAAAACAGAGAAAATAAAGTCTAAAAAAGCAACTTCTGTTCACAGTTGGAGTGTCTACACTGTAAATGAATTTTATAAAGTCAGATGCAGGTCAATATACCGTATTTTATCACGTACAAGCCACACCTCACATATAAGCCACACTACTAACTTCAGCCTGATAAACAGAAGCTTGTTTTTCCCAAAAGGTTTAAGAAAAAACCTTGTGTATAAGCCACACCACAAAATGCAGTAAGAGTAGTCTTGTGTTCGAGTTCATAAATGCCTGTAATTGAAGCAAAACTTCATCATAAGAGATTGTCATATCACAACAATGAATTGGTTACAACTTTTCTTGTCCTTTCTTGTGTATATTTTAACCTGCTGTCTTTAAATCACTTCAGAATTCTTCTGCTGTTGTTCCCCCATTAACCAACAACATATTTAAGGAACTTCATTCCTTTAAGCGCACAAGAAAGTAAGATTTTCTGGCAAAACTGTATGAGCACATGTCTGAGTCCGTGGTCCGCCATCTTGGATTTCCAAGGAGGCCAGGGGCGAGAGTTTTCTAGAATGTCCGATCGAGCGTGAGCTCTGAAGTTGAACATGAACTCGATGAGAATTATACTTTATTTGAAAATTTGAAGGCTTCCAAGGCCAAATATGGCCTTTAACAACACTAGGAACCATTCAATGAGTTAGCAGAGAAGATGACAGGCAACTGGACAGCTAGTTTTCTTTGGAAAGCGAAGAAGAGGAGTTTGAGTAGAAATCTTGCTGACACTCGTGTTCTGTGAATTGAATGTGCCATTTCTATTGTTCATATGGCTTTGTTTACGGTCAAATTGCAAAAAAGTTTTCTGAAAACACTCGCATATACATGTAAGCCACACCCCCAACTTTGTGACAATTTTTTGTTACTTTCAAAATCTGAAAGTCAAAAAAGGTGCGGTTTACACGTGATAAAATATGTTATATGTCACCCAAGGATGATTTCTCCTCAAGTTATCGAGAATCCAAACAAAAATAAAAATTATTGTTATTAATAGTACATGTACATGCAACCTGTTTAACAATGACAAATAGGCCTTTCGCAACAGATGGTCACGTGACTTGTTGGCCCATTATAGCAATGCCATACTGGGTTGCAAGCTAACTGGGTTGCAAGCTAACTCTCCCTTGACACCCAACATAGCTTGACTGACTCATGGTATCATAGCTGGAGTTCGAAGCGTTTCTCTTTCCTTCTTATAAATTAATCTCCAAATAAGTCTGATAGAGAACAAAAGTAAAGGTTTTTCTTTACTTTTGAACCAGTATCTCGACAAATATGCTGGGCAAAATAGAGTTTGGACGCTCAAACAAACTCACCCTGGCATAATTTGCCAAACATGGCGGCCGCTCAACAAGGTAAAGTATTCATAATTAAACGAATAGTATTGTAATAGTTGAGCAGATTCATTCTTTCTTTTATACTATATTATATAAACCAGTACGGTAATTACGGAGCTAATTTCTCAGGTTTATATCTTCGGAGAGCTTACACGAAACATTGACCAATGACACATGCAATGTTCGATATGACCACAGGAAGGCCAAGCTAAGCTGTATTTGCACTGTGAATTTTCCCATTCTAGAAGAAGAAAATGGAAAATAAATAAAATAGTTAACTTTGAAGAACTTGAAGAACTTGTCTTGTATTATCATGTGTCTTTAAGTAACCATATCGCAATATTGGTGCTCTGGCACCTGTAATAGTATGTTTTCTAACTAGCTCTTTTTCTTAATAAAGAGGGAGTCAGTTTTTCTCAACTATATTTTTCCTATCTTTGATGCACGTACATGGTGATATGAAATATTGAGAACTTATTAAACACCTTTGCAGCAAACATGTCGACTCCAATGTTTAAAAAAATGACATGCTAGAAAATGATAAAGAACTTACCGGTAATCTTACCGGTAGCTTAATATGCTTCCTCTTATTAAATTACTGGCTGGAATACTTAGACTTAGTGTTTTTCTTTAGAGCAGTTTTCAGTTGAGTGTAGTGAAACCAAATGCAAATTACCCACAGCCAGCCAATCATAGGAGTGAGTAATCACAAGTAACTCATAAATGGCTTCCCTGTGAGCCAATGAGAAACCAAAGCAAAACCAAAACCAATTTGCGTTTGGTTTTACTTTGGATTCTGATTGGTTGGTTTATTTTCTCAGCCAATAAGACAGCTTAGTAAACGCAAAACCAAAACACTTCCGACACTCAATTGAAATCCACTCTAAGTGGAAATCAGGTATCCTTAATCTGGATATCAATCATTATATTATATTTCATACAGTAAGGGGTGTTCCCACCATGGCCAAACTGGACTTTACCTTAATACTCAGTATGCAAGAACCTCCCCTTTTTGTAACTCTTTTTTTCAATAGAATAAAATTATTAAAGCTGCTGATCAGTCTCTCACTTCCTTCAAATGGCAACTAAAATCATTTTATTTGATGCGCTTACCTAATGTTTTTTTAATGTTTTTGATGGCAACAATAATAATTAGATCATATAAAGTAATTTAATGTCCCAAATGTTGCTGCATCAGCCTTGCATTGGCATGTCCATGTTGAGTAAATAATTAATGATAAGTAATACATTTCCCTAAGATACCATTCTTCTTTCCTAGTATACTGTTGCTTCAATGTAATTATCTATCTTATACAAATTAAGGCTAATTAGGGAAGGTACATTTAATATGGAAGGGGGGGTATGAAGATGTTGAGGGGGGGTCAGAAAATATTTTAGGGAATGTAGGGGGAGGGTCTAAAAAAATACTGAAGTTAGTGTTACAAGGTGGGTGCTGACATTTTTTCAGTTTCAATTTCAACATCTTCATACCCCCACCCCCCACTCCACATTAACTGTACCTTCCCTTATAATAATTATATTATTTAGTATATTTAACTTATTATTAATTAGTTATCAATGGTGTAATGGGGTTGGGTTTTTCATTCTTATTGCTGAGAGTTTGGCTGGGTGTGAATTAGCCTTGAAGGGGATTTTGTGTCCTATTGTTTTCTCACGTCCTCAGCCTTTTGGCGAAACTTGAAATAAATAAAATAATAAATTAATAAATAATAAAATAATTTAGAGGAAAATATTTGGTTGAGAAAAATTGGTCAGTTCAGTTTTACATAGTTGAGGATGCCTTTATATCACACCGAAGCAAAGGACTGAAAGATACTTATTCACCTGAAGTTTCTTACAATTCACAAAATAACATCCAACCATATATATTTTTCTTTTAAAAATGACAATAATTTCCCAGATTTACTGACACTTGGAAAACCTACTGCTCTATTTATAAACTGCCACTCCTATAACGCTTTAGTTATTACTTCTCGTGGCATGATAGGTTATGCCATGTACAATACAATTTTCACCTTTTTAAAATGTTTTTATTTGTACTTTTTGTTAGGGTGAACATACATGTATTATGGGAACCTTGTTCTTGAGTTAGTCCATTTTTTGTCCTGTCTTGTATTTAATTTTCTGTGTGTCTATCATGACAAGTATATAACATTCTCTCCAAGATATAAGTCTTATCAAACCTGATATGTAACTTCAGGTAAGCTTTAATTACATTACATAAAAATGACATGCATGACTGATGAGTGATCATTTGCATCTGCTGTACTTTTTGGATTTTCAACACCCACTGATTCGGTATCAAACTAAATTAATATTCTGAGATAATTTCTGCATCTCCACAACTTAGTACAATACATGTACATGTACAATGTAGCTAGCCATAGCCTGTCCTTTTCTAAGTTCAGGCAAAGGAAACAAACATTTAAAATAACATATACAACATGTTCCACCATTTAAGAATATTTTAGTAGCAGTCAGGACCCGAATTTAAAGTTAAACAGGATTATTTTAGTACGAGTGCCTAGAGTAAACAATATTCATCCCAATATTCTTTTGAGTCCTGAGCAAAAGCTTATTGTATTTGACCGACGCCATGTTTACGAAATGCCAGACATTCGAGGTGAATTAGTTTGAGCGTCCAAACTCTATTTTGCCCAGCAATTTGACAAAATACCGGATCAAAAGTAAAGAAAAACCTTTTCTATTGTTCTGTATCAGACTTATTTTGAGATCAATATTTAGTAAGAAGGAAAGAAAAACGCTTCGAAGTCCAGCTATGATACCATGGGTCAGTCAAGCTCTGTTGGTTGTCAAGGGAAAGCTGGTTAGCTTGCAACCCAGTATGGCGTTGCTATGGGCCAACAAGTCATGTGACCATCTGTTGCAAAAGGCCTATAATAATTATAAATGTTAGAACAATAGTGATGATGATTTACTCAAGAGTAAATAAAAAAATAAAAAGGCCCAAAAAAGAATACAATTTAATTTACCCCAGAGCCTCATATTGAAAACCAGTTTGTGCATATTTACTAGCTACAGGTTAAATAATCCAGCATTTGGTGGGTATCCTGTGGTAGTTTTATGCACTCGTTGGTCATGGGTCGGCATCTCATGAGATACTTGACCTTGTACTGCAGATTCAGGTTGAGCATTTACAAGTGTTCATTGCAATGGTTGATTGGTCACATATAATTTTTTATTGCTAAGTAGAAATTGACATTGCCATCTGTCGTCAGCTTGACTTTGTACATTCTGGCAGTTGTGACTGTAAGTAAGCAAAACATGATTTGAAGTCAAACACTTTCTCCATTTTACTACTTTCTCCACATTAAGAATGATGAAATTACTTGGCCACAATAGTACAAATATTTTAACTACATTGTACTTGAATCTCTATTAAAGAATGAAAGAAACACACAAAGTGTGGTAAAATGAGAATGTCTACCTTTTTCTGTTAGCAACATGTCAAATTTTGTCTAGAAACATTCATGACCGATCAACTGTTGTAATGAACACAAAATCAGACACCATTAAATGCTCAACCTGAATCTGCATGCAGTTATGCTTGCTCAGCTTGTTGGCTTGTGTCAGTTATGTTTCTTCCCAGTGTACAGTACAGTTCAGCCTGGTCATTGAATCTGCAGCTCAAGTTATTTCCTAGTCCTAGAATTACCTATCTCATTTTAGCTGGTTATTTATGTTTTAAAAGTAATTTTTTGAGTTTCTTTACTCAATATAATAAAAGATTGCACCAATAATTTATTCATGTTTTGTTCTGTTTTTCTTCCAGGTATTTCGTCCAGCTTATAAATGGACTAGAATACTTGCATTGTCAAGGCATTGTACATAAAGATATCCTTTACACCATTAACTGTCCATTATTTACTATATCCCTACATCCAATAAAGTTTCATATAGTAGTATTGTTATATTATAGTTTTTTCCTTAACACAATCCACATATAAAACCTGGCAATTTATTGCTGTCTACCGATGGAACATTAAAGATATCTGACTTAGGGGTAGCAGAGGTATATTAAATAATGATGAATTAAACTACTATTTTTGTCAATTTA
The DNA here is from genome assembly GCA_030867875.1 of Actinernus sp. WN-2022. Lineage (NCBI taxonomy): Eukaryota > Metazoa > Cnidaria > Anthozoa > Actiniaria > Actinernidae > Actinernus > Actinernus sp. WN-2022. The sequence goes on from JAOWCC010001263.1 coordinate 493,518, forward strand.
GCAACATAATAGATTGTTTTGTTTTTGCAACTAGTTGCTGCATTTACCTTACTAAGTCTTTACTGTGCAATTACTGTAACCCGGCCACATAGACAACGTGAACCAATTACATTGCATAACTTCCAACTTATGGTTCCTTGAGCCAATCAATGTCAAGTAGAAGACAATAGCATTTCTACTTACGGTTACTTGAGCCAATCAGTGTCAAGTAGAAGACAATAGTATATTTCAATGTATGGTTACTTGAGCCAATCAGTGTCAAGTAGAAGACAATAGCATTTCAACTTTTGGGTACTTGAGCCAATCAATGTCAAGTAGAAGACAATAGCATTTCAAGTTTTGGTTACATGAGCCAATCAGTGTCAAGTAGAAGACAATAATGAAGAAAATCACATGGATATGTTGTAAGTTAATTGTTTTTTCATTTCAGGTTGTTTTTCAAAGCAACCTGGGTCATTCTAAAACAACCTATTTTTTTTTGGATTCATTAAAAAAAGGGGTTTAGTTTTTTTTTAGGGAAAAGAAATTACCCACTTCTGACTACCGACCCCTCCTCTCTACTTACTCCCCCCTCCTTTCCCATTCGAATCTCCCTTTCCCCCCCTATGGAGGGGCAAACTGGACAAAAATGATATGAGATCGTACCTATTTTGTAACGATGCTATTATTGCGTAACGCGATGCTATTATTTCGTACTGCTATATTTCGTATCGCTGTTATATTTCGTATCGCTGCTATATTTCGTAACCGATGTGCTATTATTTCGTACTGCGACATGTCGTATCGCTGCTATATTTCGTATCAGTGCCATATTTCGTAACCGAGATGCTATTATTTCGTACTGCGACATGTCGTATCGCTGCTATATTTCGTATCGGTGCTATATTTCGTAACCGAGATGCTATTATTTCGTACTGTGACATGTCGTATCGCGCTACTATATTTTGTAACAGAGATGCTATTATTGCGTAACGCGATGCTATTATTTCGTACTGCGACATGTCGTATCGCTGCTATATTTCGTATCAGTGCCATATTTCGTAACCGAGATGCTATTATTTCGTACTGCGACATGTCGTATCGCTGCTATATTTCGTATCGGTGCTATATTTCGTAACCGAGATGCTATTATTTCGTACTGTGACATGTCGTATCGCGCTACTATATTTCGTAACAGAGATGCTATTATTTCATAACGCGATGCTATTATTTCGTGTCCGTAATTCAATCAGGTCAGTTATAGTTATTCTATAATTTATCGTAATTCAAGTCACGGCTGATCACGCCGGAAAACGTAAACAAGATTTAGTGAAAAATTATACTGTGTTGACCCTGGTGAGTTTGCATTTGGCTGCAAAAATATTAGCGAGTGGGGAGGGGAGGAGAAGGGAATTCTACTCGGCGGCGACCGTTAAATTTTGAAAGGGACAGCGATGTCGTCTGCAGGACCCCTTCCGAAAGCTAAAATTCTGACTTCGAGAGTGTTTTTTATGCACTTCTCTCGCATCAATTGACCTCAAACTTGGCCAGGATGTCCATGAATAATCGTTCTTTCATATTCCCAAAGTAGACCAGCAAGCGATTAGATTTAAGGGGAATTTTGGCAGGTAATCGATTGGTGGTTAGCGGTTTGGCGGTGTCTAGTTGCATGCCTTGTCAATATATTCATCTACCTGAAGGACGTACAGTAGACGTACTCAACCGTAACCTGTAGCATCTTTAAAATGCATCGGACGACAAGAAGACATACAGAACTGGTAAATATAATAAGTAAAGTTTATTTTTTTACAAGTTTAAAGATTTCAACTTTAGAATTAACGCTATAATATAATATATATTCATCCTGCAAATTTGAGGGAAAATAAGGTGGAAAATCCGTTTGACAACTGACGAAGCCACAGGAAGCCCAAAACCAATTTTGAGGATTGTAAGCCAGTGATGGTAACAAAAATAATCAGTTCAAATTAGCGTTTTTACCTGAAATTTTTAGAAGCACTGGACGTCGATTTACCGGTGATTTCAGGTGCGTGCTTGTGAGGTGCTCTCTTGCTCGGCGTGTGATGTAATTGCTTGTGGAGAGCTCTCTAGCTCCTCAAGAGCACTTCTTAAGATATAAGGTGCTCTTTTGAGCTGATTTTCCACCTTTTTATCAGACATTTTCAAGCAAACCGGAGCCAGCTGCAGTGGAGGTGGAATCAGCGATTTTCCCGCACCTGGAACATGTGCATCGTGATCAGCCGCTGTCCCGATCTTTCAAGTGAACAGCCGCTGACCCGATTGATAGAATAGCTGACCCGATTGAATTACGGACACGAAATAATGGCATAGCGTTATGAAATAATAGCATCTCTGTTACGAAATATAGTAGCGATACGATATGTCACAGTACGAAATAATAGCATCTCGGTTACGAAATATAGCACCGATACGAAATATAGCAGCGATACGAAATATAGCAGCGATACGACATGTCGCAGTACGAAATAAGAGCATCTCGGTTACGAAATATAGCAGCGATACGAAATGTCGCAGTACGAAATAATAGCATATCGGTTACGAAATATAGCAGCGATACGAAATATAGCAGCTATACGACATGTCGCAGTACGAAATAATAGCATCGTGTTACGCAATAATAGCATCGTTAGAAAATAGGTACGATCTCATATCATTTTTGTCCAGTTTGCCCCTCCATACCCCCCCATGTATCTTGCTATTCCACCTACCGTCATCATTACCCATCCACTTTACTAACCTTGCCCGATCCGGCTTAACTTCAACTACTCTATGATCCAGTCTCTTTAATGCAGTTGTCCACAGAAATGCTTGTTGATTTCAACACCAACATTTATTATATAAGTGACTAATCATCGAACCCAGTCCCTCTCGTTATGCGTACATGAATATACTACTAACAAAATCGGACTTTAAAACATCTTTCAAAAATATAACATGGGCAATTATTAAACCGGAACAAAACTGTAACACAGATGAAGTTTGTGTTGACTCTGCATTCTTTTATGAAAACTGCAGCAACTCAAGGGAAGTAAGGAAGTACAGAAAAATACATTGTTTATAGACTTTATTACTCATACTTCGAAACAAACTCTGTCAACCAAACCAAATTTTACTGAGTAATCACTGAGCTACATGTAAAATAAGGCAAAACAAAAGCAAATCACCTCTAACATTGTATCTAGAAGAAGATTTAAATATATGATTCAAGAGCTAAATAGCATCTCAGTATGTCGTAAAGTAACAAGTGCAGAGGATCTTAGAGTATGGTAACTGGCTTCGGTACTCGTTAGACTCAGCTTTTCAAATGGAATAAAACACTGATCCACTGTGACTAGAAACAAAATGGAAGTGGCTCAAAGAAATGCTGTATTATATTTTCTTGTTTTCTCTCATCAAAGAATTGCTCAGATGATGTGAAAAGACGCAAAAATGGATAAATGATTGAGAACTTACACAAAAATAACTCAAAACGTTATAAACAGTTATATTTTCACTTTGCCGTTTCCATGCGGAACAACTGCCAATAACAAGCAGATTTATTAAAGCTTAAGTTGGTTAGCACCCTACTCCAAGGAAACTCATTCCTAACACTATCATAAATCGATTTAATGGTCCTGTGAACTAATTCAAATCCTAAATAACCCAACATTTAAATAACCCTAACAGTAACCTCAGTAAAGCCTATTGCTTACTAATTTTGGGTGTTTATAGAGCTAAGTCACTAAACAACAGACAATTATAGTGCTTCTTTAATGGCCTGTGAACTAATTTATCCAAAACCTAACCCTACATCACCCTAACCATCATCAAGGGGTGCTCACTAATTTTAGGTTGTTTAGAGCTATTGGAAAAAATTTTGGGTGTTAGAGAGCTACATGTAGGTAGTCACTAATTTTGGCTGTTTAGAGCTACAATGTAAGTCTCTAAACAACAGACAATTATAATGCTTCTTCAATGGTTCTGTGAACTAATTAATCCAAAACCTAACCCTACATTTAAAAACACCCTAACAGTCAACAAGGGGTGCTCACTAATTTTGGGTTGTTTAGAGCTACACGTACATTGTACATGTATAGTTTAATATTCTCAAGATTTATAATAATTAGTATCTCTTTCAATGACAATATTATACATGGCCCCGGTTGTTCAAAAGGTAGCTAATGTTATCCATTAAATAAATTCCATGCCATCCAGTGGTGAAGAGTTACCCAAAATACCTTATTGTAGCATTATATTATTAGCATTATCCAACCTTTGAACAACCGGACCCAGTTGGTGAAGTTTATTGTGAAATGCAAATTAATTTTGGAATAAAATAAATAAATGAAATTTAGGCATGCATGTAGTTGAAAATCTTCCAGCTTCTTGGCTAAGTTGCATGTTTAGTGATTGTGGCATTGACTGGAAATTAGCAGGGGGAGGCAGGGGTGGAGAAGGAAATCAACAAGTCTAAAAATGTATAACCCTCCCCCAACAATAAGCATGAAATAATTAGTATGCCCTTTTTTCTCTCATTGAAAAAGGGGGTTATACATGTATGGGGGAAGGGCATATTTTTTATGACCCTCCATTTTTGGGGGTTCAAATAATTATGACCCCCTTTCTCCATCCCCCTCTCCCCTGCTAATTTATGACCAGTCCCTAACAGTTGTCTTAATTAATTATTGCTCTCGTTGCAGGCACCCATTGTCATGGGTGAAATATTGATCTTTGGGACTAATCAGCACAAAATGACTTACTCTAATATTAATTAGTAAACAATCACATACATGTACATGAAAAAAATATTGGATGCCAATTGGTTAAGAGCAGTGCAGTTCAAATGTAACAACTGAACTACAGTACAAAATTTATTATGTAATTCAGTGCAACTTACCGTACATTTAAATTTCACTAAGTATCTCAAAATCAAAGGTTTTTGCAGAGGTTCTTACATGTACATACATGTACAGTGTAGTAACAACAAAAATAATTAACAATTATTCACCAAAGTGGAGGTGAATAGTGGTGGATATTTACTGAGCCGCTTTGGTGAGGTAAATATCCACCACTTTCACCAACACTGAGGTGAATAATTGTTTTAGTATAATTATACCACACTGCAGGTGAATAGCCAGCACCAAATAGGTATTTTATTTTCTGTCAAATGGACAAAAACTTGTGCGAGGTGATCACTACTTCGCTCAGAGGTGAATATGAAGTCATTCATTGTTTGAGTAGCCATTCAGACCGCGTGAAAAGTGATATTCACTGGTGTGGTATGTACTAACAATAATTATTCTTTATTCTCTCAAGATGGAGAAATACGGAATACTGAAAATAGGAGATAATTATTTTAGTTTACTAGATCAGAGTAAATGTAGGTCAACTTAAGTCAGGTTAACCTCAGTGATGATTTCATGTGCTCTAGCATTGAATAACCCTTAGTTCTGGCATATATTTTATAATGAAAGAGAGAAACAGCAAGAAATTGCCTGTGATTTGGGTCAAAAGTTTTAAATTTTAGTCATCATGCCATTTTCGAATAATTAGAGCATGCTATAGACTGACAAAGTGTTGCTTTTGTACTTGTAAGCAAACTAAGCAAAAAAGTAAGTGAAAGTAATGTTTGCGATTAACAAATAATCATACAGCTTTTATCATTCAATTTGGAAGTCACAGTTGTGCAAATTAATTTCAAATTGAACCCAAAACCAAATGGTTATTTATACTTATTACAACTTATTAACAACTTGCCTCTATTGTTTTCCTGTAGAGATTAAGTCCTTTTAGTGCAGATGATAACTGTCGGACAAGTCAAGGCTCACCTGCCTTTCAACCACCAGAAATAGCCAATGGGCTGGAGACATTCTCAGGCTTTAAAGTAGACATCTGGGCTTCTGGCATCACTCTGTATGTTGTTACTTCTTTTTTTCTTTGTTGTTATTGTTGTCGTAAGTTTGTAGACAATAGTAATAATAATAATAATATGTCTTTATTACAAATGATCAAAGTAGTGTTTACAGCAGGAGTGTTGTATCTAGGCTGATACAACACAAATGTGAATGTTGTAAACTACGTATCAAATGAAACTATATAAAATAAAATAATATAATTTTATGAAATTTTGATAGAATGTGTAAAAAAGAGAGTTTAGCTCTGTAGTGTACTAACGGTCATGTGCAGTGTGCACAAAAACAGGTCCCACATTGATCAGACTGGTCTCTGTGCATTAAAGAGTAGAGTTTTCCTTCACATTTCACCCAACAGCTGGAATAGGGGAAGTCAGTGATAGGTTCTGAGACCTCCCCCTAACAGACACTAGCATGGTGTTTGTTGGATACAGGACTGATAATTAAAACATCAGTGTCTGTATATTTGATACAACACTAATGACACAACACTAGAAATTCATTAATTTCCTTTGCTTTGCTTCATGTATTATTCATGAACTTGATAATACACAGTTACAATATTAATGATAAAAAGGCTGTTTGAAAGGGCACTAAAAACTACATACAATACTAACACTGGCAATTAGTTACATATTTAAAAAGCTAAATTATACTTAAAATTATACCTATTTATAAAACTATTTTTAAAACATTCAATATTTATCCTTGGCCATAGATATTCTTGTCTTAATTTGGATTTGAAATACGGAAATGCACACTTGTCAGTTACAAGTTTACTTATGAGTATCTATATGTACTGTGATTGATGCTGGAGAAGGGTCCTTGATTGGTGGCCCTTGTTTATCATACATAATTTTCTTTTCATCCATGGGCAAGAGAATGTTGTGAGGATCTAGCATTAAGGCTTGACTTTAGAACTCCCTTATAATAATATGATGTCTAGCTTGCTCTTGCACATGGAGAGGTTGCCTTGTGCGGTTTGGCTGAAGAAGACGAAATAACGCCTGTACTGTATATTGACCATGGTGGGGGTTTTCACCATTGATGTATTGGAATTATGACCTTGATGGGGTCCTTTGCTTATGATGATTGGAAGGAGGCCTTTCACCATTGGCAATATGGAGTTCATGACTTCAAGGAGGTCTCTCACCTTAGGCAATATGGAGTTCATGACCTCAATGAGGCCTCTCACCTTTGATGATACAGAGTTCAGGACATTAAGGAGGTCTTTCACCATTGAAAATATGGAGTTTGTGACCTCAAGGAGGTCTTTCACCATTGGCGATATGGAGTTCATGACCTCAACAAGGACTTTCACCATTGGTAATATGGAGTTCATGACCTCAAAGTGGTCTTTCACCATCGGCAATATGGAGTTCATGACCTCAAGGAGGTTTTCACCATTGGTATTTATGGAGTTCATGACCTTGCGGAGGTCCTTTGCCATTGGCAATCTTAATGAGGTCTCTCACCTTTGACGATATGGAGTTCATGACTTCAAGGAGGTTTTCACCATTGGTATTATGGAGTTCGTGACCTTGCAGAGGTCCTTTGCCATTGGCAATCCTAATGGGTTTCTCACCTTTGACGAGATGGAGTTCATGACCTTAAGGAGGTATTTCACCATTGACAATATGGAGTTTATGACTCCAAGGAGGTCTTTCACAATTGGCAATATGGAGTTCATGACCTCAAGGAGGTCTTTCACCATTGGCAATATGGAGTTCATGACCTCAAGGAGGTATTTTACCATTGGCAATATGGAGTTCATGACCTCAAGGAGGTTTTCACCATTGAAAATATGGAGTTCGTGACCTCAAGGAGGTCTTTCACCATTGGCGATATGGAGTTCATGACCTCAACAAGGACTTTCACCATTGGTAATATGGAGTTCATGACCTCAAAGAGGTTTTTCACCATTGGTATTATGGAGTTCATGACCTTGCAGAGGTCCTTCGCCATTGGCAATCCTAATGGGTTTCTCACCTTTGACGAGATGGAGTTCATGACCTTGACAAGGTCTTTCACCATTGACAATATGGAATTTATGACCTCAAGGACGTTTTTTACTATTGGCAATAGGGAATTCATGACCTCAAGGAGGTTTTCACCATTGGTATTATGGAGTTCATGACCTTGCAGAGGTCCTTCACCATTGGCAGTCCTCAAAGAGGTCTTTCATCATTGACAATGTGAAGTTCATGACCTCAAGGAAATCTTTCACCATTGGCAAAATGGAGTTCATGACCTCAAGGAGGTCATTCACCATTGGCAATATATGGAGGTCATGACCTCAAGAAGGTCTTTCATCATTAGCAATATGGAGTTCATGACCTCAAGGAGGTCTTTCCCCCTTTGGCAATATGGAGTTATTGACCTTGATGAAGGTCTTTTGCCATTGACGTTAACGATTTTCAGTATGGAGTTCATGACCTTGATAAGGTCCTACATGTATTGGCCTATGTACATGTATATGCCAATTGGGGTCTTCCACTTCCAGACCTGCTAACCATGTGGCCTCCTATTGGATTGGACAACAGGGATTTACTGTATGGCTTGCACAGTCTGCCCACTGGTAGCGCTTCTCAGGGCTCGAAATTAAGGAAAAAAAGGAGGCGTAATTTTACGCCCAGCTTAAAATTTTTAGCCGTAATTCTCCAAAATTTAGGCGTAATGTAATGTACATGTAAACTATTTTCCCGCGCGAAACAAGTTGTTTTGCATGACAAAAGACTGTTTTGCATGACAAAACCTATAGATAGGAGCTGGTCAAACTTTGACATTTTGCGGTTTAAAGTTCAGACTTCACACGCCAAACGTCGCCGCGTAATTAGTAAACTATGCGTTTCAAACTTGAAACAACAGACAAAAAAGTTTACACTAAACGCTTGCTTGCAAATGGTAGTAATTTTTTCAAAAAAATCAGATAGTTTTAGAGATTTGGAAATAAGACTTGTCTTCCGATAATTTTTACCTTTGTAAGAGGATCTAGGCATAATTTTACGCCTAAGTGGAAAACGTTAGGCGTAAAACGAAAAAATCTAGGCGTATTTACGCCGGTATCGGGCGCAATTTCGAGCCCTGCTTCTACTGCATCGAACTGCCAAAGTGTTGTGGTTGATGTAGATTGGATGTGGCAAGGGATGCATACATTGTATATCAAGGACTCAATGGAATCACAGTTAACTTTTTCCAAGCCATTGGCCTTTTATAAGACATTGGACATTTGTAATTTATTGTATTTGATCTGTATACTATTGTGTAGTATGCCTGATTCATATTACCAGTTGTAGTCCATGTACCTGTAACCTATGATTTTGCTTTTGTGTGTGCAGTTAACTGTCAGGACACCCTCCCGCATATGTGTCTGTTGTCAGTTAATTGAGGAGAAGGAAATGATATTTCTCTTTGGATGAAAGGAAAAGAGAAATGACTTTCTTATCCGAAAGACTATATGTTGGTATCCCTGTGGATACATTCCATATATGGACAGTGTAGTTTTGGTGGGAACTTGAGTATATAAGGACATGTCAGTTGTAGTTAGGTATTCGTGGGTCCTGACTGCAACAGTTATAGATGTTTCTTTCCACCATTAACTTTATATATTTATGTCAGTTTTTGCTGTCCATGTTACAGAGTTGTGGTAGTTTTCAGACTTTCACCTCCCAGAAGTCAGTACTCCTGCATTGGGCTGGGGAATACGTTTCCACTTTTTACCACATATACTGTGGAATTTTTTGTGGTTTTTCATATCTGGCAGAGTACATTAGCACAGTGTGTGGTTACATCTTTTGTTACATAAAGTGTGTAGATTGATGTACAGCATAAGTACATGTACAATAAATTATGTGTGCGGTTATCTGTCAGGACCACGTCCTGCATTTGTGTGTCTGTTGTCAGTTAATTGAGGAGCAGGAAGCCCACTAATTTCACTCATGCATGGTCCAAATTTTTTTTTAAACCCTGCCGTAACATGATATATGAACTTTATACAATATATTTCTCTTGTAACGGACAATGAATGGAATGAATTGGTAGTGCAGAGATAAATAAGTTACTAGATGGACGAGACGGCCTGGGGAGCTGTTGTTATAATAATTAGGGTTATATAAGCTGTCAAGGGACAGTCAGTTAGTAGCTCACGAACTGTATACATGTACATTATGTATGTAGTAATAGTAATAATATAAATTAATAAAGATACATTTCAGTCAATATTGAACAATAATTCAAGTAGAGGTGAATAGTGGTAGATATTTACCAAGCGGCTAGGTAAATATCCACCACTATATTCACCAACACTGAGGTGAATAATTGTTTTAGTATATACCACACAGTCAAATGAATATCCAGCACCAAATAGTTATTTTCTTTTCTGTCCAATGGACAAAAACTTGCAGGAGGTGATTGTTGCTTTGCTTGGAGGTGAATAGCAAAGGATATTCACCTCTGGAGTAGCCAATCAGAGCACGCAAAAAGTACTATTCACTGGTGTGGTACTTGTATATACTAAATATATTTATAAGCTGATGTGAAGAAAATCATAGTCAAATGAAGAGCAAAATGATGATTAAATAGAATTTTGAGCATGTAATTTAGTTGGTTGTGCGGGGCACAACACTGCTGTCTAGCTAACACAACATTGGTGCTCTGACTTGCAGATACAACATAACAACAGGAACATACCCATTTGAGGGTGATAACATATACAAGTTATTTGAAAACATTGGCCGAGGACAGTTCACCATACCTGACTGCGTAGATGATGTGTTGGCTGATCTTTTAAGAGGTTCGTAAGAAAAATGCATCTGTATTTGTCACTGAGATTGTATTCAAATAATGCTTCAACATAGTTGAAGCATTCAGAAGTTCTACGAATGTAATTTTATTTTCTTGTTGCTAGGTATGCTAAATGTGGATCCAGATGAGAGATTCACCATAGAGCAAATACAAAACCACAGGTACCATACATACAGTCCCTGTCAAAAGTGTTTCAATCATAAAATTATGCTGCTGTACCGTGTATCGTTAGGTGAAATGATTATTCGGTAACCATAATGACTTTGTGCTAATTTTCGTTCGGTAAACTCCATACGTTTAATAATAATAATTTAATCAACTTTATTTATAAAGGGTAGACACTTAACAGTATTACTACTGAAAAACCAGTTGCCCTCCTACAAATTAATATCATAAAATATAAAAACTCTGAATAACAAATTATTACAAAATATAATTAATTTACTAGCAAGCTAAAAGACAAACGTATCAGTATTGGAACTATACGTTCAGTGTATCTATATTAAAAATGGTAAAAACGTGACACCAAAGGCAGAGCTAATATTTAAATAGTAAAATGTTCTATATCCTTATGAGTAGCAATAAAATATTCGAACATAGCTTTCTTAAAACTACCTAGACTCGGTTTTCTTTTTATTTCATTTGGTATCGTATTCCAGAAATGTGTAGTCAACACTACAAACAACCTCCCTCCCTCTGTCTCCCGTTTGAATCGGGGACAGACTAGGTTTAATTTTCCAAGTCTGCTGGTTCTCTCGTTAACATCAGCATTCCGCACCAGCATGTGGGACATATAAGATGGACAGTCCCCATACAGCCGTTTATATACTAATAAGGATTTATTTATTTTTGCTTCATGGTAATATGGCATCCATCCTAGTTGTTTAAAAAGATGGACACTATTCGCTCGTGTATCAGCAACAATAATTATTGTTACATAGTCATAACAGTTTTGCAGGCACAACACATGCTCTTATTGGCTGATTCAAGGTCACGTGGCAGTCATCAAAATCCATTGTTTCCCGCGCAGGCAACAATTAATCAATTGTTGCCCGCCACGTGATCACATCGTGACAGAAGATGGTGTGATGTGTCACGTGCGCCACTAGCTGGCTAAAGGCAGGAAATATTTGTTTACCAAAATGTCTAGATCTTCATCAGTCAAAAGCTGACCATTTTTCGTCGAAAGAAAGCGTTCAAAATGGAACCAGCTCCAAACAAACAATTTACATCTTTATCAAGCGCAAGAGTGAGAAATTGGTAGCTACATTGTAGGTCCTGTATTTATGCACAACTTTGCCTCTAGTAAAACTTATGTCTATATAACGTTTCTGGAGTCAAGACTTTCTGGATATTCTCTACAGAGCAGGAGGTTTCTAAGGCTGAATTTATTACCATACATGGTTGAGAGACCGAATGTAATTTAGCATACATGGTTGACTGACTGAGACCGAATGTATTTTACCATACAAACAAATATTGAACCTCACAACCACAGTATGTTGCCCAGTATCTGGCCAATTCAGTTTATAACTGCCGTACATGTATGTTTGCTTTCATGGTTGGAAAAATTGTGAACTTTCTTCCAGAGACAGCCCATTTATATACCAACATAATGAAAAAGGTTTGACAGCTTTACCTTAAATATCTTGAAAATTATTGCCATTTTTGCAAAGCTCCTGAGGTGCCCAGTTTCCAGTCAGCTGTTCCAGTATCCAGCCATTGACGACAAGTGAGGTATCCATTAAAAGTATGTAATAAAAGCAGTATACATATACAATCACTTTTTATCAACATTTATATTTTCTTTCTAACAGTTGGTAGTCGTTTCATAAACAGAAATCAGCTTAGTGAGTAGTTGTTTAACTACTCATACAATAGACTTTTGAACAATATGTGTTCAATTGGCCGGATACTAGCACACCAAGGCAAAATCTTAATTAGTGCAGGTTTACACAGCTCTTATTCAATAATAATTAATTCAATGGTAGCTGGTATTGTTTGATGTTCCGGTAACCTTAATCTTTAATCTATTATCACTCCAAACTTTGAAAATTTCGTATGAAACTGGTCATTAGTTGATCTTCGGCACAGTGAAATGCACATAATTATTTTCTCCTTTAAAGTGTCACCCACCTGAATAAAACTTGTTGTTCTTTGAGTCTGTCGAACTAAAAGGCCGCCAAAACTACCAATTGATAGCTTAATTGTTCGGATTCTTTTTGGAATACCTCGTTTGGCTATATTTAATAATCCCAACGTAAACATTGAAGTCAAACTCTTATTGGCCGTATACTGATGCCGGCCAGATATGGGGCAACAGACTGTAGTATTCATCCCTGACAATCTGGAATAAGGTAAAATGCAAATTATAATAGATATAATAGATTTGGATACTTTTGTTGATATTTGATTGATGTGACGTTTCCATGTAAGATGTTCATTGATGTAGACGCCCAAACATTTAGTATCATGTTCTAGAGTGAGTTGATGATTATAAAAAGAGTTGAATTGGGTTGAATCCTTTTTTGAGTAATTCTTTTTACGTTTTAGATAGTTTTAGACGGAGCTAAGCGATTACACGTCGGTCCACCATGCTTTGCATAAATTATAAGCTTGCAAACATAAAAAAATACAGAGAAATGTATGGTGGTGGACACATCTCGTCTAAAATTTGAGCTATCAATTGTCTGTACAGTGATATAGTATCAAAAATATCTGCTCAAAACATGGCAGTTTCCAGCCATGATAATAAAATTATATTAGTTTTGGTCTCTGATAAGTTTTAAAGAATTTCGTATAATACTCTTTATTTGCACCACTATTTAGAATTTTACATAAATCAATGTATTGATGCCTCATGTTTTCCGTCGCTATGGAAGCATGCAAAGGTCACCCCGATTTATAAAGGCAAAGGCAGCAAAGATGAATTAACGAATTACAGACCTATCTCGGTTCTCCCAATCCTGTCAAAGGTCTTCGAAAAACACATAGCCCAGTCCCTACGGTCACACCTAGGTGAACATGGCCTATTATACAAGCTCCAATCAACCATGTCTCCACCGAGACTGCCTTGATCCGTCTATTAGACCAGCTACTCTTTGACCTTGATGTGAATAACGTTAGCGGCCTAGTTTTCGTGGATTATAAGAAAGCTTTTGACCTCATTGACCATGAAATCATGTTGAATAAGCTCCATCTCTATGGAATTCAGGGAAATGAACTTGATCTATTCCGGAGTTATCTCTCCTGTCGCACGCAGTATGTCAACATAAGCGGTGCAACTTCGTCTTCCAGGAAGGTCGAACTAGGAGTACCACATATTCCGTCCTAGGCCCCATATTGTTTCTCATGTTTATCAATGATCTGCCGTGTCAAATCGAGCACTCCATGGTAGATATTTATGTAGATGCATGATACTACACTTAACAACATGATTCTGAATGAAGCGTAACCAAAAACTATGATCGTAACAGGTAAACGCCTACATAAGAAGCTGGATTGTAGTTCTTTGAACCTGCAGATGAATGACCAGAATTTAGAACAGGTTTCGTCCTTCAAACTACTTGGGGTCATTATCGATGGTGAACTAAGTTTTAAAGACCATGTGGATACTCTATGCAAGAAATTATCTCAGCGTATTGCCGTTCTGCGCAAGATCAGGTGATTCCTTCTTCAGAAAGAGCGTACATATTCTTTCCTATAACGCCATGATAAAGCAGCTGATCATGTATGGCTCTGCCATTTGGTGTTCCACCACCAAAGAGAACCTAAAGAAAGTATTCAGGCTACAGAAGAGGGCAGCGCGTGTAATCTTGGAATCTGACATAACAGAACGAACAGTTCTGATTGAATACCATATTACGATGAAGTAAAGATCAATCAAGCATCATTCGTGTATAAATGTTTAAATAATAATTGTCCTGGATATCTTAGGAACTTGTTAAAACGGAACGCTGAATTGAATTCAAGAGAAACTCGATACAAGAATTTTAACTTATTTGCCCTAAGTATTCAAGAGAATCTGAAGGGGTCGTTCGTGTGCAAAACTTTGGAATTCGTTCAACAAAACTTTGGAATCAGATACCATTAGACATAAGAAAAATAGCCAACTGTTAAATCTTTTAACACAATTTTCTTAAATATTTTAAGAACTGTTACGAAGGTCTGAAACACTTTAATCCGTATTTTTTTATACTTGTATTTTTGAGCGATTGCAGTAAATCCGGTTTTAAATATTTTCTGTACATATTTTAACTTTTTAGATAATTGTGTATTGATAGTTGTATCGTCGTTCGTAATATTTGTATTAAATTGTTCTATTCTGAATGCTAGTTTTTATATAGCTACGATATTTGCATTTGTTTTCTTATTTTGTTGAGGGCCACCAATTTATCAGTGTAAACTGTTATGTGTAACCCTCGTTAAATAAAGTTGATTCTATGCTATTCTTCTATTCTAAAAGAAAAAAAAGATGTTATAAATTACCATATACATACATTACAAAGGAAAGACAATGAAAGAGAATACTAGCTACATCTAGTCTTAGAATATGCTTATCATGCCTACTTTCTAGAGTGTTCCATTTTAAACCATCAGTGTCACTAAGGTTATGGTCATACACAATCTGCTCTAAAACCTACTAATTACAATTTAAAGCCCAATTTAACATAAAGGACTACGTACTAATTAAATATAAGGTCTGCAATATAGCTATAATAAGAAATATCTACGTAAACTTTAAATAAATATAGATCGAAACCTAAATAGTTTATACTGGTAACAAGAGTTAGTCAATTAATAATGGTAATAGAACTGAGTGGACTGCAATTTGGTCTTAAATCATACGAGTGATTAGGGAAGCGGGAGTGCAATTTGTAACCAAGAGTATGATTTCAGACCAAAATTGCACTCCACTCAGTTTTATTACAACTTAATTATATTCATTTTGAAATTTTAACAAACGATAAACGTTCGTCAATTTGTTTATTTTTTACAACAACAAACTAGAAAAGTCAAGCGGGTAGAGCTTTGAAGAAGGCAATTAAAATCTAAGAGCGTGCGCGAGCGATCACGCAATCCCTACGCTGTGAAATGGCTTCTTAAATTCTGCTTTTTGATTGGTTCAGCAAGAGGATGCAATAACAGACACAAAATTGTGCAATTTAGGCTGAAATCACTGCTGCTTTTAACCAATCAAATTGCAGGAAACACCAATGATTTCAAAATGGATATAATTAAAAATGATACAGCCATTATAGTAAAAATATTGTATTTTACTTTAGGGATACAAAGTTTTTTTACTTTTGCCTCCTTGAAATATTCTCTTTCACAGGAAGAAGAACAAAATATTTGATGGAATATCATCAACAGTATTAAAAACGATATTAAAATTTAAAATCCTATTTTCTGATTAGGTGGTTCAAAAAACATCATCCACCGACAAGAGACTATGTACCTATCCCACCCCTAAATGGGGACGTGCTGCGTAGTATGTCAGTTGTAGCATACCTGGAGGATCTCCACAGCTCTATGGACCACCTTCATCCACAGGAGGACAATCACTTGGATAATTCATCTTATTCTCAAGGTAAAGTCAGGGGGAAAAGGCCCCAGTAATAAAATTTATAGCGTGCAAATACAGCCATCTCGCATTGGGTGCCTCAATCAAAATTTGAGGCCAAATTCCATACTGATGACGTTTCGGGGCTCGAAATTGCGCCCGATACGGGCGTAAATACGCCTAGATTTTTTCGTTTTACGCCTAATGTTTTCCACTTAGGCGTAAAATTTTGGAGAATTACGCCTAAATTTTTTAAGCTGGGCGTAAAATTACGCCTGCTTTTCCCCCTAAATTTCGAGCTCTGCGTTTGCGGCCAGGATCTGGTCAATTCGTTTGATTGGTTTGTATATGATAATTCAAGAGGGCTGTATTCGCAGGCTATAACATTTGATGAGCGACACTCTTTACCTTTTTTTGCATGCAAATTCTATTTTACCCTCGAATTCTATTTATATAGATGTACCGTAGTTCAGACATTGTAGTTACATGATTCAGTGTTAGTTTTATCATTATTTATATAAGTGTAATTAGATATTTATTTGTCTAATTGTTGATATTTCTAAATCAAAACAAATTTTGAACTGATTTTTCTCAAAATGAAATTGACATAACCAAATAAATAGACTTAGTTGACAAATTATTGTCATCTGAGGGTGACAGGAAAAGAGAAGAAATTAAAAATGATTGATGCATTAGCTTTAAAGTGCCACTACGATCAAATTTTGACATACACTGTATCAAATGTTTTTGCATATTCGTAAAGTATTATTACCAGTGTCTTGAGACGTCTTTGCTTTATTACTTAGCAGGAAATTCAGCCCTCTCCGACCTCTACGACTGACCGTTTTACTCTGACTCGATTTGTATGCAATCAGTTCCCTTAACTTAGTTTGTTTAACAGTATTATTGTTTACAAGTTTGCATTCCTCGCGTACACTTGCGATTCTGTCTTTCTTAACAAGCGATAACATTACGGCCTTAGTTCTCGTAACAACACTCTCCCGCCCGGTCCAGTATACAACGTATGACTGGATCCGACCGTCTCAGTTCCGTAGGGTTTAGTCAAAGTTCATAGTGTCTCTTCGCATCACCTCTTCGCTTCACATGTTGTCGTTTCATCGTGGCGAAGGAGGAGTATCAGCTATGGAGGATCCCTCTATTTGTGCTGACTTTTACTGATCTCACAGTTCCGCGTTCATCAGGGAAGACCTCTTTGACTCTTCCTCTCAGCCATTGCCCTCGCGGCTGACAAGGATTCAACACGATAACCAATTAATCTATCGTTATGTTTCTTGTATATTGACTCCATTTCGAGCGCCGCTGTAGCGCCGGCAAGTACTCCCGTTGCCATCTCTTCCAAATCGTGTTGATAATCGACAGACAAGCCATCTTGGTAACGTCTCTGCTAAGTCAACCTCAGGCGGTAGCAGCTTATTCACTTCTCTTGCATTAAGGAAATGAGCTAGTGTCAGTGGGCTGCATTCGTCAGGCTTCACTTCCGACTAACGTCAAAGGGTGGTTGTTCAGCATAGCTTCGCATTCCGTAAACTCCGTCCTCAGCTCTTCATCTGTCAGTACAGCTGAGTTGGTTGTTGCTGTGATTGCTCTTTTTGCAAGTTTTGCCATGGACTCCCATGCTCCCCCCCCCCCCCCCCCCCAATGTGAGCTGGCAGAGGATTGAACACCCAGTCAATGCCCTCCTCATTTAACTTCCTCTTCACATTGCCATCGCTCGCGAGGTCCGCAACCATTTTCTTTAACTCTCCATTTGCTCCCACTAAGTTAGTGTCACAGTCCGAGTAGATGGTTTTGGTCTGGACCTTCTAGCTGTGAATCTTATAAAGCCTTCAGAAAGTCATCTGTTTAATAATGAGCTGACCACTTCTAAGTGTACTGCCCTCGTCTGCAAGCAAATAATAGCGCCCCATACCGTTTCTCTCTGCGTCCTCATCGGCCTTGGTTGTGATGGGGCCAAAAAAATCTACACCACAGCTCTTGAAAGGTATACCCGGTTGACCCAGCCTTGCATCGGGTAAGTCGGCCATTAGCTGAACTCCTGGGCTGCCTCGCCACTTTCGACATGGAACATACCGTTCCAGGATGGAAGCTAGTGTACAGCCAACTCCAAAATGCTTCACTGCTTCGTGAGTCTGACAGATCAGAAGCTCTGTTTGGTGGGACTGCTTCGGAAGGAGTATTTGATGCTTGGCATCAAATTGCAAGGGTGCCTTTCCTTCTAACCTCACTAGTCCCTTGTCATCAATGAATGGTGATAGGTCGTACAGTGGTGAAGACTTTTGGGATAGGGAGTGGACTTGCCAAGGAATTCATCCCAACTCGATTTCCTTTCTCTAAACCTGCTATCTCTGCAGCGAAGCGTTTCTCTTGTTCCCTCTTTACCAACCACTGTTCAGCTTCTAAGAGCTCCTCTGCAGTCAGTTCTCCGCAATGTATCTTCTTCGCCTCGTCACCATGTTTCACTCGCCAGTTATGGAAAGGTCTTCATAAGTACGCTACTACTGCTCTTGGAGAAGTCTTCTATCTTCAGAAAGTCTTCTTCTTGCTTCAAATGGAAATTTAGTTTGAAACTCTTGCGCTTCTATTCTATCGACCTTGGGTCTGCTTTTTCCTCTTAATGTTGGCCACTCTTCTTGCTTCAACTGCAGGATTGGCGAACCATTGAACCAGGAAGCTAGATCATCTGGATTACATGTATATTCCCCTGCAATGTGACGCCACTGCTGTACCACTGTAAGTTTCTGGATCTTGGACACACTGTTAGCTACAAAGGGTTTAGATCTGTTTCTGACTTCATCCAAGCCAGTGCAACTGAACTAACTGTCCAGAACGTGGCGTTGATCTATTCCATGTTCATCTGCTTCTGAACGAACTTAGTCAGCTTTGCTGCCACCAAGCACGCTTGAAGCTCCAATCTTGGGATCGTCTGAGCTTTAAAGTGCATATGAAGCGAAAATTAACTTGAGCTAATGTTAAAATGCTTTCGAAATGAGGAATAATGACATTTTCCATTTGTCAACATCTCATCTCGTTTCAGAGATATTCAGGTTTTTGTAATATGCAAATAGCTGACCTATGACGTCATATTGTTTGCACAGCCTTGGAGACAAATCACAAAATGAACAATATCTCTGCAAATATTGGATAAAAACTATTGAAACTGTACACATGTGGTACTATGGAAAATACACATCATTGTGCAAATTATGATGTTGTCATGGAAACACTCTAGCCCCAGGCTTCCACTACAAGTAACACAAACTTCCCTAAATTTCTCCTTTGTCAAACACAATTTTTTTGGTGTGGGTCCAAAATAAGATTTGGAACAATGTAGGCATTGTATGTGAGTAGTTTTAAGGAGCAGTGTCACGATTAGTATTCATACCCAAAGTTTTGAAAATGTGTCAGGCGGACAAGAAATCAAAAGATGTGACAGAAGTAGAAGTCCGTGAGTAATCCGCTTGCATCGGCGTATTTGCACGATATCTCGAGCCGAAATTGCTTTAAAACTATACTTCAGTATTATATGGTTAGGTTTGATGTTTAATTTTTTATAAAGCAGCATTTTATTTATTTCAATCGAAAGGGAAATTTGCAGCGGCGCGTGACATAGCGTGATTTTGCCATTGTCTATAATGACCAATCAGAATCGTGACACTGCTCCTTTAAGCAACTTATTTTTTGTGACAAGGAAAGAAATTGGAATTTTATGTTCAAGGTGAAAGATGCATGGGGCCATGAGAGTTTCTATGGCAACACCATAATAATGTGCACTTTCCATGGTGTCATACATGTGCAAAGTTTGAGTAATTTGTATTCAATATTTGAAGAGATATTCTTCATTTTGTGATTTGTCTGCAGGCTGTGCAAACAATATGACGTCATAGGTCAGCTATTTGCATATTACAAAAACCTGAATATCTCGGAAACGAGATGAGATGTTGACAAACGGAAAATGTCATTATTCCTCATTTCGAAAGCATTTTAACATTAGATCAACTTAATTTTCGCTTCATATGCACTTTAAGCGGAACGACTTGTGTCTTGCAAATCAAGAGGGAGACCTTTATTTCTTCTTTCGTTATGCCTCTCAGGTACACTGCAGCCTCCATGGCTTTCTCTGACGCATCAGAGAACGTGTGGAACTCCAAACTTCTTTCGCTGGTTATCTCAGCCTGTACATAGCGTGGTATGTGTAGTTATTTCAATGATGCCCATTGAGTGAACCAACGCTGCCATGCCGTCTTGTCTTCATCTGTCAGCAACTCATCCCAGTCTTGGCCTCTTCTCCACAGATCTTGCATCAAAATCTTGCCTGTGACCAGGAAGGGGGACAAGATTCCCAGCAGGTCAAATAGCTTAGCCAATTGACTTAGAACACCTCTTTTCATCCAGACAATGTTCATCTCTTTAGGCTTAAAGGATACAGTCAGCTAGTGTTTGTGTCCCAGTTCATACCTAGCACTCTTTGCCATTGCTCTCCGAATTGAAGAGGTTCATCCTTCACTCGATCTGGAACACCGCTTAGTGCTGACGTTTGCGCATCCTGAATCCACCTTCGTCAAGGACCTCACAGACATCCTCTACGTTCGTCTTCCCTTCATGCTCCGTCTGGAAACTATGGATTAGGTGATCCATGTACAAATCCTTGCTTTCCTCTCCGTGGTCCTTGAGTACTCTCTTGATAGTGTAATTTGCTGGTATATAGCAGGCTCTTCGTCTTCTTTCTCTCTCCATAGAAATCGGTGATATTTGCGATCTTTAGGATCAAGCATGATTCTCAGAAACATTTTCGAAATGTCTCCCGCCATAGCATCCGGCTTGAATCGTTGGAATTTCAGCAGTATACATGTTACAGTAAGTCATTGGAAAGGCAGGACCCTTCTCCACACTTTTGTGTACTTTCTCTCAGACACAACTGGGTGGTGTGTTAAATACCAGCCTTTGTCCTGCGGTCTAGTCTCTAACTTCTCGGCGAATCCCTCCTCAATGTACTCTCTGATTGCCTTACAGTACTTTTCTTTCAGCTCTGAATCTCTTTGCAACTTGCGCTCAGTAGACTTCAACTTCTGTAGCACCATTTAATAGGAATTAGAAGTTTCTCCGACGTTCTCTTTCCACGGAAGTTGGACCTGATAGCGATTATCCACTTGACAAGTGGTCTCTTCAGCTTGCTTGAATACTTCCCTTCTGTTCATGACAACCTCTCCGTTTTCTTCTGGGATTTTCTCCAACTCCCAAAACTGGTTTAGACTAAACCCCATATCTGACGATAGATGTAGCGGCTGACGTCCGTGGACTGGTCCACAAATACTCCAGCCCAGGGGGGTTCTCACTGCATACAGCTCATCTGCATTCCCATACCGCCCTTCTAGCTGCCGCAGTAAACTAGGACAGTCCTGGCCAATTAACAAATCTATCTTGTCATCCTTCAGTATGATATCGACTTCTTCCAAGTGCGCGTACTTGGTCATCAAATTAGCAATATCATCCAGTGCTGGTGAGTAGCTACTGATGTCTGGGATGACAAGGGAGTTAATCCAATACGATATATCGTCACAATCAGCTGGTCTGATGTGAAGTAACACCACCTCTGTCAGAGGAACGTCCCTGTTTCTAATTCCCGACAAGGTCATACTCGTTGTATTACTCTCCAGGTCAAGACCTTCAGCCAAGCTCCTTGTTATAAGCGTGACTTAATGTAATTGACTTCCTGGATCCTCTAGACAGTTAATCTGGTTTACTTTCCTTCCCGAGCTGTCTTCAACTACAACTTTCTTAATAGGAAGTGCGACGAACTTCGTTTCCGTCTGATGATTATAAACTTGGTGAACGTTAACAGTCGCCATAGTTGTTGTTGTACTATTTCCTTGATCTCTAGCGCTATTCAGCTGCTCGTGGGTCTTGGCGCCTTTGCATGCGCTTGCTCTTCATTTTTTTGGACAACTGGTTCAGAACTATGCAGAAGGGTGTGGTGTCTGACTTCTTTCGCAGCCACTTACTTCACACTGGTTTGATTTTGATTTTCTATACTTGCTAAATGGGCTACCCCCAAACATCTGAAACAAGCCCTCGTCTTCAGCGCCTCACTAATCCTTTGCTTGGCGTCCATTCCGTTAAAAACTGAGCAGTCGCTGACTTGATGAGAGTCGTCGTTAAACACCCAGCAAGGTTTCGTTCTCCTTTCTTGCGACCTCTCTTCGCCGTTGTTAATTTGATTATTGTTCAAAGCACCGACCCCACTACACTTCCTGAAGGCTCGTTTCTCCTTAGTGTCACAGTTAGTTGCTTTGATCTCCGCCTTTTCCCTGATTTACACTCGCGTTTCCCTACTAACTTCCGATTCCCTAACACTCGCTTCTGGTACTGGCTTGTATTCTTTTCAATTCGAGGTCACAGAACCGTTTTCTGCCGATGATGTTTTCGATGGTGGGTCACGAACCCTCGAAAGCAAATACATCTCCGTTTGTAGCACATTCAAAGGCTCGCCGCTCAGTTTCATACATTTTCCCCTCTGCCTCTTCAATTTCTTCTGGCTTGTCTAGCGTTTCTACATAGTCATCAGTGTACGCATATAAACCCTTTAAAGCCCTGTTTAAAGCATCCACTGGTTTCTGAATTAGTGTACAATTCCCTCCGATTACACGGACTCGTTCAAATTGTTTATAATTCTTGTCACATGAGCCAAATTCCCACTTCGACTGGCTTTTTTCGCTCGTCGTCGTTCTTTTGCTATTTCCAAGACACGTACTGTCTGACATCCTAATTCCCGGGTTTCGGCACCAATGTTGTCTTTACGACGTCTTTGCTTTATTACTTAGCAGGAAATTCGACCCTCCGACCTGT
Organism: Actinernus sp. WN-2022; assembly: GCA_030867875.1. Taxonomy (NCBI): domain Eukaryota; kingdom Metazoa; phylum Cnidaria; class Anthozoa; order Actiniaria; family Actinernidae; genus Actinernus; species Actinernus sp. WN-2022. The sequence continues at coordinate 516,657 of JAOWCC010001263.1, forward strand.
ACGACTGACCGTTTTACTCCGACTCGCTATTCACTCAGCCACGACACACACACTCGATTTACGTGCAATCAGTTCCCTTTGTTTAACAGTCTTATTGTTTACAAGTTTGCATTCCTCACGCACACGTGCAACCTAGCTGTCTTTCTTAACAAGCGATAACATTACAGCCTTAAGACTGGTTTTGACTAGTGACGCAAGCACAAGAGTCCTTATTTCACAGTGAAAACGAGCTCGACGCAAGCGCAAGCACTGACGCAAGCACAAGCACTGACACAAGCACACGCACCAACATTTTTCCTTGTGCTAGTGAAAACGGAAGACAACGCAAGCACAAGGAGAATTACTACAAGCCTGAGGAGAATTACTACAAGCAATACTAGCTGTTAGAGTACGATGGCTGCCGTATTGGATTATTGGCCGCTACACACAGAGACAAGTGACCAGCGAGTCTTGCGCCTATTGCACGGTTCGTTTTCACTTGACGCATATCTCTTGTGCTTGCGTCGCTAGTGAAAACTGGCTTTAGTTCTCGTAACAACAACTACATGTAGCTCAAATCGTTTTTCGATACGACGACAGGAAGTCCTATTTTTTGAACTCCGAATATTGGATCTAAACGTCCGCCATTACTGGAGGCCGTTCCCTTTGTTCAGCTTTATTCAAAGGATTATTCAGCGGAAGTGATGTCATATACTCAACGCTCGCCTGCACAACACAATGCCTTGGAGGCATACTTCTACTAAAACGGAGAGCGAAGAAAATAAGACTGCCGTATTCGTGTTTCAGTCACATTGAGCATGCGTTGTCCGTTGCTTGGAAACAAGCTCTTTCAAACAGTACATTTACCACTGACCAATCACAAGAGACTGTTTCCACGCTTGAGACATGAAAAATCGATTTCTTCGTCCCAGATTCTGGACGATGCCCAAACACGAATAGGGCAGTCTTATTTTCTTCGCTCTCCATGGAAGGAGATAAGAAAATCAAAGAAAACAAGGCTCTGCTCGCAGGGTACTAAAACGTCTTCACGTACACAAGAAGAAAGTTATATTTATCTTTGGGAGATTGGCTACTTTTTTATGCACACTATTTCGCGTGAGGTGTTGTTGTGTTAAGTGTATGACATCACTTCCGCTGAATAATGAGAACTGCTTCCAGTAATGGCGGACAGGATTTTACCTGTAAACTCTCCTAACATTTTGTGGTTTAACTTGCCCATTTGGGAATATTTAATTTAATATTTCTGATATTTCCAACACTGATTGACCTATTGACACTGAAAAAGTGGCAAACTTTCATCATAGTGGCACTTTAATTAGCATGTTACTGATAATTCAGAGCACGAAACACAGCTCATGATTTATGTACATAGTATACCGTTTTTCAGTTTCTTAGAAATCCATTATTTTTGTTGAGCAGATAGTATTCAGTTGGCAAGAAAAAAGTTGTTGTCAAAATGGGAACAATTTAAACAAGGACCTGTGCTATATAAAGGAGCCAGGCCAAAGACAATACAGTTGTGAATCAACCTGTGTCGTCGGAGCACACATGTTAATTAACAAGTGTTTTGTCTTTGGCCTGGTCAGGCTCCTTGTACAGCATGGGTTGTTAATGTTTAACATCAAATGCTGATGACAATATTCATTCATTTTCTGTTTGCAGATGATTCCACTGATGATACAAAGCCTACAACACCAAGCAAGAAGAAGGCTAAATTGAAGAGACCAAGCCTTGGTTCTTGTAAAGCACAGTAGTTCAGTTATTAATAATGCAGTACTCCTACTGATCATGCCGATCTTATATATAATTTTTTTTTATTGTCTGGCATGCAAGTCTATGGTGCATCCTCAAAGAGGAGGAAGAGGAAGAAGAGAACTTTACATATGGTCCATGAACTGCCAGAAATGATTTTTTAAGGGTATTTTGGATGGACGTTTTTGTTTGTGTGGCTGTTTGGTGTTGTGTGTGAGTGGAAGGTGGTGGCATTGAAATCAGTAAATACATGTATAATACTGTATTAATTTTATCCATTCAGAGATGAAAATAGTTTGAGGTATACTCACTGTAAAGTTTAGTACCCTGGATGCCTGAGGTTCTTCTGCCTCTCTACAAAGCATGCTTTTCACCAAGTTATGGCCCTTATGAAACCAGATACGAGCTGATGAGGGAGAGAAGAAACCTCTGGCACCCAGGGTATGTAAAGTTGTGAAGGCATAACTGAACAGTGGAACCCAGTTATAAGAAAGTGACAAAAGACCAGTTTCATTATGCCAGGAGTTTATTAGTAGAATCCATTATAACATTTTCTATCCACAAAACCAACAAACATTATTTTTGTCATGTTGGAACTGGTATTGTTGACTCCAAAAGTTGCTATGTATCGGGAACCAAGTTGTATTTCTATCTTGAACAATCTCTAATCCAGCAACTGTGACAGTGACGGTAACCAGTGGTCTGGAACTACCTGATAGTGCAAATGCTATGTTATTGAATATGACTTGTACATAGCTATTAGGAGGATCAATAAAGTGAGGTTCCACTAGCAGCTTTTGAGTGATTGCTTTGGTTTTGTATTTGCTTAGTGGCTGTGATAATGTTTTGGTTATCCCACCAATTAGAGACTCTCTTACCAGGTAAATAATGTTGACCAAAGGCACTGTACATATGAAGTGCCAGTTCTCAAAATAAATATACTATAATTATTACTGATCAAAGGTCTTAATAGGGGGATTCTTTTTATACTGCATACTGTAGGTTAAAAACTAAGTCCAGTCTGCAATGTACAATAGGTCAGAACCATTAATAAAACATACCCTTTTAGTACTAGATAAAGAATGAGTGGACAATCTTTACGGGATTTACAAACTCTAGCTGAAAGTGAGAGTTTGTAAATCCCATAAAGATCGGATGCGAATTCTTTATCACACAAGTTTATCAAACGTTTAGATGTAAAGTCATGTTTTCAGTTATTTTTGCGATGACGTATTTTGGCTGAGAAAATTGAAGCAAAAGTTTATGTAAATCAGGATGAAAGCTCTAGTAGAATTAATTTAGATCATGTGATGTAAACAGATGCTACTCTGGGGAATTATTCCTTTTTCATTGTATTCATAATGCAGTCATGCCTATCTGAATAAAATCAATTTTGAAAGAGTGAATTCTCCAGAGTAATGTGTGTTTACATCACATGATCTGAATTGGGTGGCAACAGCATTAGCCGATTACCTCTATAGAGTGGTAAAGTGTGACGTCACGAATTTGTAAATTTCTGAATTTTAACTTTTGGTCCATCGATATTGAAAGACCAACTCAAAAGAATGTTGCACACCAAAAACGAGGCAAATTGGTTAAAATGCGGCTGAGATATGAGCAGCTGAATACATAATTTTCTTTAACAAATCACTGTATTTTCAGCTCAGTTCTAAAAGTTTAGAACTGAGCTGAAAATACAGTGATTTGTTAAAGAAAATTATGTATTCAGCTGCTCATATCTCAGCCGCATTTTAACCAATTTGCCTCGTTTTTGGTGTGTAAAGTTATTTCACGGCGATCTTTCAGATTCAATGTTCAAATATTGTTAAAGCGAAAATTTATGTTTTGTGACGTCATCGCTTTACCACTCTATTCAGTTGTAAAATATGACCTATTTTAAGCAGTCTGCTTGATGAAGGTCAACTGTTTTTTTAATGATCTTGTTTAGTTACAATAATAGGTCATAACTATTTCAAACACGAATTGGAGTCTTATCAGGGATTCCAAATATTGAGAAAACAAATGAAACCCAAGAGGCATATATAGCCTTGAGAGTTTTATTGTGTTCAAAATATTTGGATTCCCCTGATGAAAGACGAACAATGAGTGTCTCATCCGAATACAATACATGTATTCATTAGGAAGTATTGTTTGCCTGGTATTTTGTTGCATGCATTAGACTACAAGGGCTTTGTTATTGTTTTGATGGTCCTTTCAACAAAAGGTGTGACAGTGTAGTGGACAACACAGGACTAGCAGTCAGGAGTAATCAAACGATGGTTCGAGCCACACTTCCAATGCCAATTTGTATTTCCATCTCTTCCTTCAGTTCTCTTCGCGTAAGGTCACACTTACAGTTGGAAATTGCATCAAATACTTAGGGTTTCACTGGGTATCAAGACCCATGCATGTGACCAACTACCTCATTAATTATCCATGAGTTTGAGAATGTTATTTAAGTACCTTAGGAGCCATGATAATTAAAGGCTGTGTGCAGAAAGAGCATGTCTCATCACATTCTAAATTATCCTTCAATTTCGTTGTTTTCTAAGGGAGAATTTAGAACGTGATCAAGAGTCACTTACACCCTTTTTGTACAAAGCCTTCAATATTAATGCATGCACTCAATTATGTTTTTCCCATTTGATACAGACTACACCTTTCAGATCAACAAACAAGCATACTTTGATCCAACTGATATACTATTAGTCAACAGACTGTACGATCATTCACTTTGATATTAAATCAAAACGTAACTTCTCCCAACTAGCTTCAAGAGTACATGCAACTTTCATGTTTTCATAGAGTATTAGAAAATGGTTTTCAACCAATCAGAGCATGTTATAACTCTGAATTTCTAACGTGACCTAAAACAACCACAGGACTGATCAAAGCCAGGACCTGGCTAATCCTCAGATTGAATTGGAATTTAGCGTGTTGGTTTTTGCAAAGAAGGAAACCTGCAGAAAAACCCTTGGAGCAAGGGCGAGATACCAACAATGGCATGATTTTATAACAATTGTTTTCAACAGTTTAATACAATAGCTTCAGATGGTGTCTAACTTCGTTTAAATACAGCCCTATAAGTTTCAGATAATCTGACATTCCAGTTGACACTACACAAGGTACACTGTATTTTAATTATCTTGCTGTCTTGATTGGTAGTAAATAACCTCACAAGCCTGATCATGTGTTTTGCTGTCTCCTCTGGTTTGTTTCTGGAATTCAGGCTAGACTGTGCGACCATTTGACCAAATAAATGCCATGTGTTCTACCACCCTGACAAAACATGAGTCACAGAACATGAGAGACTGTTTTAACAGCTGGTATCTAATTCTATATTTAATTTTAATTTCTTTTTAAAGAAATAGTGGATAACATGGCACCTTGTCTTTAAAGGAAACGCTGGCTGTTGGAACAAGTTGCCAATATGGTCTAAGTTGAAAATATGTGAACAATCAATATTTAAGTTTTTGAAAAAAATTGACATGAATATTTACCATGGGCAGCACCATCTTGGATCTGATAACGTTTTTTTGTGGTTCCTATTGTCAGAAAACAATAGCTTTTGTCGTATAACAATAGGGGCCACCAAACAATGTCATCAGATCCAAGATGGCGACGCCCATGGCTCATATTCATGTCTATTTTTTGAAAAAACTAAAATATATATTTTAATTTTGTCAACATATTTTCAACTTAGACCATATTGCCAACAATTTTAATGGCAACTTGTTCCAATACCCAGTGTTTCCTTTAAGCACAGGCAGCCCAAGCTCAAGTTACGAAAATGTATGGGAGCGTAGCGAACTCCGTTTACTAGCCAGAAATACTGTAAAATATTTGAAAAAATGCTTACCTTAATTGCCACTGTGATGTCTTCTGTCGTGTTTCTCTCTTTGTTGGGTAGTTTTAAGCTGATTTCAGCCGGGTTTTTTTTTCGGAGCCCCTTCTCTCTTTATTTACCCTTATATTTTCTGAGCTTGGGCTGCCTGTGCTTTAAGTAATGATATGCAAGGATCCATGATATGCTCATTGCCACGGCCTACGATTTTGCTAGAATATTAAAGTGTAAATATGGTCATTTTTTTATCATTAATGTCTATTCTGCATCAAGTGAATAATATGTTGAATAGTAGAATATTTCTTAATTTGAGTGTTGCATCTACGAGTTAGAGGTTGTCATTTCTTTTTCCTTGTGAATGAAACCGTTTTGAAAAAATATTTCATAAAATCACTGACATAACCTTCAAAATAATATAACAGATGGTTCCAAAAGGTCATTATCTCTACCAGTATGTTTTTTGCATAATAAATAAAGACCTGTTTTATTGTCACCGACTTGAATATATTATAAATGTACACCTCTACCTCATGGATGCAACACTCATATTGAGAAATATTCTACTATTCACTGGATGTGGAATCAATATTAATGATAAGAATGTTTGACTATATTTTTTTTATATACATGTATTATATTGTGGTTTATTTTTTTTAACTGATTTACTTTATTTTAAAAAACGGCCCATGTTTTACTGCTGATAAGAGTTTTTGTTTAATTACCAGTATTTTGTATTATTCTGGGGATCTGATCACATCCATCCTCAACTCAGCAGATTTTCATAGAGCACAGTCATTATATCTGAAACATTTCCTAACTAATAGTACAAAATAGCTCTAATTAAACAATAGAAAATAAAGGAGTTAGTGTAAAACTTGTTTCACAGATGTATATACTATACCGGTATATACCAGGTATATAATATAATGACTGTGCTCTATTGCAGGGAACCCTGCAACAACAGCATAAGTGACTTTGATGCAATTCTAAATTCTCCTTAAAAGCATTGTTTGCCTATTACATAAGCTTCAATATTGTTACTGTACACATTTGCCATTCAGTGACATGCACAACAATGTTACCACCATTTTCATTGGATTTCCTTCAATCATAAAGTGGGAGCGGTAATTAACTGTGATGGTGAGACGTGAAAATGCATTCACTTGTGAAATCTTGTGCTGTTTATGATTCCTGTATTGGTTTTCTAAAAAAATAAGATCATATTAAAGGACATACTTCCATTCCATCCAAATGAAAAACTAATTTCCTTCAGGTTTGTTTTCACATTATGTAGATTTTCAGACAAGGACCAAAATGTGTCTGATTGCACATATTAACTCTATTGTCTTTGTGCCATCATCCTAGACATTTGGGGCTAGCCCCTCCCACTTTGAGTGATTGACGCAAGCCCAATGCAAACTAAACATTGCAGTTAGTAAATGAGAACTACAGACTTGTGTTATTCACTCTCTAGTCTTGGGATGACAGGAAGTAAGAGGTTCCCATATAATGAATCCTGAGTTATGTAGTAGCCAGGGGAGATGGAATGGGCATGCTGTCGATGAGAATTGAGATGTTAATCAAAGTGTGCAACTGATTTCAATGGCAATTTACAGTCAAAAGAGTAATAAGTGATCATTATTAACCCTTTCACTCCTGCACCACCCGTAACCACCCAATATGAAGCATTTACCAGGAAATAAATATTGCATCAAATCTAGACAATGCTGGAAGTACAATGTTTTGATATTATTTCAAGGGAGGAATGACTTCAAAGCGAGAGCTATAACAGGGATCGCTCGACTCTCCCACTTTGGAGAAAAACCCCTTTGTTTTGGAGATTGTTTTTTGTTTCTTCGATTTTCACGAACTTTGAGCTGAAAATCAACTCAAAAAACACTTCCCATTTGCACTTGAAATCTAAAAACACAAAATCAGTACTTAGTCGTTACAGTACCTTCTTTAATCTTTCCAACCACCAGGATTGTTTGCACAAAACACACCAAGCGACTGTGAAATACACTATTCTTAATGCTGCACTTCTCTCCACCATGTTTTCCTGCACCCACCTCCAATTGCATGCTGGGTAATGGAAAAAATATTCCACAAGGGTCCCCCTCTGGGACTCCTTTTAAGTCTTTACCCCTACAACCAAGAGCGGTGATTTGGACACAAGCCGTTGCTCTAAAGCCTAATAGGTTGAGCAGGGGAAAAGCTCACCAACTGCAGAATTTCAAGGATTTCATTGAAGAATTTTCATGTCTCTCAAAGCACAAATACAACAGAAAAACCCTGTGAAATCCCCTCACAAAGCCTACTAACAGCAAACCAAGTACTTTTCAGCCATCCTCGGACTTAATGATGTCCTCTAGCTCTGACACTTACAGTGGCTTTTCTCTCCAAAATTAGAGCACATTTGAAACCCTACAGAAGAAGCCATACCGGTACTTCCCGTCAACAAGTCTAGAATTCTGCCGAATGGCATCATGGGGAAAGTTTGAGCCCTTGGCTTAAAAAGTCAGCAGTATTTACTACCACGGGCTAGCCAAACTTGAACTGAGGGGGGAGGGTTGAGTTGGCACTCACAATTTCACCAATTGAGCCCAAACACGTCCAGTAGGGAAAGGGTTAATGAAGGGCTCTGTGCAACAAGGGCATAAGTGACTCCTGATCACATTCTAAATTCTCTTTGAAGTTCTTTGTTTTCTAAAGGAGAATTTAGAATGTGATCAGGAGTCACTTATGCCCTTGTTGCACACAGCCCTTCGTTTATGAAATGACGGGTTCCCACGGTAAGGGAAAAAACGTTTTTCAAGGTCAGGGAATTTAGGATTTGGTCAGGGTCCAAATCTCAATGAAAAGTCAGGTTTCACTGATACATGTACTGTACCTAGTTCTTTGTGCCATGCTATTCAATGTTTCTGTCTCAAAATAACGAAAAAATATGAGCATGCACTGGTGGAGGTCAGTGAAAACATATAACCAATGACTTGCATCTATAGTCAATATACCAATGAACACAACAGCAGACGTAGGCATCCATAACAAACACTTCAGAACAAACATTGTTTTTCAGCCGAGGTCCCCTTTAAATAATTATTATCCTATTAAAGGATATGACAGATAACACTAGTAGATACAGTGCATTGGAAGTGAATTGGAGGTTCAATGCCCAGACTGTAAGTACATGGTTACACTGGTGGTGCCTGGCAACCAGTGTACATGTGCTGGGCTGGTTGGCGAGTGGACAAAAAATGTAACAAGAAAGAAAACAACACCGCAATAGCAAACTTGTGGATGTAAAGTGTATTTTAGTGTTTTCTCAAGGGTAAACGTGGAAATGTTCACAGTTTAAGTTATTATTGAAAAACAAATCACATGATCGATGACATCATCATTGCAACATCACCAGTAAGTGAATCATTGGGACCCAGTACCATGCCTGTCAAAGTTTGGGCTGCCTGCCATTAGAAATGAGGGAGATATCGGCATGTACTTAAAATCTAGATGGATGACGTCATTGTTATGACATCACCACTAACTGATTGCCATATATATACAGTATATATATAATTATGTATGTCAAAGTTTGAGCTGCCTGCCATTAGATGAGTGAGATATGGGTGTGTACTGAAAATCAGTAACCAATGATGTCATCGTTACAACATCACCACCAAGTGATTCATGGGGACCCAATACCATGCCTGTCAAAGTCCAAGCTGCCTGCCATTACTAATGAGGGAGATCCATGTACGGGCATGTACTAAAATCATTGATGTCTTTGTTAGGACATCACCACCAAGTGATTTGTGGGGATCCAGTACCGTGTCTATCAAAGTTTGAGCCACCTGCCATTAATAAATATTTAATATTAAGCAAGACAAGTTAGACATGAAAAGGTACAAAGGTACGTTTTCACTATCAGTAGGACTCAGGTATGCACAGCTTAATGAGCACACATGTCCTGTATGCACAGCTGAATGAGCACATCTCCTGTATGCATAGCTGAATGAGCACACCTCTCCTGTATGGACAGCTGAATGAGCACACATCTCCTGTATGCACAGCTGAATGAGCACATCTCCTGTATGCACAGCTGAATGAGCACATCTCCTCCTAGGTACTTCATATATCGTTAAATGAAATGTCCCAAGCACTAATATCTTATATTCTTGGTTTGTATACGTTATATTAGTGCTTATTTAACGATATATGAAGTACCTACCCATCTCCTGTATGCACAGCTGAATGAGCACACACATCTCCTGTATGCACAGCTGAATGAGCACACATCTCCTGTATGTACAGCTGAATGAGCACACACATCTCCTGTATGTACAGCTGAATGAGCACATCTCCTGTATGCACAGCTGAATGAACACACACATCTCTTGTATGCACAGTTGAATGAGCACACATGGATAACACAGCTGCTCACTTAATTATATAAACATGCTTGCCTTCACTTTACAGTTACATGTAGAAGCAAGAGGGGAACCGCCAATGAGGATTTGAGCAACGTCAATTCGAACAGCAATTAATGTTTAACATCGATCTCCAATTATGAAAATGAAATATCAATTACTATAATTATTATAAATCTGAATTGCAAGCATCCATTCTGCTAACATCTTAGCTAGTGAGCGACATGATTTCCCCAACCATCCCGATAACTCATTCCTGCACTTGCATGCATCCATGAGTTAAAAAGGGGAGGGAGGAGAAACAAAATCTACATGACACGAATGCTATGGATGCAATAAAAAAACCCCAGAGCTTTAAATCCACTTGCAAGCGACATGATGAGCAACTGCAAAAGACCCACCAAACTAATCAAAACAAATACAAAAAGACCTCTATGAGACAATGACCAAAATGTGCTGCCATATTTAAGTATATCTAAATTGCATTTAGTCTAGATTAAAGACTGTTGACTGTTATGCATTGCAAGGGTGCAACTATTGTTGCATATCGTCTGAGAATACAAAAAACAATTATAATACTAAATTATATTGCTAAATATTGTTTTTACTTAATTGAGTCACAAAGCATAACAGTCGACAGAGAGTCTTTATGTACGTAAGAAGGGCAAACAGCTTGTAATCAAATGCTCAGTTCTCCCTTTGTCAGTACTCTTTTTTTTAACGAATTATGGAAGAATTCAATAATGATATACATGTAGGTACTTTTGTGCCCTTTGCACACTAGCCTCTTTAATTACTTAATTAAAACTGTTTTACCTCTAATGCCTGACGCTGGCTTACAGCTAACTGATGTGCTTCATTGGGATTGCGAATAATCTGTTAAGTATGAAAGAAATATTTTATTATCTGTGGAGATAATTATTGATAAATCAATCAATCAACAACTTTATTCGAGTGTCTAAAACTACTAGCTGGCCACAAGTGGCCTACTAATTGGGGACACTATAAATAAAACTTCACTATTAAATAAAACACTATAAATAAAACTGAGTTGACCTTATTATTATTATTATAAGAGATTAAGATTAATTAATTATTAAGATATAGATCAAGATTAGTAATTAAGACCTGCAGAGCTAGCTAGGCCACCTCTATCAGCTGGTACACTTATTCTGTACCTGTTCAAAAGTAATGTTTTTATGGTGAACTGGGCCACATGAAAAAAAACAGCAGCCCCAGTTCTTTTGGCACAACTTCCAACATATGTCAGTCTCATAAAATCTTACCTGCATGGCTCCCGCTGGCCACCACAAGGTACAAATAATAATTAAATAAACCAGCTACTCAATAAACAATATGGGAGAATTAGCCCATCAGTCCTAATTAAATGATGCTAAAACTTAGTTGGAAGGTTCAGTGCACAGAGCCGAGTGCAGGTTGCAAGCTTGGTTGTCATGATCCCCTGACAACCAATCAGCTCAGAGCACTCCAGGGTCACACATAAGAGTGGACAAAAGGAAACACGGAAGGGAGGAAGGGAAAAGCAGCAAGCCTGATCGTGATGAGGAGCAAATGCAAAAACAACATGCAATAACAATGAACTATGCTGGAGATTTAACCATGTCTAAATAAATTAATTGCATTTAATCTCGATTATGTGATATTATTACCATTTTTGTTGAAGGGTGACTCTGGGAGTTTCAAGTCCCAATAATTATTGGAAAATTGCATTGAGTCGACCATCAATCAAATGCAGTCTCAATGACTGTTACCATGGCAACAACTTACCATATCCTGCATCCTTGGAACTGCTCCACTAGCAACCTCGGCAGAAGGCCTGGATACATGGGTGCTGGGAACTGCAGTAGATCTGGCTAATAATAGTTTAATTATTGTTTTAGTGTAAAATTAGTAATTCTGCCTCAGAACTATGGAAGTTCTTACAGGACCTGGAACAACCATAGGGGCTGATCAAAGTCAGGACCCAGCTAATCCACATATCAAATTGGAATTGAGCATGTTGGATTTGTGGTGGGAGGAAAACCGGAGAACCCAGAGAAAACCCCTTTGAGCATTAGGGTGAGATACCAACAAACTCAACTCAAATATGGCACTGTGTCGTCCGGGCATCGTTATGGACCCACAGAGATGCCATGCACAGTTGCATGTTTGTTCATGTAAATGAGCTTAAAGTGCACATAAGCCCTAGAATTTTCTTAGCTCTCAATGTTGGAAATAAAGGTATGTTTCCTATGAGCTAGGAAAAAAATTGATAAAATGTAATTTACTACCTTTTTTAAGAGTAAACCCAGCAAAAAAATGATAATTTGGGTTACCTATGTTAACAACATGGCAAGGCAGAAAAGAACTGAACCAAGTTTTCAAGTTAACAATGCTTGTGATGTCATGTAAGTTGCCCAGATTCGACTTTAGAGAGACAACAGCAAAGGTAAAGTTAATTCAGAAACAGTACATGAACCAAATGGGCCTGGTGAAATAATCTAAGTCAGAGGTTCAGTGCCCAAGGCTGCATAAAGCAGTGCTTGAGAGCTTGGCATCAAGGTAACCCAGGCAACCAAACAGCCCATCACACTGGGTCACACAAAAGTGGACAAAGGGAGGGAGGGAAAGCTGCGAGCAATCACAGCGACTTGCAACTGACTAGCAAAACTCCAACCACGAGCAATAACAATAACACACAGTCCCAGATGAGAACTAAGGGACTGTTCATTAATTATATATAGGGGTGGGCTGGAGGAAAATTAAATACCAACTGTTCTTGTCTGGCAACTCGTAAAAAGTTGAGGTATCACATGAATTCATTATTTTTACTGGAATTGATTTATTGTATTGCAAAGATTTTGGCAAAATATTAAGATTCTAGGGCTGTAAATACTGTCATCATGATCACCATGTGATTTATGGTAGTATAAAATATACAACATATCTAAAACAAAAATGGATAAGAGAAAACATTATTTATACTCCTCTAATCTAGTTTATATCAACAATTTGGATATTATAAACTGTGACAAAACTATAAGCTTAAATTAAGTTGAAACAAAGCATTTTATACCCTGAATTCCCTGCTCCTCCCTGTTGGTTTATCATCATTTGTCGCTTCTTCTCCTGAATGTCTTGCAGGATCTTTCTATTCTGAACCTCTGTGGTTAGATTTATTGAAAACATTCACAATCACACCCTACTATCACAGGCAACCCAAGCTCATGTTATGTACTTCATCTAAGGATTACTATATTACAATGTATATCTAGCAATTCAACTTCATTCATTTCATCACTTTACAAATATCCATAACCCCCCCCCCCCCCCCCCCAATGGCAGCATCAACGCCAGGCCCCACTCACTATAAGAACAGGTATCCCACTATTAAAACTGCTTTTTGTAATACTAATTTGGATCTTGTGTATGACTATTTGTTTTATTACAATTTTTTATAAGAAAACGAAGTTACTAAATATCACCGCCTAGAGTGTGGGAGGTCGGGGTTTCGAATCCTGGCCGCGTCCTTGGGTAGGGACGTTTATAAGCCATTGGCCTGGTCTCCTTCTACTTCTAATCAGTATTTGAAGGAGACGTGAAAGTCAACCTGCTGTACTACTTGAAAAAGAGCAGGGGATTGTCACCCAGTACAGCAGCCTGGCCATTGTACTAAACCACACACTCAACATTGTAAACTGCATGGCAGCTGTTAGCGGCATGAGCAGTCCAAAAAAATCCACAGATGGGATATGTCAGTAATTAATATGTAAAGCGCCATGAGACTGTGGTGGTGATATGGCCCCATTATTATTAATAATAATATTATTATAGTGTCACTCAATTATTGGTCAATATACAATGGGTTTCTATTGAATTTATCAGTTTCAACCAATGAAATTATGAGAAAGAATAATACAAATTAAGATTACATTCCTTGCTGTTGTATCTTATTAATAAAATGCTTTGCTGCATCAAGTTTTGTAAAAAAACTAACCAGAACGAGAACTATTTCTTTAATCAGACCAAGCAAGCATTAAGGCTGAGCATTAATTGCCATAAAGTATATACCGTAGAATCCCGGTTATAATCCCCCCCCCCCCCCCCCCCCCCCCCGGTTATAAGCCAAAACCAAAACCACCCAAAAACCCTTACGAAGTTGTATAAGCCCAGGGCTTATAACCGGGATTCTACAGTATACCACTGAAATAGCTTTCTTCTTCCAATAATTGCTACTGTCATCACTGTACTGACTTGATGGTTGATCGGAAAGAGCTGTTTTCTCTTTTTTAACATTATCCAGAGCACTTAGCAATTTCCACTTGTTGTCAATAGCCTTCCTATAAAGAATGTTCTGATTGCCTTAGTTCAGTTAATTTGTCAGACAGACAGGCATTTTCTATTTGTAGTCTTACACAGAGAGTATATACAATGTAGACTAAAGTCCAAATAACCTTAAATTAGTTGAATGGCTAATAATTAATTAATAATTACATCTGATTTGATACAAGGTTGTTTTTGTGTTCACATGTTATGGTGCTATCTTATCTCAGCCTGAATTTTGACGCTATTTCTATGTACATGTACAGCATACAATGTACATTCAAACATGTATTTTGCTATTTCTTTCTGCTTAACTGGTTGTTTGTTTGGAGGGTTAATAAGAAATAAAAATATATCATTGTGAGTTATTTGGTTCATCTTATTTTTAGTGTGTTTTTCTATACTGGAGAAAAGAATATTCCTTTTTTCACGGTATAGAGGACATCTTATCATCTCATCCTCTATACATGTATACCTTTTTTGCATATTTGGCATATTCTTGCTTCAAGGTTTTTATATGGTTTTGTATAACGCCCAGTTTCTATTTCCAATTTGTGGTTACATATTCTTAATTTTGTAAGTGCTATTCTATGGTTAGTGTTGGTGAGCTGACTCAGGTAATCTTCATAGTAACTGTTGTAGAACGTTACGTTATAGTTTTAAATTTTCGGTATGTCCTTAATTATTATTTTTTTGTTGGGGGCCTTTTCTTGAATCGTTGTGTGTCACTTAGCCATGTTTGTAGTTCTATGTCTTTTAGCCTCTGTTGGATGTTTTTTCGGTCAAAAAAAAATTAACCTAGGTTTAATTTTTTTAACCTAGGTTGAAATTTTTCAAGATTTTAAAAAGGGATTTTCCATTTTTTGGGGATTCATAAAATAAAGGGGTTTAGTTTTTTGGGGGGAGCATTTAAAAAGAAAAAAAATTCCACCCACCCCTCCGCTGCAAAAAAAATTCTCCCCTCCCTTTCTACTCACCATTCCCCCTCCCTAACCCCTTTTCCCTTCCCTAGTCTCCCACAACCAACTTTCTATTTCACTCATTAATGATACATCATTACTACTTACTTTTATTTCACTTTTTCGTTTGCCGGTACTAGTGGGACTTGAACCTCCAACCCTTCGCTTGAAAGACCAGAGCTTTACCAACTGCGTCACAGAGACTTGCGTTGGAGATCCAGTCACGTTTTTTGAATAATATACCTTTTCTTATGGAAATTAGTTACTAGTCCCCTCTCTGGCACTTGCACATGTGCACTACTAACAAAGTTGGACTTGAAATAATAATCGCTGAGTTGCAGATTAGAACTATAGAAGCGGTAAACTGTGAACCAAACAGACTTTTATAGAGTTTTAACCGAACTAAAACAAAACTAGATAATAGGATTTCACCTCTCACTTTATAGTTTTGTTGCATTAATTGTGCCATTTCTCATGAGTCATGTACAACAAAAACAGATTACAAGCATAGTAAAACCTGAGTTCACTGGGAAGCACCGTTGCCCTTAACATTGATAAAAGTGGATCTTACAGATTTTCACCATTGTCTGTATTATAATTAACTAAAGACTTACCGGTAAGTAGAGTAACAAAAATATTGGGGCAACTGCAGAATACCAGTACCCAATTAGCACTGTATTATTATTGTTAATTATAGAATACCCACCATTTGGATCATAATTTTTCATTTTCTTAAATTTTCATACAAACCTTCTAAAATCGTAACCCACCAATTTAAACAAAACATTTTCGACCAAAAATCATGCATAGATCTAGAACTACTCAACATACACATGTCTGCACTATTAATAATAATAATGGAGAATTTAGCACAGTTTTCAAGTAATCTTTTCAAGTCAATGGTCCGGCCGTGTATTCTATAATTATACCTAATTTATTTGATGATCCTGTGAACTAATCCAAACCCTACCCCTACATTTAAAAACACCCTAACCGTCCACAATGGGTGCTCACTAACTTAGAGCTACATGTAAGTCACTAATTAACACAGACTATAATCCTCCTTTAATAATCATGTTAACTAATCTAATCCCTAACCCCTACATTTAACAAAACCCTAATCGTCCACAACGGGTGCTCACTAACTTAGAGCTAAGTAACACAGACTATAATCCTCCTTTAATAATCATGTTAACTAATCTAAACCCTACCCTTACATTTAACAAAACCCTAACCGTCCACAATGGGTGCTCATTAATTTGGGTGATTAGAGCTACGAAATGTAGTCACTAAAACTCATACATACATGTAGTTAGCAGAACATAGTTAGCAGTTTGAAAAAAAAATAACCAAGGGTAAAAAAATTCAACCTAGATTAAAAATTATAACCTACTGGTAGGTTAAAAAACTTCAACCTAGTTTAAAAATTTCAACCTAGTTTAAAAAATTCAACCTAGTTTTAAAATTTCAACCTAGGTTGAAAAAATTTCAACCTGAAATATAATTTACCTGCAACATATACATTATTCTGCCTGTTAATCCACAGTTCTCCTAATATATATGCATATGTATAAAAGTGGTAAAGTGAGTAAAATGAAAAGGTTGAAAGGTCTTGGATTATAAAGAAAATAAACTTACCTTAATTGTGTGTCATTGTCCTTTTGTCTCTCTGGGATCTAGATGTGGCATTTATGGGGCATTTCTCTCAGTTTGGGTTTCTCTCTCCTAGCTTTAAGTGTCTAAAGTGGTAGAGAAACTGAGAGAAATGCCCCATAAACGCCATTTCTAGATTCCAGAGAAACAAAAGGAGAATGACACACTCTTAAGGCAAGTTTATTACTACACATAACATGAGCTAGGGTCACCTGTGCTATAAAGCCTATATTATTATATTTTACAAGATAACCACAGGCTTCCCAGAATCGACGTATATTTCCCGCGTATTAGTCTGTTGGGTTACCTGTTGATTATCGATTAGTTTCATAATGATCTCAGAAGTGTTTAAATATTAATTGCTTCGTGTGAATTCTCTTTTCCGATTCCTACAAATGAATCTTCAATAATAAAAGATTGATACTTAATGAAGTTGTGTGAGTGTTTTTTTGGCGATTTGGGGCCTTCTAAAGCAATTTATTAGGATTCGAAATTTTGACCGTTGGCCGTGGCTCTAAAAAATTCAACAAGGTAGGCAACTCGACCTCGCCAAAGCACAGACTTACCTCAAAGATCACCCCAAAATCGGCACTTTTCTTCCTCGCTCGCTATTTAGGATCCCCATGAAAAAAGGCGATTTGCATCGTTTTGGGTAGGGTCGGAAAATTTTCGACCACTTTGGTCGGTCTGGTTCTTACAGATCATTGGAAGGTCGCGCTTTTTGGGTCTCGAGGAGGCCGTTTGGCGATGATACATTTGATGGATTTTCCTAAATCTCTGGTCAGATGTTGCTTGATAACTATTCCCTCCTGTGCCGAAAGCTGAATAGCGAGCAAGGAAAAAAAGTGCCGATTTTGGGGTGATCTTTGAGGTAAGTCTGTGCTTTGGCGAGGTCGATTTGCCTACCTTGTTGAATTTTTTAGAGCCACGGCCAACGGTCAAAATTTCGAATCCTAATAAATTGCTTTAGAAGGCCCCAAATCGCCAAAAAACCACTCACACAACTTCATTAAGTATCAATCTTTTATTATTGAAGATTCATTTCGTAGGAATCGGAAAAGAGAATTCACACGAAGCAATTATATAAACTCTTCTTTGATCGTTATGAAACTAATCGATAAACCACAGGTAACCCAACAGACTAATAAGCGGGAAAATGCACCACGCCAGTCAAATAACTAAAAGTAAAAGTATTAAGTTGGAATATAAAGCTCTGTACCTTGATTTCCATGTTGTTGGAAAGCCATGTTATCAATTTGAATAGCTGAGCGTTCACGAATACGGTTTTCAAGCTTAAACAAACAATGAAGGAGCAAAATCAAACTCCACCGCGTCCGCCATCTTTTTTATTTATTTGGTGGGAGATAGTGCCAGTCCTCTCGAACAGTAACGCGTCTACAACTCGTTCCCAGGGGTCTTTACGCGCCTAATCAAAGACCCCTGGGAACGAGGTTGACGCGTCTATTGAATATTTCGTCCTCCGGAACAATTGTTTTCTCCGTTTTCTTTATATTTTTTGTTCGCTCATTGTTTTTCTCGTACTGTTGAGTACATTTATTCCAATATATTTCCTCTAAAACTGCAAACGACAAATATTCGCCGGAATGGGAGACTATTTAATAATCGATTGAGGGACCCCACAAGAGGGGGTTCCCAAGTCAGACATGGGATAAAGTTCCCCCTGCCCCGGACCATATGGATCAAGGACCGGTGAGGTTCCGCGCATTTATTGTGGATACCGCGTATGTTTTATCTTCTTATATTTTGTATGCGAAAGTACTAGTGGAGCTACTGCAGGCTACAATGTCTATATTTTGCAGATTCGATGGAATGAAGATCCACTACCAAAGGAATGTTCTTTTGCCTGTGAATGCCCCTCTGGCTCTGCTGTTTGTTGTTGTCTGCTTGTTGGAGTCGTGTATATTTGCAGCTGGTAAGCTTAAATTTATCTACCAATAATTGGAGAATAGAGCACTTGCTTCTCGGTTCGATCATTAATCATTTTCTCCAATTTTCATATAAACCTTCAAAAAACCTATAAACACACCATTCACCAATTAAATAAAACTTATTATATCATAACCTGCGACCCAAAATCATTCATAGAATTAGAACGACTCTATAATTATGCACCTATCAATGTTTATAACCCATCACATATTTCTCTCGTGCGTGATCACGTAACCCAATATTTTCTATCCATGAGTGGACAATATCAGCGAATACACCCCCTGTGAGAGTATTAATTAGCATGTGTCAAAGAAAATACTTGAAGGATGATAACAACAGTAACCTACATTGTGGCATCAAAATATGCCCTGATATTTGTCCTTGCATGGACATATATCTGATCCTCGAAGCTCACAGTTTCCCTCCAGCGTTGCTCTTGGGAACTGTTCTCTTCACGGAACAGGTATAATGCCCATGGACGAAGTATCAGGGTATATTTTGATGCCACAAATAGCTTACCGTATTTACTCGATTAAACGCCGCCCTCGAATAAACGCCGCCCTCGATTAAACGCCGCAGATGGAAGCAAAATTACCAATAAACGCCGCCCTCGAATAAACGCCGCATCCAATCAGAAGAATGCGGCGTTTATTCGAGGATTATTAGAAAAAAAGGAGACAGTGACATTGAAATTCTCTGAACGTCGTAAACATCACAAGCCAGACAATAATTACGATTCTATCTCAGCAAAAAAGCGAGACATTGGAACTTTAAACATGTTTCTGTTTTACATAATATTTACAAATGATTTACCGTAATTGTTGTCAGTGATTTAAGAAATATGATTTTGAAATAAACGCCGCCCTCGAATAAACGCCGCCCTCGAATAAACGCCGCATCGGAAACGCTAAAAATTTAATAAACGCCGCGGCGTTTAATCGAGTAAATACGGTATTGTATTTTAAGCCTAAGGGGGCGGGAGTGGGGGGTGGGGTGAGGGGGGCAGACAGACAGACAGACAGACATATTTTTTTATTGTGTTTTGTAACATGTGACAAGTACTTCAACATGGGTCTCTGTTACATGTACTGGGTACAGGCATCACTGCATTAGAGCTTCAGCTCTGATGTTGAAGCAGTTAAAAATTAATTTTGCTGTAAGACTAGAAATTCTACAGTCAGGGTTCGTTCATGATTGTGCATAATAGGCTATTTTCAGATTGATGTGCCACATTTATATTTAATTTATTCTTTAGTGAAACAAAATCAGTCAGAATCCTTTTCAAATTCTCTTTCTCATTCTGATGTTTAAACTCCGAAGAGGAACAAATTTAGGATTTGCACAAATAGTTCTGGTAGTTGTAGTATTTGACATCATCATGCAAAATAATGTTCTATTGAAAACTTGACTCCAAATTTCTAACCTGAAACAACCATGGGGGCTGGTCATCTGCACGCAGGCTACTTCTTTCCCTTCTGGACCCTTGCCCCTTCTAACCCATCTGGCCCGATCTTTCCCATCCAGCTCGTGATTGTATAGGCTGATACAGCAAATGTTGTAATTTTAAAACTACTTGTGAAATTCATATTAATATAAAAAAATCTATGAAATTTTGAAAGAAAACATAAAAATTAGAGTTCAGCTCTATAGTTTGCATCACGGACATGCACAGTGTACAAATTAGGTCCCACACTTGCGATACAGGTATTTTTTACATTTCAGGAATTAAGTTGGTGATTGGTTGTGCAACCTCCCACCAACAGACGATAAGCAGTGGTTGTTAATATTGGATACGTACAGAACTGATGATTAAAACATCAATGTTGTATCAGCTGATGCAGTGAACAGACATTGATGTTTTATTAATCAGTATATCGGTACGTGTACATGTATATCTGATACAACACTGATGTTTTGTTAATCAGTGTTGTATCTAATATACAGACTGATGTTTTATTAATCAGTTCTGTGTCAAACGAAGGATAGTGTCTGTCTGAAGTATGGACTGAATGTCTATATATAATCAGGTCTGTTATATACTGAGGTACCCACTTGACTTGAATACTGAGTTTTGATTGGTTAGCAGTGCCCCATGTGAATTATTAATGAATTTTACAAATTATTATTAGTATCATGTCACCATCATCGAACAAAGATGTAAAATTAATGATGTTTTATGTACTACCTCCTGCTTAGGCCAACCAGAGATCAAGCAAGTCATAGTAATCTCTCGACATGGTAGCCGTGATTTTCTGCCAAAAAACCACATGACGTTTAAAGAGGGTAAAGATAGTGAACTGACAGTACGTGGAATGGACCAAATGTTTAGAGCAGGGAAATATGTGCGGCAGAGATACAGTGGAAAAGTGGGTCAACTACTTAGCATAAAGTATAATGTGACGGAGGTGTATGTGAGGTCAAGTGACTACTCAAGAACTTTAAACAGGTACATACCAGGAGCTGGTTCATGAATACTGGAAAATACACATCAATGTGAAAATCGTGATGTTGCCATGGAAACACTCTTTGCCTCAGGCTCATTTCACCATGAACATAAAATTAATGGGCCACTTTAGAAATGAGTAGGAGGCTGGGACAAGTTCAGTTTCACAAAGGTGCATGGGGTCGTTACTGGGGACAGTTAATTGCAGAATACAAAAAAAAAAAAAGCAAATATTGCAATTAAGGGAAGAGGTCAAAACAATGGATTTCGAATGGGATCCAATTTTGTCAGGGGAGGTGGTAATACCCCCTACCCCTTTTTTCGAGGGTGATTTTCTCGTGTTGTAAAATAGGGATACCTGATTTTATTGCAGATTCACGTTTTTCTCTGCCTTTAGAAACTAGAAATATAGTTACTTCTTTAATAAGTATTTTATTCAAGAAGATATTTATGGTCAAAAATCTAGATTTTGCCAAAATAGGTGGTGGGTTCCGGGTACAACCCCCCTTCCGTCAAAAATGGGTCCCGCCAGACTACCATTGTTTTGACCTCTTCCCTAACTGTCCCCAGTAACAATCCCAAGCACCTTTGCGAAACCAAACTCACCCCATCCCCCTACTCATTTCTAAAGTGGACAATTGTAGTTTTTATCTCTGAGTGTTACACAAAATATGTACTTTAAGCCACTCACATACAATACCTACACTATTCCAAACCTAATCTAATGTGCCCACAATAGAAAAATTGTGTTCGGAAAGGAGAAATAATTTCTAGAAAATTGAAGGAGTCTGATGCCTAGAGTGCATGTTACCATGGCAACATCATAATTTGCCATAAATGACATGTATTTTCCTTAATAGTACATACATGTGCAATGTTTGAGTTGGTTTTACCTTAGCTAATACATGTATTTGCAGAGATATTCTTCATTTTGTGATTTGTCTCCAGGCTGCAGTGTCCACCTTGTGACGTCACATACCATTCATTTGCATATTCCATATTCCTTAATATAATTATCTACTAGAGTAGAATAAGATGCAATATTGACAAACAGAAAGTACCATGGGTGCTCATATCAAATGAGCTCTTAATTTGAATGATGAAAATTTTGCTTTGTTAAGCCCTGAGTTAATTAGTATTTAAAATGCAAGCTTATCTAAAATAAAGTTACAGGGATAGTTTAGGAAGCTATAAACTTGGGTACTTTTGGGAAGCATAGTCAGTAGGTGAGAGTCTAGTGGCCTTGAGCAGAGGTTACAGACCAGACTTACCTTTAGAATAAGATTTAAATAATTTATTTTTCTTCCCCATGCAGTGCTCTAAGTTTCATAATGGGGTTATATCAGCCAATCAAGCAGACACAGTCAACCAAATATGCAGGAATATACTCAGCACCGTACAATATGCAACAGGTTTGTGAGTTATATAACAAATGAATTTTAAATGTTTTACAATCATAATTACATGTAGTTACCCAGTACAGTTACTAGAAAATAAAAATAGATAAAAATACATGAACCAAAGCAGCTAGCTTGTGCATGAATATACTGACAGCATACAGTATCTCACTACTGTGATGGGGACCACAGACAACAAGAACTAAACACACTGCAAAACAAAAGCTAAAGCATCCCACCTTACATACATGTACATGCAAGCCTTAGCATATATATATATCCACACAATTTTCTCCTTTCAAATGACTAATTCCACTTCAGAACTAGTCCACCAAATTTAATATTATTTTTGCCTTTTACTGGATTAAGGCACGAGCAAGTTGAAATGCTGTTGTCGTGTAATCGACCCTGATTAGCTCAAATAACCATCAATTGGAATGCTTGATTTTCGATCGATGTGCAATGTGATTGGTTCTAATGTTGTCTATTTTTAAGTGGTTCCTGTTACAGTTGTTGAAGTTGTACAGTACAGTACAGCTCAAAAAGAATGCACCCGCAAGAAGTCCCGCAAGAACTTCTTGCGCCGCAAGAACCCGCAAGAAGTTGATAACCCGCTTTTTGCGGCTCACCCGCAAGAACACGCAAGAAGTTCAAGAAGTCGATAGCCCGCTTTTTGCGGCTCAGCCGCAAGAACGCGCAAGAAGTAAAGAGTGGATAATCCGCTTTTTGCGGCTCAAATGCAAGACCATGCACAAAGTTAAACAATACAAAAAGTTTCAAGTCCAAACTTCGAAACGCGAGTACAATGCACGCTAGATCGTGGTTTGTTTACAAGTGTGTACGGCAAATTTATTAAGAAAGACTTTCGGTAATATTTTTGAAAAACTTATTTTCAAAGACATAGATGTATTTAACAATTTGCTTTGATTCGTCTATGGTAGTGTTTATTAATTGTTTCTTTCGTTTTGCCAGGTTTCCCAGGTTTTGCAGTTCGATCCAACTGCTTTGATTTGCGCGTTTAGCGATAGTTGTTGAGTCGATCGCAATATGCAAATTACCACTTCTTTTTGACCTGTAAAATTTTGGGAAGACAGTCACTCACTATTCTACGAATTAAGGCGCATTTAGTTCAAAAGGATTCCACTTTCCCAGTAGAAGTTTTCTGGTAAGACTAAGAGTATAGTTTTACACGGTTTCATTGCCAACTTGGCTTCAGAAAGTGCAGCGATCAACTCAGACTGACACTTTCACGCCTGACTGATTTGCACGTGGAGAAATTCAGACGGCAAGAACTTGAGATTTTAATTTCGAAAATATGCCTTATATTAGGATCGCGAACATTTGCAATGATTTGAGCCGAAACCTTGAGCAACACAGGGATGTGCTATAAATATGAAACTACAGACGCTAAAGTTTATTTGATGTTATGCTTTGCACGGCAAACTATAAAGCTGGCCTCGCAACACCGGTATTTATAACGGGAACTGAAGCGATCGAGCGGCCGTAAATGTTTGTTATTATTTTGTGCCGAAAGCTCAGGCTTCCATATTACATTTTAAGTAACGATTTTCAGTAAGGTTATCAGAATATATGGGAGGATGCGTTATAAGCGAGCTGTGAAGCAGCAAGGAGGTAAGTGCTTTCGCCGATATACACAAACGGCGGTGATAAATATTATAAAGAAGTGTGAAAGGCGAAAATGTTTTGGGCTGCTGTCTCGGACTTTTTACTTTTAATATTTCTGAAGCGTTTGTCTTATTTAATAGTCAGCTGAACACATGAGCGGCGGTGGGATTCAATAAAGAACACAACTCTTATTAGGGCCATTTGTCATATAATCAACCAAGCTATTATTCAACAGCAGTATTAGCGAAAAGTTGCACTTGGATGTAAGATGTGAAATTTCACTTCCAAAATGCGATAAATTTGCTGCATAGTTTGTGTTTGTTGTTCTAATATATTTCTTTAGTACTTTAATTTGATGTTTCCCGCAGAACGTGAACCTCAGTCTGCAAAATGTAACATAATTGTTTCTTTCCAGTCGAAGGGACGACTTCGCGTTAATAAGTAAGAGAGTTTCAACCCGTTTGAATTAAGTTGAACTTCTTGCGGTTGAAGTTCTTGCGGTTCTAACTTCTTGCGTTTAAGAAGTTCTTGCGGGTCTAACTTCTTGCGGTTGATAATTAATTATAAGCGCAAAAAGAAGCGCAATAATCAACTTCTTGCGTCCGCAAAAAGAAGTTCTTGCGCGTGCATTCTTTTTGAGCTGTACTGTAAATGAGCATACAGTTATTTCTGAGACTTGTCTTAGTAATATCATGACTATAGGGGTTACAAGTTTTATTAATATAATATTTACCAGAAAATAATCCATCACATAATGTGCCACTCTGAAATCTGTATACACTGACTGAGGGTTTACCATCAGCACTATTAGCCAATGGCCATCAGTGATAACTTGTACTCGTGCCATTAAAGGTAGACTTTTAATTTATTTTCCCTTAATCCGTTAAAATGTGACCTGAATAGCATTGGACAGGTATTAAAAATACTACATGTAACTTGTAGGTGTATTGTTACAAATGTACCGGAAGTAAAGGGTACTGCCTTCAAAGATATGTTTCTTGATTTGCAAAACGTTATGACTAGATGGAAATGCTTGTGAAAATGTCTGTGGCCCAGTTTATTTATTCCATGGCATTTTCAAAATGCTACTAACTCCCCACAACGGTTAGCATACCTTAATCAAGTTTTAGTTGATCATACCAGTATTTTAAAAAAACATTTTGAGGTCAGATGTCTCCAACATCAATACTATTAATATGCAAATTTGTTACTTTTTGTTTGGTTGATATGCTGCATGAATTTGTTTAACTCTATTTCTCGGTGAACATTTTATCTTGCATGTCTACTATTGAGAAAATACTTACATGTACATGTAGGCTATAAATCCAGATCTTATTAGTACCTAACGAAGTGGTAGAGAAAAAGTGGGTAATTTACAATCTAAAGTGGATTTTTAAGTTTCAGAAGAGCTAGAGAAAAGAAACACAGCAAAAGCATGAATGAATTCAGAGTGGATCAAAACGTTTTGAGTTTGACCAATCAAATTGCTGAACGGCAGAGATTATTAGGCCAATCAGATTGCTGGAACAAACATATAATTATATAGAGATAGACAGAGACATGCAATTTAATAGTATAGATTGTGCATGAATGTCATAATTTATCAGGTACATGTATGACACTATTTACACACTACCAGTATCTTTATTTGTTCGAAAATTGGAAAAAAAATAATGTCCATTATTCCTAAACTTGCAGGTTCCAATCCATACTGTGGCTGTTGTGAATGACCAATTGCTGCGTGGCTGGTTAAATTGCTCAACATTCATAAGGAATATTAAAAACTTTTATGAAAGTGATACATTCAAGAAAAAGGAGAAAGAGAGTTTGACTTTTCTTAAGGAATTGGAGTCAATTACAGGGCTGAAGAATATTAAACTAAAGGATTTCTATAATGTGTAAGTAGAAAAGGTAGTTTGATATGATTATAGCTATACTTATATCCTATCCTGGGTGCCAGAGATTTTTTCCCCCTGCTGACACACTGAGCTGTGAGAGTCCATTAGTGGCGATTGCCAAGCAATGAAATAACCAAACAGTAGTCAACAAACCACTAGTCTCTTCTATCAGCCAGTACTCTGTATACTGGTATACAAGCTACTAGTCTCTTCTATCAGCCAGTACTCTGTATTGGTATACAATTAAGCCACTAGTCTATTCTATCAGCCAGTACTCTGTACTGGTATACAAGCTACATGTACTAGTCTCTTCTATCAGCCAGTACTCTGTACTGGTATACAAGCCACTAGTCTCTTCTATCAGCCAGTACTCTGTACTGGTATACAAGCCACTAGTCTCTTCTATCAGCCAGTGCTCTGTACTGGTAATAATAATACAAGCCACTAGCTATAGTCTCTTCTATCAGCCAGTGCTCTGTACTGGTATACAAGCCACTAGTCTCTTCTATCAGCCAGTACTCTGTACTGGTATACAAGCCACTAGGTAGTCTCTTCTATCAGCCAGTGCTCTGTACTGGTATACATGCAAGCTACTAGTCTCTTCTACATGTATCAGCCAGACTCTGTACTGGTACATGTATATATACATGTACAAGCCACTAGTCTCTTCTATCAGCCAGTATTCTGTACTGGTACACAAGCCACTAGTCTCTTCTATCAGCCAGTACTCTGTACCTGTTCACATACTCTTTAAGGAATGCATATTTTCTTCTGACAGAGACTTTTTTCAATGCCATAATTATGTGGATTGGTTTGACTGAAACAACTCAATTTGGTGAATTGATGGCTCCAGTTGTCAGCTAGCTGCCAACACTCGATTCATTGGCCCCATTCCAGCATTAACAATTAACAACAATAACACCAAGATAGTCAACTCAACTAGATGCCTTGGAATTAACATACATGTACAATGTAGATAATAAGCTGAACTGGACCATGCATCTTCAAGAGACAATAAAATCATATGCCAAGGAACTATATAATAATATACTTAAATCACTACGGTTTCTTCCATTGAGCAGTCTTGAGATATTTTACTTTAAAGTGATCCTGCCTTCCATCACCTATCACGTCGGGCATAAAGTACGTCAAAATCGGCATCAGTGAGAGTGGAGAAATAATTAAAATTAACACCATTTCTTTACTTATAGTCTCAATTTGAAGAAATGTTGGTGACTTGTTAACAAAATGAAACTACATATTTTAGGTGTTTTATGTTAGTATGATGACGTTATTGTGACGTCATTAGTGATGCCTCCTTTTATGGTGAAATTCCCCCTTTAATAAACGTTACAAACAGACTACACCATCAAAGGGCCTTCATGACACACATTCCTTTGGCGCAAATTTGAACGTTCTACGACTATTATAGCAAAAGTTATAGAGGAATGACTGTTGCTATGACGTCATATTTAGTGACGTCAGGTGTCATACCTAAATAAGGCTGCCTATTGTTAAAAAATCAAGAAAAGAAAATAATGTGGGTTTTGAGTGCCAGACTTAAGCGCATTTCATCACTAAAACTCGAAAATCACTCAAAGGATTTTTTTCTAAGGGCATGTATAAAAAAGTATGACGTCATAATGACGTTGCCGAAAATATGACTTCAATTTTAAGCCGGTTATGGACAAAAAATCAAAATTCAAAAAACATACGATTTTAGCCACCAACGTGTTTTATGATTGGACAAAATGTCATGCAACAATATTTACAACTCTAAAAATTGAATGAAGCGATGTTTTCATAAATGCTTTTGTGTTGTTTATTTCCCGCCACATTTTGGCGGGAAAATGGGCAAAATTCAAACTTTCATAACTTTTGATTTCCTTAACCAATCGACATCGGGTTTTCGATTCCTTCATTCTCATCACGAGTAGATTTTAACAATATACGACATTTCGTTTTTAGAGATAATGAACAGTTGCAAGAAACGTATTACAAATGGATAAATGACGTCATTGTAACGTCACGATGGTAGTAACATAGCTTAACAAATCAGGTTATATTCCTTTTGCGATTCTACATCCTTCTACCAAAATTCAATCGTCTGCATTGAAAACTTTTTTTAAATATAGAGCTGATGCCGTTTTTATGGTCGTTTGTGCCCACCGTGTATGGACTGATTATCTGGGACAGTTGCAACAATAATGACCCTCTTTCAAGATCTTGAGAGGATGCATGTTCATGCTGCCAAGATCATCCACAGATGTGACTGGACCACTCCCAGTGCACACGCCATCAACAAGGCACACTGTGATCTGCTGTTCTGGAATTACAAATATAAGCTAGCAATGTTTGTCCACAAATCACTCAACTCAGCTCTAGAAACTCCCAAACAAACTCTTCACCCTAAGAAACAATACATACTCTCTAAGTACGTAAAGGCGTTCATAGGCTAGTCATCCAACATCCACATACAGATGCTATAATTATTATGCATACAGAGCATCCATACTGTGGAACTATCTAGATGATCTCCTTAAATATAGAAAAACACTCATTCGACAACCTTAAAAAAACTTGTCAAAAAGTATATTAACTTCA
Organism: Actinernus sp. WN-2022; assembly: GCA_030867875.1. Taxonomy (NCBI): domain Eukaryota; kingdom Metazoa; phylum Cnidaria; class Anthozoa; order Actiniaria; family Actinernidae; genus Actinernus; species Actinernus sp. WN-2022. Next base: position 545,530 of record JAOWCC010001263.1, read on the forward strand.
TACCACTGCATTTACCAAATGTTAGGATCAACACTGATAAGTTCTCATACCACTAATATGTTTTATTTATGTTTCATGCATGCTTAACTTATTCATGTTTTACTCGGCCAAGTGTTTACTTATTTATCAGACATCCGCCTATTCATTTACACAACTACTCGCTTATTCATCTAATAATTAAGTTATTAGTCAATTAGTTAGTCACTCAACTAGTTAGCCAGTTAGTACCATTTCAATTCAATTCTTAATTCCTGTGAGTTGTGAGGAGTTCCAAGAAAACAAATGGACTTTCTGAACTTGCTAATAACCAGAGTTCCCAACTATAATGATTTTTAAAGTTCAACAAAGCTCACTGTAGTAGTTTTTATTTGCTTTATTATGTGTTGCGGACATTAAACAAAAATCGTTGCGGACATTACATTTTGGGAATGTGCTTAGAATCAGATTGTTTTGTAGTCTTGAGTTAAGGGGAAACATTTATACATAGCACACCTTGGGTGGGCCTCTATTTTCAATAAAAAATAATAATTTCCCCTCATTACCATTTTTTTATTCATATCTAAATGTTTGTTGCGGGCATTTATTTTATTTATTTTTTATATTTATTTTTATTATACAGCAAAAAACAACCACAGGTTTGAGTCAACTTTTAAAATTCTTAATTCCTGTGAGTTGTGAGGAGTTCCAAGAAAACAAATGGACTTTCTAAACTTGCTAATAACCAGAGTTCCCAACTATAATGATAAAGTTCAACAAAGCTCACTGTAGTAGTTTTTATTTGCTTTAAATATGCGTTGCAGACATTACACAAAAATTTGTTGCGGACATTACATTTTGGGAATGTGCTTAAACAAGGCCCTCACGGAGCGGGTGTGGCCAACATTCACAATATCTCACTTGTATCTGATAGACCAATTAGATGTCTGCTCTTAACTAAAATAAAGTTTGCTAAAAAATATTAGATTTGAAAATTTTCAATGTCATCATGTCTCGTGTGGAATTGCCCTTATTGTTATTATGGTCACCTCAAGGCTCTCCTTTATTTCAGTCAGTCTTCCTCTGACAAACACATGAAACATGCTAATTTGATGCCAGAGTACGTAGAACTGTACAACACCTTTAAGAACAGTAGCAAAAGACAATAGGGTGCAACAAATAATAAAAAATAAAATAAAATTTAAAGCCTTGAAAATGCGACTTTCTGATTTCCCGCTAAAATAGGCGCGAAAAATGATTGACCGCTCAGCTGTCATTCACTGGGCATGTTATTTCATTCTCGCTTCCTTTGATTTTCTGCGCTACTTTTCGTTTGTAAAAAATTCCTGCATTTATAATGCAATGCACATATCTTTCTTGATTCCGTATTCAAAAAAGAAGAAGAAGGAAAAAACAGCACAGTTTGTGAGTAAATTTGGAAGCGGGTGTAAAAAGTTCTTAGGACAAACAATGGCTGGAGGGATTATACTCTAATTCCAAGAAGTTAGAATCATCAAAGACTGAAAGTCCACAAAGAATGAAGCAATAAAGTTTTGTTATCTTCAATCGACCAAAAATTGAAAGAGAATTCAATGCAGGAAGCTAAGATATGCCGGTTTTATTTCAGCATGATGAAATTTTTTTAGAATGACATAAACAGTCTACCGTGTACATGGTGTGGATCGAGCTGCACGTCAGTGGTTTTCCCTGCATGATATTAATTGTTTGCTTACTGTGGTTCCATTTTTCTGTACTCCTAAAAGCGTGTTTCTTCTTGAAATTAAGCTGGAATCAACACTATAAATTATGCTAACTAGTTTCTGTAGAAGTATCAAGCATCGGTGAACTGCATAGCTTTCTGCCTTTCTCTGTTCTGCAGCTCATCTGAACTTTGTAGTTGGCCAAGACTGAACACTATGAATCGCTCTGATTGACTAATGTTAATGAGATTACCCTTGGAGGTGGGACTTCTTAGTCAACCGTGAAATGAATCGAAAACCTTTATTGGGCATTCTCGGCTCTTTTTTCCGGCCAAAAACAGAACTTTGTTGAAGTCCAGCCTTTTAGCGTTTTGCCTAAATGCTGGTTTTCTATTGAATGTACAAGTACCAACCAATGAAATTATGAGAAAGAAGAATATAAAATTAACACCTTTTTACACTCCTTGCCAGAGCATTACTTAATGTAAATATAGTTCCGATAACTAGGTTCGCAGTAGTTCGTTTGTGGAAACATTTCAAAACAACTCACCAAGTTGAGGACAATCTAGAACTGGAATCAATGTCAGTGCAAAAGAACCTATAGAACTGATTCAGTGTAACCTTATTTCAATACTAGTGTGAACTAAAATAAATGTGTGTGAATGAAGGTCAATGACTAGCCTGGCCACTCTCCTTTTATACCAGAACTTGTTGTTTAAGGCAAAGTTATTATTTTGATTTTTGAAATTGTCATATAATATGCTCCTTTTGCACATGGCCCATCAATTACTGATAAGATCCAACAAGCTGTCGAGGATGGCTATTTCTCCTGTAGAATTTTTTAGATTTTAGCAAAGCTTTCGACACTGTAGACCATAAAATTCTTATTGATAAATTAAAACTTTATGGTTTTAGAGGGACTGTCAAAGACTGTGGTTCAATTCTTACCTGAGCAGTAGATATCAGAGTGTATTAATAGGTGACATTAATTCTGAACAATCTTTAATTTCAAGTGAAGTTCTCCAAGGCTCTGTCTTAGGACCTGCTTTATTCTTTGTATAAATGATTTCCATAAAGCCTCCAATTATGTACCGGTATTTGCAGATGACTCAAATTTATTTTATGCTCATAAGTGTTTATTATCCCTGGAATATTATATTATTAATCAAGAACTCATCCATACAAACAATTACTTTCCCTCAACATAGATAAATCCAGCTTTGTTATCTTTCATCTCCCACAAAAATATTAAATCATCAATCCCAGTTGTAATAAATAACTAAAATCTTAAAGGGACTGTGTCATGATGAGAGACCATTACATTAGATGTCCAGGCTGGACATGGTCATTATCAGCGATTCTCATATGAGCTGACGAATCTCGTGCACATGTGGAATGGTAAAAATCAAAGCAAATATTCAAAAATGATCGATAAACTGTGTAAATTAATATACAGTCTTCAAGTATTAAAATAATGAAAATACTTTCAATCATGCATAATGATCGAAGGAGGTTTTTTTAACTGTTTTAACCCACCAATCAAACACTGATTCCATACATGCACAGTACCATGCCATAGCCCCTTTAAGCAAGAAAACTTGATTAAATACCTTGAGATTATGATAGAATCCCACCTAAATTGGAAATCTCACGTTTCATATCTTACAAGCAAAATCAAGCACAGCATTGGAATTCTTCATTATGTTAATGAAGAACAGCTGGGGGCTAACTAGAAAACCCAGCGGTTAACTTAGCCCTCAGGCTCACACATTTCTTATTATTTATTATATTACTCTTAGTCTATCTCCGTTCTCTGTCTGTATTTCGTAATTATTGTATTGTAAATTGAATTGAATTGAATTAATCTATCAATTCTGACAAGTCTCTGCTACTCGTTAATTTTCCCTTTTTATATTTATTTTAATTATTGTTTGGGTAATACTTACTCCTCAACCATTAATCCTTTATTTACCTTACAAAAAATGGCAATTCAAATAATTTCATCTCACTCACATCCGCTTTTCATAATATCCTAAAACTTCCAGATCTCATTTTCTTGCATATTGACAATTCATTCCGGAATTTTGCCAGCTGTTTTTAATAATATCCTTACACCAGTTAATAAGGTTCACAATTATAACTCAAGCCTCTAGATTATCATTTTCCTTTCCATCTGTAAGAACAAACTATGGCAAATTTAGTGTAAGATATCAAACATTAAGACATGGCATTCCATTGATGATATTAAAAAAACTACATACTAGATCAAATTTTAAAAAGCAAATTAAGTTACATGTATGATCTTGTGAGTCTTTATTCATCTAAATAGTGATGAAATAAAATTATTTAATATTCACTTATGCCCACTTCTTTCTTTCTTAATTGCTACATAATTATATATATATAATGACATATTACAGTCTTCTTTCATATATCTTTTGGAGTTCCTAAGGAGAGGAATCACTCACTTAATTAATATATAAAATGACCATATTAACTAACATAAATTAGCAGTGGTTTTAAAATGTACAAATTTGACAGCATTTGAGCGACGATGGTTGTTTGGTGTAGAGGTTGCGATGTTTGCCTTATGAGTAGGCGGCAGCGGGGTTCGAGTTCCAGAAAATCTCTGAAATTTTTTTTACCTCACCATTTTCTTGAGAAGTTTTTCTTGAGAACCCTAGCTCTAGGTGGGTAACATCTTGTTTACTGACCAGTTAGGTTTTTTTAATTTTTCAGGGTAGGATTTTAGTTAGTTTATATAATTGTCATCCCATGAATAAATTAAGTGAGCAATTCTACATGTAGTTTTCTTACCTTAATTTAATTATTTGTAGACATTATTAAATTCCATTACCTTCCTTGACCATTACTACAATCGAAAAACAATTAGCTAACTGACTATATTAGCCCTGGGTTACTCCAGTTAGCTTGTACCCTGAATTCCTAGTTACTCCTTAATTATTATTTCACTTTTGTAAAGTTTTAAGGTACTTATAAATGGTTGTTGTTGTTGATACATGTACATGTAACCCTTTCAGTTGAAGTTGATTTTCCCGTTCACTTTCCTGTAGGTATGATTTCATTCATCTTCACCAAGTCTATGGTCACATGTACCTCAACCTGACAGATGCCCAGTGGCAAAATGTTGTAGCACTTGCAGACTGGATAGAATGTCACAAATACGGCAGCAACATGATTGGCAGTATGGGTGGTGGAATATTAGCCAGTCAGATTGCTGCAGATTTCCAGAACACCAAGGGTGGGAGAAGGAGTGCAAAGGTTTGTGATGGTCCATTTCTGTATTAATCAACGTGCACCACATGGATTGGTAGCTACGTTGTAATAAAGAAATGACTGGGCCTTAAAGCAGTTGTGTACATACTTATATCTTTTATTTGTTGATGCAGTTGATGCAGTTTTCCACCTTGATTTTAAATCATTGATACATTTTTAACTGGTTAGGGCTCAATCATATGCACTTTAAAGTTAACAATGACAAATTAATAGTTGTTATTATTTTCTCTTTCAGTTGATATATTACTCTGCCCACTATCCCACTATTGTAACACTGTTTTCTGCACTTGGTATTAATAAGGACGTCACCTTACAGACTATTCCATACTATGCCTCATTAGTATTCTTTGAACTACTGAACGATGGTGATGATTATTATGTTAAGTTTGCATTCAGAAATGGATTGGAAAATGATACTTCAAAGGTAAAGTCTTTTTTGTTGTGATACAGACCTGAAATAATTATGCATATAAATGGACCTGAGGGGGCCCATGCAAAAACGTACTAAGTGACTTCTAGCTTCTGATCAAATTCTAAATTCTCCTTTCTCATTATATTCTTTGAATTAAAAATTTGATTGAAAGTCACTTACTGTAATAATGCTGTTCTTGCATGGTCCATCGATAGCGATGGTTCGTGTTTATAAACATTATAATTGTTGTGCTAATGTGCCAAAAATGATTTTGTGTCAGGAACCAGTGACTGGTTTGGCACATTAATAATAATAGATGACATAGATTGAAACATCTCTAGTAGGGGGATCAATCTGCCCAAAAATATTTTTTTAATTTAAAAAGGATTGGGGAAACTTTATATTTTCATATGAAAAAGGTTCAGTCAAAGGGGTCTCAAGTTGTATGATAGGTTAAGGGTTTATTGTATATTAGCTATTTCAAAAAAGTTGTCAATGAAACCCTTAAGCCTACACAATGAGACCAATAGGGAATATGGTATCAATCACTAAATATTTAAAACAGTAATGCTTTGACCTCCATGTGGATGGTAGGTTCCTCAGAATCAAGAAGTGGCCTGTGCTGTCAAGGCATTGCTATTTTACATATTTAGTGATTGCTATCCATTTTCCCTCTAGTGATTATTGCCTGACCAACTATGATCATGATGATTGTCAGCTACTTAATGTAAAACTTAAAGCCAGAGATGTAGCTTATGGCATTAAAAAATGGCTATTTTTCACAGTTCGTCCAGCACCTTCAAAACTTAAATGTAATACCTACATTTGTATTTATGCAAATAATTATATCTGATTAAATACATTGACATGTTAAAAAATGATATTTAAAGTGTCTATGAAACGAAAATTGTTTTCACTTAATTTTATGAAACAAGGTTTAAGTTATCGGCTTCTGTTGTTAGAACTGAATACCCTACCCTCCAAAACTGCAAAAGCTCAGTTGAACATGGCAAAATTCATGCAACAAATTTCGCTTGGTCATATATGCAGAAGCATGTAAATTAGGCCTGTGACGTAAAATTATTACCTTAATTGCACACGCTTTTGTTTTGAAACTCTAAACAAAAGCGACTGCAAAGGTATTTACGTCACAATTGTGTTCCAGGCCCCTTAGAATCTGTCACACAGAAAGTGGTTATTTTGGGTCAGGAAAAATTGTTTTGCCATTTGAAATTTTCTTTTACATCAATTTTTGTGTATTCCCTTAAAACTGTAAAAAAAATGTCGTTTCATAGACACTTTAAGAATAAAATAATAATTTATTCTTAATTATGTTATAACCTGTGATCTGAGCCTCTTAGCTGAGTTTGTCTTGTTTGTAATTCAATGCCTACAGGTTGATGATCCATTCCAAAACTACAAGATACCTGGATGTGAAGCAATATTGTGTCCTCTTGAAAAATTCAATACATTAGTCACATCTATACAAGTACGTGACCTTAAATCATGGTGCAGTGCCTGCAGGAATGAAGAACTACCAACTTGCCAAATGGGAAGACCATACACAAGGTGAGTTAAACTAAAGTTTTCAAAGACAACTATCAAAGACATAGTGATAAAAGTCAGAATCTAACAAGTCTTATATGAAGGACGTACTGAACTATATATAACCTCTAGCATCTTTAAAAGGCATTGGACGACAGAAGACCAATAGAACTAGTAAATATAATAAGTAACGTTTATTTTGACACAAAAGCACAGGCAGCCTAAAACCAATTTTGAGGATGGTAAGTCTGTGGGTATGACTACGAGACATGCACCCTTTGGGCGACAATGCCAGCCCCTTTATTTTTCTTTCCTCCCTCTCCACGCTCCTCCACAGTGGTTCGTTTTATACTATTCCTTCCTTGGTAAAAATTAGTGAAAACTCGTATTAGTGAATAAAGGGACTTGCTCTTAAGAACGATAGCAATGTAAAAGGTGTTAATTTTCTATTCTTCTTTCTTTTAATTTCATTGGTTGAACTCAAAATTCAGTAGAAAAGCTACAAAGTAATATATTTTCATTATATAACTTTTGAAGTTTTAATTGAGTTTCGATCAAACTAACTTTGGTTTGATTTCAAAGAAAATTGTATGAGAAGCGTTTCCTGGTTGGCTGAATTGTATTAATTGAAAAAGTTTCTAAAACGTCCTTAACGTCATGATCATTATAAAAACAAAAATAAAACAATAACAACAAAAAATCTTCCTATTTATTTATTTATTTATTTATATATATTGTTACTTATTTATTCATAGTTATTGTAAATTTGTTTAATTATTGTAAAATTTGTATAGTTATCACAAAATATCTTACACGTAAATAAGAACTATTATAGCACTACCCGCCTCGATTAGCTAAGCTATCTGCGGGTGTGTTAAGAAATATGTATTTATAGATACTTGTTAATAAACTTGAAACTTCGAAACTTGTTTTCTTTAAGTTTTCACGGTAAAAATGACCAACAGCAGAGAGTTTCCTTTACTTTGTGCTTGTAATTTTAATTGTGGACATCTCAGAAACGGAAGATCCTTTTCTCCCCCTTTGGGATTCTAAATTTGAATTTCAAATTCAGAACAGTCAAGCAAGTAAGCAACTAATCAGTCTTCTCCTGATAAAATACTAAATGCTGAAGCTAAACTAAAAATATATATTATATATTTAGTTTATCCTCGGATAAATGAGGTTGATTAGGCCTTTAGCAAGATATGCTAATGTATCCCAGCCTCATTCCACACACGCACTCCTTACTACATTCATATATTCGCTGCACTTAGCCTGCGAGCCGGCTCTCCTGTGGGTTTATTCGCCGGAAACTGTGTGCGCGGACACGCTGGGGCTGAGGCGAAAAGAAAGGGGGGTTTCCTTCGCCACGTCACAGGAACCCCGAGAATAAACTTTCATGTCCGCACGCCATGGGAACCCCGAATACGAGCATAAACTTTTCCGAATAAACCCTCGCAGGCTACGCTGCGTACATTTGATTACAATCCCTTGCAAGCCTAAAACAGTCAAAATAACACGTAGAAATCCTTTATTTTTTTAAATGACAGCGTATTGGCTACAGCACTTGTACTGGCTTGTTTTTAAGATTTAAAAGTTCTCTATTGCGATTTTATCAGGAATTTAACATTTTTCGCGCGTAAAGGATTGTGGGTAAATGTACGAGCCGTGCCATCTTTCTCGGTACGGTGGCTTGTGTCTGTCAATAGCGTTTTAAAACCGTCTACAAACCGTTTGGTGTATTTTTAAGACGTTCAATTTTTCGATTTGAATTTCGCGCGATACCAAATATCAGAGACCACTCAAGCATAGCATCACATTTTGCAGAGCTTTGAACAGAGATGTTCACTTGACAAAGGCTGATTGACAACTGAAGGTGTTTCAATCTGGTTGATATTCGAGCAAAATCGTATGTGTGCATATATCTCTACAGCCTATTGTCTTTTGGTATTATTCTTTGGCATCACTTAATATCTGTATCCCAATTTGTAATAGTTTTATATTCCTGGTAATTCAAATGATTGATCAATTGTCAAATATTCTTATTGGTACAACTTAACAATGCATTATTTTCCTCCCAGAAAACTAGCCATGACTGCAGTAGGAGGGTTCTTTACAGGTGTGTTTGTGACCATAATCATCACAGTCCTACTGGTGGGAGTATGGCACTTTTGCCTACAGAAGAGATGCCTGCCAGGTGGAAGTGGGCGACGCCCTTCAAGAGGGCTTCCTGACCTGGAGAGCTATCCCCAAAGCCGTTCCAGTGGTGTGATATGAAAAGTCATTCGACATTTTTATATGTTTTATTTAACCATATATATTCTCCACGTTTGCTCCAAGAGCATTAGCTCATCAAGGGAGATACATGTACGTTGTTACCCTTCAAAATAAATGAATATTCAACAACATATTATGGAACGAACAATCAAACAAACAGAATAATTGGTAATCGTAATTTATTTGTTAATTACCTTAAATTAGTTAGCTTGGCCATTGTAATTTATATGAATATTGCAATAAATGCCTTGTTGTTGTTTCGTATGATCCTCACATTCATGCTACCCAAACGTTAGAATGATTCAAGAAAATCATCTATCCAGATACAAGTCCTTTTTTTCATTATTTCTTGTCAACATCTTTCAGGATCTCAAACATCCCACACAGAGAATCCAGTAAAGGCTGTCGTTCATTTTTTTGAGAGTTAGAGTACGTTTCTTTGGGAGAATCCAATATTGGATGTGGATCATACAAATCTTGTGTCGCCCAAAGAAACTAAGACCTGAAAATGGATTGTTTGACATCTGGACCACGCCCAACTCGCAGGAGCCAAAACAGCGCGGGAAATCATTTTTAAATTGATGGGGTTCCATTCACGTACGAAAACCATGAAACTTGTTTCCTTTGCATGATGCCACTGAAAGCAAAGACTTTGAATTATGAATCCAAGAATCCAGAGATTCGACGGATTCGAGCTCCGTTTTTGGATCAGTCTGATAAAGAAACGCACACTCCATATCTGGATTTGGATTCTTCAAAAGAAACGTATCCCTTGGTTAATCATTTCACATAAATATTCAAAAACAGAATGAAAGGGAATAACTAAAAAAATGCCAGACAGTGAAACGTTCCATTTCTTTGAAAATAATGCGGGTTTAATTGAACAAATTCTTAGTAGCAGTTCACATTACTATCAAGCCCATCACTTGTTCATAGAATGTACTTTAGGTGGGTTCTCGAAGGGTTGTATATCAAAGACCGTATCTTTTAGACCACGTTTTCTTTGTACCTTTCTTTACCTTGAAGATGCCCTCAAACATGTTATAAATGACTTGAAATTGATCTGAACTTTTACGTAGCTTATATCTGGCTTTGCTCTCTTGAATTAGTTCCTGAAGGCTCTTTTGTAAACTGTGTAACTCTTCCAAGATACCACCCTGGGTTACTGGTAACCGTATGTGTCTAAGCTTCTTCAAACGGTCCACGTACTGTATGTAAAGTTTCTTCAAACTTGGAAGCTGATCTGCCAGGCGTATCTTTACCAACTGTCGTTTCAGGTCATATCCTTCTTGTCGGAGACTCGTCAACTGTTCATGATGTCCGCCCTGCTTGCATGCATCCAGTTCTTGTAAATGGCGTGGTCTCTCTGTTGTCACAGAGAGGGGTTTCTGCTGTTTTGTTGATAAACTGATGAAAGTAAACGATGTTGTCCGTGCAGCTGCAAAGTCATCAACCTTATCAATGTCGTTTTTCTTTTCTTGCCCTAAAAATGCCATCGCGCCATCTTGAATGTGTTTGTCTAAAGTTCTTTGTGTCAAACGGTCTTTTAAATTGTCAATATTATTTTTCCCTTGTGTGAGTTTCACTCGTGTGATAGTTTTGCCATTTTGAATGCTGTTGTCCAGTTCAGACTTGAACCCCCCCTGATCTGTTTGCTGTTCTTGAGCATTTCTTTCTTCCATTTTCTCCAAAAGCAACTCCTCTTTTTGGCGAAATGTTTCCATTTCTTTATGATTCAATATTAAAAAAACTGTAACCACAATAAACAACCCTACAACTAAACAATATAAAAATCTCTTACTCTTATTATTAGAAACTGGTGCATTCTTTGAAACCGTTTGCATATAAACTAAAATTTGTTGAAGTCTTGTATCTAGCCTCGCTTCCGTGCTCTCGAGAGCTTCCTTCATTTCATCTTTATATTCGGCCATAAACATGGTATCTATCCTCGACCTGACATCGGAGGATATCTGTACTGCTCTCAGTTGTTCAATATCGCTTTCCGAGATAGCCGTAGAACCTATCTCGTTCATAATTGTCACGATAGCACTTTTGATGGTATTAAACTTCTCTTTGTACTCCTCGGATGACAGGGTAGGCAAATCATTATGGGAGCGGAAGTTCCTGATTTTTAGCATCAATGCTATGCTCGTTTCTATTGGATAGTTCTTCTTCTCAGTTTCCGTTGGATCTTCCCACAACGTTCCAGACGAACTGGGTTGGTTGAGGATGGAAGAGAATACTGAAACTCTCTTTAACAACTTTACAGCCAAACTGATGTCAATTTCCTCCAGGGTGATGTTTGTCGATGGACTTCTACCAGGATAAAGAAGTTCAGACTGGCGTGGATCAAGATAAGAATACTTGCGGCCTGGAGACTGAAGATCTCGTTTGACAGCAGGTAGGGCGAGAAGTTGGTGGAGAGTAGGTGTGGAAGGGCATGTCTTGGTAATGAGGTGTTGTAGGAGTTCTCTTAGTGCTTTAGTGCCATACAGACCCATCACATAGATGAGACGAAAGAAGTTGACATCCTTGTCTGTGATTGTCATGCTGGTATATCTTGTGACTGTCAAGAAAAAAAAGTTACCGTAAAGTTCCTCAAGTGATATAGTATGTGTTTCACCGGCCTGGTTACATACTACTACCACCTCCCGCATGTCGGAGATTGGCCATTACGTCGTGACACGAATATGTAAATGAGTGGCGCAGCGAGGAGCGGAAATACCTTGATTATCTTAGTAGCACAATGCTCCCCTCAGTTTTCTTTATTTGTTCAGGGAATTTATTAAATCCCTCATTTCCCTCATCAGCATGCATACTTGTTCTAATTTTCCCTCGTGCAAGAGGAAATTTAGAAAGCGGGCACGCACGCTGATAAGGAACTTGGACTTTCCCTTGGCACACAGGGTTATGATGCAATGCCAATTAAACCCTGTACCCTAGCTATTTTATTGCTCAAGAAAGTTATTCTCTTTATTTCTCAAACCCGCTTCTTCCATGTGGTATACAAACCATTAAACGTGGCGTAATTAAATTCCATGCATGCTTTGAATATTTAGTCAACCACATAATTACATTGTATTTTAGTGTTATTTTTCTCAAAAACAACAGGGTCATTCATTCGTTTTCAACTGATTCCAAAGCAACTCAATTGCGACGTCTTTAGTTTAGGAAGAGAAAACTAAACTCGGAGATTCGTTCCGTTCCTCGGTGATAATACTATTACAAAGTGATAGCATGATATTTCGGGACTGAAATTAGTGATTAAATTTTCCCTATGAGCTTCGGGAGGATCTGTAAAAGTCGGCGTCGGGACTTCCACAAATCCTCCCCGCGGCTCTCTGGGAAATTTAATCGCTAATTTCCCTCATGTCATGCTATTACTTATAATAAACATAAAATATTGTAAAGAAATTAGACAATGGCGAGCACGCTATACGGGGTGTGGTGTTATCTAACCTATCACGGGCAGAGACACTGACTTTTGTGTACTTAAAATTGAACAGAAATAGAAGCGGGAGTGATTAAGAACGTGAGCGAGAGACGAACAAGACGTGAGTGCGAATAAAGTACATAAAGGAAACTCCAGTTACTTGTGAGCGGTCGTGGATACTAGCAACGAAGGTAATTCACGATATATTACTGCTGCTGACTCTTTGATTCACTGGTTTCAAGCGACACTTGTTTCTGCTATAAGTATAAGGGTCGTTTATACACGGTTACCATCCTCAAATTGGTTTTGGGCTTCCTGTGGCTAGAATTTCAAACGTATTTACCTTGTTTACCTCAAATCTGCAGAATGGATAGAGCATTAATTCTAAAGTTTAAATCTTTAAACGTGTGTCAAAATAAACTTTACTATTATATTTACCAGTGCTGTGTGTCTTTCTGTCGTCCGATGCATTTTAAAGATGCTACAGGTTATAGTCGAGTACGTCCTTCATGTATATGAATTATTTACGTTATTTCTAGTTTTAAGTTATTACGGGTCAGGTCCGACGGCTTAAAGTGCATATAAGCCCTATCCAGTTATCTTTAATATCGATTCTACATGAAGTGGATAGTCCAACGGTAGAATATTTCTTGATTTGGGTGTTGCGTCTACGAGATATAAAGCTTTATATTTCCAATATGCTAATGATGTGATGTCATGACCGACATTTGCTGAATTTCTTTGTGCTTGTTACTCGGGCTGCCTGTGGCAGCACCGAGTCTTAAAATGCAAGCCGTTATTACTCGGGCTGCCTGTGGCAGCACCGAGTCTTAAAATGCAAGTCGTTCTTTTTTTTTTGTTGTTGTTGGGTGTCGCAAAATTTCTGCGCATGCGTTAAAGTTCAAATTCACACCAATCAGATTGCACTGTGCTGGTCACGTAACAATCGCCAGGTTAATTTATTTACTTAATTTAATACAGTAAAGCAAGATGGCGGAAGACCCGCGAGGAACTTTCTCTCTAATTTGGAGTCTCATCTCTCAAATGTAAGCCAGTTTAATTTAATGTTTTATTTAACTTCACTCGTGCGAAAGCCTTCCAACAGGCTCAGGATATTTCAACTGGCGCTATTGTCGGAGCCGAAGGACCGCGTTTTTTACCCAGATGGCCAGTGATTTTATATACGACACGTACGACGACCTGAAGCCAGTGAACTGGGGCCAGGATCCGGAAAGCTAAAATTCGAAGAAATAGATATTGGAATCTATAAGCCATCGGCTCGCTGTGCTGCATTTAAAACATCCGAGGAGAACATCTTATTTTGGGTGAAGGCACTTCAAGACCAATATTACGAGTCTCTTAAAAACTGTCAGAGATTTAAATTTACCGTAAGTTGGATCAGAGAGTATTGAGATCAAGTTATTTCGTTCCAGCGAGGATATTGACCTAGCGGAAACGGTACAAGCTGTCGAAGGATTTTACTTATAATCATCCACGTCTACTTAACAACAGGAATAGTTATGTGCCAAGGCATGGGCAAAGATTGAGTTTCCCAGATTACAGATGAAAGTAGAGACCTTAATGAATGAAGAAACAGAGGTCACGCGCGACATGCTTGAGAAAATGAATATGTTCAACACTTTGTTATACTAAGAAAACAAAACAAATTACAGAGCCTGCAAGTTCACAAGTCAATGAAAAACCCCACTGAAGAGCCTGTAGTTTTGGATCAACATATCCTTGAAACTCCAAAAGCAACATACACATGAGTCAAATTCAAACCGGAAGAGACGGAATTCTTGAGATTCTTCACGAGGTTGTTAGCCCGCAATAAGAACTCTCTCGCTGCTTTAATGACCTTGATTTGTAACATGGAGGCTGACCTAACTGATATGCGTAATTAATTCTTACTATCGTCACATCAAAACGAAACTCAGTCATTTGGAAGACAAATTAGTGCAGCAAGATAATATATACAAGACCGAAATCAAGATGCTGTCATCGCGTATTATTGACCTAGAAGTTGAAAATGGCGAGTTGAAAGCGGATATAATAAAGCTGAGATCCGACTTTCAAACTTTAAAAAAAAAAAAAAAAGAAGACAATGAAAGACCAAGGTCTCCAGTGTTCCGAGACTACCCAACCTACTGAAGCTTATCAGTTTGTTCAAGAGCCATCTTTCTTACATGACAACCCGATCCCTATTCATCAGAATACATTTTCTGTGCTAAATGACGAGAGTTTACAATCACCTGACCGACAACCCACTACTAAAGAAAGGGACCATGAAGTACGGTTAATTCTCGGGTTCCAAACAATGAATATATGCCTGCTCAAATGCAGTGTGTTAAACGAATAAGTAGTGTTTAAATTAAAAGGTCAACATACGAGAAAAACAAAACTATTAAATTACATATATACTAGGGGAGCAGAGAATGAAAGTCACCGCGCTACCGGCCACTAAAGACTGCTAAATTCAGCTAATAATTCTTCCCTTTGGTTATTACTAAGAGGATTTCAAATGAAAGTGTATTACATCTTCAATCTCATGTGGCCCGAGTGAAAGCCCAGATGGGCTCTTGTTATTTTTATTTTTTTGTTGGGTGTCGCAAAATTTCTGCGCATGCGTTAAAGGTCAAGTTCACACCAATCAGATTGCACCGTGCTGGTCACGCAACACTCGCCAGGTTAATATATTGACATAATTTAATACAGTAAATGCAAAATGGTGGAGGACCCGCGAGAAACTTTCTCTCTAATTTGGAATACCATCTCTCAAATGTAAGCACTTTAATGTTTTATTTAACGTGCGAAAGCCTTCCAACAGGCTCAGGATATTTCAACTGGCGCTATTGTCGGAGCCGAAGGACCGCGTTTTTTACCCAGATGGCCAATGATTTTATATACGACACGTACGACGACCTGAAACCAGTGAAGAGCGAAAGCCTTCCAACAGGCCCAGGATACTTGTTATTTATTTATGCTGAACCCGAGTGAATGTGCGATCGAAAAGCTCGCTGCATTGAATTGTGCTCTTCGGTTTGCCGATACCAAAACTGCAAATGGTCAAGATGCTATAAATCATAGCTGAAGGCTGAAGAGAAATACATGGATATGAATATTTCAGTGTGAGTTGTGAAGAAGTTTTTTAAATACTACACGTGTGCATCGTGGTGGTTTAAACATGGTCTGTTTTGTCGGCGCGGTGACGACAGAGAACTGACTCAAATCAACTCACCATAATTTGTAAACAACCGAGTGAATTCTGTTGGCTTGCTCGCTGTACTGGATTCTGCTTTTCGCCGTACATACAGATACCGAAACTACAAACAGTAAGATGAGCTGGCTGAAGAGGAACAAGGTCTGAGTTTTCTAGATACCCGTAATCGGCGTATCTTGGCGAGTTGCGACACTGTGTACATCTTGGTTATACAAATTAACGGATTCAAATTAACACTACATTCAGACAGAGAGTTAATCTATACCGACACTTTGATATGCCAAGGAACTGGAATATCAACACAGTACAAGGTGAGGGAAATATAAAGTACTGACTTCATTGCTGTGTTCAATTAATCTAGTACACTGAATTTCTAACGGACCTGAAACAAGGCTGATCTGGAACTTATTCTGGAACTATATAACCAACCTTGTTCTCGTGCACTTGAAAAATACCCGGGAAACGTAATGTGAATGATCTGAATCGAAGGAACTGCATGGGCTGTACTTTATACACATATATTATACATATTATACATATAATTATACATATGTTAAACTTTTTAATACGGTGATGTATTGACGTCATCGATTGTGACGTCATCGATTTAAATTTTATCACAAAATGAATATCAAAATATTTGCCTTAATTGTCCCAGCCCAGATGCCAATTTTCACGACGAATGACTTAAAGACGGTGAAGATATGCTCAAATGACACATTTTACACCCATCCTAGCCCAACGTGATCCATATATAGTTTATGTTCTAGGAACTGGAATTCAGTTTATACACATCTGAATAGCAATATTTATTTATACGTACTTTATATTAATCCCTTTATATATCCTGTAATATAGTGTCCCCAATTAGCTTTACAGCTCAATACTATTGACACTCAAATAAAGTTCATGTATGTATGTTAATGTAGGTAGCTATAGCCTGAGTTGATTTGTGTTCTACACTAACTTCAATTATTGCTTTACACTGTATACCACACAGCAAAATGTGCTATTAATTCTCAAATCAATGCCATTACCATATAAAACACACATGTATACATATAGCTCCATAAGCATCGCATCCAATGATTTAATGTTACACAAAGATAATTACAGTTTTATACCCAGATGCATCCCCTTGTATATTAACATATAAGTCAAGACATCAAAATTTTCACATTAGTTAAAAAACAAGCACTTTTGATCAGGATTACATACACTGTCCACATCATTGCAGCAATTTTCAGCTTTTCAGACTGTTACCACAGTCCTTTCTCTTTCAAAAATATGTTGAACGCACTTTGATAATCTATGATTACTTCTAGTAAATAAATAAATATGAAGAGAAAGGGTACAAACTCGATCAGTCTTATTTTCTCTAGCATAATATATTGTTACTTTTAAAAAATGCATAAAAGCTAATATTTGCTGAGAAATATGTCCTATCTCATCCAGAATGAAAGTAATACTGATCAGTCCTGGTTACAATATATTAACAACACCCCTCCCCCCGGGCAAATGTGCAGCATTTGGCAGTTGTAGTTCATTATATATCCATTATCACTTATCGCAAGAGCATGAGGAGTGAACCAGTATTATTCTCTGGCTATAATATTTATTTATGACAAAACTATGCTAAAACTCCATGGACTACATTTATTCAATGTCTCCGATGTATTTTTAATAGAATTCAATTAATTTTATCTGAACAAAATTCAAAATTTGGCCCATCACAGAACCAGTAAGCTTCAGTGGTTAAGTGTCAGTCTGTTGTGCAGGAGGTAGTCAGAATTAATTGTTTGTTGCCCATTGGTGAGGGGGGGGGGGGGGGGGGGGGGGGGGGTAGGTAGGGTGGGAAGCTCACTTTGGTCCATAGATTAGGAACCAAGGGGACCAACCTTGTATGAATTTTTACTATTTCTTGTGCCCTATACCAGGGGGTTTGATTGGGCATTTGGACAAATCCCCAGGGTACATGCATAACACTGCTGTGGTAGCTGCCAGTAAATATGCAAAGCTACTGATACGTACAGTTCAAAACTGAATGCTAAATCACTGGGAGGAAGTTAAAATGAACATTGCATGTGTTATTTTAAAGACTTGTTGTTGAGGTTGTACTTGGCCTCTTGTCATTACGAGACAAGGAGATATAGATCGATGAGTCATTGTCAGAAATCTATTCCCGGGCAAAACATTAGGCAATCTGTCAATGGTAAAACTGTTGACAGTTTGGGTCAGGTCAACTACACAGCTAAGGCATGTTTTACGACAGAATAACCTAGCTAGAGAGAGTCTACTGAATTAAGATACTGTTACATGTCTGTTAATATGGGGAAAACGGAAGAATCCTTCATTTAGCTTGATAACCATGTTTGGACTTGGAAGCAGAATTGAGACTTTAGATGTATTTTGTGAGTCCCAAATCGCTAGTTCCCATACCATACAAGTCATACAAACACGCGTTTTTTTTGTCAACCACATATATGCAAATATATAAATAACGTCGTGTTTACAAACAGTAGTATCGCTATAGCAAGAACAGCAGATAAAGTTACATAGAGGCACACAAATTGGCATAGCTAGCTCCATCACAGGATGGACAGGATACAACTTATAATATGGTACAAATATAAACATACATTTGAGACAATCGGAACCTGCAGTATAACAGAACAGAAGACTAAATTGTAAATGTGTGTTACTTGAATAAGTAGTGTTTAAATTAAAATGTCAACTTCTTTAATTTACATACGAGAAAAACAAAAATAATAAATTACATATATACTAGGGGAGCAGAGAATGAAAGTCACCGCGCTACCGGCCACTCCTAAAGACTGCTAAATTCAGCTAATAATTCTTCCCTTTGGTTATTACTAAGAGGATTTAAAATGAAAGTGTATTTCATCTTCAATCTCATGTGGCCCGAGTGGAAGCCCAGATGGGCTCTTGTTGAATTTAAGCTATTTTCTAGTTTATAATTTTTTTTGGTAAAATCGCTTTGATAAGCTTCAAATAGAAATTTGTCTCTACCAGCATGCTTTTGTATAATAAGTAATGTCGGTGATGACATTACATCATTAGCATATTGGAAATATAAACCTTTTTCTCGTAGACGTAACACCCATATCAAGAAATATTCTACATTTGGACTATCCACTTCATGTATAATCCGGATATCACACTGTCTTACTTTTTTCCTTCGTCGACCAGAAATGGGAAATTGCATATAGTAGGTCAATGACCATGTTATCGATGTGGGCCGAATGAATGAGTTTCTCATACCGCCGACGCGTACCGTAAGACTACGGTACTCTATATCCGTTTCACTTCTTCCCAATCGTATTATTCTTGTAAAGGAACTTTTATTGACTCCAAAAATACAGGAATCTTTTCCAGAAATCGCTGTAATTCTCGTTTTGCAAAGAGCATGACGTTCTACATCCAAACAGCACTAGAAAATGACGCTGACAACTATACCTAGTTAGCTGAACACAATTCAACGTCAGATCTTTTTGAGGCGATAAGTATCAAATGAAATTTCAGCTTAGATTGTGTCATCAGTGTTGAAAAGACATCAGCATTTAAAATATGGATAAAAGGAGCACGGGAGTCGGAAATCATCGAGTTGGACTTCGAGTTCGAGTTTGACTTCGAGTTAAAGATCGAGTTATGCATCAATCAGCGGCTTCCCCCTGGGGCCGATCCCCGGGGACCCTGGGGGATTTGTCCAAACGCCCATTCAAACCTCATCTAATCCCCCTGGGTATGAGGCAGGAGAATTTTGACAAATCCCCTCCCTCTGGGGCAAATATAATGGGTCCCTGTAATATACGTTAACAAATATCAGTTACATATCACCTATAGCTCTTTGCAGTAGTAGCACACAAATGATGGCAGTTGCTCGCCCCTCTTCTTGCTAATCTTTACACAGGGGCCATGGTACCAGATGAAGCAGCTGGGCCCTCGTTTGTCACACTGGATCATGAAACTATAGAAGATCACAATGACCTTTTAATGTATATAATGTTACACGTTGATGCAATTTTTTTTTCCTCTTCCCTCTGTCGGTGCTCCACGCGTTAAAAACTGGCATATTAAATTAAAAGGGCGCCAGTTCAAACAAGGGCACCCAATTAACGAAGTTTTCGGTTAAAAAGCTGTTCCGGAGAGTAAGTTATACTAAAACTTTCGGATTTGAAAAACATTTTCCTAGAAAATTGTTTTCTGAAATACTGGCTAGAAAATTTGTTTTCAACCCCTAGAAAATTATAGAAGAAAAGGGAGACAAAGGTTTTCCCTAAAATATTCGTACGTCCCAATTCGTCTGATCAATAGAGTCCGAACAACACATTTTCATTCCCTAAGAATTGCCTAAAGGAAAAAAAGAATCCCTAAAAAATTCGTACCTCCACAAAACTTTGCAACATGAAGTTACTTGGTCTAGAAAATTCTTGTTTCTGTTCTAGACTACTAACAAATTCGTAGGCCGGGAATATTTTGCCATAGTATTTTCGGTTGGCGCGATTTCCACCTAGAAAATCCGAACAGCTAATAGCTTTCTAGCCTACGTCAAAAGACATAGTAGGCGCCTTAAAATGGCTAGATAAGCTGCAGACAACTGGTTTCAAACGAATTTCAAAAGGTACTCGTTGGGTGCCCTTGTTCAAACCAAAGTCAAAGACCTCGTGAGTGGAAATGGCGCGAAGCTCGAAGAACATCCGGGAATAACGGTTGGGTAAACCGCTGACCTGATATTACAAATCCCCAGGGCCCGGTTCCTGAAAGCCCGATTAGCGCTAATCCTGGATTAACTCTCAACAAAACATATTAGTTGTCATGGTAATTAACTCTGGATTAGCGCTAATCTGGCTTTCAGGAACCGGGCCCAGGGTCCGTCCCCTGAGTTAAACCACCGGTAGCAAAAGTGTTGTTTTCCCCCACACCCTCGGGCAACATGGAGCTGACAAATCGTGACAAATGCCCCTGAGTTCCCGTGGGTTCCCCGGGGGTCGGACCCAGGGGGAAGCCGCTGATTGATGCATAATACGGTAATTAGCTTCTATTTCAGTTTATGATTTAAAACAAGAGCCCATCTGGGCTTTCACTCGGGCCACATGAGATTGAAGATGAAATACACTTTCATTTGAAATCCTCTTAGTAATAGTAACCAAAGAGAAGAATTATTAGCTGAATTTAGCAGTCTTTAGGAGTGGCCGGTAGCGGGGTGACTTTCATTCGCTCTGCTCCCCAACCATATATGTAATTTAATATTTTTGTTTTTCTCGTATGTTGACCTTTTAATTTAAACACTACTTATTCATGTAACACACGTTTACAATTTAGTCTGCTGTTCTGTTATACTGCAGGTTCCGAGTACTAATAGATGATTGTCTCAAATGTATGTTTATATTTGTACCATATTATAAGTTGTGTCCTGTGATGGAGCTAGCTATGTAACTTTATCTGCTGTTCCTTACTGTTTGTAAACACGACGTCATTTATATATTTGCATATATAATGTGGTTGGCAAAAAAAACGCGTGTTTGTATGACTTGTTATGGGAACTAGCGATTTGGGACTTACAAAATACGGCTAAAGTCTCAATTCTGCTTCCAAATCCAAACATGGTTATCAAGCTCAATGAAGGATTCTTCAGTTTTCCGGCCCATATTAACAGACATGTAACAGTATCTTAATCCAGTAGAGACTCTCTAGCTAGTGTAGTTGACCTGACCCAAACTGTCAACAGTTTTACCATTGACAGATTGCCTAACGTTACGGCCGGGAATAGATTTCTGACGATGACTCATCGATCGATACTCCTTGTCTCGTAATGACAACTAGAATATCTTTGAGCATGTACACCCTGTACAGATTACTCACATTACAATCATACACATTAATCCACAATAAAAGACCAAAGTAGATCTTTAATTTAAACTTAAGTTTACCTTCAGAGTTGAATAGTGCTTGTCTCATCATAATTCTGTGCGGAATGTGTATATTTCTGGCTTCGTGTATACTGTTAACGTTCCTCTCACAGTTCAGGAATTCAGATGTTTTCAGACTTCGATAGAGTAGAGTAAGCTATAACTGCTCAACCACAGTATATATATTTGCTAGTAAATCGCTATATTTCGTTATAAATCAGCTATTCAGTATACTTGTATAGTATAACGTACACAAGTCTTTATACGAGATTGGTAAACCGGCCAAAAACACGGTCAAAATATTTTAGTGTTGGACTACCGACCACGGTGTCTGCGCTGGTATGTACTATGACCGAAAGCAAAATGAAATATGGCATAAAACCTACCAAACGTACCTCAAACTAGCCTATGTACAGCCTAGCCGTCCGTCAAGTCCGAGGGCCATCTTGATTATACTGTATTACATTCTGTACAACAATTAACCTGGCGAGTGTTACGTGACCAGCACATTGCGATCTGATTTATGGTGAACTTGACCTTTAACGCATGCGCTGAACGCTTGCTACACGGAATAAAAAAATAAAAATAAAAACGGCTTGCATTTTAAGACTCGGTGCTGCCACAGGCAGCCCGAGTAACAAGAGCCCATCTGGGCTTTCACTCGGGCCACATGAGATTGGAGATGAAATACACTTTCATTTGAAATCCTCTTAGTAACAAGTCGTGCTTTAATTCGCCAGTGAGAACGTCATAAAAACGTCTGGTCTATTAATTGCTTTTATCACATGACTATGATAACGCAGGATTTGAACAACAGAATACTGGCAATTCAAGTGTATAAATGCAATACAATGACATATTCAGACTTTGAATTTGATTGAAAATAGATCAAAAACTCGGGGAAATGTCCGGCTAAAACTGTATGAATAAATGTGAAATGAAACATAAATTTCATAGCAAGAATTTTTTTTAATTCCTAATGAGAAAGCTCTTCTAAGTCCGCTTCTCAAATTCACAGACTGTTTTACAAAAACATTTGCGCTTATCGACACAAGAGTTCAGTTGACCTTTCAAATAATTTATTCTGAGGTACGCATACTCTAAATCACAGAGATGTTAAATAAAGCGATAATTAGAAAAAGGACATTAACAGACAAACTGAGAGGAAATTTATTCAAATCAAAAGAGTTT
The DNA here is from genome assembly GCA_030867875.1 of Actinernus sp. WN-2022. Classification (NCBI taxonomy): domain Eukaryota; kingdom Metazoa; phylum Cnidaria; class Anthozoa; order Actiniaria; family Actinernidae; genus Actinernus; species Actinernus sp. WN-2022. The sequence continues at coordinate 568,511 of JAOWCC010001263.1, forward strand.
ACTTACAGTACTTACGTAACTGAATCTTTCGTTTTGGACCTTTTGGTAGTGTTGTTGACAACATTCCACCTTCGTGCACATATGCACTGAATCGGAATGAAAGTCGAAGCCTACCTCGAACTTAACTTTCAGCTAACCTGTTTCCTTTCATTCCACAATGAATAATAATCTCATAAAGTAAGCCCGTAGCTTTCAATGAATTTGCCAGTGTCTGAATGAAATAGCTAGATCTTTTCCAATTTCTCTCACGGTCACGGCAGAAGACAGTCTCAAGCTACAAAACTTGAATTTTGATCCTCTTCACAGTAACGTAATTTAACGTCTCAGATATTATATATATATTCCCTACTTCAGCTGGCGCTGTGCATTTCAAGAACTTTTTCCTCTCTCAGTTGCTGGCAGTTCATGCTTCTTGTTCGTGTAGTTTCCCCACTGAGCCGTTACCAGAAAACGAGCACAGCATTTCAGTTGGCATACACTGAACTAAGATTTGTAAAAATCTTAGCGGATCATGTAAATATTCCGCTTGGCTCAATGAGGGTTTCTGCCGTCAAAGTTCATTTTTGTTTCAGTTTTCCCCATATTAGCAGACATGTATAATGTCTCGAGCTCTCAATCCAGTAGAAAGACTCTGGTTATTACTCGGGCTGCCTGTGGCAGCACCGAGTCTTAAAATGCAAGTCGTTTTTTTTTTATTTATTTTTATTCCGTGTAGCAAGCGTTCAGCGCATGCGTTAAAGGTCAAATTCACACCAATCAGATCGCACTGTGCTGGTCACGCAACAATCGCCAGGTTAATTTATTTACATAATTTAATACAGTAAAGCAAGATGGCGGAATCCGCGAGCAACTTTCTCTGTAACTTGGAGTCTCATCTCTCAAATGTAAGCCAGTTTAATGTTTTATTTAACTTCACTCATGCGAAAGCCTTCCAACAGGCTCAGGATATTGCAACTGGCGCTATTGTCTGAGCCGAAGGACCGCGTTTTTTACCCAGATGGCCAGTGCTTTTATATACGACACGTACGACGACCTGAAGCAAAGGGGCCAGGATCCGGAAAGCTAAAATTCGAAGAAATAGATATTGGAATCTATAAGCCATCGGCTCGCTGTGCTGCATTTAAAACATCCGAGAAGAACATCTTATTTTGGGTGAAGGCACTTCAAGACCAATATTATGAGTCTCTGAAAAACTGTCAGAGATTTAAATTTACCGTAAGCTGGATCAGAGAGTATTGAGATCAAGTTATTTCGTTCCAGCGAGGATATTGACCTAGCGGAAACGGTACAAGCTGTCGAAGGATTTTACTTATAATCATCCACAACAGGAATAGTTATGTGCCAAGGCATGGGAAAAGATCGAGTTTCCCAGATTACAGATGAAAGTAGAAATGAACATGTTCAACACTTTATGTTATACTAAGAAAACAAAACAAATTACAGAGCCTGCAAGTTCACAAGTCAATGAAAAACCCCAAGAGCCTGTAGTTTTGGATCAACATATCCTTGAAACTCCAAAAGCAACATACACATGAGTCAAATTCAAACCGGAAGAGACGGAATTCTTCACGACAACCCGATCCCTATTCATCAGAATACATTTTCTGTGCTAAATGACGAGAGTTTATAATTACCTGACCGACAACCCACTACTAAAGAAAGGGACCATGAAGTACGGTAGTACGGTTAATTCTCGGGTTCAAAACAATGAATATATGCCTGCTCAAATGCAGTGTGTTAAACTGTTTAAATTAAAAGGTCAACATACGAGAAAAACAAAAATATTAAATTACATATTTACTAGGGGAGCAGAGAAATTTTATGAAAGTCACCGCGCTACCGGCCACTCCAAAAGACTGCTAAATTCAGCTAATAATTCTTCCCTTTGGTTATTACTAAGAGATTTCAAATGAAAGTGTATTTCATCTTCAATCTCATGTGGCCCGAGTGAAAGCCCAGATGGGCTCTTGTTCTGTCGTAAAACATGGTAAAACATGGCTGGTTCACATATAATCGCCCCGATCGCCCGAATCGCCCGAATCGCTTGAAATAGTGCGCGGGCGATCCGGGTGATTATATGTGAACACACGTTTTAAGTTGTGGGACGATCCAGGCGATCGGGAAGATCGCGATCGCCACCGATCGCCCCGATAGAACACTGCTCTATCGGGGCGATCGGTGCGATCGAGAAAAAGCCACGAGCAATCGTGAGCGATTATATGTGAACATGGCCAGACGATTCGGACGATTCGGACGATCGAAATATGTCCCAAAATGCACTGCATGTACCCAAGATGCAATATTCTCACATCCAAACATTGTTCTCTTCGATTTTCTGCCGCCATTTTGTGTCAATATGGCGCGAAAATACATCTCGGGTCCAGGAATGGCCGTGTGAAATTGAACTCACATGCGATCAGGTGCGATCATATGTGAACAGCGAATCGCTCGAATCGTCCCGATCCTTGCACATTTTTTAACGCGATTCGGGCGATCGGAGCGATTCCGGCGATCGGGGCGATTATATGTGAACCAGCTGTACAATTTAGGTTGTATTGCATAATTGCCCACGATGGAATAGATTTCTGACAATGACTCATTGAAATTGATATCTCCTTGTCTCGCCTAGTCTGAGTGCTTTGAACTTTCTTATCTGAGCGCGCCTGACGGAATCTAACCTTTGATTATAATTCGATACCCATTGATATCCAAACGTGTTTGGATATTGTATTTTGCTTACGTTTCTAAATGTACATTGGATCTGTCCAGACAGCGCTGATCGAATGTATTACGTTGTTCATGTATTTTTATGGTCAACAAGAGCGCCAGTTGAAATATCCTGAGCCTGTTTGAAGGCTTTCTCCCTCGCGGGTCGACCATTTTGATTTACTGTATTAAATTATGTAAACAAAGTAACCTGGCGAGTGTTACGTGACCAGCACAGTGCGATCTGATTGGTGGTGAACTTGACCTTTTACGCATGCGCAGAAATTTTGCGACACCCAACAAAAAAAAAAAAAAAAACGACTTGCATTTTAAGACTCGGTGCTGCCACTGGCAGCCCGAGTAAGCAGCCCGAGTAATAAAAAATAAATAACGACTTGCATTTTAAGACTCGGTGCTGCCACAGGCAGCCCGAGTAAAAAGTAAATCTAAATTTAAGGAAGCTTTAAAATTTGTTACCTTTAGGGAATACTTTACCTTTTTGCGGCACTTTTAACTCCGGGTTAAATACTTAAAGACCCATGACGGACCATTACGCTTTGCGCGCCTCTGTTTTTGTTTTGATTTTCATGAAACCGAGGCTTCTATTGTTTTCGCCTCGCGCGCGATTCCCTCGGTTCGCGTGAAGTAGAAAATCGTCCTTCTACTCACCTGTATGTTAGCAAAACAAGGAAATGAACTCTTCGTTATCAATCGAGTGTTGATGGAAGTTTATCAACATAGTTAGAGTGCTTATGGCTCCATTGTTGCAGGCGAAGTAAATATCTGTGAGCATCAGGCCGGAGAAAATGAAAATGAAATTTACTCTCTTGGGAAAATGGTCGCCGTCGGTGTTTCCTTTTACTAACCAAGAACCCGTAATAACAAAGCCAAGTCCAGTGTGCCATGAATGGAGGAAGGGGTGCTTGTATAAAGTTTCGCGAGAACAAGGCCAAATGTATCAAAACCTTCCAGCTTATTTCAGAAGCAAATGTAAAAATAAGGTAAGCGAAGACAACTTGTTTATTAGCGCAATCTGTCCATTTGTACGTTGCCCTAATAGAAATATCCTTTATGGGAATTTGCAGTTCGAACATGGCGTACATGTTGTCCAGAATGGAATAAAGTGCTCAGGTTGTTGTTGGGACAATGAGCAGCACACTTTCTCAACATTGCATTACATCCATATTCCAGTACAGTTTACCCACCTTTGATAAGAAATATTCTTCTATTTGTTTCAGGAAAAGGGCATGCATTGTTTTCTTCAATCTGTTATTAAAGTGTGGGAAGAGGAAGTATGGACTTTGCCAAGAAATTGACAATAAATAGTCCCCACCTTCAGATTCACCAGTGGTATATATGCAAATAAATGGGAATTGTCTGCTGTAAGAGGGATGACATACATCACCTCCTACACAATTTTTTACTAAGATTATTTTGTGTAGATTGGGACAGTTTGAACGTCGACTTTTATTATGAAGACTGCAAGGCTGATCGGATGGCTGAAAGTCCAATGCCATGCATACCCATATGTTTGAAAGATAAAATTATGGTATACAGGTATCCCCTTAGTACAGCACAGAAGCTAATGGTTTCTGGACAATAGGAGATATTGTAGTCGAGTCTACGAATAGCAGTTTCAGCGGTATTGACCCAAACGCCTCACTTCAATGTAATGAAGCGCCATTGAAACTGTGTATCTAAATTAGTCGTGCTTGTTTAGGAGGGTGTTGGTGTCGTGTAAGAATGATGGTTTCAATGGCGCTTCATTACATTGAAGTGAGGCGTTCGGGTCAATACCGCTGAAACTGCTATTCGTAGACTCAACTACAATATCTCCTATTTAAGAAATGTGCCTTTGATCATGAGCTTAGAGAATACCATCCTGCATATACAGGGAAAAAAGCAAACTGTCTTTAAATTAATGTTGTGAGGACTGAAGGCCCAAGCTGAAATATTTGAGTTTTGACTGCTCTCTAAAACACTGGTTTCCTGTGTTCTGGAGACTAAACATTGGCTTGGGATTACAACAATTTCGCTACATTTTCAGTTAAATTTTATTTTACACAACAGGTACGTCAACTTTGATGATCCCCCCCCAGGAGTAGGTAAAATATTTAATGCCCCCCCCCCTATAAAAGCACTAAAATTTGTTTTGCCCCCCCCCCCCCCCCCCCCTATGATTTAGCCAACCCCCCAAAACCATAAATAATAAACACTCCCTTAGCTTGTTACAGACACACAGAATATTACATACTATAATCACGAAACGCTGGTAACTTGATTTTTCAGTTTACACAGAAGCCCTTAGGCATGTGGAAACAAAGAAAAATAGTCAAGTGGAATATTCATGGCATACTATGAGAAAACATTGCATATTAACTATTTTATCCCATGCCAATCTAAATAAAGAACTCTGACCTCACCTGGCACACGTGGTGCATCAGATTCCAGTTTTCCTTCCAAAATATTGTGACGAGTGCACGTACAGCACATGGTGGTGTAAAAAACATTGATTCAACCTGTGGGATACCACCGAATGTGCAACAGATTTCCAGTCTTCTGACTGGCTGTATTTTTCATGGCATGGCCAGTAAACAACTATATCCCTTCTGCCAGATAAATCAGAAATATACAAAGAGGAGCCTCCTAATTTGAGGCTAAACTTGGGCCTGTGGACAGGACTCGGTCAGGTTGGGTACAATGTTTGGATGCTCAATGCAAAGTAGAGATAATATTGGCCCAAAGATAGCCAATTGGTTGCCAGTGAAAAATTGGACCATGAAAAAGCATTTGTGGGGGCCGGAAGATAACATCAATTATAGTATTTTTTTAACCAGGCAACATTTACATGTATTTGCCAATATTCTACAGTCTGGAGTTACCTTCATAGCATATATGTTGAAGATATAACTAATGGTTGAAATGGTGGCAGTAAAAAGGGTGTACGAAACTTTAGTTAAAGTTTTGATTTCAGCACTTTTACCAAAACCTTAATGAATTGCCATGTTTAGTTATCTTACTTATGATTGTAATAAATATTGTTCTCCAATTTATTTTCTGATTGGAACTACTGAAATACCAAAACAAATTGCATACACCATTCTTGCTGCGCATCCCTCCTATCAATAGGTAGCTGGGGTCTTGGACTATAAGGCCAGAAATGAAGAGGAAAGGATAACATAAATATGACTGAAGTTTTAATTATGGATAAGGTCAACATGTCATATTGTTTTAATCTCACTCCAGTATTTTATCCCTTTTTCCTAAAACTTGAAAACTAAAGAGCAGAGCCCCTGAGGATTCTGGTTCTTTTGGTAAAACATGTCATTCTGCACTAGTACTCTAATATTACAAGTTAGAAATGCACTACTCAATCCTCATTAAACCACAATTAGTTTTTTTTCTAAAATCTACATGTTCATCCTTATACAGTAGTTCAAAATTTGTAGTGCTTTGTTTATAAAAACATGCTAGTATAATTGCCAACCATCATGCAAAAAAAATTCCCTGACTTTTCACTGACCAGAAAACAATTTTCACTGACCATAATAAGACTGTTCAACATTCTCTCGTCTAAAACAAAAGTCATTATCAAAACCTGTAGCCTCCCTTCGCAGATGTTTTGAGGCGTGATGAGGAGCCTGTGTGGCAACTGGAAAATAAAATTCCCTGACTTTGACAAGAAATTTAGAATTTCCCTGACCATATGCAAAATTCCCTGACTTTTCCCTGACCTTGAATTTTTTTTCCCTGACTTTTCCCTGACCAAGCTGTGGCAACTTCTGTATGCCTCTGAAGTTCACAATTGAAGGGCTGTGTGCAAATAGGGCATAAGTGATTCTTGATCACATTCTAAATTCTTCCTTGGAAAACAAAGAAATTGAAGGAGAATTTAGAATGTGATCAAGAGTCACTTATGCCCTTTTTGCACACAGCCCTTTAATTATAACACTAGGTACTCCTCTAACCAAAACCCATACAGACCAGCCTCAAGAACAAATTATGGACTTACAATATTTAAAGTAATCTCATCAAAATTATGGGAAACAGTACTAATCGAGATAAAATGTTTGCCTCATAACAGTTTTAAAAAACAATATAAGCTCTTCCTCCTTGGAAGCCAGATATAAAATGTTAGCTGCATCTATAATATATGTATATATCAACTATTATTTATAAATATTTACTGTAAATGTCTACATTATTCTGTATTGTAAAATTACCATATATCCAAACTTAGTTTGTACATGTAAACAGCCTTTATTTTCTTCCTCTTAATTCTCTCATTATAACCAACAGTCGTACTTTTTAAAACCCTGTAAAGATACAATCAAGCCTATTCATTTATTTATTCCTCCCCTCATTAACTTCAACATGGTAGTGGTTAACTCGAAAGCTTTGCTCCTTTGACCACTTAACACACTATCATCTAAAGATCGTAATTATTATCTATTTATTTTTCTCTTTCTTATGGCTTGTTATTATACAATTCAACCAATAATAATATTGTAACCTACAAACAAGTGTGAATAAATTGAACTTGAACCCTGAACACTCAAATTGTTCCAATTTCTTTGCCACTCCATAGTTAGAATCAACATTTTTATAAAAATTATTTTTATAAAAATGTTGATTCTAACTATGGAGTGGCAAAGAAATTGGAACAATTTGAGTGTTCAGGGTTCAAGTTCAATTTATTCACACTTGTTTGTAGGTTACAATATTATTATTGGTTGAATTGTATAATAACAATAAATACTAATGTGAAGTTTCTAATATTGTCAATTCCAACAGTCACTGAAATGCATGTCTCAAAATGTTTGGGCTATATAATTTCTTGCAGGGAGGTGGAAGGATTCTTGGCTTTCTCATCTACAATATTTATATTATAAAATTCATTCTCATGTTTCAGCTATAATAATTAACTTAGTTGTGAATTTAGAAAAGTCTCTGGTAAATATTTGTTGTAATGAACGTAACAGTATTCTGACTTTCTGTCATTTTACCATTTACTGTTTGTTGTTGTTGCTTCAGTTCAGTCCGCGAAGGCGACGGTTCACCTACATGTAATTCACAGACAAACGCCCAATCATGCCCATCGGCTCGTCAAAAATACGCTTAGAAAATCCACTGCACTTCTCCAGCATTGACTTGCAACGTATTAGGATATAGTGCCAGTGGCGAATCACTCGATCAGTTTATAAGATCACTGAAGACTGCTTACCGTTGATGGCGACAGTGGCACAGCACAACACAAAAAACAGATACTTTTCCTTGAAAAACCCAGATGTGGCTTCCTCTCGTTCCGACGGTCAAATACAGAAGAATAGAGTCATATTTGCCGAACAGAGCCTTCCTACCGACAGTCCGCCATGATGCCCTCTTCATATAAAACATACATCACATTCTTTGTAACAAAAATTTCGCCTACATTGTGGCCTAATTGTCTTTAAAATGCTACAGAAATGATGCCTTACAATTTGGCAACATGTGAAAATAAATATACTGAAAGTCAGATTGGAAAAACGGCCGATGGAAGTGGATTGCGTAGAGCGATTGAAACTTGTGCATTTTTCAACACCGACAAAAGATGGCGGCCAGCGTCTAAGCGCGCAAAGCGTAATGGTCCGTCGTGGGTCTTTAAAAGCAGTAAGCATATTGTTCAAGTTCAGAATGAGTTGCAGTAGGAAAGTACAAAACAGATACGTTCTATATTAGATTTCTAATATTTTATTCGGCGAAACGAAAGCATTCGATGTGTGCCTTACAGCCCGATGGAATTCGGGGACTCCAAACTGTGATCATGCATGCAACTAGATGGATCCTTCATCAGTCCACCATTGGTCTCTCTGTATAGGTCTGTAAAGCCTGGTTTCATATGATCTCCCCGATCGCTTGAACTTGAACCTTATTTTGTTCGGTGTGAATCGAAGCGTAAATTAATATGCAGAACAAATGAATCAAACGATCGAAGCGATCGGGAACCAGGCTTTAGAGACTAGGTGCAGTTCCAAAGGAATATTATGTGAGTTTCCCGGGAATTTTGTTGCTCTGAGTACCGGCCTAATAGTTTCGCCGTCTGCAGAAGCTCAATACTTAAATTACCCGCCGATGCATGTAAACTAATTCGCTTTGCACCAGAGAAAAAAATGTAATAAGTAATGCATAAAATGTAATGAGTGACGCTGTTTACGCTTAGTCGCGCCGTCTTAGAATGAAAGATGTACAAGACATGGTGGAAAGGTCGTCCGCACAGTGAAATCCTAAATAGAAAACGTTTAACTAGTTTGCCAGGCCACGCAAGGAAACTGGAAGCCGGAAGTCAGTTCCGCCTTTCATTCTCGTTCGTTCGCGTTCGTCGGGAGCTATTTTGTATAAATGCAAATAGATTTAAAAACAAGGATTCAGCTTCCAAACAATATATGTCAAGGTTGATTTTAAAAGCCCGGTCCAAGTTAAGGCTTCTTTACTGATATCATGAGCTAAGCACGGCAGAGGTTTTTTTTTTATTTAAACTTATTTTAAGCTCATCGAGGGAGATTATGTCAAAGGTTCTTCGACTCTTTTGCACGTACACATTGTAAACGAGTTTGACTGACTGAATTAAAATAAAAGCGGAAGGATTTATTTAGCAGTCTCTTGCCAAATAACGCGCTGGAGTTACAGCTACCAGAGATTTATGATCTTTGATTTAAAATGGTATGTCCATTCAGGTTTCCCAGACAACCCTTCATATTTGACTGTTTTAAAACATAAATAAAGTAATTTACGTGTCTAGTGTTCTAGCTGGGCCCCTATTAACTTAAATCGGGGACATGTATTCCTCGGTCGAATCCAGTAGTGATCGATGTTTCGTTATTTCCTTGAATATCTCATAGCTATAGGTTGAATTTACAGACTCGGTTGCATGATATAATCAATAATGATATTCCACTCGCTGTCACGAGATGATCCACAATGCAACTTTATTCCCCCGCAGTACACTAACTGACAGTCTTTAACTTACAAACACTTACCTTGAAGTCGGTTTCTTAATAAAGCAGAGAGTGGTAAGAGTTTATCGAGTCGAGTTTATCGAGTCGACTTCCGGTTGGGTGAATTGATGTAGCGAGTACCGCGCGTGAAGGTGAGGGACTGGTACTATGAACCCAGGCTTTTCAGAATTCTAACGCAAGCACGTACTGAAAATTCCAATGCTTGGGGTTTGAAGTTTAAACGTTAGTCTAAGTGAATCCATTTTAACGCCCTGGCCATGGAGAAATGAATAGAAGAAAGGTTCTGGGACCATTGAGCTGGTGACTTCACATGCAGTGAGGCAGACAGTAAAACGAGCCACAGTATTGACTTATCCCACAATACAAAACACCCTAACTAGCCTGCTTGCCGGCTCTTCTGTAATTTTTTTTCCGGTCGTTTCTTTTTCGGATTGGGTCACCTGTGGCACGCGGTCAAAATGGGGCGAGGACAAAAATGACCGCGTGCCACAGGAGACCCAATCCGATAAAAAAACGACCGAAAAAAATTACAGAAGAGCCGGCAAGCAGGCTACACCCTAACCTTTAGAACGAGCAGTACAAAACATTAGAGCTACAGTATAATGGATCCAATCAGAATACAGGTCTCGACTCTCGAGTGGTCCCGGGTAAGTACTGTATTACTTCAGTTGAACCACGTCTACGCATAACCGTGTTCTAAAAGCTTGTTTTGTTCTCCAGTCACTGAATGACTATTTTATAAAGCCTCTCGTTTAAGCGACCGCGACCACCTTTGTGGCTTGTAATTTGATCAGTTTTGTTGTTGTTTTCTCCAACCAGGGGTTTTGAGGTTTACTCGCCGCTCCCTTAATCGGGTAAAGAACCTAATTTCTAGGGAGTCAGAACGCTCCGACGTTAGTATTGACGATTTAGATACAGTTGAACCTCCCGTAAGCGACCACCCTCGGGACCTGGAAAAGTGGTCGCTTACGAGATGTGGTCGCTTACGAGAGTAACCAGCACAGGAAGCCCAAATTTTAGTAATATGATATCTGGTCTCTAGGGACAGGGAATATCAATGCCACAACATATGTTATCACTACAGTTTATTATTATGAGGTTGTAGTGCTCCAATCTCAAAACGATTAAAATTTTCAGCGAACGTGAACTTCAACAGATAAACGGGGCTTGATAGTATCAAAAAATATTTACAGTTTATGGCTTGAAAACCCTTTTAATCGAGGATTGTGTGAACGATTTCAGTTGTACGGTCGCTTACCGGAGGTAAAATAACAAAGAAAAATCCAACTCCCAAGCCCGAAAGGTGGTCGCGGTCGCTTACGAGAGGTGGGCGCTTACGAGAGTTATTCAATGCAGTGTTTTGACTGAGAAACAAAACGGGCTTTTGGTAAATGGTCGCTTAAGAGAGGTGGTCGCTTACGAGAGGTGGTCGCAAGGAGAGGTTCCACTGTACATTTAACTAAATTAATTAGCTATTTAGTTGACGTCACCTAAATTAGTGTAACCGCAAGACCAACGGTCACAGCAAAATCAGGGGGGTTGAACATAAACTTCAGGTGAAAATATAACCATTGATCCCATACAAAAGTACACTAGCATAGACGATTCCGCGAGTCAACGTCTCCCCCGGATCTGAAGACCGTTGGCACGTGAAATTTCAGATTAGGTGACGTCAACTAAATTATTACTAAATTTAAGTAATTTAGTTAATCAGTAGTTAAACTAATAAAATCGTCAACACCGATGTTGGAGCGACTGTTCGGCCTGTATGTGTTCAGTTCATTGCATCTCGGGCTCAGTGCCTGACACATCTACATCAATTCATCTTTCTTTGAAGTGGAAGAGAAGCTTGTAATCTTCATCTCGAGGCCACTGATTGGTTGCCGCATCAGTCACGGGAAGCCCAGGCTTGATTTTTGTGGTCAAAATTATAAGGCTTTGTATGGGAATTTACGATTTGTGAAATGTCTTGGTAAATATTTCAATAAAGTAAATGTAACTTGTCTGAAGTGTAGTTCATGTATTTCTTGTTCTCTGGTGGCAATTTCAAGAAATTTCGACGAATTTTAACCCCCTCTTTCCACTTCTTTCACCCTCGAAATCGTTTTGCTCGAGTTTGAGAATTGCTCGAGTTTGAGAATCCCTCGAGTCTGCGATCAATACGATCAAACAAAAGCTGACACCGAGAATTTCTTCAGTTGAAAAAACTGAATTAAACGGGCCTGAGACAGCTATAGGGGCTAACCACTCAACTCATATATGGCGATCGAACCTGGGCCACTTCCCATCTGTCATTAATGCATTCGCCGGTGAGCCAGCGTGTTCCCAATGATCAGGCTAATTTTAGGATCAGGTTGCCAAAACAATGAGAAACCTTGTGAACAGTAGTTTTATGCAACAATGTTCTTGCCGCAAACAATACGTCCTAATAAATTATCAAGAGATATTGTTATTGCGTACAATGAGAAAACCTGATCTGGGAATGTGCTGACTCACTGAACCAAGCATGGGGGTGGACACTTAGGGTGTTGAATTTAAAACGTCGATAGTTTTTTTTTCTGAAAACCTGTGCCCTATTGTTTTGCCAGTTTTAACTTATATTATAAAGGCCCGATGGCAGAACTCTGAAAGGGAATGTTCGTTTTATTTTGAACACCTTGCAGCTCAAAGGCTTCTCGTGCTTTTGATGAGAGGACCTGAAATCAAAAGGCTTTTTTATATATCTGGAAAACATTTTCACACCGTTTTTATTAACTGTATTATTGTTTTCATTTTTATCAATGAGAAACGTAAATTGCTTGTTAAATTATTCATTGTGGAGAAGACTAAAAGGGGAGGGGGTTCGTTCGAACCAATCGACGCACGGCCTGGCACCAGTTATAACTGTATGATCTATAATAATTTGCCAAGACACAAATAAAGTTGTTGTTGTTGTTGAGATAGGTGTACTTCTTGTTTGTATTTTTTGTTTTAAGTTTTACATTTGACCGACAAAGATCGTGTCATAGACCCATTCGAAAAATGGTGTCACCAAGCTTTGGTTGTAATGAAATGTTGGTACCAAAATAAGCACTGTCACTTCAGAGAGCATGCAAAAATGAGTACGTTTGTAAAATTTAAGGAGCATAGCGCCAAGTGTTGCGAGGTTACCGAGGTTCAAAATAAGAGAGTTTTGTATGAGATTCTGACTAGCCTCGTTTTCATGTTTCTTCAGAGTTTCAAACGTTGATTGCTTTGAAAGGATATATTCTTCTGTTATCAAAGAGCTACATGTTGCCAACATGAACTCGCTCTTTCATATAGGCTAGTTAATTCTTCAGAAAATATTGAATATCAACATTATGCAAATTAGTGGCAGCCATTTTTCGAATGGGTCTATACCGGTAGCCTTGTGTCAAATTATAGTGCAATGTGTCAAGTTAAGATCGAGCTACTTCCTCCGTACAGTGTTAATCTATTGTGGCTCGCGGGTATTGTGACATCCGAATTGCCATCATAAAGATATGCACTTTTCAGTGGGAGGTTTTTCGCTGATCTTAATTTTGAGATTTTTTGGACCGTGTATTTTGCTGATATTGAAGAATAGTAAAACAGAATTCTAAGATGAAAATATTTTAAAAGGGAAGACATTTTTCAGCTTTATGCGAAAATATAAAATGCGAAAATATAATGCGAAATTATTAAAAAGATAAGATATATTTTTCAGTTTTATATTGCTTTTATAGTTTAACCCATGAGCTTTGTTGGTAACGAGTTTCAATAAAATCGATGGAACGGAAACTTCTACAGCAAACATATATAACGGTTACCGCAAAATATTATGTTCGCCAATTTCCATTCCATCGAGTTATTGAAACTCGTTTGCGACAAGTTAAAGTAAAAAATACTTCTTGTTCAGCTTGCGATTTTCTCTGTTTGCCATTTAGAAGCAGAAACTAAATAGTAACAAACTTCACGGACCCCCGTAAAGTAAAAACCTGTTTGACTTCATTCACTTGCTGTTCTCCATAATTAACCAAGTTTGTAGGGGGAACTTCTCGTTACTATCTAGATGTTTGTTTTCTATTTTTGTAATTTGTAGGACTGAATCACTACTAGTTCTCAACCCCATCAATTGCGTCACTTCTTATCAGCCATCTATTTAACCATTCCTTGCATTTCGTATTGATGTCCATTATACCTGTATCTCGTCCCAGCAGGGACTCTTCAGTCAAACCTGAACCCTCATCACCAGATAGCACAGCACTAGGGGGCCATTGAGCCACTTTTGCAGCAAACTTTGCCCTTAGGAAGATTACAGGGTCCGAGTCAGCGCGGTGGTCAGCGTATATAAGTCGAGATCTGGAAATTCTAGGGCTGACTCTCTCGCTCGGCGGTGGAGCGCTGTGGGCGCTTGTGACTTGAGAATCAGACCTTGGGGGGATAAAAGTGTTTTGGCTAGTGTTTTCAGAGTCTTGGTATTCAAGAGTAGTGTCTTCGCTGATTGGCTTAGGAGCATAGCATGGATAAACTGGTCTACAAGTTTCGTCTGCACCTTTTATAGCTCTGTGAGACTTTAACTGGACTTCATTTTGAACGTTTGCATCTTCAGAGTAAACTTGAAGAACGGTTTGACTCGATGTTTCTAGATCTTGTTCAGTCGCTGCGCGTGAAAAGCCACAAGCTTCAGGTTCCTTTTGCGCGCTTTCATCTTCCTCAAAAATTGTTTCATTTCCTGCTGTTTGAGATTCCTGGATTGATTTGTCTTCTTCCGGCGCATATTGTCGCCATTCTTTTTCTTTAATCTCAAAGCACACTCGTGGTTGTATTACACAAGTACACTGTGTCTCCAAGCCTTCAGAACTGATGCTCGATCTAGACACTGACAGTCTCCCTCCGTTATTTTTTCTCGAGCAAGCATTCGAAGATCCGCGAGATATCCTAGATGATAAATCTCCGCGAACAAGTGGTGCAGAACTCCATAGAGTTGAATCTCTACGGTTTTGTTCTCTAGACAAAAGCCGGCGATGACTCTTAAACAGAGTCAAAGTCGGCGGATTAAAAGAACTCATCGTAGAGCTGCTTCGAGTTGAACTGGAAGCACAAACTCTCGAGTCATGTAATTGGGCATGACTTTTATCCATATGATTCGAGGTAACTTCTTGCTTATTTTCAGGAAGTTTATGCCACGTTTTCGATAGATACAAGCTCCTTTCCCAAGCCATTCCACGTTGGCTGACGTCCTTAAACATAGCCAAGTCAGTTCGGAGGGAATGCTGTGATTGAGTGCACATTTTTGCTTGGAAAGCTAAGGGTTCACTCTTTTTTATGATCGCTTCTTTGGTCTGCTTTTGCGCCAAAGTTTGCTTGAGCTTTTCGTCCCTTTTCACCTCCATTTGTTTTCCATCTGTTGTTTGAAGTTCGCGTTTTGTCCAACCGGGTTTAGACTTCTTAGTCACAGTAGAAGGCTCATGACATTGTAAACTGGCAACCGATGAATTCGAAGTTTCAGAAACTAGTAATTCTTGATCTTGGCTTACTAAACTGCTCGTATGAGATTCATCACTGAATCCACTGTCTACCTCAGTCTGGCTGCAAGCCCTATCCCGGAGTATTTCGTGGGTTTTCTGTGAAACAGTTTCTCGGTTTTGTTTGTTTGCCAATTCTGACTTGTTTGTTGAATTAAAATCCTGTCCATGCTGGTTACTTAATGAGGTCAACAACAATACACTGTCCATTTTATCTTCAATACCACAAATTGGTTTCAAGATTTCTAGTGCGTTCCTTTCGCCTGCTGTAGTTGCTATGGCAAAAGTATACCCTTTCCTTAAAACTCCTTTTCTGGTTCGGTGTTGCTCCTTTACTGCAGAAGTATTATTTCTAACATCACTTCCATTCGTCATTAACTGAGTCGTCCCAATATCTGGCAGAACCAAGCGTGTTCCACTCTCTTTCATTAGTTCATCGATTGTTCGTCGTTTGCTCAAAACAGCTCCCTTCCGTGGAGTCCGACGATCTTTAAGAACTTCTCGTGTTCTTGGCCGAACCACTTTGTCTGTAAAACCAAACATTATGGCAGTAGCAACAAGTATTTGGCCGTTCAACGTCAACTCTTTAATTAACTGTCTGTTGTTCGCGTCCTGACACCAACTCAATATAAGCGTAGTTTGAGCGTAAATCACACTTGAATAAATTCAATAAGTCAATTAGCTACGCAAATACCACAAGAAGTTTCAACTGATCTTCATTTATCCTGCTCAAAAGCTTCTGCTTCTTGCCTCTGCGAGAAGTTGTAAGTCATAATGTCATGGTCCAGTGTAGTTTAAAGGGTTTCTAGTGGTTTCTGCAGTGGCTTGTCTGGAGTATGATACAGAAAACAAGAGATGTTACGCTTAAATGGGCACTGTTTTGTCTTGAGTATAAAGCTGTGTTTTTGGAAGAAAATAATTTAATTACAAGTTATGTAAGAAATACTGTGAAATTCTAATTTTACTAAAACAAAACTGCCAAATTTCTGGGTTTTTGAGTGATTTTCCGTATTGCTTGTCATTTCACAAGCTTAAAACCCTTATTTTAGCATTTATAATTATTAACCCTTTTGAACAGACTAGTATAAAGAAACAAAACATTAGCTAAACGAAAGAGTCGGTTCTGTCTTTATGTATTGTTTGAGACTGCATGTCGGCCGGCAACCCGTCGGCGATGCGTATAATATGTCAGTCAATCAATACCTTATTATTAATCTTATATAATAATATGCTAAGTGTTGGTCTGTCTGTGTACAACGCTCATACCACAGGCAGCCCGAGCTGTTGATCTGCGCGCGTAAAATGGGTCTCTGCTGTTTGACAATATTTAATGTAACAAGCAACTGATGTAACAAGTAGGTTAACAAATTGTATCTTGCACTGACATATTTCCAAACAATTTTAGTCTCTACCAAATCTCCTGTTTGGTAATCATCGTGTTCGCACATGAAATTCTGACAGATATTCGTAAACCACAGATGTCCATCAAGTGAAATAAGATCACCTATTCTTGGCGCGAAAACTTTTCCAACTAGCTGTGTTCGTCACCTTCTTCGCTTTGCAAAGTATAATTTTCGCACAGCAACAACTCCAACTTTTACTCTTGTTTTACTGGAGATTCCAGCAATCCTTAATTTTTTAGTCTGAAGCGAATCTTTACTGAGCAAATCTCTGTTTTCGGAGAGGATCGCGGGCTCACCGAAACCCCCACGGCTGGAAACCGAGCCTAACTTTTCATAAGCCGCTCGAAATCAATAATACTGCTCCGTCTCCAAATGCATTTCAAACTTTAGACGTCAAAACCTTAAGAATTTTGCATGCGAGAATGAGTAAATGTGAAGGATCACCTAAGATCTCATCTAGATAGAGCGGTTTTCAGTCGAGTGTAGTAAAACCAAAAGCAAATTACCCACAGACAGCCAATCATAGGAGCGAGTAATCACAAGTAACTCGTAAATGGCTTCCCTGTGAGCCAACGACAAACCAAAGCAAAACCAAAAGCAATTTGCGTCGGGTTTTACTTTGGATTCTGATATTGGTTGGTTTACTTTCTCAGCCAATAGGAGAGTACCCTGGTTCCAGAGGGGCTCAGGTACGAATATACTGTAATGTGCCGCGATCGAAAGAGTTTTGATTCTCCAAAGGAGTTTTGTTTTGCTCGTGCTTGCGGCTCGATTTCAGCTGGTCTCGCTTCGCTAGCCCCGACGATTTCGAGCCTCTGGTATCCAGGGTAATAGGAGAGCTTAGTAAACGCAAAACCAAAACACTTCCGCTCTAAAGCCCGTAAAGTTGAATCAAAATCAGAATATATGGTTTTCACTCAATCCCCAGAAGGGCATGGCGGTCATGTTGGTGTACAGAACCGAAACTGTACACCAACATGGCGGCTATGACGTCACGTGAAAAGGGTCTATTGTAGAATAGATCGTCCGTGAATACTCTTTAGGAAAAAGAGCAGAAATGAAACGTTTTGAAGCACTTGGCTGTCGTTGTTGGTGTCGAAGAAATCGTTTCCGTTCTGCGACGAACGTATTCAAAATATTTCCTTTCTACTTCCCAAATCCCCCCATATAGGCGAATCCTTGCTGACGTCATTGTTTACATTTTTGTCTCATTTAATAGCATAAATTAAACTTCAAGCTACAAACAAACAGACTATATCAGTTGAAAGAGAATTTTAAACTGAGTAAGCACCGAAAATTTGAGATTGATATGTTAAATATTTACGGAGAAATGGACTTTTCAAAACTATAAAATGGGCTGGGGGGCAAGAGTTGCTGACAGCCATACATTCATTGTAAATTTTGAGCTTTTTAAACGCTCATTCCTCAAAATATATTTATCATATCACTCTCAAATTTTCGGTGATTATCAAGTGTGACAATCTCTTTCGATTTATGGACTCTGTTTGTTTGTATGTAAGTCGCTTGAAGTTTGATGTATGCTAATGAGGAAAAAACGTAAACAAGGATTCGCCTATTGTGATCACCACTTAGAAGTTCTGCATTCCTCTTTGATAATATTCACGACGGTAAACCACCACTTCACCATGCAAGCTTTCACCAGGTAACGATGTTTTACCTTATGCGTTGTTGGTAGAAATTAGGGCCATTTATGACCCATTTATACGATCGTTAGCGGCTTAGGTAAGCACGGCTATCTCTTTCTCTTGGTCAACTGAATGGATTGGCCCTAATGAGAACATCAATAGATTGGAGCGCTCGCTATCCAGCAATATTAAAATTATATTTCTAAATACGGATGTGATGAAAATCAAAGCTAGGAAGAGGTCATTCACAGGCAAGAAAACCAAACGGTGTTAAATTTATTTTCTTTTATTTAACTTCAATTTACAGTCTAGTGTATTTTCAGTCTCTTACCACAGCCCCACAGGATCAGTAAAGTAAGCCCTAACGAAACTTTTTACATTTTTTGCAATTGTGTTCTTTTGGTTTTTCACAAAAAGAAAACAAATCACTCTTTTCACCTGGTGGCCATCCTGGCTTCAAAGCGAGGTAATCCTTTGTTTTTGCAAGACTAAACGCGTTCTGATATTCCTTCAGTGCGAGGCTAACCTAGCAACGACAATTTTACTCCAAGATGGCTACCAGGTGAAAAGAGTGAATTGAATTGTTCTTAGTGAGCCGGCATGTTTCAATACAAATCGACGCTTGCAATTACCTACAGGTGAGTTATGCTTAACTCTGCACAGTAAGTTACAGTACTGTAAGGCCATGCCGTATTTTTGTCCCTCGTACGAAAATCCGCTCCAATGCTCTAGTAGACTGCTAGCAAGTCCCTTCTGTTCCTCATTTTTTAGAATGGCTAAACATGGTTCCAGATGGCTAACGATGACTACACATTGTACACGTAGTTGGCTGGGTCTGTATGTAAGTAGTTACAGACCCCGCCAACTACGTGTACCATGTCTAGTCATCGTTAGCCATCTGGAACCATGTTTAGCCATTCTAAAAAATGACGAATAGGTCACAACTAGAGTACCAGACTGCTAGCAAGTACGTATCTTCTACTCAGTCGCAAAATCTTATGTATACAAATTCATTATTCCAATAATATTCCAAATTCCGAACCGTTCATTTTCCCTTGGAGTGGTGTTCGTAGATCTTTGCATTTTAATTCTCTCTTCTTATTTCTTCGTATTTTTCCGCCAGTTTAACAACGCAGTCATGAAATCCACATACTTAAATCCTTTGGACACTGTTTTAATTTTGTTTATATTCGAGTTTAACTTAAAACTCAAATGAGCGAATGTTGAGCGAGTATAAACAAAATTAGCGAAACTTCTTCAAATATAGCATTTGATTGGTGTTATAGTTATTATTGTGCTCCAAAATGATGGAACTTGATGTTGAAACTCAATTTTAGCTTAACGAGACTCGATTAATGACCTGAGCTGTTGTATTGCAACCTTCAACTGGTCTGGTTGAAAAAGCGAAAGAAAAAAAAACATGCGCAGTTAAAATGCATCTCCATGTATCGCCATGTACTTGTGCAAACATTCACTCTGTTTCTTAATGCTTCATTAATATCTGGGTTATTTCCCCTCGCTTTAATTCTCTAGTTAAAATAACGATGTGTTTAATTTGCTAGTCGTTGTCTTCGGTTTCATCTTCAAAGCCTTCGTTTCCTGCCAGTAGTCTAAGAACATCTTGCCAAGAACTTAGGCACTGTTTGGGTAAAAGAAAGGACACAATTTTAACGACAATGAAAGGTTGAACACTTACATGCAAGAGGCCTGTTTACACGGGCTTGGTATATAACGTGTTACAAGATACAATGATACGGAGATACCAAGATACAGTGATACGGTGATACGGTGATACGAACATCTCAAATTTCCCTTTTTTTAAGCGGACGCGAAATGGCCCCGCTAAATACAGGTTTTTGTATGAAACAGACTGTTGTATGGGTCACTTGAGCTCTTGCAGCCGTGGAGTGACGCTAATTTAACGGTATTTCTTTCAGCATGACTGCTTTGTCTGACTATTTTGTTATTTAATTTTAACTTTTGAACGTTACGCATTTAACATTCAACCACTTTATTGCCCTTGTTGAAGAAAGGTTTTTGCAACACAAATACGAAATTAACGCTGAAAGCTTTATTCTCATTGGCAACTAGATTTAGGGACGGACCATTTGAAAATGGATGTAGGGGCCCCGGTTTTTTTTGTTCGGAATTTTTTTTACGACTTCTCAGTTGTTAAAAAAAAAATTTTTCTGCCACACGATTTTTTTTTAAGTTTCACCCTTGCTTGATTTGGAGGGAGAGAAAATTTTCCGCTCCCGTTTCTCCGATCTAGTGAGATGACTTTCAGAAGCTCCAACTCCAAAAATATTTTATGGTTGCTTTGTCGCATTTCGGAGGAATCGTATTACAAAACAGTGCAGGGGAATATCAAAATTCGATTTGGTTTATCATGCTTTCGGTGAAAATCCGACTAGATATAAGGGTAGATAGTGCGGGAAACACCGTCAGGAGCTCTCTTTTTAGAATTTCCCAATTCCCCAACAAAATGTTGCTTTGCAGCAGAGATATCAATTGACATTGTGTAAAAATTCAGACAAATCGAATAAATTCTTCTTGAGTTAGAGCTTTTAAAAAACTCTAATTTGGTTGAAAAGCGTAGAAAATAGTCCAAGATTTCCCGAAAATGCAATGTTGATTTCCGATTTCTTATGACCTATAAATGACAAAGGAAGGGCACAGAAATCAAAGGACTTAAATGCCAGTTACAGCGAAACAGCACGGCAAATAGCGAGATCATGGTGTTGGTTTCAAGCGATTCAGAGTTTTAATATGTTTCCATCTAAGCTTTCTTGGAAACAAATCTTCTCTCGGCTGGTTTCTATCAATTCTTCTTTATGTTCAGATGTGGACCACTCGGCACTGTCTGAACTTGTCGGGTTTTGTGAGGCTCGTAGTCGTATGCATTGTTTGGCCTTGTTTTGCTTCTTTCCACGCTAAGGGCATCCTGCTGGAGCTTAGCCCTGCTGGAGCATTTAGCCCTGCTTGCTTTTTGGAAGACATAAGGCCAACAACCCATGGATCGGGGCTGGAAAAACGTTTCTCAATAAACTTGAAACGAATTTATGCTAGCTTTCGTTACGGGCGAGTGAGCACATGTCATGTGTTAATTGACTTGCTGTCAATCAAACATAACTTTTTACTTCCGGTTAAAAACTTCCTTTTGCGTACTGATTTTTTTAAACAGTTTTTGGTATGTGAAAAATTGCTGCCAAAACTTGGCTTGAATTTCGGCTGAAACTGATTCAGGCTAGCAAAAACTACATTTCTGAGGGAAAGTATTTTCCCCCCATATTTTAAATTTTAAAGGAAATTTGAGATCACCGTATCACTGTATCACCGTATCTCCGTATCATTGTATCTTGTAACACGTTATATACCAAGCCGTTTACACGAAGGGAGGTTCACCCTAGTGCTAGGACCAGCAGCATTGTTGTTGATATGCAAAACAGTCTTGAGGGATTACAATACAATGAAGATAGCCCTAGTGCTAGGACCAGCAGCATTGTTGTTGATATGCAAAACAGTCTTGAGGGATTACAATACAATGAAGATAGCCCTAGTGCTAGGACCAGATCGCTGCAGTAAAGACAACCTTCTAAGAGTTCTCCATTTGCAAAAGAGAGCAGCCAGAATTATTTTAAACGCTTATACTAGGTCGTCTCCTTTAAAAGAACACAAAATGCTGTACCACAGTACTTAATGGATAGTTAAAGTTTAATAGTGCTTTAAAAATATACCTAATCCCGGCTCGGGCTACACCCTCGACATTGTTCATGACACTTCATCTAGAAACCAAGTCTAAAACAATCACTTGGCTTTGAAATATTACATACCACACAAGTGACCAGTGCTTTAGTACATACCACACAAGTGAATAGAGCTTTAGTACATACCACACAAGTGACCAGTGCTTTAGTACATACCACACAAGTGAATAGAGCTTTAGTACATACCACACAAGTGAATAGAGCTTTAGTACATACCACACAAGTGACCAGTGCTTTAGTACATACCACACAAGTGACCAGTGCTTTAGTACATACCACACAAGTGACCAGTGCTTTAGTACATACCACACAAGTGAATAGAGCTTTAGTACATACCACACAAGTGAATAGAGCTTTAGTACATACCACACAAGTGAATAGAGCTTTAGTACATACCACACAAGTGACCAGTGCTTTAGTACATACCACACAAGTGACCAGTGCTTTAGTACATACCACACAAGTGACCAGTGCTTTAGTACATACCACACAAGTGACCAGTGCTTTAGTACATACCACACAAGTGACCAGTGCTTTAGTACATACCACACAAGTGACCAGTGCTTTAGTACATACCACACAAGTGACCAGTGCTTTAGTACATACCACACAAGTGACCAGTGCTTTAGTACATACCACACAAGTGACCAGTGCTTTAGTACATACCACACAAGTGACCAGTGCTTTAGTACATACCACACAAGTGACCAGTGCTTTAGTACATACCACACAAGTGACCAGTGCTTTAGTACATACCACACAAGTGACCAGTGCTTTAGTACATACCACACAAGTGACCAGTGCTTTAGTACATACCACACAAGTGACCAGTGCTTTAGTACATACCACACAAGTGACCAGTGCTTTAGTACATACCACACAAGTGACCAGTGCTTTAGTACATACCACACAAGTGACCAGTGCTTTAGTACATACCACACAAGTGACCAGTGCTTTAGTACATACCACACAAGTGACCAGTGCTTTAGTACATACCACACAAGTGACCAGTGCTTTAGTACATACCACACAAGTGACCAGTGCTTTAGTACATACCACACAAGTGACCAGTGCTTTAGTACATACCACACAAGTGACGTTGTGCTGTATGCCGATGACACAGAAATTCACGCAAGCTCGAAAGATGTTAATGCAGCTGAACAGTGCGTCAATCAAGACCTTAGTCGCATAGACACTTGGCTCAACCGTAACGGTCTTATTAGTAATCACAAGAAGTCTGAGGCACTGGATTGGATCTAGACATTCAGTGGCTAATACACGCGTCCTACAGATTACTCTCGATGGAAAGCTATTGAAACAATCTGAACATTTTAAATATTTAGGAGTCTATATTGATGGCTGTCTAAATTGGAACAAGCACATCTCTTATATATCATCAAGAATTTATCCCAAGCTTAAAATGCCTAATAGAATTTCTTCATTCCTTAGTTGTAGCGTATTGTTAAGAATATATAAGCAAACAGTACTATCTATTCTAGATTACAGCTGTATTATATGGGGTATTGCGGTAAAGGCAATTCACAGCACCTCTACTTCGGGAATAATTATTTAAGTAATGGTCCAGATAAGAACTGTAGTAGAATCCATTGTTCTGCAGCAATGAGCCTCCCCCACATACGATTTTGCTTGAATATGCCTTAAGTGCTTTAGGAGGTGTCCACAGTCCAAACCACATCTCGAAAATAAAGTATTTTTTATGCTATTGGCTCTTTTTTCTGTGAAAATGCAGAGAAGCCACCATCCAGCCAATCGGATATAGAGAAAACAAAGGATTTTTCAATTGCAAATTTGAGAACTTTCCCCACACACGATTTTCTTCGAAATTAAACCATAGTTAGTTTGATCAAAAATAAATTCAAATCACACAAAAATATCGAATGAAAATGCATTATTTCGATGGGTTTCTATTGAATTTATAAATATCAACCAATGAAATTACGAGAAAGAATAATAGAAAATTTACACCTTTTAACATTCCTTGCCGTGGAGCACTACAGTTCTTATCTGGACCACTACTTAACAATTATTCACCTCAGTGTCGGTGAATAGTGGTAGATATTTACCTTGCCGCTTGTAAACAGTTTTAGTATATGCCACACTGGAGGTGAATAGCCAGCACCAAATAGTTATTTTATTTTCTGTCAAATGGACAAAAACTCGCGCGAGGTGATCGCTGCTTCGCTAGGAGGTGAATATGAAATCATATTCACTTGTTCGAGTAGCCAATCAGAACGCGCGAAAAGTGATATTCACTGGTGTGGTATATAGACCAAATCGAAAAATGGCGTCCAATTTAACTAACTATTGTTTAGGACTGACTAGCCTCGCTTACACGTTCAAAAGCTTTTGTGTGGACTAACTAGCCTCGCGTTCTCGTTACCAGGACAATAGCTTTTTAAATTGGACGCCATTTTTCGAATGGGTCTATACTAATGCCAGTCATTCACTACTTTCTGAATAATCAGTCAATTTGATGCACCAAACTCGTTGCATTTCACAGGGCTTTCACAGAGCGAGAAAACGTTATACAGATACAGGAACAGGTGGCACCTGTTTTTACTCTGTTGAGTCTTGCAACTTTTTGCTACAATGGAAGTTTTTTTAAGTAAAAATAGTTGTTTTTTCACTTGGTCACACAGAAATTTCTATAAAGGGACTAAGGGCAATTTTAGCATAGTAATTAAGGTCTTTGTACCTCTTGATAATAAGCTACGTGTCGATCAGCATACTCTGAGAATAACTCCCTAAAATCCTGTCTCTTGTTCTTGTGCCATCGCTCGATATCAGCCTTCAGGTCCACATTGGCACACTCCATCTTGTCATTACCGGTTTCAACCAGTGTGCTAAGCTGTATCAAAACAACAACAACAACAAACCAAAGCAATGTGATGAAAGTGGGACACAGGACAAGCCTTATTTCAATAAATTAATGTTATTATTCATTTTAGTCACAATCTCGATTCTGATTGGCTGAGAGTAGAGTAGTATGCGTAGGCTATGCCACACCGCGGCAAAACGGTATGCTCCGCTGGCCAAAAGAACGAAGGCTCTGCTATCAAATACAAATTACCGAGAGTTTCAACTTTTTTAGTAAATAATTTTATAACTTAGTAAACTCACAATGAATTACAAATTAAGAAAACTTCAACCTGTTAAAGTCTTAGGCTTAGCTTTTAAGTAGTTTTCTTATTTTTTGACAAAACAGTTCACAAATGAATACTTTTAAGCAGAAACGTTAAAATCACGGCATGTGCCTGTTGTTTCATTTCAGTTTTCGCGGGAAACTGGGGGCGGCCGCGCGCCGACAACAAATAGTAAATACGCATGCGCATAACGTTTTGCCACGGTGTGAGGCTATGTACGCAACGTACAGTTAACTAATGTACGATAGTTTACCGTGGAATGTCCTCTTATTTACTACGTTTCGCGTCATCGCATGCTCAACATTGTTGTGGATTTCACGAGGTGCTGGCCGAGTGACTCCACAACAATGTTGCCCATGAGATGACAAAAAAAAGTGGTAAATAAGAGGACATTCCACGGTAAACTATCGTACATTATATTTTGTACAACAACAAATGAAAAATAGTCAAGCGGAAGAGCCTTGAAAACGATGGAAATTTCGAGAGAAAAGCGAAGTGATTCTAGGATGATTCTATCACGTATCACATTTTTTTGCACATAAAAATTACCACTACCACGTGACAAAGGAGAGCGGAAATAACGCACATGGCGCGAGGATGTCAAAGTAGATTTATAGCTCTAGGATTTAGGTCGTTACAATCGTCAATAAAGTTAGTTAAGGTATAATTCCATCTCCAGGTAATAGCTAATCCTCGTCCGTCTACAGGATAAAGTGGATAAATAAATCTGGCTTATTAGAATTGGGCTGTTTTGCATGATTGGGGATGCATGTCGAAAAATAAATTGCATCTTTTATCGTGTTTATGCGTAAATAACGCAAAATTCAAAGGTAACACAAATCACTGCCTAAATAGCTTAGAGAGAAGAAAGCATAGTTTTGCTTTCCTCCCAATCACATACATGACCGTTTATGAATCCCTTTGTTTTAAGTTGCTTGTCTGTTCTTGATAGTCATTCATTCATTCATTCATTCATTCATTTATTTCAGTTGATGACGAAGGAGTAAATACTACAATAAGTATAATAAAATAAGAAATAGCCATTACTAGGCAAACCCCCTTTTTATTTAGTTCCTCATGTCATTACGATCAACAGTCGAATGTTTTTAGTTCTCAAGTGGATCGTTTTTGTTTCCTTAACGAGGGTATATCAGTTTTTGGGAGTCGTAAGATCATTAGTAACGTGGAGTGGACAACCTACCTCTTCTATGCTTGCCTCCAGTTTCTCTTTCCTTTCCTGTCTAGACTGTTCTGTTTCCTTTCCAAATAATGAACTAAACCTCCCTCCCCCAACAGGTTTATCCAGCTGTTTAGAAAGATATAAATCAGATGTCTCAGTTGATTAGGAAGAGCTTGTTACAGTCATGACACATGTTCAAGTTACTATTATTATCAACATGCCATAAACTCCCGTTATAAGTCCCCTGTAATAAGCTCCACAGATATAAGCCCCCTCAGCCCTGTCCTTATCACTTTAAACACTCTCAACCATGATACCTAGTGCACCTCTGTCATTGTGTACATCTGTGATTTCATTACGCCACCATTGTTCTGTGGGCCTGCTTCTTATGCGAGCAATTCAAAATGTTTGAATCTATATTTTCTGTGAAGGGGAAAATGGCATACAAGACAGAGAAGGATCATGGCTAAGAGTGGCTCTTTAAACTGACTGAAATTAGTTTATGGTAATGTTGCATAATTATGCTTCAATACAACGCAAAAAAATATCATGAACACTATCAAACAGTGTAATGGATACATGTAGTAAAAGGCTGGTGTCAAAAAGTGGTAAAGCAGTTTTCTGTATTAAACGCATTTCCGAATGTGTTTGTCATCCTGATTATAACCCCCCTCCCCCCCCCCAAAAAAAAATAATAATAATAATAATAATAATTATAAACCCCCTCAAAACCCCTTACTAATTTGTTTTAGCCCAGAGTTTATAGTGGGATTTTTCATGCTACTTTGTAACATAACAGAGCTGGGGTGGCATAGTGTGTTTTTTTGTTTCATTTCCTAGAAACAAACTGCTGAAGCCACATTTGGCCACATGTACAGTATCTCATTTACAAAAAAAAATAAAAAATCCATTTTACAGGGTCTTTTGTGACTTGCCAATCTGATGAGATACATTGATTCAAGATGCTGTAACAACAACAACCATTGCCCATTACACAGGGTCACATGTATTTATTGACTTTTGCCAAAATTCTGTAACACAAGCACTGAAATGATTTGTAAGTGCGTCTGTGATGATCCAAATTTTGGAAAAGAACAAAGTCACCATTTTCCATTTTTAGCAAAGTACACAAAAGTAATCAAACTCAAAAATTATGTGGGAAAGTTCTCTGTTTAAGTATTAGATGTCACCTTCAATGATATTTCTTTGACTATATTATTTTTCCGACATATGATTTGAATTAAGTGAGGCTTCAAAATTTCATTCGTAAATTGATGCAAATATTTAGATTTCTCCTTCGTGCAACCAAAACCTTATTTGTTTGCTTGAAGTACACCACATAAAAATCATACCTCTTCCTTTTCTGCCCTTTTCCTTGTTAGTTCCTCTAGTGTTACTTCATATTCCATTTGTATCGTGTCTCTGCTTTTCATGCCACTCTGAGAGTAAACAACAGCAACTTAATTGGCATTACTGAAAACACTGGAACACTGCTACATGGCAATGTTAAATAATAATATATAATTTGAAATACAACGAGTACTAGAAGGGATGTTAAACAAGTTGCATACCTTGATAGAATCTGTGTATAATACATATTCCCGAAGTGGCTCCATGAACCTTGAGTCCTGAGCTTTGAGCTGTATGAGAAAAATTATGTCAAAAAACACCCATTGGCCACAACCTACTGTACAGTAACTCATTTGAGAAATGTCAACAAGTGAAAACTCTGAATCACAGAGTATACCTGGGGGGGGGGGGGGGGGGGGGCTTGTATGATACATGGGTAGGTATGTGGCAAATTATGGGGTCCAGAACCGGACACAGTTTTAAGAGAAAAAAGTAGCTCCAAAACCTGGATTTCCAAGTTGTTGTGAAAACAAACCCTGATTTGCACTCTGACTGATTATTCTGAGTCATGTATAACCCAGAATTCCACATACGTATTGTTACAAAAACCTGGACCCTGAAATTGAAATTAGGTTCAAACCTGGACCCTGTACTGCATGCACAAGAGTGTGCTTCGGGACTTCTTATACCTACATTGTATCATGTTTAATAATTAAGGGTGTACAATGTACCGTATCTAATATAGTAGAGTGCTAGTACATTGTAGCTCCTTCTCTGGCATTTTCCCCTCTGAGGCATTCTGTTATCCTAACCCTAAATGCTGCCATCCCTTGATGGCAGTTTAATTATTCCAGTAATAACATAATAAAGTAATATTATCTACCAGTGTTTTGAGAGCAGAAGCATTCTTATCCAGGGCAACAGCCATTGCCGTCAGGGGAGCAGCCAGTTTTGTCTCTGAGTTTGCCCACAGACGGAATATTGGAATGAACTCCATGTAGTCTTCCAGCAGATCTGAAACATTTAATACAATAATTATTGCAATTTTACACACAATTGCATAAATGTTGCCAAATAAAAAACAAGTCAATGTAAGAGATCAGAAGAGTACAATATTATTGCTAGTTTTTTTTTATGTTTGGTTTGGTTTACCTGCAAACTTTAATATGTTCACTGACTGGTTAGGGTTTTCTAAATTATCGGATGCAAACTGTTGTATTCTGATAAATGTGGAAAGATTCACATGTTTACTTGTGAACTCTTAGCCACAAATTCCCTAAAACCTTGTTGTTTACCTGGGAACTTGCTTTCGGAGTGGTTAGGGTATTTTAATTTGTGGTTTGGGTTAGGGGTTGTGGTTGTGTATTTTAATGGTTTCTGAGCAAAAAGTATTGCTGAAACATATCTGGTCTCTGTCTGTTAAAGTGGCCATGAAATGAAAAAAATCAACCCCTTATTTTATTAAAAAAATTTTTTTTTAGTCTTACCTTACATTTTGTGCAACTAAAAATAAATTTGGAGAGTACAAAGTTAACATTATTTTTGTCCATGTCGAAGTCAGGCATAATTGTCAAAAACATGTAATTAAAATTATGCTGTTAAATATATGCTAATTACATGCATGATGTCATGTGGATTGCACATCTATATTTGTCTTCGTAAATACATGTACATATAATACAAAACAGAGTGCATTTTTTTCGTCTAATTCTCATTCTAAATATTGCTTGAGGGGCCTTACCATCTGTCATATTTCTATAAACCAAAGAAGACTTGCCATCAGCCATATTTTTACCTTTGTGAGTATAAATCTGCAAACTACTTGACATAATGCATGTGATTAACATATTTTTAATGGCATATAAGTATTGCATGATTTTAACAATTATGCCACACTTCAACATAAAATGGCTGCACTTTCCCAATTTATTTTTAATTGCAGAAAATGACCAAGGAAACACTAACATTTAAAAATAAAAATAAAAATGGGGTCGATTTCTTCACATCATAGGCAAAACTTTAAAAGGTTGGGCTTAGGTGAATCATGCATATCAAGAGTATCACACAAATCAAGGGTGTCAATGCAATATCAAGCAAATCAAGGGTATCACAGGAATCAAGGATATCACAGGAATCAAGCATCAAGTGACCCAAGGGTATCACAGGAATCAAGAGTATCACATAAATCAAGGGTATCAATGCAATATCAAGCAAATCAAGGGTATCACAGGAATCAAAGATATCACAGGAATCAAGCATCAAGTGACCCAAGGGTAGTATCACAGGAATCAAGAGTATCACACAAATCAAGGGTATCAATGCAATATCAAGCAAATCAAGGGTATCACAGGAATCAAAGATATCACAGGAATCAAGCATCAAGTGACCCAAGGGTATCACAGGAATCAAGAGTATCACATAAATCAAGGGTATCACTGCAATATCAAGCAAATCAAGGGTATCACAGGAATCAAAGATATCACAGGAATCAAGCATCAAGTGACCCACAGGAATCAAGAGTATCACATAAATCAAGGGTATCAATGCAATATCAAGCAAATCAAGGGTATCACAGGAATCAAAGATATCACAGGAATCAAGCATCAAGTGACCCAAGGGTAGTATCACAGGAATCAAGAGTATCACACAAATCAAGGGTATCAATGCAATATCAAGCAAATCAAGGGTATCACAGGAATCAAAGATATCACAGGAATCAAGCATCAAGTGACCCAAGGGTATCACAGGAATCAAGAGTATCACATAAATCAAGGGTATCACTGCAATATCAAGCAAATCAAGGGTATCACAGGAATCAAGGATATCACAGGAATCAAGCATCAAGTGACCCAAGGGTATCACAGGAATCAAGAGTATCACATAAATCAAGGGTATCAATGCAATATCAAGCAAATCAAGGGTATCACAGGAATCAAGGATATCACAGGAATCAAGCATCAAGTGACCCAAGGGTATCACAGGAATCAAGAGTATCACATAAATCAAGGGTATCAATGCAATATCAAGCAAATCAAGGGTATCACAGGAATCAAAGATATCACAGGAATCAAGCATCAAGTGACCCAAGGGTATCACAGGAATCAAGAGTATCACACAAATCAAGGGTATCAATGCAATATCAAGCAAATCAAGGGTATCACAGGAATCAAGGATATCACAGGAATCAAGCATCAAGTGACCCAAGGGTATCACAGGAATCAAGAGTATCACATAAATCAAGGGTATCAATGCAATATCAAGCAAATCAAGGGTATCACAGGAATCAAAGATATCACAGGAATCAAGCATCAAGTGACCCAAGGGTAGTATCACAGGAATCAAGAGTATCACACAAATCAAGGGTATCAATGCAATATCAAGCAAATCAAGGGTATCACAGGAATCAAAGATATCACAGGAATCAAGCATCAAGTGACCCAAGGGTATCACAGGAATCAAGAGTATCACATAAATCAAGGGTATCACTGCAATATCAAGCAAATCAAGGGTATCACAGGAATCAAGGATATCACAGGAATCAAGCATCAAGTGACCCAAGGGTATCACAGGAATCAAGAGTATCACATAAATCAAGGGTATCAATGCAATATCAAGCAAATCAAGGGTATCACAGGAATCAAGGATATCACAGGAATCAAGCATCAAGTGACCCAAGGGTATCACAGGAATCAAGAGTATCACATAAATCAAGGGTATCAATGCAATATCAAGCAAATCAAGGGTATCACAGGAATCAAAGATATCACAGGAA